>OZ038373.1:29374160-29974160 GCA_964036015.1 Leptarthrus brevirostris
ATGTTTATACTTGCTAATGCGAACAAAGTAAATTACATGTACCACAGTAAAGTTAATAATTTTTTAAACTGTGATAATTATTTTAGTAAACTGAACTGTGCTCCAACCAAAAGATTTAGTCGTGATATTAGAATAAGTCTTGACAATAGAACATTTGAATATACCTAAGAACGCAAAATTAGTGTCATTCATCGTAATAAATACAAATTCCATGATAAGAGCTCTCAATAACGAATTTACTGTAGGTGAAATACAGCGTCAAAGCTTTTATACGCAGCTATTCCTCAATGGTGTTATTTTAACTAGTAATCAAGGCCCAAATGACGTAATCGGTGTAATGACTTGCTTGCTATAAACACTTATAAAACGGTTTTCATTGAACCATAACATAATTGTAGTAATAAACTCTATTTCTTCACTTTGTCTCTCTCTCCAGGGATTCGTCCATGATTTTTGCTGCTAGAATTCTCGTCACTAGAAACTGAACTAGATAGTGGCAGAAGCCTGTCTTGAGAAAAAAGCTAAAACTTGTTAAATGGTTCTATCTGCTTATCTAAGTTTAAAGTATAATTTATATGCAGCAACTGTAATAATATAATTTTATTGATCTACATAGTAAAACAAATTATTCGATATCACATTCTCAGGTTTATTATTAATATTCTAATTACTAAATCCCAAAATATAACTCTATCCAATATATCCGTAGTTTGTGATGAAATAGGTAGCTTTATTCAGTTTCTGAATTGCGGATTGGGCTATGAAATTAAAACGTGCTGGTAAGAACAACTGATGATTCTCTAATTCCAGCATAATCCGGTCACCACACATCTTTGCATCCATGTCGTTTATGTGAAGAAGTGGCTTATATCTTCGTAAATTGAGATTCTCTAAACCCTCACTTATATCTTTTGAATTTTGCTGCTGTACTAGGGCTTGACTCATTTTGATATATATGCCTTTACTCGACGCGAGAAACTATTGAACTGCGCTTATCTGAGCAGATGTCTTGTACGCTGATGCATTATCAGACAGTATGTCCATCGATGATTCGTTATCCGTCGGTATTAACTTTGTAGGAGATGTCATCTCATTCGATGATTATATTAGGTTAATTACCCAACTGACGCCGAGGGGTGAAGGAACAATTTCTTACCATTACTGCCTTTACAATGCCCTGACCTTATTGTGCTAGTTGCGCTTTGGTGACAGAAATTATTTTTCTACCTTTTTACAGAATATATCGTGACAACTCAGCGCGTTGATAATTTAACAGAGCTAGGTTTTTCTTGTGTCAGTGTCTATGGTTGTAATTGCTTAGCGGGTATTAAGTATTCATATGTATAATAAATATAAAGGGCCCCCTGAAATTGGAAAGATACAAAATGTCTTTCAAATTAATTAGATAATTAGCATATACAAATTCCTCTGATAAGCACGAATTTACTCATAGTCGAAATACAGTGCCAAAGCTTTTGACCACATCTTCAGATAAGAGACGCTCTTGTCTTGCCCCGTATACAAATCTGAAATTCTATTCTGATAACGGAACATAATGATCATGTTAATTTCTTTCTTCTTCTTTCTATCTAAAGTTCAAGGCTGCTACACGAAATTATGATATGATATAACTCCCGAATTAATGTCTATATTTAGATTTGGAAAAGAAATTGCATAATAATCTTTTAAAGTTCAAGGCTTTTGTTGTTTCAGCAAATCGTTTTTCTTATCGCCACCCAAAACATTTACGAGTCTGGGGCATTCAACTCTTATCGGCAAGTTTTACGCTGACCAAATCGAGTCCAGACGTTTTACTACGCCTTATCAGCGAATTGTTATGCTAAAAGAAATCGAGCCAGACAGTTATTAATCAGCGAATTTTTAACAAATTGCGAATGCTATTTTTAAATCGCTTTTTCGGCTAATTGCAGAAGTCCTCCAGAGATGGCATCTTAAAATTCAATAAGCCAATAAAATCTATTTGTCTCACCCTGCTCGTATTCATATATTCGCAAAATAAAAAGAGAAAATTTTGTAAATATCTTCCAGAAAACACATAGAAACTGTTCATCACAATTTTAACTTCATAATTACTGACCATACTCAATATCTCGGAAATCCATTGACCTCAAGATATATTACTGCCCAAATTACGTAATCCTATACTAGCAACTTATTTTATCATCACTCGTAGTAAAAGCTCCCGCCGAAAATATCCGACATAGTAAAAACTCAAAGCAGCAAACTCTAATCTTCAGCACGAGCCCAGGTTCATCTACAAAACCTTATCACCCAACGACCACAACATTGCGACCAAATTATTAATTTCTATAGTCAGCTCCCTTATCAATTAGCTTAACATTCGTTTCTGTACCCATGATCCAGGTCCACGTCCAGGTCCACATCCAGACCCAGGTGCAACTCATACTTACCTTTACTAGCGCGCCGCCGCCAAAAACAATCTATAAAATTGACCTTCGGGATCACGCAACCGTTCCCTTATCTCCAGCCATTTCCTTATCTCCAGCCATTTCCTTATCTCTCCTCCCAGAATTGTTATGGGGTTTCTGGCGCAAATGAGCAAAAATGTGACGTCAGACCTCGATTTCCCTCAGAATTTGACCATTTTCAATGTGCTCATTGCTCATTTGCGCCAGAAACCCCATATCCCTACTACTCCAGACAATGGCTAGCAATTCTTTCTCTATTGTAGAATAATTGCGTTCGGCCTTGTTGAGTATACGGCTGGCGTAAGCAATAGGCTGGTCACTTCCCACTTCGCCTTGGGATAAGACCGCTCCAAGAGCCTCATTGCTGGCGTCCGTGGTTAAATTGAATGGCTTTGAGAAATCGGGATTCATTAATAGTGGGGGTGAAACCAATGAAGTTTTGATTTCCTCAAAAGCTTCCTGACACTTCTCGGTCCAATTGAATTTAACATCCTTGCGGAGTAAATTGGTAATAGGACGCACTATTTTGGAGAAGTCAGGTATGAACTTTCTGTAGCAATTTGCAAGACCTGGAAAGGATTGTACTTGTCGCACAGTTCGTGGAACTGGGAAAGTTTGGACGCAGGCCGTTTTACTTGGGTCTGGAAGTGCACCTTGGCTAGAACATTTATGTCCTAAATAAACTACTTCCTTCCTGAGAAACTGACATTTTTCTGGTTGCAGTTTCAAGTTATTCTCTCTCAATCTGTTGAAGACTTTGCGGAGCTTTTTGTTATGGTCCGCTAAATTTTTCCCGTAGATGACTATATCATCTAGGTAGACGAAACATTCGAGGCCTTGTAGACCTGTGAGGACGTAATTCATCAAGCGTTGGAACGTAGCCGCGGCCCCTTTTAACCCAAATGGCATACGTTTAAACTCATAGTGCCCGTAGTTGGTGCTAAAAGCAGTTTTCGGTCGATCATTTTGATCGACTAGGACTTGATGGTAGCCGTTGGCGAGATCGAGGGTCGTAAAATATCGTGAATGACCTAATTGGTCAAGAATGTTTTCGATCCGGGGTAGCGGGAAGGCGTCTCCGATTGTCTTTTCGTTTATTTTCCGAAAATCGACGACGACGCGCCACCTTTTTTCACCGTCTGGTCCCGCCTTCTTTGGGATTTATGGGTGCTTGATCTTGCACCAATGGAATGTTATGGGTGATGGCTGTTGTATATGAGAGCCGATCACCTTTAAGAAAGAATATGTCGGCAAATTCACGACAAAGTTTTTTAATTTGGTATTTCTCGTCCGCGTTCAGGGATTCATCTAGGTTGAGTTCCTGCTCTAACCTGAAGTGACGCGGGTTTAGACGAGTATCATCCGGTTCTTCGTAGTCCGGGTATATATATTTAATATGTTGCAGAGCGGCTATATTTTCGGCGCTTTGGCTTCTGCCTTTTCGATTTTTAGTTTTATTTGACTTACTCACCGTTTGTTTTCGGCTCTTTTGATGTGTTGAGGTTTCTTCTTTTACGATGGTGCTCTTATACCCGTTATCAAGGGGCGCTGAAAACTGTCGAGTAACGCAACCTTTTGGTGCCCTACTTTTGCGCTGTATTGATTCGCTTTGTCTGTATTAGTAAGTGTTATTACGTTTAACCGGTGAGTTGAGGAATCTTTTTTATTTTTATCATCCTTTTACTGGGGGATTTGTTTAGCGTCTGGTATTAGCTTGCCACTGTAGGACGATTGAGCTAGTTGAATAACGGAGTAGTCTTTGGTTGGGACAAGATTCAGTTTTATACTTGTCAGGACCACTGGGAAACTGGTTGAGTTGAGGACTCCAATTGACACTGTGTTTCCGGAGGGGAGTAAACTGTTGGCCAAGAAGACTCCATCGCTTATCTCTTGGGATAAACAGAGCATTTCCTCTGGCATTATTAACGACGTGTTGACAATAGTTTGATAACGTGCAGGTATGCAAGCAGATTCCGTTAGGATTACCTGTTGCTGCCTCATTTCGCAGGTTCGATCATGATCAGTCAACTTTTCCAAATTTTGTCCTTTTCTCCGACAACCAGCGCTCTTTTGTTTAGGCGCCTTGAGGACACCACAGGTAGAAAGTGTCACTAATTTGTCCTTTAACTTCCCTGTTGGCGTTCTTACGTCGATTGTAGATTCTGGACTTGGATCGTACGTTATAGGTACAGCAAACTCTTCCGAATTGATTTCTGTGCGAGGAAATCTAAGTGTCTTCGCGGGTCCCTCAACGTTACAGTTTCTTTTTAGGAAGTCATTTCCCAAAAGACCGTCATTGGTAAGGCCTGGGATGTTTTTTACGACCTGAAATTTACAGGGTATTTTGTTTTGTAATTCAAAATTTCCTTTACAGGATCCCAATGTCTTACCAGTGCCAAATGGCGTTTGTAACGTTGTTTTGTCCTCGGAATTTATTACGTCGAGGGCTTTTAAAATTTTCTTTTTTATTATACTAACCTCTGCGCCGGTATCCACTACGAGACGGGTTTCGCCGTTTAGGCTTATGTCTAGTGGTAATTTTACTGTAGGAATACCGGATTCGGGCGCTAGAGAGGGTTTCTTCTCTTTTTTATTTAATTTTGCTTCTTGTCGGGTGGCAATTGCGACAGCTTCTTGTCGTTTCCCGACTGTTTACCTTCCCATTTGATTTTTTGTCTACACTCCTCCAGGGAGTGGCCTCTGCGACTACAGAATTTACATTTTAATTTTATGTCAAACTTCTGATGCAGATTGTACATTTGCTGGCCACCCGTTTTCTGGTTTGACTGGGGAGGTCCATTTTTGGGGGTATTTGAGGGTCCTGGTCGGTTATCCCTGCATGTGCCTACATCGTGCCCGTAGTTTCTGCATGACATGCAGAAGGGGGTGTTCTTGCGTTTGTAACACTCCGAATATGAGTGACCCTGCTTCTGGCAGAAACTACATGTTATTGGGGGCCGTGCCGTCTGGTATGTGTTGTTGTGCGTGAGTGACACCTGTTGGGGTTGGGGACGAAAATTGTGAGGGTTTAATGGCCTTACAGCGACTCCCGTCACTGGAGACCTTTTGGCCGCCCTTACCAGCAAATTGGGGTCGATCAGTGGCATGGTGGCTGCCGAATACGACAAGGGGACTTGCAAAAAATTGGCCCCTTGTTGCAGCCTTTCCATATCCAAGGCCAGCAGGTACTGACATAGGTGAGGATTTGTAACCCCACTGCGGAGTGCATTTCGAGCAAAGTCTTCCAATTGTGTCTTTACAAATGGGGCTGCTGTGGCTCCGTATTTGGTAATGGCTGCTTCCTTGCAAAGCGTCAGCAACTGCTTCACCCTAGTTGTGAAGGCAGTGAGAGCCTCGCAAGGGTTTTGTCTTGCCGTTATCAGTCTGTTCACTAGTTCTTGGTAGGTTTCCCTTGGAAGGAACGCGCGATTTAATTTTTCCTCTAATTCTGTTAGGGAAGTGGGTGTGGAGGTCGCATAAATTTGGTATGCCTCACCTCGGAGTCTGGTTGGCAAGATCTGAAAGAAAGCCGTTTTTTCGTCCTCTTCGAGGCATTGCTGTGTTTGTCTACAGCAGCCTAAAAATGTTTGGAGCTCTTGGCTCAAATCACTACTTTGGAATAGTCTGCCATTGTAGGGGTTGGTCGTCGCAAGCTGGGTCGGTCCGGTCGACTTCTTTTTCTACACTAGAGGCTCTTACAATAGCACTGGCCTCGTCACTACTATTAACACTTGATTCGTTATTATCTTTTAAATTTAAATCCTTAATTGAATTCTTATCTAAATCGAGCGAGGGCGAGAATCCCGCAAACCTAGCGATATCCGCTTTAAACTCCTCTGTGCTTGATTGGAAGTCTTTTATTAAGGCGAGTCTTTCCTCGCGACTTCGGGCTAGTTTCAAATCTAGCACTTCACAGTGAGGAGCAGAAAACTTGCCAGATTCTCGCGCTTTCTCTAAAATTCTATCTAAGTAATTATTTAGGCTTACTTTGGTGACACTTGACGGAACAGGCAAAACAGTGCCGCTGCGAAGTCGACGTCCTTCAGGTTCTGGAACCGCTGACGTTGAAGGTCCTTGTTGACCTTGTGCTGATGAGGTCCTCTCAGCTCGGAACTTCGTTCGTGGGGCTGCTGTTGGTGGGTTGTCCTCCGACTCTGACATGCACTAAGTTTGCTCCGAATGTGGCAAGGGGGGCTTATAGCCTTCTTTTGTGTTCCCTTGCCGATATATCTTAAGACAGGGGGGTTGTCTCAACCGTCTTTTAGGTTTCCCTGTCGATGTAGTTTGGAAAAGGGGCTTTATGCCGTCTTCGGAATCCTCCCAAACCCTGGAGTAGATCTGCTGTTCTGGGCTGGCTGTCCTTTGAGTAGCCCTTGCTGATGTCTGTTGCCAATTTTGTTGCGGACGAGTTGACCTTTGGGTCGTCCGTTAAAGGAGGGTTGACACTAACTTCTATAGATCCTAGCCTTACTTCAGGCGCTCGGTGCTGTTGAGGGGGATAGCTGCGTGTTCGCCTGGAACAGAGGCAGTTAGAGCTGACTAATCCCCGAGCGTTGGGGGTGACTTGCTGAGCAATTGACGACTCAGCAGGGGTCAATGGTTCCCCGTCGTAGACTCGTTTGCAGAATTGAGGTTTTTAAAGCCTTTACAGTTCTGCGAACAGAGCTTCCTCAATCCTACCGGCTGCGCCAATTTTTGTTATGTATTTTTATCTGTCGGACGTCGGGGATTGCTTTTATATAAACACACACCCAGTTTTATTACGATACACTTTATTTTCTCTAGTCTAATAATAAACAAATACACTTCTTACTTAATGGAGTTACACTTAAATTGGTTTTTTCTTATCACTATTCGTATAAACACTTTGACTTATTTTATAACTGCTTTTCAACTGCTTTTTAACTATTGCGCCCTTAAACCGGACTCTGTACAAACGATTACGTACTTAACTATCGCGCGTTTTAAACCAAACTCTGTACAAATGATTACGTGCTTTAAACCAGACTCACTGTTGACCATACGCTTCCGTATCAAAAACCAAACTCACTTATTTTTTGGCTTAATTCATTAGATTAAGCGCACCTACATGAAAGAAAGCTTTGAGCTTTTCTTCCGTTAAATCTTCTGCCTCTCTTGTACAGGCAGAAGACGATGTAGTGAGAGATCGCGATCAAAACGACATACATGAGAAAAGCTTTTTTGAGCTTTTTCTTCTTTTTGTATCTTGGCCTTGTATGCCTGAGCAAGATACGATGTATGAAATCGAAGAAGAAGAAATCGCTGAGATAGGCACCTTTATCTGGGAACGAATTTAATTTCGTTCGGTACCATATCTGCTTAAATGCTTAATTAGCATTTTTAAGTTACCAATGCGCTACAAATTTCCTGGGAAAGGAATGCGCGGTAACTTGAGCGATTTGTTTGTCGCGAATTGAAATAATTTATGCCGTTTAGGCGAATTTAGTTACATCCGTCTGAAGTAACTGAAATAATTTTTCAATGATTGAATATTTTATTTCGATAATTATATTCAATTTTAATGAATGCAGATATTTTACCTAATGACCATTTTTGGTACATAACACGGTCCGCCAAGCGTCGCAAAAGCAACCAACTACTCTTCCGCGAACCAAATCAATACAATTGGTCGACCAGTAGGTCTGGAAGAAGAATAGGATGTCAATATAAAATCGCCCTAATATGAAAAATATTTTTACATCAATCGCGCCGTGTAGCACTGCCACAATTCGGTGACCATATAAAGGCGTCGCACAAAGCAGTTGCATATAATAGAATTAACCCTTCTAACTCAGAAGGCTGGAATTAATTGACCTATTCACCAGAATATAACATATATTGAGGTGAATGAGGCTCCCACACCAAAATGAAAAAAAAATTGTAAACAAAAAAAACTAAAACACGCCCAAAAATTACAATCAGGGGTGCACAGACAACAGCGAACGTTTAAACGAATCCTTAGTAAGAGCCAGGTCAAAAATAGGACACATATCCACGGCTCCACACATGCGATTTATAGGCTCATGCATACCATAGTAAGACCGATAATGAACAACATGTAATTAAGGCAATCTCCTTAAGCTATACGGGGTATGCCTATTAGAAACCAAACTTACGAGAGTGCGGGAATGTTCAAGTTCAAAAGCTGGTGAATAAAGACTAGGTCAGGAACTCTAAATCGTTTCTCCAAAGAGTGCATATTAAGTAACTGGAGGCGATCCGCATAAGGAGGAAGCCTGAATGGATCGCTCCACGGGAGGTCCCTTAGTACGAACCTAACAAAGTTCCGCTGCACCGAGTTAATGCGTCTAGAATAAACAGCATTGCAGGGAGACCAAACCTGTAATGCATACTCGAGAATTGGTCTAACTAAAGGAACAAATAAGTGAATTATTGTCTGTCGGTCAGACCACCGCTTAACAAAACCCAGAACTGAATGCAGGAAGAATCATAACTGTTTCTAACGCATGAGAAAATCTTCATATCGTCTGCGTAGATTAAGACTTTGGAGTCTCTAATCAGAGGGACAATGTCGTTAATGGCAAGAATAAACAGCAGCGGCCCCAGATGGATACCTTGCGGTACACCAGATGAAGCCCTAACGACTCTAGATAAAGTATTACGGAAAGATACTCGGTAAGTCCTATCTTTTAAGTAAGAGCAGATCCAGTCGAGCAATAAAGGCGGAAAACCCAACTGTTCAAGCTTAAGCATAATCACAGAGTGAGGGAGCTTATAAAATGCCTTGTTAAGGTCGGTGTAGACGCAGTCAGTCTGGAGACCTTCTTAGAAAGCAGAGATAATGTGGGATGTAAATTCAAGCACTTCACTTATTAGCTTTTGTGGCCAACTAAATTTAGAATTGCTTAACCATTCAGGTCCAAATTTCCACAATTTTGATTGTGTTAAAGTCCTTGCATTAATACCTCTTGTTAAGAAATATGCCGGATTTTCTTTACCACTAAAATCACCCCAATGATAAATATTAGAGTTAAAGAGCTCATTTATTTCTTTCACTCGATTTGAAATATATGGGTTAGCTTTAATCCAATTTAAAGCAATTGTGGAATCAGTCCACAAGTGAATCAAATCAATGTCGAAATCAAGACTTTTTATTAAAATGTCCTTAAGTCGCGTTGCCAGTTCCAACTTTGGTAAAGTTAATTGGTTTTTTTAGTTTCCCCTAGTGGATTTATCCTATTTTCAGAACAGATGAAAGAAACTGCTACACTATGGTCTGCTGATTCGGTTCTGACATAAGCAACCGCGCCGTATGCCATCTGCAAAAACATGTAATTGTCTATTAACAATTTTACTATTCAGACTTTTAGAAATGCATCGCTGTATAGTGTATTTATTTAGATCGCTCAACTCATCTCGCCACTCATGTCACCTAGTTAAAAAATTTTCATGTAGAGATTCATCCCAAACAGTCTTTTAAATGTTAATTTCCTTTATTTGTAAAATTACACCACTTTTAATAATAGAACAGTGAAAATTATTCAATAAACACTATAAACACTTTGAATGCGCACTCTTCAGAAAGTCGACGTCAAATTAAGATTTCGGAAGGCGTACTTTTGGGTTCCCTTCCCACACATTTCCGACGAACAAAAAATCGGAAAACACGTACACGGTTTATACACGGTATTACACTTCCTTTCGTTTTCTGTTCTAAGTATTGATCTCAGAACAATATTGTACTGTGATGACGGAACTTGCAATGCAGATAAACTTCTCATCGTTGCAGTCGTTTCGTTGTATAGGTATCGTAGCCTGGTGATATCGGTAGATGAATTTACTGGTTTGATGGACATTAGTCTTTTTATGCATTTTTCCACAATTTGTTCGCTATTTCCATATTCTTCTCGAAGGAGAGAAATGGCGTCCGTATAGCACTTCTTAGTGAGGGTAAATCCTACTATTGTTGCTTGGGCTTTCCCGACTAATGCACTACTCAATAAAATAGTTTTTAAAAAAAAAGTTGAACCGACTTCACAAAAAGCGCTAAAAAGTATAAAATAATTTTTAATTTTATATTTATTACGACATTTTGAAGTCGGTGCAAATCAAACAAACCAAACAACTACAACAAAACTATTTAATCGTCATTTCTTATGATCCCGTAAGCTGAAACGTTCAGGTAGTATCATGTATTATTTTCAATTGTGGTTCTGTAGGTGTTTTATTTATTTAATTTGCACCGACTTCAAAATGTCGTAATAGATATAACATTAAAAATTATTTTATACTTTTTAGCGCTTTTTGTGAAGTCGGTTTAACTTTTTTTTTAAAAACTATTTTATTTTTCACTTTTTAGTGTCTTCTACTCTATACAACGAAGAAAGAACCATACACATCGGTCCACGCGATAAAAGTTAGTTTTAACCCCCTACCCCACCCCCCTTCCATTGAAGTTTTTTTCTCATGCTATCAATCAAGGAACATACTCTACCGAACAGAAAAGGAATCATCGAAATCGGTCTACGCGTTACGAAGTTACTACCTCTCCCCCTACCCCACCACCACCATAGGACCAAATTATTCTCCTATTAGCAACTGTTAAGTACCTAAAAATGGTCAATATTATTATTCATTCAAATTGAATATAATCATGAAAATGAAATATTCAATCATTAAAAAATGAAATATTCAAACATTGAAATATTATTTCAGTTGCATCAAACGGATGTAACCAAATTCGCCTAAACGGCATAAATTATTTCAATTCGCGACAAACAAATCGATCAAGTTACCGCGCATTCCTTTCCCAGGAAATTTGTAGCGCATTGGTAACTTAAAAATGCTAATTATGCATTTAAGCAGATATGGTACCGAACAAAATTAAATTCATTCCCAGATAAAGGTGCCTATCTCAGCGATTTCTTAACATACATCGTATCTTTCTCAGTAAGATACAAAAAGAAGAAAAAGCTCTGGGAGCTTTTTTCATGTATGTCGTTCTGATCGCGATCTCTCGCTACATCGTCTTCGGCCTGCAAAAGAGGGACCGAAGAATAAACGAAATGAAAGCTCAAAGCTTTCTTTTCATGTAGATACGGTTGATCGAAAGAATCAACCGAGAGATTGGACGAGTTCTGTTCTAATTACGTTCGCGGTAAGTCGCGTAGAGTCTGGTTCTAATTGTGATCGCGACAAGTCGCGTTTTAAAAAAAGGGAGTTCTGTTAAAATCGCGATCGCGGAAAGTTGCCTAGAGTCTGGGTATTAAATTGGTCGGAGAGAGTCTAGTAATTTAGTCGTGCTTTTGAAAAATTATCGCGGAAAAGGGTCAAGTGAAAAGTTAAAAGATAATAAATTGTTTTGTGTCAATTGTCGGTTTTGATAATAACGAATTGTTTAATAAATTAACGGAGTTAAAAGATAACCAATGGATAATGGTGTTAAGAATAAAAATGTCTATAATTAGTGAACCGTAAGCATTGATTGTGGTATAGTTTAAGGATCGATCATTTTACAGTGTTGAGAATAAAAATATCTGTAATTAGTGAACTTTAAGAATGGAATGTTGTGTAGTTTAAGGATTGATCATTTTACAGTGTTAAGAATAAAAATATCTATAATTAGTGAACCGTAAGCAATGAGTGTTGTTTAGTTTAAGGATCGATCATTTAACAGTGTTGAGAATAAAAATATTTGTAATTAATGGACAGTAAAACTTGAGTTGTATACGATTTGAGTGTTGGATAATTACTATTTAACAATTGGCGCAGCCGGTAGGATCAAGGAAGCGTGGTAAAACAAAATTACCGTAATTGCTTGAAAAGCCTTGATCCAAGACCAAGCCAAAGGGGTATCTCTAAGCACTCCCGGGTAGTCAATAGCCCTGAGGAGTCACCCCCAACGTTTCCACAAAGTGTAAGCCAGCACCACCGGTGGAATTGTGTGGGCTCCGTCCCAGCCCGAAGAAGACGACACCAATCAACACAGCACCAGCATCAGAGTGGAAAAGGGAATCGTTGAAGACGGCACACGCCCCCCTTTTCCCAAACACAACTCTAGTACTGTTATCAAGGGAACGGAAAGCAGGCCAAAAGCCCCCCTTGCAACGCTGAAGAGCAGGAGTTGATGTCCAAGGACACCCACTCTACTCCCGCTCACTCACCAACAGAGGAGAAGACAGAGGACCTCCTCATAACCTCCCTGGACCTGGAGATCGACGCGGAAGAACCACGCCAGGGTTCCCAGTCACCAGTATTCACCGACCAAACGCAGGTCAGTGAACGCCAGATAACCCCAGCACAACCAGGACCCAGTTCAGAAGGACTCACACTCAGGAGCGGGACTATCCTGCAACGAATAAATCAACACCAAGTAAGATTTAAATATAATAATTTTAATAATTTGTACGAGTCCGCGCGAGAATCCGAACGCCTGGCAACTCTCTATTCTAACCTCCTCTAAAATAGAAATACAAAGTCCAGCGAGGAGAGATTGGAAGACTTAGAGCGCTTTCAAAAGGAAGCCGCACTCTTTCAAGCCAGGCTGGACGGATTCTCGCGCGTACTCCCCTCAGAAGAAAATATTGAAAACAATTTGCAAAGCACAACTGAGGAAAACCTCATTCAATCCCTACAAGACTCCCTGCGAGAAATTAACCTGAAACAGGGTCTAAATCGATTTCTCGCACAAGACTCGCCCGACACCGACTCGAATCAGAACTCCGCTATGGCGACCGACTACGGAAAAATTGTTAAGTTGACTGCGCAAATGGTGCCCATTTTTTCAGGTGAGCCAGGCCCGCATCTCGGATCAGAGTTGCAAACATTCCTGGGTTGCTGCCGCCAGGCCAAACAGTGCCTCTCCGAAGGGGAGCAAGACGCTTTCCTCAAGATCCTCCCCACAAGACTTCGTGGAGGAGCATATCAACTGTTGGCCTCGGATGTCCCGACATCATTTCAGGAAGTCGAAGCAAGGTTAAACGCGGCATATCTTCCCAGAGAAACTTACCAGGAACTGGTAAACAGGCTCATAACAGCTCACCAAAACCCCTGCGAAACGCTCACCGCCTTCACGGCTAGAGTGAAACAGTTGCTGGCCCTCTGCAAAGAGGCCGCACAAACTAAATATGGAGCTGCGGCCACCCCAGCTGTTACAACGCAGCTGGAGGACTTCGCGAAAAACGCAGTCCGCAGCGGGGTTACGAATCCGCACCTTTGCCAATATCTCCTCACCGTCACCGACGGCACGCTCGAGGCGCTGATTCACAAAGCACTCGACATGGAGAAACTACAGCAGGGCGCCCAGTTCACGCAAACCACGACAACCCAAGGTTTTCCTGCCCCGGTTGTTGTAGAACAAGGCTCAACCATGCCGGTTGCTATGGACCCAACTGCCAGAATAAGGGCATTCCATAGAACCCCATATACACCTGCTCGCAATTTTCCACAACAAACGTTATACAGACCGCCGCCACCACAAAACTTTCACCGACAGACTCCACCATATATGACTCCACCTCAACGCTCGTCTCCCCCTCAAATCGACTACCGCCGCCAGAACCTCGACCAGTTAAGGTCAAACATCACTTGCAACTTTTGCCAGCGAAGAGGTCACACTTACGCCGACTGCATGAAGCGTAAAAACACACCCTTCTGCTCTACCTGCAAAATATATGGACATGATGTTCGTGATTGTAGAAACAATCGCCAGGTTCCGGGCCCGAGTAACCAGGCAAGGCTCCCCGAACGACGGATTCAGGATCAGTAACCTTCCGCTGGTTCCTCGAGTTTTTAATATAAAACTCAAATGCAAATTCTGCAACCGTCCATAGAGGAATGCCGCCAAAAACAAAAATGGGACTCTAAGAGCCAGGGAAACGACGAGCAGTCGACCGAAAAGACCCCGGATCGACACTAAAAAGTAAAAATTTTAACAAAGGGTCACCTCAGCCGCCCGAACCCTGTATCTCTACAGTTAGCCTTCCGTTGGATATTAGCCTGAACGGCAATACCAAACTTGTAGTAGATACTGGCGCTGAGGTTAGCATAATAAAAAAGAAAGCAATTAAAAATCCTGAAGATATAAATACCGGAGAAACATATACTTTACAAACACCATTTGGTACCGGAAAGACGCTGGGAACATGACAGGGCAATTTTACATTAAAGAATAAAATTCCCTGCAATTTTCAGGTAATAAAAAACCTACCCGGCCTTTCCGACGACGGCTTGCTAGGAAACGTTTTCCTAGCAAAGAATTGTAACGTTGAGGGCCCGAATAAGGCATTGCGATTACCTCGAACGGAAAATAACCCTGGGGAGTTTGCTGTTCCAATGACAGCTGCATTGGATAACCTGTGTTCTGAAAAAGTGGTCAAAATGAATGCCCGAACGGATAGCGCAGAGCCCAGAAAGGCCGATCTGACAATCTGTGGTACTTCAAAAGTTTCTCAAGAGGAGAACAAGGACCGCCGAACACTGGAAAGCGAGATGGACAAACCGACTGAAAGTGATTTGACTGGCGAAATGAGGCAGCAACAAATACAGTTGAAAGAGCCTGTATGCATACCTGCTAGGTTACAGATCATAGTCGAGATTCCCTTGCAGCTGCAGGAAGAGATGCTCTGTCTATCAAGAGAAATAGATCAAGGAGTCTTCCTAGCGAATGGCCTACTCCCCGCTGGTTTAAAAGCAGTGTCTGTTGGAGTTCTCTACACACAATTCACAAGTAGTTCTGACTACCATTAGTCTGCATCTAGTCCCTGCCAACAACTACACCGTCGTCCAACTGAAACAGGATTACCAGGAAAGAAACAATCAGAATACCCCGCAAAACGGAGAACGCGCTGAGGATGCTCACCTGAAAACCAGGAATTACGGTGACTCGAAACCACCAGCACCCACGCACAAAGGAAATATAAGGAAAAAACGGAACCAAAGGAAAGGAAAACCCAACAAAACAAATGTCGACGGAGCTCACCTAAACGGAAGGAATTACGATGGCGAAATCCCATCAGCTCCCACGCCCACACAAAATAAAATTTCGGAACACGTCGACATTGGAAGCGAGCTCACCACAGGGACGGTATCTACAAAAGCTCCAAAATCAACATATACAGTAAGTAAACAACGGCGAAAGAGCCTATTAGAAGACGAAAACGAGTTCGCCTCCAACATGGCAATTTACGGCGGTTCAGAAACCCCAACTCCATCGTCATTTAGTTTTAAAAGTGATTTAAATAAAAATAAACATATTTCAGGTTTCCGTAAAATAAGCAAAAGAAAAAATAAAAAGAAAGAAACAAATATTTCAAGCGCCGAAAAAATGGCCACTTTACAACATGTTAAATATTTATTCCAGGAGTATGAAGAACCAGAAAACTCAAATAATAACCCGCGCCTCGTCAGACTAGACGAAGAGCTCAGCCTAGACGTAAATCTGAGCGCGGAGGAAAAACAAGCGATATCACAACTCTGTTACGAGTACAACGATATCTTTTTCCTCAAAGGTGATCGGCTAACTTTCACAAACGCCATCACTCATGATATACCATTGGTGCAGGACCAAGCACCAATCAACCAGAAAATGTATCGCTTGCCAGAGACGCAGCGAAATGTGATAAACGAACAGCTTCGCGAAATGCTAGAAAACGACATAGTGCAGCCAAGTAAAAGCCCTTGGAATTCACCTCTCCTAGTCGTCCCCAAGAAGGCGGGACCAGACGGTGAAAAAAGGTGGCGCTTCGTTGTCGATTTTCGTAAATTAAACGAAAAAACAATTGGAGACGCCTTTCCGCTACCTCGGATCGAGGATATTCTCGACCAATTAGGTCATTCACGGTATTTTACCACCCTCGATCTCGCCAACGGCTATCACCAGGTGCTCGTCGATCCTCAAGATCGACCAAAAACTGCGTCTAGCACCAATTACGGCCACTATGAATTTAGGCGTATGCCATTTGGGCTCAAAGGAGCCCCGGCCACGTTCCAACGCTTAATGAATTTCGTCCTAACAGGATTACAAGGCTTTGAATGTTTTGTCTACCTAGACGACATAGTCATCTACGGTAAAAACCTTGCGGACCACAATAATAAGCTCCGCAAAGTCTTCAATCGTTTGAGAGAGAACAACCTCAAACTGCAGCCGGAAAAGTGCCAGTTTCTGAGAAAAGAGGTTGTTTATCTAGGCCACAAGTGTTCCAGTGAAGGAGCACTTTCAGACCCCAGTAAAACGGCTTGCGTCCAAACTTTCCCAGTTCCAAGAACTGTACGACAAGTTCAATCCTTTATTGGACTTGCCAATTACTATCGAAAGTTCATACCCGACTTCTCCAAAATTGTGCGTCCGATAACGAATTTGCTCCGCAAGGATGTCAAATTCACATGGACCGAGAAGTGTCAGGAGGCATTCGAGAAAATCAAAACTTCATTAATCTCTCCTCCCCTACTTATATATCCCGATTTCTCGAAACCATTAAATTTAACCACGGACGCCAGCAGCGAGGCATTAGGAGCCGTCCTCTCGCAAGGAGAAGTAGGACATGATCAGCCCATTGCCTACGCCAGCCGTACACTGAACAAGGCGGAACGCAACTACTCAACTATTGAAAAAGAGTTGCTCGCTATAGTCTGGGCTACGCGTAACTTTAGATGTTACTTGCAAGGCCGAAAATTTACGGTCTATACAGACCACAAGCCTCTCAAGGGCGTCTTTAATGTTAAAGACCCTACTTCCCGTCTGGTGAGATTTCATCACAAACTTTCCGAATTCGATTATCAAATCGAATACAAGCCAGGAAAGTACAATACGAATGCCGACGCGTTAAGCCGCATTCCACGGGAAGTCAGCGAAGACTCAAATGGCCAAAACATAATAGTCAAAGCGCAAGTCAACCATAAAATGGATTCGGACTCGGAGGATGAAATATCCTCCATTCGCGAAAATCGCCTAAAATGTAACGCTGTGACCCGGGCTCAAGCGAAAAACGCTCAAACAGAGTCTAAAAGCCCCGAAATACGGGGTCACACGCATCAGAACAATGAAATAATTCCAAACATAGAAGAGGTCACTACAGAAAACTCGCCAGATACTAATCCGCTAGTCGACGATAAACCTAAGCCCCCTGAAATAATCACAAGCCCCAAGGAGATACAAACAATCTTACACGATTATCACGACTCTCCTTTTGGCGGCCATCAGGGCGTAATTAAAACATACAAGCGGATTCGAAGGAAGTACTGGTGGAGGCACATGCTTAGCGATATTAAGAAATATGTTAAGCGTTGCTCGAAATGCCAAAAAATGAAGGCATCACCTCAGTATAAAATGCCGATGGTCATCACGGACATCGCAGAACAGCCCTTCGACAAAGTCTATCTCGACATTGTTGGTCCACTCGAGGAAACTGACTCCGGAAACAAGTACATCTTGACTTTCCAGGATAACCTCACTAAATTTGTCGATTGGTACGCCATACCTAACGGGGAAGCCGTCACTGTAGCGCAAATCTTCTTCGACGAAATCGTCGCGCGCTACCGCATCCCTAAGCGAATAGTCACTGATCAAGGAAGCAACTTCCTTAGTGACCTATTCAAAAAGGTATGTAAACTGCTACGGGTGAAGAAGTTACAAACCTCTGCCTATCACCCACAGTCAAACGGCGCACTGGAACGTGCACACAGGCCGTTAATTGAATACTTGCGTACCATAGGGGACGAGAATCCCAAATCATGGGATCAATATCTGCGAACCGCTGCATTCGTGTACAACAACAGTGTACACGAGGGAACGAAATTAACTCCCATGGACTGCCTTTACGGCTTCTCAGCGGATGTTCCGTCAAATTTGAAGCGAGACCCTGAACCCGTGTATAATCACGAGAGCTACTATCAAATCTTAAGATACAAGCTCCAAAGGTCTTATGCCACGGCACGTAAAAACCTACTCGCTAGCAAGCAACGATCGAAATTATACTACGATAAAGCTGTTCGACCCCTATCGTTTCACATTGGTGACAAAGTCCTACTCAAGAGCGAAAGTCAAAAGCATAAGCTCTCTCAAATCTGGATAGGACCATATCTGGTAATCGGTATACCATCATCAGTGAATACAACACTAAAAATGGGCAAGCGTACAGTTACGGTTCACAACAGCCGTCTTAAGCCATTCTATGAATAGATAATGAAGATCGTAAATATTTTTTTTAAACGCGTCGTGGCGTGCTACCACAATCTACGGTCGAGATGAAGATCGTAACGCAAAGCCAGCACAAAATCAAGAAAGGAAAAACGCAAAAGTCCCTTAACAACTCGGTCCAATCGGGTCCAAACCAACCTTAATTAAAATTCTTTTTATTGCTTATAATCTATCTAAGGTATTTCAAATCAATTAACGCAAAACCTCACACTCCACCTATTAAACGTGTTGAAAGCTAAGAAGTACCAATCAACAGGACTTCACTATCTTAAGCACAACAACACATAATTAAAAGAACGACTCCTACTAAAAGTCGAACCTTGAAACGACAAATTCAAACCAACTCTTGCGAAATTTCGTCAGAGAATGAACCACCAAAAATTCCTCTCTTTAATGCTATATCTAGCAGTTCTTCCTGGCAGTTCCGTGCCTTGAGGTCTCCCACTTAGTCATATTTTCTACAGCACAAAAACTCTAAACACCTCTATAACGGGTGCTTTTTCTTAGTTCCTCATGACGGCAATCTGAATTGCTGTTACACCCTACTTGGCTTCTATCCCCTCGAATAAAAGGGGATAATTATGATGACATTTTCCTTTAAGGCCTAGCAAAAGACCCTCAGTCTAACCTACTTTGCATAAGGCAAAAACCTTCACCCTTTAACTAAATCTACGCGATTATATATTAATTTACACCCACTTTGATCGAACATTACCCGCCCCAAGGCTGGGACAGAAACTCCTTCCTGGTAGTCCCTTGTCTTGAGGTCCTCCTCAACTGCTTTCGAAATACTGCATTCAACAGTAGATATCAACGCAACTACCCAAAGGTAACAAACTATTATACCCACTTCCAGTAACTTACCAGAAAATGCTTCCTGGTAGTCCCGTGTCCTGAAGTCGACCTGCGGATATAAAAAATCCGAATCAAACAATTTCAGAACACTACACTAGAAAATACATATGAAGTATACGTAAAGTGAATTACAACGCTGGCGACAAATTAAAAACAAAATTCGCCATATTTGAAAAATTGTTAAATATGGCTCCACTACATTCCTAACAACAAGGAATTGGCGTTAGAGCCACCTTGATCACCCTCGCCTCAAGGGCTACAACAGGTATTTCTCCTGACAGTCCGCGCCCTGAGGTATACCCGTGAGAATGTAAGACAAATATGACCTCACTTTAGGGAAAATCTACGCTTAGTAAATAAGAAAATTAATTTAGAAACCTCCACTAATCATATTCCTCTCCCCAGGTATGATACAAAACGCTATCATCCTCGGACTAATAATGTCCGCTATGGGAAGTAGTACGTCGGAGACATACTCGGTAAACCCACTTAACAATACAGGAGTGCTATTCGAGGATTTAGGAAGCCTCATGGTTTACCACTCGACGTGGAATATACTCACGGAATTGGACCTCACCGAGTTGGACAATCAGTGTAGTCAAGACTGCGCTCAATACAATCCAGAAACCTCTAAATTCACTGGTCGAAAGACAACGGCAAATAGCCTACCAGATGAATGATTTACACAACTCAACCGACAAACTCTTAGCAAGGCAAATGAGACAGGAAATAGTCTCTAGTCTGCTGCTACAAATGGTAGAAATTGAGTTCCGACAGCAGGCGCTACTGGATATAATAACCTCTAGCCGAAATAACCAAATTCATCCCCTGCTGATCGCCCCTGATTCACTCCTTGAGATTTATCACAAATCTCACGCAACGTGTTCAAAGGCCCAGAATTGTCTATCAATTCTCTATCAGACGGCTGAATTACGGACACACCTGTTGCAACAAAAATTGGTAATCAGAATCACATTACCAATTTTCAATCTTCCAAAAATGAAGTTGCAACGAATCAGGTGCTTCCCTATACATACGGAAGCAAATCATTCATTAGTCCCGGAAATAGAATATTCGCATATAGCGAGTCAACTTTCGACTCAGGAATTCCTATTACTTAAACCGGAGAACATGAAAACATATCGGAAAGTGTCGAGGAGGATACTTACGCTGGTTTGCTAAATACGCCGATATCAAAGGCAACACAATCGGATGAATGCGTGATCAAATTGCTCTTCAATCCCCTGAACGAAAATCCTAGGTGTTCGCTAAAAGTGCAGATACCTTCCAGGGACATTTTAATTAAATTAAATAGGACCAATTCCTGGCTGTATGCATTGAAGACAACAACCATTGTGCATATTACATGCACCCAACAATTGCTCACGCATCGCCTCTCTGGACAGGGAATCTTGGTCATTAACCAACCCTGCCACTTACAAATAGGACCACATACCCTATATTATGAGGCTGAAAATACCCATCCACTACTTTTCACGCAACCAGCATACTTTCCTAAAACAAACGAAACGGCAAAGGAATTAGATTCCTTCATGGCCAAATACAAGCAGCATTCTGTGACGGAAGTGCCATATACAAAGCTGCTACTGGGTGACAACACTAACGAAAAGTTGCACGAGAGTACGCAATCATTGGACCAAATACAGGCCAAAATACGGGAGGTAAATCTACACTCCCGGGTGAAAACACCCCACCTACTCTCGGCAACTTCGTTGTCACTTACGGGTCTAATGCTGCTGTTCATCGTCATTTACATGACAGACAAATACGCCATACCTCCACTAAAGGCATGGACCACGCGGCGTAATCAAACGCCCATGCCCGAAATCCCCCTAGAAGAGGCAGTCTCACCACCAAAAGAGCGGCCTCAACGGCCACAAACACTGCCCAGGGCACGGTCCATTCAACTTGTCTAAACAATAGACACAAATAAACTTGAAGGAGGCTAAGACAAATTTTTTTGAGACTCCTAGATTAATAACGAAACCAAAATAGTGTACAAAAAATAAAAAGTAAAATTTAATGCGCCGTGGAGTACTACCAAGGCAAGTACTAACCAAGGATAAAAATGTTATAAAAAAAAAGAAAAAAAAAATATAGAGAATATTAAGAAATAAAAGTAAAATTTAATGCGCCGTGGAGTACTCCCACAATCTTCGGTCGGAAAAATACCGAAGCGCAAGGCAAGTACTAACCGCTTTACTAACCGGGGGTAAAAACATTGAAAAAAGGAGAAATACTAAAAAATAAAGTAAAAAATTTAAGCGCCGTGGAGTACAACCACAATCTACGGTCAACACGAAACCGTAGCGCAAAACAGCATTAAAACAAAAAAAAACAAAAAGAATGACCATTCGCGACCAAACGAAGGCCGCTGCACAAGCCGCCGAAATGTAATTAATAACCGCATACACAAAAGAAAATATATGTAGAAAATGACGAAAGGAACCCCAACAAAAAATTGGCGCAGCAGAGAACCCAAAAAGAAAAACCCTTCATTACCCCGATAAAGTAAAAAAAAACAAAAAAAAACGCGCCGTGGAGTACTACCACAATCTACGCTCAAGAAGAGAACGTAGCGCAAGGCAAGTACTAACAGATAGAAAAGAAATATAAAATAGATATAGTATTTAAATCCCACACTTTTAGTCTCTGTATCCCCTAAGGGTACATACAATAACGGCCAAGGGTAAGACCATCAAATAAAACAAAAATATTCAAATTCCCTTTACTCCCCTCTGTGATCTTTTCATCTCCCAAGAACAGCTCACTTTTTCCAAGGGGGAAGGATTGTTAAGTACCTAAAAATGGTCAATATTATTATTCATTCAAATTGAATATAATCATGAAAATGAAATATTCAATCATTAAAAAATGAAATATTCAAACATTGAAATATTATTTCAGTTGCATCAAACGGATGTAACCAAATTCGCCTAAACGGCATAAATTATTTCAATTCGCGACAAACAAATCGCTCAAGTTACCGCGCATTCCTTTCCCAGGAAATTTGTAGCGCATTGGTAACTTAAAAATGCTAATTATGCATTTAAGCAGATATGGTACCGAACGAAATTAAATTCGTTCCCAGATAAAGGTGCCTATCTCAGCGATTTCTTAACATACATCGTATCTTTCTCAGTAAGATACAAAAAGAAGAAAAAGCTCTGGGAGCTTTTTTCATGTATGTCGTTCTGATCGCGATCTCTCGCTACATCGTCTTCGGCCTGCAAAAGAGGGACCGAAGAATAAACGAAATGAAAGCTCAAAGCTTTCTTTTCATGTAGATACGGTTGATCGAAAGAATCAACCGAGAGATTGGACGAGTTCTGTTCTAATTACGTTCGCGGTAAGTCGCGTAGAGTCTGGTTCTAATTGTGATCGCGACAAGTCGCGTTTTAAAAAAAGGGAGTTCTGTTAAAATCGCGATCGCGGAAAGTTGCCTAGAGTCTGGGTATTAAATTGGTCGGAGAGAGTCTAGTAATTTAGTCGTGCTTTTGAAAAATTATCGCGGAAAAGGGTCAAGTGATAGTTAAAAGATAATAAATTGTTTTGTGTCAATTGTCGGTTTAGATAATAACGAATTGTTTAATAAATTAACGGAGTTAAAAGATAACCAATGGATAATGGTGTTAAGAATAAAAATGTCTATAATTAGTGAACCGTAAGCATTGATTGTGGTATAGTTTAAGGATCGATCATTTTACAGTGTTGAGAATAAAAATATCTGTAACTAGTGAACAGTAAGCATGGAATGTTGTGTAGTTTAAGGATTGATCATTTTACAGTGTTAAGAATAAAAATGTCTATAATTAGTGAACAGTAAGCATTGAGTGTTGTATAGTTTAAGGATCGATAATTTTACAGTGTTAAGAATAAAAATATCTATAACTAGTGAACAGTAAGCATGGAATGTTGTATAGTTTAAGGATCGATCATTTTACAGTGTTGAGAATAAAAATATCTGTAATTAGTGAACTTTAAGAATGGAATGTTGTGTAGTTTAAGGATTGATCATTTTACAGTGTTAAGAATAAAAATATCTATAATTAGTGAACCGTAAGCATTGAGTGTTGTTTAGTTTAAGGATCGATCATTTTACAGTGTTAAGAATAAAAATATCTATAATTAGTGAACCGTAAGCATTGAGTGTTGTATAGTTTAAGGATCGATCATTTTACAGTGTTGAGAATAAAAATATTTGTAATTAATGGACAATAAAACTTGAGTTGTATACGATTTGAGTGTTGGATAATTACTATTTAACACAACCCCCCACCTGGACAAAATTTCTTCTATTAGCAATGGGTGATCACACTCTATACAACAGCAAAAGATCCATCCAAATCGGTCCACGTGTTACAAAGTTAGGTTTCACCCTCCCCTCCCCTCCCCCCCCCCCCCCAATTGTTTTCTCGTGGTATCAACCAGGGATCATATTCTACCCAATAGAAAAAGAATTATCCAAATCGGTTCACGCGTAGGACCAAATTATTCTCCAATTACAGAAAAAGAACCATCGAAATCGGACCACGCGTTACAAAGTTAGTTTCCACCCCCATCCCACCAACATTTTTTTCTCGGGGTATCAACCACGGAACATACTCTACCCAACAGAAAAAGAATTATCAAAATCGGTCCACGCATTACAAAGTTAGACTAGTCCTCCCCCCTCATCCCACCCTATTCTAAATTTTTTTCTCCTATCAGCAATGGGGGATCATACTCTGTACAACAAAAAAAGAACCATCCAAATCGGACAACGCGTTACAAAGTTAGGTTTCACCCCCACCCCCACCCTACTTAAATTTTTTTTTTACATGGTACCAATCGGTGAACATACTCTACCCAACAAAAAAAGAATCATCCAAATCGGTCGACGCGTTACGAAGTTATGCCCGGTCAGACATAAAACAAAAAAACAAAAATACGCGTCGAACTTGAACCTCTTTGTTTTTGGGAAGTCGGTTAAAAAATTAAATTTGGTTGCAGCGTTAAACTGTGGATTTTCATGCACAGCTCTCCTAAATTGTTCCCAAAATGGAGTCCAATTTTCTAGTGCCCCATCGAATTTCTTCAGCTCAAAGCTCTCCAGTTTTACACCGTTATATGCATTACAACCGCCACTGCCATGTAATGAATGATTATGACTTCCTTGCGCTCCTCCGATGACGTTACGTGTTGAGGCTGGATCATGAATCTTGTGCGTAGAATATACTCCAGTCTTGAAATAGTTTAAACAGCTTTATCATCGTATTCGATTACTGATTTACACTCCTCTTTTGCTTCTTCCTCCTTAATACTTCTGCGAGCAGCTTCGTCCGCTTTTCGTAGGTTACTATGCGCGTTCTTCAATCGATCCAAATAAACAACAATTTCCTCTTCCACGCTATCTGAATTCTCTGTAGGCTCGGAAAATTTCACTTTTTCAAGGTATTCCGCTATCGATTTCCACAATTTATTGTTACCTGACCTCTGCACGAGGCACGATAAGTGGCTTCGATTTTAAGTCGATCCGTATAAGTACGCTGATTCCGCTGATATCCGTATAAGTACGCTGATTGATACTTATGACGGTTTCGGCACCATGAAAAATATGGTAAAAATTGAGAAGATTTAGTTCTTCACTTCATTAATATTTTATTTCCTCTTTGTTAAACACCGTCTTGTGACTTGTAGTAACTAACTCTTTTTCACACTACTTTAATTCCACTACTGTTAGTTCAATGCATACAATTTTTACATCTACACTTAGACTCAACAATTTATTTCTATTCTCTCTCTCCATGACATGTTAATCGTGTAGATTTTCTTCAATCTACAACCATCGTGATATTTCTTCTTTATTTTGGAATTTTACTTTTACTTAGCTGCGACGAGCAATAAAGCTCTATCGAGTTAACATATAAATTTTTCCTGAAATTGTGTTTCCCTCACACTAGTATCAACCAAACATAGTAGCTTGGTCTGCAGTTGGGTTCAAGCCCCAACAATTTT
Organism: Leptarthrus brevirostris; assembly: GCA_964036015.1. Lineage (NCBI taxonomy): Eukaryota > Metazoa > Arthropoda > Insecta > Diptera > Asilidae > Leptarthrus > Leptarthrus brevirostris. The sequence goes on from OZ038373.1 coordinate 29,399,661, forward strand.
ATTTTCTTTTACTTGGTGATACTAGTTGTTTACATTTACAATTTGCAAAGTTTTCTTGTTTTGCTTTAAATTTTGTAGTACCCAGGTGATACAGGTATAGTAATTTGTCGTGATTTAACTAACTAGAGAGCTGTTAAAATGATGTTTCCTTCTCGTTATCTAGTACAAACCCCAGAATGACACTTTGTTCTGAGCAAGCCCGAGAAAAAGTCAGGAAAAGATGACACATACAACCTTAATCTGGTATAAAACCAGAAATTAAGGTTTTTTAGTATTTAAATTCTGGCACAAGTCCAAGAAGTAATGGTAACGTGAAATGTGAGTAATGTGGTACAAGCCAAAAATTATTCAAATCTGGTATCAAGCCCAAGATTTGATAATTCTTAATTCTAGATACTTACAGCTCGTAGTGTTATTCCAGAAAAAGTAATTACAGGAGGTTACTCCCTTTATATATAAAATTGAAAACTATCGATTTAAAGTTATTAATCGATTGTTACTAGTGCCATATTTAAATTTCGCCATGTTAGTGATCGCCATATTCGTTAATTGTTATGTTCGTTAAATTTGAAAGTTTAAATTTTGAACTTTTAAATTATTCGTTATTATTTTTGAATTTATAACTTCAAAATTTGAAATTTTGGAATTTTAAATTTTGTAATAAATTCAAATCAAGACGTAATTGTTTTGGAGACATTATTTTAGAGGTTAGATATTGAAATTTTATTATTTACATTTAATAAATTATATTTTTTACAGAATAAATGGATTTGGAGTCTTGGATTTATTTGACCAATTTGGAATATTTAGATAAGTAATTTTATTTTTATTGTTTGGTTTTAGAATCATAGTGGGACTTACATCGCCAACGCGTTACCGTGGAATTTATCAGGATGATCTGTTTGAGACGATTGAATTAATGTTCCTTTTATTTTAGGCTAAGTTATGTAGCGATGCAACATTCTCCACCCCAGAAACATAAATCGGATAAACAAACAAGAGAAGCATAAATCGATTTGAATGAGATTTAATATTCAAGGCATGCCAAATTACATTAAACTCACTGTTTATTTGTATGCTTCCTTCTAAGGTTATTGATGAGTGTCTTGGTATTAGCTTCATGCTAACGGTACGACCGTCCAGGAACCGTACTTGATGTTTTCGACGCCTTGAATTTTGAATGGCTGTTCAATTTGTCGAGTTCAGCGGTAGACATGTTGAACGCTTGGCCCTATTGCGTCCACATCGTAATGAGTGGAACTTTCCGTGTTAGTGCTACTTGTTCAGCATCCTTGACTAGATCAATAAATGATGTTGGATTGATATCCGTTGTGTTGGGACACTCGTCTTCTGAATTTAGGTCGATTACTGGAATTCCTTCTCCCACGTAATCGAACCAACAGACCGGAGAGTGTGATGTTCGTTTTGGAGAGATTGGCTCCGGGACGAATAAAGAATACCAATCCATCGCTTCCAGAGATTGACGATCATCTGGGTATGCCAGTATTTCATCCCAATTTACTTCAATTGGTGGAGGTATCTCGTTTGTAGTTTCCATCGCCCCCCCCCCCTTTTACCTTTTCTGTCACCTGTGAATGAATTTGACTTTACATTCATAATGTTTAATAATAATAATTTTTTTTTTATGTTATTATGGCACTATATTTTGGCACAAACGTTATAAATGTAAATTGTAAAAATTCTATAAAAGGAGACAAAAAAGAAACTACTTAACCTATGAAATGTATACTAACCTATGAAATGTATACTAACTAACTTAGAAGAACAATATACAAAACAGAACAATAGCAGAAAACCGCGTAGTATCAAAATGACTGAAAAAGTATAAAAAAAATCAACAAAAAATTTTAAAAGCCACCAGGCAAGCGGCAGCTCCAGGAAGAGTTCCTTAAAATTTTGAAAATGTTTCTGATTTAACCTAAATTAAAGAAAAAAATAGCCGAATATGAAACCGAAAATTTTGAATAACTAGAACACTGAACACTGAGTGTTCCCGCAGCACCGGGCGAAGTCACTGAATCGAGAACTCCTGCTTGCGTGCAAACATAAAACGCTCTCCGCAGGGACGTTCGCTACTTTTCTACTCCCCCGAAACACTCAGCATCAAGTGTTCTAGACGAACGCACGAAAAATTTTGAACGCGATAGAGTCCCGCGGGGCCAGTCTGCAGAGTCGTAGACATCTGCAAACTGATCCCATCATCCTCTCAGTTCTTCTTTCCCAACGGGAGGTTCACTTTTCCCGCAGCGCTTGCAGCAAATCCAAAGCGATGAGAAGCTCCGTGGAAAAGATGCTACAAGGCTGCGGCCTATTGTCACCAGTGAAAAGTGAGACTACCATTCTGCACCGACGCTAGCGGCTGCCAGGTACAGTTGAATGTGTCGGCGTTCGTTGCCAGAAACTCGAGACAGAGTCGTTTACTCAGCCTAACAACGAAGTGTCTCTTAAATGCACGTGTATGTAACTGTGTGTCAGTGGCCTGTTGCCCAGGCTCGATCCGCATGCAATACAAATGAACTGTCGATTTAGTTAGTGTAAGAACAAAGCTAATTAAGCAATTCACTTGGTTGCATGTCCTTTGCCCCAGTAAAAACGATGTTCTAGTACTGCCGAAACGCGGGCAGATTATCTGGCACAAGTGACGGACCAGTAGCATCAATTCGCACAAGCCGGGCATGTGAAGTATCGGTGGAACAAAGTTCCTTCACCCCCAGAAACCGTGCAGACTCTTTGAACGCTCTGGTCAATGTGCGACAGCTGATTTGGATGCACGAGGCTATGATGCAGCAGTTGAATGCTATATCAGAGTCTCTTTAATTGGACGGATAACTGTAGACCACTCTAAGATTACTCCCAATTCTACCCCGAGATGTGCGCTCCATCTATTAACACGTAAGTGTTCTGCAGGTAACGCATCTGTGTTGTTGTTAGTGTACTGAATGGCGTGTGCGGCGGTTGATTCACCACGAAAGCGCTCACCACCTCTGTGCCAGGCGAACTGGTACTGAGTTGGCTGAAACGCTCTCGTGCTGTATCAACCAATTCGTTTAATTGTGTTGTGTTTGGGTGTATTAGTATTTTCACAGAGGCATCAATGATATCTCCGAGAACTGTAAGCTGTCCTGTATCGGATGTTACACCTCGAGCATTACTGAACACCGAATTCACTAATTCAGGATTAAACCTGATCGGTATAGCTCAAAAATCTCCGTACCCAATTTCATCCCATTGCAAATGGAATGCCGGCCTTATTCTGCCCAAAGTCGTGATCATAGAGATCATTTCCTGAGACCAGTCGTGCGATAGGGTGGGCGGACTGAAAGCAGATAGTAATGCTTTCCTAAGCCGGCACCCCTCAAGGAACTTAACTACAGCTGAGAAATCAAGCTGTCTTCAAACCGGAACACTCGTTGGAATGCTATGATCTGAAGGCAACGAGTTTTAACGACCATGTCCGTAAGACCCAATCCACCCTACGCTACTGGTCGACAGAGCGTGCTTTTAGCGACCCATCTTCTTCCCCCCAAAATGCGTCAATAATTTTTGCCTTAACGATGCCTTCCTCGAAGCACTCCGACTTAAGCAGGTGAACGATGGACGAGGTAATCAGGTAATTGACAACGACTGCACGTCCTTTCAGCGAAAGGGGGAACAATCTAGTCCGCCACGAATTCACTGCTCCGAAAAGTTTCTCCAGAGCCATGCGGCGATTACGTGTTTTACCATCGAGCCCGATATACACACCTAAATACTTCAAGCAAGTATTGGTCCATTGTATGCCGAGGGGAGAATCTAAACGATTCCGCCACCTCCCACACCATAGGCCTTGGCTTTTGCTTAGGTTAACCCTAGCGCCCGCTAATCGCCCATATTGTTCGAAAACCCTAGGAGCGACTGGAAATGCATCTTCTTTCGTAACGAAAATAGACAGGTCATCAGCATACGCTAGAATAAGTGGACTTATAGTAGTGTATGGTAAGTGAACTGAATATTGTCTCAACGATTGACGAAGATTCACTAGCAGCGGCTCCAGTAAAAAGTCATAAAGCATTCCTGACAACGGGCATCTTTTAGCCAGGCTGAACCTTGCCACCATATATCATTCTCCAACAAAGCTGCAGGACTAAGACCTCTCGAAGCAGGATCTGCTGGACTTTCCTTGGATGGGATGTAATGCTACGTATTGAGGCTTCCCTTCTCTTGGATCTCGGATACTCTGTTAGCCACAAAGGTCTTCCACTTGCTGGGATTACCTTTAATCTAACTTAAAGTGATTTTTGAATCTATCCAGGAATAACTGTGCTCGGTTTGAAACTCCATATCTCTTCGTATTGTTTCGAATAATCGAACTAATAATACAGCAGCACATAGCTCTAATCTCGGTAGTGATATTGTTTTGTTGGGAGCCGCTCTGGTCTTTCATATAAGTAAACTAATCTGCGTCTTCCCTTTGCTCTCTTCTGTCCTGATGTATACTACTGCTACATAAGCTTGTGTGGATGCATTAGAGAATCCGTGGAGTTGACATTATTTCATGGTGCCTTTGGTTCTAATACGTGGAATTCTTAGACTGGAGATGACGTGCAGATTTTATTTAAAGGCGGGCCATTCCCTAGTGAGATGAGAAGGTATGACTTCGTCCCAGGAACAACCAGACAGCCAAAGTATTTGGATCATTATTTTCGCAGTGATGACGACAGGAGCTATTCAACCCAAGGGGTTCAAATAGTTGGAAAATTTCTGATAGTATTTTCCGCTTGGTAAGGGCACCAGTCCTTTCGTGAATTCGTATCTTGAACGTAAAATGGTCGAAGGATGGATGCCAGTAAATACCTAACGCCTTAGTTGTTGCTTGCCCATTTTCTGAGACGAAATCCTCCTCCCTTTTACAAATTTGTTAGTTCTTGTTGGATCTGGATGGCTTTGTTAATGGTGTCAGCACCGGTGAGGATGTCATCGACGTAGGAGTTCATCCTTACGATTTTTGCTCCTACAGGATATTTTTTCTCGTCATCTCTTGCCAAGTACTGCAGCGTCCTGATGGCTAAAAACACTGCCGAGGCCGTTCCAAAGGTTGCGGTTGGGAGTACGTACTCTTGTAAAGGTTTCCTGATGTCGTCTCTCCAGATAATGCTTTGGTATTGATGATCATCTTGCGACAACCGAATCATCCCATTAACAGTTGCTCGTTCAAAGATTTCCCATTAGAGGTCTTTGTTGAAGCCTCGAACACCAGACGTAATTTGGTTGTACTGCTCTTCTTAGAGGTAATGTGAAACTGTTGTGCTGGACGAAGCTCCTGGGCTTGCTTAGCATCTACGGGTTTCATGTGGTTCAGAGCAAGGTACTCATTAATGCATCTGGAATATTCAGCGTCAAGATGAGGGTTCTCCATTAACTTTTTTCAAGCTGGTCGAATCGTTTGATTGCTAGGTTGCGAGAGTTTCCTAGCTCTGGTTTTTGATTGTTTTTGAAGGGCAAATGAGCTTCGTAAGTTCCTTCACTCCTTCGTTGATGTGTTGCTGTAAAGAACGATTCGCACTGTTGTTCTTCAGGTATCCAAGTTCTAGTTTGTGGTACGTTTTCCGATTGCCAGAACTTCCGTATTTATTCCTCTAGGTGAGGCATGTCGTCGTCGGAATTTATGAAGAATACTGATGTTTCGTGACTGTTGTTTCTCTAACCAAATAAAATCCAACCGAAGGCAGTGTTTTGCGCGGTGGGTGTTCAGTCCTTCTACCAAAATTTGAGCGTTCACTTCAGTTCCTAGTAAAAGACCAATCTTTCCTGGATGAATTAACGATGGATCAGCTAATTGTAATCTTTTAATGTGTTGCCATGATTGAACCTGAACTTTGTTTGAAGGTAGGAAGTCGGTTATTTGTTTCAGAACTAGGGCGTCTTTTTGGAGGTGAAATTCTGAGTTGATGCAGGATTTTAACTTGATGCTTACTGCCTTTGTGGCAATAGCTGTTTTGGTTTTTACTAAGCCGTTTATGCGGACTGTAGACGTTCCCTTTAAATGTATGATGGAACAAATTCTATCTGAAATAATGTTGTATATCAAAAACACACAAAATATATTCGGTGTACACTTGTTTATTATTCCACTTATTTAATCTTTTAAACTACACACTAACTGCCTACGCGTTTCTTTCTTATTGAACATCATCAGGGCTAACTGGCTACTAAAACAATATTTTACAAATTTGGTTATACACTCTTACAATCTGCGGATTTAATACCGGACTTTTGTTTTGGAAATCTAGCTGATCGTTAACTAATCGTTACGTCAGAGACGACGCTTGACCATGCCTGAAGCGGAGTTTGTTGAGATTGTGAGGCACAATCTACTAACAGCAACACATCTTTTTGCATCCTGCCTTCAGCATAGCCCAGTTACAAGCGCTAGTAATGCCGATTGAAGGAGTCATCCACCGAACCCGGAGGATGAGACATAACACCAGTCTCTGGAGATTGGAAGAGGTAGATGCCGAAGCAACCACTCGATGGAGGCAAACTTGAACCAACCTGCACTGTACGATGACAGTTCTAATAATAACACCCAAATGGAAGATTGTTCGGAGATATCGAGGGAAAACCTATGCTGGAACTGTGGCCAAGTTGGACACTGGCAACGGCAATGTCATTCAATTCAATTCAATTCAATTCATTTATTCTTACCTCTACACAATTAAGAAATTTACATTATGTTATGAGTATGCGTAGGATGATAAAACAAATAGCTTATTTAAGTAATATAAAAAATTAACACTAAAAAAATAATAATAATTCATTGTAAAAATACATATTGGAAGGAAAAAAATAAATATTTTATATAGAAAATTAGAATCTAAACTTTAGCATTATCCATATAAATATAAGCTGGCATGACTATTGCAAAAAAGAAAGCAGTAAACGTACAAAGAAAGAATAAGATAATTAAAATAGAAGTTATATAACAAAATGCCAATTTACAAAAATTTTATAAATTACAATGTCTGAGATAAGTGTGTGAACAGTTCAATGAATTTTTCTCTGCTAATTGGCCCCCTGAAAGAAGGGGCCATAGTCTGATTCCACAGTCTGGCCGCCTGGACATAAAACTGACGCTCAGATACGACACAGGTAAACAGTGGAATGATCAGAGCATTGGTGCGCGTAGAACGAACAAACTGGAACTTACTATAAGGATAATCAGGTTTTTTATTTTTATAATATAATATATTGTAGACTAGTATTAAGATTCGTTGATTCAGATAAGATGCGATAGGACATCCAACAACAGAACAAATATAAGGGGATACATGGTCATATCTACGAAGCCCATAAATATCCCGTACAGCCGAATAAAAGGCTACATTTAGTTTACATGATGATGCCGAATCCATCCTTCCAGCATATATCTCACAACTGTACGTAATAAGCGGAAGAATTAACGTCCGAACGAGCATCAGTTTAGTGGAAATGGGGGTATACGATGATGAGGCAGAGCATTTATAAATAGAAATATATATATAAAAAGAAAAAAAATACTAATCTTATGACTAAGAAAAACAATAAATACTCGCAATGGAAATTAATCTTCATAAAACTATAGTTAACAGCAGCCACAAGTTTTTTGAGAGCACATTTATCCGTGATGCAGTGAGCCTCTCCATCAACACTCAAGCGTACATAAACAAGACCCTTTTGTGTGAAGACGGTCGTTGTTTTCTAAGCCAAAGAGCATTACGGTGCAAACAATAGTTTCGTTTAGTTAGACTTTCATGTATATAAATATGCGCAGCCGAGTCCATACCAATGTCATGCAAGGTCAGCCGATGTTTTAACACTTTTCTTTTTTTCGCCAAAGCTCCGAGGAAAGCATTTTTTTCATATGTAGAATGGCACTTTACAATAATGGACGAATCCACAGCACCACCTTTCGCGCGTGTTCGAAAAATATTACTTATTTGAGGTAATTTGACCTCATAAGTGCTACATAGATTTTTGATGTAGGTTAACAGATTCTCATCATTTGCTGATGGAATTCCATTTATGAGAAAATCTGTGGAAAGTCGCTCACGTTCGATGCAGTCCACTCTCTCCTCGAGTAAATTAAAAGAAGTACGAATCTCCTCAACCTCCTTTTTAACCTTAGCGTCAAAAGAAGAAATCAAGCTGCGAATGTCACTAGCAAATTTGCTCTGCAGCAACTCCATCTGCTTTCGTAAATCGTTTCCCATCTCAGTCATTTTGGAGTTCAAACCTTAGAACAGAAAACGAAAGGAAGTGCACCATGCTCAAAAAGTTTCCGAATTTTCCTTATGTGTTTGAAAGGTCTGAATGTGTTAGTTTTCACCATGGAAGTAGTCAATTTGTGACTTATTCGAAGTGGTCCTCGCAAACATTGCTACCGTCGGATGGTATATAATCAGTTCTATCGATGGATTTTAACCATAGTTCTCTGAAGTCTTTATCTTTTGGAAACCTAAAATACCAAAAGGTAGAAAAATATTTTAATTTTTTTAAAGTTGTATTCGAGCCCTCAGGCAAAAACTTCCGTCACCTGTCGCTGAACAAATAAGGCGAACCAAAGCTCTGATGAATCTCAAATGTAAACAAACGAGCATCATCAAGAGAAATGGTTATATTTTTTGGTAATTTAGCTTTTATTTCTACAGCTTTTTCACATATTTCAAAGAAAATGCTGTATAATTGCTTATTATATTATTTAACTTCCCTGAAAAATGATTTTCCACTCGCAATGCGTCGATTATTTTTACAACAAAATATCGCACACTTCATCACGAAAAATGTCCAAATTAAGCACGTGAGATTATTAGTAAACTAAACTAAAACAGTCTTTTAAATGTTAATAGTCTTTATTTGTAAAATAACACCACTTTTAACAACTAAACACTGAAAATTATTCAATAAACACTTGAACCCGCACTCTTCAGAAAGTCCACGTCAAATTGACATTTCTTTATGGCGAAGTTGAAGCTCCCTTCCCACACCTTTCCAACGAACAAAAAATCGGAAAACACGTACACGATTTACACACGGTATTGCACTTCCTTTCATTTTCTGTTCTAAGGTTCAAACCAACAAGAAGAGTTCTCATATCTGTGATATCAGCCAACGACTTGTCAGTCAGCACAACGGGGACAGATGTTTTTGTTTTGGAAGCCATACCATCAGACGGCGATGATGCACCGGCCTGTACTGCACTAACACTATCCATCCTAGATGTAGCGCACTTACTCTTCATATTGCGTGTCTCAACACCACCTGTTGTAGTAGTGGTGTTACCAATCATTCCGGCAAAGAAAATATTAACGTTTTTCACAACAAAAGCCGAATAATACAAAATAATCCGCACCACGCACTGATCACAAAATTAATAAAGATCAATCAACTAAAGAATAATACTCGGTAGAGAAACAGAAAATATGATTAAATCAGAAAAACTTTGCGGACAGCTACGAGCGTGTCTAGCTAGCGGCACACATCACCAGCGTCATTCACCAAACACCGGAGTGCATAGGCCAAGGTAACGTCCGTTAAAACAGCTGACGTAACCTCTCAGTAGGTATGCGGTCACCTGGACACAGATATATAGTTCCGCGGCAACCGACATATTATTAGGATATATGTTATATCCTTTTAAATTATTAATTATTGTGATTCTTATTTTATTTTATAACTATTTATATTTACATGTTAAGTAATTAGCCCTTTGATGAATCTTAAATAAATAAATACCTAGTTTGTCGCAGTACCTATATCTTGGAGTTGATTTCTGGAAAGCTTTCCAGCTATCCCCAGACATCATCTGCTCGGTTTCTCCGTCATTCGAACCAGAGGCGCTGGTTGACTCCAACATCCATCCGTTACCAGTGAGGAACGGACACTACTCGAGCAAACGAAAAGCTTTTTTGGCGTGTGTTGCAACATACTATCAACGTTGGGAATGCAATACCAATTCAGCATAGACATTATCCTATTTCCCCCTGCGGTGTAAGCTTTAATGGACGCTGAACTGAAGCGGATAAAGAGATTAGGAGTTATCGAGGAGAGCCAGAGCCCGTGGAGCTCTGCAGTCGTACTAGTGCGGAAGCCAGGAAAGGTCAGGCTGTACTTTGACGCGAGGAGAGTCAACGCGGTAATAAAGAAGGATGCATACCCGTTGCCGCATATTGATGACATCCTCAGCAGACTCCCTCTTGTACGTTTCCAGCAGGGACCTAACAGACGCGTTTTGGAAAATCCCATTAAACGAGAGCTCCCGGGAAAAGACCGCATTCACCGTGCCTGGCCGCCACCCTCTGAATCAACTAACGGTTATGCCATTCGGTCTGTGTAATGCTTCCCAAAAAATGTCTGAAATGTGCGCGATAACGTTCTGGTATACTTTCGACGACTTGCTAGTATTATCTCAGCATTTCCATTCTCATCTGAAGCTGCTCGCTCGAGTAGCCGAATGCTTGGAGGAGGCAGGACTCACTATCAATGTAGAGAAAAATAAATTCTGCCTCAAGCAGACACGTTATCTGGGTTACATAATAGGGAACGGGGGTATTGAGACCGACCCCGATAAGATATCAACCATAAAAGAATACCCCCGGCAAAGACAGTCGGGTAAGTTCGGCGATTTCTAGATATGGCGGGCTGGTATTGTAAATTTATACCAAACTACGCCGACTTGTCAGTCCCAATAACACATTAAGAAAATCCGCCAAGTTTGTGTGGACGAGTGAGGAGCAGACCTCATTCAACCTCGTCAAGGAGAAGTTGACCTTTTCTGCGTTACTAGTGATCCCTGACTTCTCCAAGGCTTTCATAATACAATGCGATGCTAGCCACCAAGGCGTAAGAGGAGTTCTGTTACAACTAAACGACGGCAACCAAGAAAGGCCCATTGCTTACGTGTCATAAAAGCTAAACTCGGCACAGCGTAACTACACAGTAACTGAACTAGAATGTCTAGCCGCTATCGTCAGCATCCAAAAGTTTTCGCCTTATGTTAAGCTCATGCAGTTTAAGGTAGTGGCGGACTATGTGAGCTTGCAATGTTTCAACTTCACCATTGAACACCGGAAAGGCACTCTCCATGTAGTCCCTGATGCTTTGTCATGCGTGCGTTGTGAAACGCTAGAGGTCAATGGTCCGGAGGTCGATCTTGATTCACCTAACTTCGCCTCTAGCGAATATCGGGAGCTGAAAGAGCGAATCGAGAAAAACGCAGCACGCCTCCCGGATTTAAGGGGTTAGCTGTAGTCAAAGGCGTGAAAAACTAACTGTTTTAAATATTTTTTATGGCGGTAATTAAATTAAATTTATTAAACTAATTTTGCAGAATTTTTACATAATATTTCAGCTTGATTTTATCAAAATTAAAAAAAAAAATTTAAAAAATTATCGCCATCTTTGTTGGACCCCGTTCCGGAAGTTGGGATTTCCGTTAACCAACACAGCATCTTACTGGGTCATCGGAAATTAAGCAAACAAAGGGAATCATTAGTTTAGTTTTTTATGCTTACAATATGCTACATAAATTTCATACAAATTCCCAGTCCAGTAATTTTTGAATTATAGTGGGCACCGATTTTGAAAACATAGTTTCGAGGAAAACGCGTTTAAAGTTCTCATTAGCGAGTTGCAGAGAGCCGTTCAGCATGAAACATTGTTTGAAATTTCTTTATTGGATTGACTTGAAATTTTCAGGAAATATTTTCAAGATACCATACTTCAAGAAAATGCAAAAAAATAGTTTTTAAAAAAAAGTTGAACCGACTTCACAAAAAGCGCTAAAAAGCATAAAATAATTTTTAATTTTATATTTATTACGACATTTTGAAGTCGGTGCAAATTAAACAAACCAAACAACTACAACAAAAATATTTAATCGTCATTTCTTATGATCCCGTAAGCTGAAACGTTCAGGTAGTATTATGTATTATTTTCAATTGTGGTTCTGTAGTTGTTTTATTTGTTTAATTTGCACCGACTTCAAAATGCCGTAATAGATATAAAATTAAAAATTATTTTATCCCTTTAAGCGCTTTTTGTGAAGTCGGTTCAACTTTTTTTTAAAAACTATTTTATTTTTCACTTTTTAGTGTCTTCGACTCTATACAACGAAGAAAGAACCATCCAAATCGGTCCATGCGTTAAAAAGTTAGATTCAACCCCTGCCCCTCCCAATCCCACTAAAATTTTTTTTCTCGTGGTATCAATTAAGGAACATACTCTACCCAACAGAGAAGGAATCATCGAAATCGGTCCACGCGTTTCGATGTTAGATTACTCCTACCCCACCCCGCACCATAGGACCAAATTATTCTCCTATTAGCAGGATCACACTCTATACAACAGCAAAATAACCATCCAAATCGGTCCACTTGTTAGAAAGTTAGGTTCCCCCCTCCCCCTCCCCCTCCCCCACCCGAGCAACATTTGTTTTCTCGTAGAACCTAGGATCATATTCTACTCAATAGAAAAAGAATTATCCAAATCGGTCCACGCGTTACGAAGTTAGACTACCCCTCCCCCCCACCCACACCTTTCACCATAGGACCAAATTATTTTCCTATTAGCAATGGGGGATGATACTCTATACAACAGAAAAAGAACCATCGAAATCGGACCACGCGTTACAAAATTAGGTTCCACCCCCACCCCCCTCCGCCCCAAAATTGTTTTCTCCTGGTGTCAACCACGGAACATACTCTACCGAACAGAAAAAGAATTATCCAAATCGGTCCACGAGTTACAAAGTTAGACTACCCCTCCCCCCCTCCCCCCACCCTAGGCCAAAATTGTTTTCTCTTATTAGCAATGGGGGATCATACTCTGTACAACAAAAAAAGAACCATCCAAATCGGACCACGCGTTACAAAGTTGGGTTTCACCCCCACCCCCCACCCCCACCATATCAAAAATTTTGACATGGTACCAATCGGTGAACATACTCTATCTAACAAAAAAAGAATCATCAAAATCGGTCGACGCGTTACGAAGTTATGCCCGGTCAGACATAAAAAAAAAAAATTATTTAAAAAAAAAAAATACGCGTCGAACTTAGAACCTCTTTGTTTTTGAGAAGTCGGTTAAAAATCGTCACAGAATAGTGCTAATGGGTGTATGCGACGCCAACTATCTATTTACGTCTATAGATATTGGAGCTCCTGGAAGCAGAAGCGATGGTGGAGTATTTGCTGAGAGTAGTTTCGGTGATAGAGTTTTAAAGAACTCTCTATGTTTGCCACAGGAGAAAAATGTGCCAGGAAGCACAATAACATTGCCACATTATTTCGTTGGTGACGCGGTATTTCCTCTGAGGACAAACCTGATGAGGCCATTTCCAGGTAGAAATATAAGTGACCAGCAGGAATATTTTAATCGCAGGCTATCGAGAGCTAGAAGAACAATTGAAAATACGTTTGGCATTATGTCCTGTCGTTGGCGAGTTCTTTTACATGACATCTATTGCCATCCCAAGAATGTCGTAAAAATTGTCTCAGCTGTTGTGGTTTTGCATAACTACTTGCGGAAGGAGTGCATTGAACATTGTCCCCCGAATTTCGCAGATAGCAGTGAAGAAGCTACCAGAGAAGGACTTTGGCGACAAGAAACCAGTCAACTGGAGTCGGCATCATTATTCCGGAAATCAAATAACGCTTCCGAACAGTATTTGCTATGCGCGACCAACTGTGCAATTACTTAAACCTGAACAAAATTTAAAGTAGTTGATATGCATTTAATTGAATTAATAAATAATAAGAACATGTTATGTATTAAAAGTTTTATTTATCCCCTCTCCAACTAGAGTTCAATCTAAAGAGACAGCGAAAATAAATTAAGTGGCGATAACATAACTGCTTCCACAAGAGAATTTTGATAGCACTATTGTCATTACCTATGTCGTGGAAGTGCTGTTATCCAAGCACAACACCGAAAAAGTAGGGAGCACAAAAATCAACTAACTACAGATAATAAATATATATATGAGGCCCCTGATCACAGACGTTTACCACTTCTTTTGCTGTTCCTATGAGGTCGTTGAAATTGTTTTCTATAGTGGAAGAACTGCCAGAAATTGCCCTTATCCTTTTTCGTGATGCATGCGTTGGCTCATGCCGCATGAAAGCAGCTGGTACTTCTCCGGAAATGCTCTCCTGCGTTGTGGTTATGTCCTCAACAAACTCGTCTACAGCTGCCGATGCCTGCATTTCGAATAGGGAAGACGGCTCGCTTCAGTCAGAACCTCTTCATGAGTCTGAAGCTGCTGTTTCTCTTCCAGGCGATAGTTGCTTAAGGTTTTCCTAAATATGAAATAACTGAAATATATGAATAATATAAGAACATTTTGGCACTTACGTCATTCCTAGATGCTCCTCCAAGAAACTCATTAGGGTAAAATATCGCCATTTTGCATCCTTGCACGCACCACTTCCTGATGCCATATTTCGCATCTGATTAACCTCGATACGATAATTATTTCGTAGCGATTTCCATCGTAGTTTTATTTTTTCCTTTGAAATAAAAAAATATTATGATTAATATTGGACAATATAAATTTTTCTTCAATCTTTAATATGCTACAAAATTTTAAATGACTGAAACCGTTTCACAAAATACCCGAAAATTTCTATAAATTAATCACAAAATAGTTGTAAAGTTAATATATTTAAATCACAACATAATTAAAATGTTCACCATTTTACTAAGCAATTAGCAATTACCATAAAAAATAAAAATAAATAAAAATTTTTTTTTTAAATTTACTAAAATATTAATAAATACCTGAAATACCCATTTGTTTGCTAATATTCTTCCATATTTTATTCTTTTTGTTTATATTTTTGTAATCCCTGTCTCTTTTATTATATAAACACGGATTTACTCTAACAAACTCTATCAAAGTTACCTCTAACGACATTTTCTTTACTTCCTTCTTTGCTGTGCTTCGGCTTTGAAATTCAAACATCAAGTGATATGCGCTTCGGCTTCGGATTTCTTTTAAAGCCGAAGCCATCATTGTATTAAGCAGCATTACCATGCTCATGTTTGATTTTGACAGGAATTGGCTTCGAATTCGAAGTAAAAGCCGAAGCCGCTATTGTATTATCGCCTTAAGGACATATGTGCTGGCTTGTGACACATGCAAGGAAACAAAAGCTCCGAACTCAATCCTACGATCTCCATTGGATAATCAAGCTAAAACAGAACGCCCGTGGCAGCGGATACACATGGATTTCCTTGGCCCTTACCCTATGTCACGAAAAAGTAACACTTCAGTACTTATTGTGCTGGACGACTTTTCTAAATTCCCGTTACATAAACCTTTAAGAAAAGCAAGCTCCACGTTGATGAACCAATTCTTGGAGGAAGAGGTGTTTCATGTCTTCTGGGTGCCAGAAACAGTCATTACTGACAACGGTCCCCAATTTAAATCTTTGACGTTTAACAATCTGCTGAAGCGATATAGAACCCATCACAGGTACACAGCCGTTTACTCTCCACAGGCTAATGCGGCGGGCAGATTCAACCGCTCTATTCTAGCCGGTACCGAGTTTCCCCTGGGAGACAATGACGATATGCAGACATGAACTGGTGGAGGAGAGTAAGCATGCATACTAAGGTCCAGTTGAACGGCAGGAAAAGCGATCCTCATTCTGGTCGTGGGGAAAGCATCCGGCTTCTCGTAGAGGGAACATTGGGTCTCACGCGTCTCTCGTTAGGATGACGGGCTCTCCTTGGTGAGACCATCACTGAGATTAGGCTAAGACTTATGCCTACCTACCGTATGCCTACCTAGGGGAATCTTCATCCTGGCGAACCAGATGCGTCAGACCAAGCCATTGTCTGTGATTTGGTTGCACAAATGATCCTTCATAAATCTCTTTTCGTCAGTATATCATATTTGTGTTGTGGCTCGTTTTACAGCCTACATCAGGCTCCAGTGTATATTCATAAAAAAAAAATTTTTTTTTCGTCGCATTGATCAGACGACTCTCCACCACTTAACCAAAAGTTCTTTTCTTCTAGTTGAGCAGTCAGGCTAGTCTGTCCTATCTTAGTCAGTATAGCTCCGAGCGCTCAGCATTCTTATCGGCACAAAGTTGGTTTGTGTCCAATCCCATCACATGTTTTATGCTTCATCTATTCCACCAACCAACAAATTTTTTATATTAGCAAACGCACCAGCTGTTTTGGGATTGCCTTCGGCGGAGTATTCCACACCCAATGTTAATACGTTTAATCGTTTTAATCTCAATCCCTTTAATTTTCTTTTGTTTACACATTATAATATAAATACATGAAATTTACTAAACTGAATTGTTTAATGGTTCACACTGACTTTATCATATCATTCAATTTTTAACATAATATCATAATCATTGCTTGTGATTCTGTCTCTCCGTATGTTATATTGCGCTACGACAAGTGCTGACATCTTATTAGCCAGCAAGTCTTTTTGACACGGTCCACAAGCAGAGAAGCAAAGACTTCGAGGTCGGGCAGGACAAGGTTGCGGTACGATTTGCAAAATTAGTTTGAATCTGAAAATCATACTATCTCGAAAAACTAATAAAACGTAAAACTGTTAGCACTCTGTAGAGGAAAATATTGCAGATCGTAGCGACTTAGATCTTAGCATACTAAAACTATCGACAGTAGGTAAGATTACGAAATATACTTAAGACACCTAAAATAATTGAAATAATGAAATTTTCCACCCAAGTTTGCAATATGGCAATAGCGAAAGTAATAGCAGGAAGAGGTCACCTTTACCTTAACTAATAAATTATAACGTTTTTTGAAAAGACTTTGAAAAAAAATTAAATTAAATAAGATTAAGTAAAAAAATATATACATGGGGTAAAATTCCTCAAGTGTACCAGGTGAAAAAATTCTATGTCTCCGATTTTGTTCAAACTTCACCAAATTATTATTACTGCGATAAGTAATTATCGTGCTAAAGGATTAAAAAAACAAATTTTGCAGAAGTTACAGGGTGGTAAACTTCTGCATTTTTGAACTTTCTCCCGTGATCATAACTTTTTTGAATATTCATAACTATCGTCACCATTGCCGTAGAACGTTGATCTTTAGTGATTTGTAAAGATCGTTACATGGCCTTCCGAATAAAAATATAATTTTCCGAAAAAAAATTTGAAAAAAAAATTTTTTGGTTTTAAAAAAAGTGTCATCCCTTAGATGTAAAATCATGCATAATTTTGAGTGGCAAAGCAATGTTAAGTGTAAATTTTTGATTTTTGAAAACCCGCGCACGCCTTTTTTGCTTAGAATAGATGAACATAACATATCATAAGAAACTGTAGATTTAGGAGTTACAGGGTGATTCATAAATTTCAGTTTTCCATGGTATGCACGTTACTCTTTTATTTTTATCTTTCGATCTACCCAACACAGCGACATCAAAAAAGTGGTGAAAAACTACCACCCCAATGACCTTTCCAAAATTGTCAACAATCTTGATCTCACTACAACCACTACAGGTACAGTCACGGCCAAAATTGAAAAAAATGTTTTGAAATTACCAAAATCTCAGCATTTTCCCAAATTTTCTCCGAAGTTTATGTAATTAGCATACCTCTTTTTTATTTTTATTGGATTTCCCTTTCCGAAAAGGTGCAACATGGCATGGTAGACAAAGAATTAGAATAACCGCATCCTGAGAAATCTCTGACTATCTAATTATTTTATTGCGCTTTAGGTAGGAAATTCTTTAAATAAACAAAATTTTTAAGATAAAGGGTCGACATTTTTGTTTTGGGTTAATAGGTAATTAATTTTAGTTATTGTTCCAAAAAAGTTATAAAAATGTTAGTGTAATTTTGTTTTATTGCCGATAATAGCTTGTGTTAACCAGAATTCACACCCTTGTATCCTGGCGTTTTGTTACTCGTACCTGATAGAATTTTTGCTATAAAAAAGGGTCAGTAAACAAGAATACCTATCATAGTTGAAAAACAAATCAATAAGTACGAGGGTTTTTAAGCAAAAATTAGTAAAAAAACGGCAGAATTTAGTTTTTAGTAATACGCGGATATTCCTTAAATTTATGGTGTAGTGACGGAAAAGAGAGAGCGGCTGTACTAGAATACCAAGGGAGATTCCCTAACCGGCGAGCACCCCAAAGAAGGGTATGCACACGGACTTTCCAAAGGTTAAGAGAAACAGGAAGTGTAACTTCACAAGACCTGGAGACATGATCCGAAACTTTGGGAACTTCTGCCGACGTCGAGCACTAAATAATCACCATCTTCAGGCAGGACCCTGATAAGAGCACGAAGCGAGTCGCAAGGTGATTAGGGGTGTCGTCATCTAAGGTTTGGAGGGTTATTCATCGAGGAGGATTACGGCCACATCATCATCACCCAGCCCAAGGACTATTGGAAGGAGATTCTGAGAGAACACTGATATTTAGCACTTGGCTTCTGAAACGCGGCATTGACGATAGGGCGTTTCTGGACCGAATTCTGTGGACGGATGAATCTCAATTCACCAAGGATGGTATCACGAACTTCCATAACCTCCATACCTGGTCGGCAACTAACCCACGCAGGACAAAGGTGACCTGATCCCAGCTGAGCTGGTATTATCGGCAACCATTTGGTAGGACCAATCATTTTGCCTCAAGTGCTTAATAGTGAAATTTATGCAGATTTTTTGTATAATACACAGTCAGATCTAATAGAGAAGAACCCTATGGATAATCTTAGGGGAATGTTTCACCAGCACGATGGAGTACCAGCGTATACGCCTAACATTGTGAAAAATTTCCTATCCGCTGGACGAGGTGCACCGATTCATTGGCCTACTAGATCTCCAGACCTTACCCCATTGGACTTTTTCTTATGGGGAACAATGAAGGGTGAAGTTTATTCAAGCCCTGTTAACACTAGGGAGGATTTACGGGAAAGGCTGGCTGCAATATGCCTTAAACAGGGACTTAGTAGGAGATTGTTGAAATGCATCGAAAGTGACGGTAAACATTTTTAACGACTTTTGTTACTTATCAAGATCAATTTTAATTATTTTTAAATTCAATAAAAGAGATTTTAGAATTAATTTGAGTTTAATTTCTTTAAATTGTTGATTTTTATAATATTCTCCGATAGAATGTCTACGTATAAATTTCTAAATACTTTCCCTACGTGGACATATTGCACCTTTTTGGAAAGGTAATAATCCAATAAATCCAATAAAAATAAAAAAGAGGTATACTAATTACATAAATTTCGGAAAAAATTTGCTGAAATTTTGGTAATTTGTAAAAAAAAATTTAATTTCGGCCGTGACTGTACCTGCAGTGGTAGTAGTGAGATCAACATTGTTGACAATTTTGGAAACGTAATTGGGGTAGTAGTTTTCTAACGTTTGTTTGATGTCGCTATGTTGAGTAGATCAAAAGATAAAAATAAAAGAGTAACGGCATACCATGGAAAACTGAAATTTATGAATCACCCTGTAACTCTCAAACGGTTGAAATTGCCCCTCCCCCCCCCCCCCTCCTCTGCCATCCAATTTTTTGTTCGCTAGGTGAGAGCTATCATTTGTATTCGTATTGACCTCTAGAAACGTAACACCCTGTATATATGAATAAATAAATGATCTAAATTTTTCCTTGAACCGATTTCGGTCCGTTGCGGCCAGATGCTATATCCTGGCTCAATGAATTAATATCATCTTCGAAATTCACTGATATTGAAAGTGAGGAATCGTTAACTAATTACTTAATTTTTTTCCTCAAGTTTTATTGCGATTTTCCAAGTATCGAACATCTTCGCTGGTCTTCAAATTAAAGAGGAGTACCCTGACTTCATTCATTTATTTATTCATATATATATATATATATATATATATATATATATATATATATATATATAACTACTAGTGATACAAACGCTGAATTAATTCATCAAATGGTAATAAAGACCACTTCAGCAAATGAGGTTAATTCCTGTTCGAAACGCAATATTAACCATGAATTTTCCTAGTACTTCTTACTGCGTCGAAGATCCAAAAAGCTCACAGCTTATTAAGGTACACTTACAATTTATTCTACGTAACGGATAGCCGAGAGAATCTCGGAGACGACCAGTTTATGGAAGTTTAAGTCACAGTAAAGTGCTAACGCTACTTGCAACTCAGATAATGTTAAGCCTCTTTGTCTAACATACGAGCTATTGGATTCTACGCTAGAGTATATAACATAATATTGGTGGCGTTCATTATTGACTTAAGTGTGCACTCAATCTTTGCTACATCCCTTAGGACGGTGATGATAAAGAAACGACCCTACAAAGACGTATGGAAATAAGTTGATAAGAACTCTTGATATGTTTCGACTCCGATAACTTCCGACTTCAAGTGGACCCCTACCATCAAGTAAAAAAGACGACTGACCCGAGATCTCTATAAAACCCATAATACATCATAGCTGGTTATATATATGTATATATAGATATATTAAAAGAAAATGCTGCCTCCGGGGATTGATAACTACTGATACTACAACCTAAAACAACGCCACCATACGAACGAGCCGAGAATTTAAAGTTTCCTTGAAGCAGTCTCAATGTAATAATTATAAGGAATCGTTTAATTAGATAGATAATTCATTGTCCTAGCAGTCTTGGCAATACAATAGATAGAGTAGTTAGCAATATCGTAGCAATTTTGCAATCAAATACTGTCAGAACCAATTAACCATAGGGTTTTTAAGTCATCAAACAATAGGTAGTCTATAGCTTAGCAAAATTAAATACTGCATAGTTTACTAGTTGACAATTATAGTGATATGTGATTGGAACAAGTGTAAATTTTTCTTTGTAAAAAGCAAGTTCAGTTTCCATCTAAAATGAAAGGTAGAATAGCAAATGAAATAATTAATGCGTATCGTTTTAAATAATGTTGTTAACTTAACATTCCCAAATATCTGTTGTAAGGAACTTATACTGCGTCTATAAGGGTGGTAGGGTCAATTAGCTTGTATTATAATTCTAAATCAAGTATTATATAGTTTGTTTATAGCTCCAATCATTATTTGCAGTAGTTTATGGTACCTATTTTATTCAATTGCAAGCTGTATTGAAATTTCGAGCTGATGCCATATACTTATATCAACCATATACCTAGTAAGAAAAGCACGTTATATGTATGTCGCCTACCTTGTCTCGATGACTTCCGTTAATTTCCATAATTAGAGCCCGCCAGAGTTAAACCGAACAGGCATCGGTGACGCGGAAGCACAACGTCTTGGTTATAAACACATAATAATCTATAATCTAAACAAATTGATCAAGAACAATTTCAAGCCCGGCTTACCAATCGTGAAGCATGAGACAAGTTATGCCGGTTTAAATCAATCGTGAAGCATGAGACAAGTTATGCCAGTTTAAATCATGGTCCCACCATCGTCTGGTGCTTGTATTTTTATACATTTCTTCTTCCGTGCCTACTAATAAGAAATTTTATATACAGGCCTGAATCCCCCTTTATGGGAGCTGGAGGGTAAAAGTTACAGATTTCTTAATATTTTCGTTGTTTGTATGTTAATCCTAGCCAGCATACCGAATTTCAGCTTTCTAAGATTTCAGGAAGTACCCTAGAGGTTTTGATGACGGTGGTTTTGATTACGGCGGTTTTCATGATAGAGGTTTTATTTACGGGGGTTTTGATGACGGAGGTTTTGATGAAATACGTCGATTTCGCCAAGTATAAAAGCTGGACAAATGAAACTTAGTGTATTTCTTTAGTCTGGTAACTACTTCTTATTCTAAGAATTTGTGCTCTCTGGTATTATCCAGACCGAAGCTATGAGGGTTCGAAAATATGACGAAACGCTTCGAGAAAAGGTAGGTAGTGCCCAGTCTTGGCTACCGACCGTGGTTGAAATTAACCGTAATCACAAATTAAGTTAAAATTTTGATTTATATATACAGGGTGTTTCAGATCTGACGTGCCAAAATGAGTGAGGTGATAGATCTCAACTATACCAACGCCATCTTGATAACTACAGGCCGTAAGGTAGAAACAATGACGTCACACAAAATGGAAATCAAGATGGCGGTGATCCATCGCCATCTATACGACCAAACGAAAAGTTGTTATCAGCTGTTCAAGTGACAGCTTAGAAAAAATCTTATCCAACTTTTCAATTGCATAATTTATTAATATATGTATCCCCATTTACCAACAATCTATAACAATTGCAAACCACTATTTTCACATATTCTCCCAAATAAATTTTTATATATGTATAATGCCAGCAATTAGAGAAAAACCTAAGCCAACTCTTCAAATGTAAAAGTTGTCAATAAATTTGTCCCCATTTACCAACAAAACTCGAAGCACTAGTACCACATATTTTCACAACATCACAAAACTATTATATTATTACTTATAATAGAGTTAAACGTAATTTCTTTCACTTTTATAAGTAATTGAGAGTCGTTTACATCTGCTTGATTGAAGGGCGGACGTCATTACTTCCCTTCCATTTGACATTTCTTCTGGATATTGCCAATATATTTTGACCGACGATAACTCACGCATAATTAAATTGATCTAAACGAAACTTTTATCACGACATTATCTCACAAGTTAATTTTATCATACACTAATTATTTCATTTAAATAATGTCTGAAACTCACACAATATTACTTTAAAGTCCAAGGCGAATTAGCCGAAACTTTCACTTTAACTAAAAAATGTATCTATTTGCCCACTTAAATGTTACAAAACTTTTACCACAAATAACTCTTTATATGGTTCACTCTCAGTCTTTGCTTAGAATGAGTTTAAAACTTTATCACAATTCTTAAAATTAAACAAAACTTCGGATGACAGAATCATGACTTTTTCAACTTTTTCCATTTTGTGTGACGTCGCGGCCAACAACTGGCTCTACCTTACGGCCTGTAGTTATCAAGATGGCGTTGACTATACAAACAATCTTAACCGTTTGGCAGTTACTGGGTGATTCATAAATTTCAGTTTTTCATGATATGCACGTTACTCTTATATTTTTACCTCTTGCTCTACCCAACATAGCGACATAAAAACAACTATCCTAATGACCTTTCCAAAATTGTGTAGTAATATTAAGACTTTAGTTAAATTTGGTGAATTTAATTCCTCCAATGGCTCAATGATTGCAATGTTTTCCCTCACACATTTAATTTGTGTGGATTTCTTCAGAAAAGAGTAGATTAGCTGCAAAAAGCATTTCCAATTATTGAGAATATTAAATTTAATTTGTATCACTGCCTAGTCGCATTCGTAGAGTTGAAATACGTCTTGATTTAAAAAATGCTCTGATGAAATCACTTTACCCCTACGAGGAAGAAACTAATGGAGATGCCCTTACGTATATGTATACGCTGATTTTCCATGGTCAAATTTTAATTCGTGTGATGTCAAAATTAAACGTTGTGCTGTCAAATTAAGGAAGTTCTGTCACTTTTCTGTTTACTTGACATGACAAAATTTTTGACCAATTTAAAAGTTCTGATTTAATGAAATTTTTGTAATATACTACCCCGTTTCATCAAAGTTCGTCAGTTTTATTTTTTCTTATATAATAAAGTTGAATCGCATAAATTTATGTTTAAATGTTTAAAATAGTTTTTTAATATTTATTGTTTTAAATATAATACATATTTATGATTTTTGATACAATTTTTGAAAAACAATAAGATACAAAAAAAAAAAAATTAATTTATTATGTAAAACCTAAACATCGTTATAAGGCAGATATTTCAATTATTAACCTCATCGATTTTTACCACTTAGTACCACCTTTTGCTGAAATAACCGATTCTATTCGATTTGGCATTGCTTCTAATATTTAATAAAATTGTATTGCATTTAAAAGAGATAAACATTTAAATTTCATGTTGATAGAAAATTTTGTGTTTTTACTTCATTTTATACGAAAAAAATTAAAATGACGAACTTTGATGAAACGGGGTAGTATATCATTAAAAAATTTATATTGGTGAAGTGAAAGAAGATTTATATACACTTTAAGTGAAATTGTTAATTAAATAACCAAGGTTTTAGTGAAAACTTATTGTGAAGTGCATAGTGGAATTTTGTCCAAATAACACTCTGTATCGACTATCTGGAATATTCTATCACACCTAAGACAAGCTACTATTAACCAGTTATCTAGAAACGAGGAAAGTTTTAAGATTATTTACGAAATATTCAAATATTTCATTTAGAGATCGCCAGCTGTTCTGCGAATATTCTGCACTGGCGGATGGAGAAAAGTTTGTCTAGCAGGAGTTTCCGGCAAATCTTATTATATCAATATTTATAGATTTTTTGATCGTTAAATTTTATATTTAAATAACTATGAATTATACGGTTAATAAAATAAAAATATTGACATCGATTAGTTTTCTTGTAATTTAGATTCCCGAAATATGTAGTTTTACGCCAAAAGTTCTTGGAAGCAGATTATCAAGACGAAGACCTATTTCAACGAGGGCAGAGAAATGAGTGATACAATCCTACAAATTAAATTAGCGCTGAATATTTTCAATAACTGGAAATGCTTTTTACAGTAGCAATAATTCTTGGAAGTTAGCTTTTCATACTAGAAAGAGGAAAGTGATTTGTTCAGAGCATTTTTAAATCAAAACCTATTTCAGCTCAACGAATGAGGCTAGGAAGTGATACAAATTAAATTGAATATTTTCGATAATCTAATCTTTTCTGAAGAAATCCACACAAATTAAATGTGAAGGAAAACATTGTAATCATTGAGCCATTGGGCGAATTAAATTCATCAAATTTAATTGAAGGCCTAATATTAAGCAATTTTTATAGCTTGATATTTTATTCCAAGATCGGTGTACTGATTATTCTTTTAAATAATGCTGAGATTGAGAAGTAGGGATGGGCGATCTTCGATTCGATCTCGAGAGATCGATCTTTAAGCCTTCGATCTACCGATTTTTGAATCGATTTTACGCGGGACCGATTTAGCTCGAATCGATTTATTTATTTCCGATTTTGATTTGTTCAAGACGTGCTAAAAATTAAACAAGCTCATTTGTGAATTTTTTTTGCATTTTATCTTTAATTTGTGTAATAATCCGACAAATGTAATTTTTTTTTTAAAAAGATCGTAAATGTTAGATGAATGCGTTTGTGATCGCTATAATATTTCAACCAATTAACCTATAATAATATTTTAACAATTTAACTGTGTAGTTTAGTGACTACTGCATGATTTTGTCATCGGTGGCTTGTTATGTTTTATTTCTGGTTTGGTGATTCCACAACGAGAAAGAAATAAGTTATTTAAAGAAAAATCGAAAATAAGTGATATTCGAATGTGCAATTTTAAGTTTTTATACAAATTGCAGAAAATTCGAAGTCAATCCCAGTACAAAAAATCACGTGGAATAGCTTCGAAAGTAAGTTGAATTTTGTATACCGATGTCCTAGACGTTATGCATATTAGTTTACGCAAAATCGCCACATCAACTCCAAGTGCAATAGACAAGTATATATGCTGCTAATGCTGCTACGTATAATCCTAGTAAGAAACTCATGTGAAATACAGGTAGATTCGACGTAGATTTTAATCTCCTGATAGAAGCATATGTATATACTTTTTTGAGTTCTGCCCATTTTTACTTTATCAAAGAATTAGCACTAATTAATAGTTTTTTTAATCTAAAGTCTCAAAATTGGCAGATTTTACACTAAAATAATATGGATTTAGATATTTAAGCAATGGTGAGTGTCAGGCCCGTAGAGACAAAATTCGGGCCCGGGGGTACCACATACGGGCCCCCGCGAAAGGAATTTCGGTCCCGGGACTAACCGTTTACGGGTCCATATACAATCGAATGAGTGACTTTCAATTTAAAATCTGTCTAGTACATTACACTTTTTCGATCGTGAAACATTTTTTTATATATAATTAAAATAAAATTTTTTTTCTGTTGATGACTTAGATGACCGGGGCCCTTTTGAAAGCCCGGGCCCGGGGGGTTTACCCCCTTCGCCCCCTCCCTCTCAGCGGCCCTGGTGAGTGGTGTAAAAAACCTTCCTACAATAAACTAAAAAGGAGGAGAATTTATTTGCGTGCTTTAAAATCTTAATCTTTTATTAAAACAGTCTAATATGAAAAGTCTTTAAGTTTTCTCAATCACAATTACCACTTGAATAGTAAACCAAAACTACGTCCATTTTGAAATTTTCAACTCAGAGGTAGTCATGTTTCTCTCTCCCCTTATCTAATTATCGAAAAGGGAAAATAAGGGTACACTTTCTACTGATTATCGACGGTGACTGATTTTCTGCTGGGATTTGATAGAATTCTATCAACTATTTGGAGCACCTTTCAGACTTTCAAGAATCAATTTCAAAACAAAATATCAGGCTGTTCAAATCTCATTTTTCACAATTATTATTTTTCAATAGTATTTCAGTGTTGGTGTTTCAAACACATGCTAAAAGCCTAATTAATACACCTCTTCCTCCCAGAAAGTTTAATAAAAAAGTCAAATCGGTGTGCTACGGAAACTAAAATCGTGCCTTATGTTAAAATCAATATAATTATCAACAAATTTCCCTTTCGAGTCGCCAAAAACCTTTTAGGTACTGTCATCTGGTGTATAGTAGAGTGTCTGGTAAACATTTGAAGCCAATCAGAGGGTTCCCATTTTCGGAACTCCAGCCGAAGTTGAACTGTCAACTTTTGCTTGCGGTTATTTCCGTTTAACACGAAAGAAGAAAACATTCCCAAAATATTTTCGAAAAACCTCCCCAAGATATACATTTTTAGGGCTGAGATCAGAAACCTTCCCAGAAAATTTACGAGAATGTTCTTCGTACATACTCATAAAATGTCCTGTAATCGCTTCTGAAATCAGACATAAAAATGCTTTTGAGATATTTTTTGAAAATATTCCTAAAATGTGCTATTATTATAAAAAAATGTTTGCGCTGGCAAATCCGCGACACAAAAGTTGTGCTTCTGTTTTAGATGTAAATTTTTAGTTGTGTTCCTTTAATGAAGACGTGTAAGTATTAGTACTTTCAAAAAAGACTCTCTTCCATAATCACAAATTTTTCGATTAAATAAGCAACATATATGAAATACCCATTGTTCCTACTCAGATTTATAAGCTACAAAGGCTATTTTTTATTAATTAATAAATTGGTGACCCTAATTACTTGTAATTTCAAAATGCTGAAATAAATTGAAAAGTCAAAATAAACTGAATCGATCTGTTCGATCTATGGATATCGATCTTTTTAAAGCGATTAATCGATCTACGAAATCGAAAAAAAATTACAGATCGATTCGTACTGAATCGATTTTCTCAGTTCGATCCCCCATCCCTATTGAGAAGACGAACTTCCAATTTTATATGGTAAAATTTGTATTTACATTTTGTTTATTTGTTTATTGTTATCTAAGTTGTTTATTTTTTATCTAAGTTGTTTAAAAAACGCGCCCATAACCCTCTCAAGCAAAATAATGTGGCGCCGCCTGCAATGCCGTTTTACTTAGTGTGGGAAAGATTATCGCACACTATTAAACTTGCCACGATTTTTCGAGTTTAGCGCATCTCCATTAGTTTCTTCCTCGCAGCTTTACCCTTTTTAGTATGAAATTCTAACTTCCAAGTATTTGTCCACTGAAAAAAGCATTTCCAGTTATTGAAAATATGCAGCGCTTATTTAATTTATAGGATTGTATCACTGCCTAATCTCGTTTCTCTGCTCTCGTCGAAATAGGTCTTGCAAATCTTCTTCCAGCCACTTTTGGCGTAAAACTACATATTTTTGGAATCTAAAGTACAAGAATACTAATCAATGTCAATATTTTTATTTTATTAACCGCATAATTCATAGAAACTGTAATTTGAGCCCACCCTAGTACGACACAAACTTATTTCACCTTTTTTTAACCTGGCTGGTCGGCACCATAACTCTTGGTGGCACGGAACGGATGAGCCATCTTGACTAAAAAAAAGAAGAAGACATAACTCGTCTAGTGTCATCAGAAGCAGGTGCAGGAAAATTAACTTGAGTGTTATCCTGAGTCTGGCATATTGGCGCATTTGCGCATATTTTCTTTGAGACGGTTTCTTCGAGGCATTAGGACCAGGAGACCAAGTGCAGGGATTCGTGCAGTCCAACTAAAACGTGGGTGAATGGTGGATGGTTCTTTTTTTGTTGTACAGAGTATGATCCCTCCTTGCTTATAGGAGGATAATTTTAATTTGGTTCCATGGTGTGGAAAGGCTAAGGGGGAGGGGGAGGGGTAGTCAAATTTCGTAACGATTGGACCAATTTCGATGATTCTTTGTCTGTTGGGTAGAGTATGTGCCCCGTTTGATACCGCGAGAAAAAAAATTTTGGTGGGTTGGAAAGGGGGTGGGGTTAGGGGTTGAACCTAACTTTTTAACGCTTGGACCGATTTGGATGGTTCTTTTTCTGTTATACAGAGTAGACGACACTTAAAAGTGAAAAATAAAATAGTTTAAAAAAAAAAATTTACCGACTTCACAAAAAGCACTAAAAAGCTTAAAATAATTTTTAATTTTATATCTATTGCGACATTTGGAAGCCGGTGCAAATTAAACAAGCAGTTGTTTTGCATAATTAAAAATGATTCTTAAAACTACCTGAACGTTTCACCTCACGGGATCATAAAGAAGGACGAATTAAAACTATTGTTGTAGTCGTTTGGTTTGTTTGATTTGCACCGACTTCCGAATGTCGCAATAGATATAAAATAAAAAATTATTTTAAGCTTTTTAGTGCTTTTTGTGAAGTTGCTAAATTTTTTTTTAAAACTATTTTATCTTATATTTCTTTCACTGTATCGAGAAAAAGATATAACAAATGACAAGATGAATATAATCTCATAGTGAGATTCTTTTTGCTAACCAACATTGGCAGACCTATTAGAGTTTTGATGTAATATGAAATTTGTCATAAGAATTCTATTGCAAAGTTATAAATTAAGTGTTTTGTACATATAGGGAGTTTTCTCCTTTAATAGGGTGTGAATTGGGTGAATTTTTTGTATTCTTAATAAAAGTGACATAGAACACAAAAATGCGGAAGTCATGTACCATTAAAAAGTTTTTTGTACAAATCTAACCTTTTACTTATTGTACTTTGCGCATCCGTAAGGCCTTTCCTTTTGTCGGTAATTCTTTACGGAAAACCTCCGCCGTTAATAATTTCAAGCTTCATTCTGTGTTTTTCACTAAAATTTTCTTACAAAAACGCTTACGCAAACACACAGAAAGCGTACGTGTTCAATTTTCATTAGGGTTAATAGAGCGACATACCTACATTGATATATACCTAAAATTGTGCACAACTTAAACATAACTTTTCAACGCATGGACCGATTGGATGGTAATTTTTTTGTTGTACAGAGGATGATCCACCATTGCTAATAGGAGAAAAAAAGTTGGCCTAGGGTGGGTGGAGGGGGAGGGATAGTCTAACTTCGTTACGCGTGAACCAATTTGGATGGTTCCTTTGCTGTTGTATAGAGTATGATCCCCCATTGCTTATAGGAGGATAATTTAGTTCTACGGTGAGAGAGGGGGAAGGGGAGGGAGAGGGGTAGTCTAATTTCGTAACGCTTGGACCAATTTCGATGATTCTTTATCTGTTTGGTAGAGTATGTGCCCCGATTGATACCGCGAGAAAGAAATGTTGGTGGGTTTACGGGGGGGGGGGGGGGGGGGGGGCGTTGAACCTAACCTTTTAACGCGTGGACCGATTTGGATGGTTCTATTTTTGTTGTACGGAGTAGAAGACACTAAAAAGTGAAAAAAATTGAACCGACTTCACAAAAAGCACTCTAAAAAGCATAAAATAATGTTTAATTTTATATCTATTACGACAGTCATTTATTTAAAAAAATGAAATTAAAAACGCTTGTTTTTCTTTCACAAATAGGAGTGACAATTTTTCTTTGGGATGGTGATCGCTGAAAAATATCAGCGCTCAAAGAAAAAATTATGGATGTTTCGACCAAAAGTACAAGCTGGTCATCATCAGCGTGGTACTTGTACTTTTCACCACGGACATCCATGACGAAAGGTTAAAACACAACTCCTATAAGTACTCAGTTTTAAATCTGAGTACGAATTATATGAAGAGGATTTTTAGTCCATCAATTTCATATAACCAATACTGGTTAAATATTATTTAATCAGAAAGAGCAACACTGGGTGGAAGTCATTTATTTAAAAAATGAAAAGTAAAAACGCTTGATCCCGTGTTTTGTTTCTTTAATTTGCACCGACTTCAATATGTCGTAATAGATATAAAATTAAACATTATTTTATGCTTTTTAGTGCTTTTTGTCAAGTCGGTTCAATTTCTTTTTAAAAAACTATTTTTAAATAAAGCAATTCAAGCGCCTGACGAACGAATCGGTTTTTGACTTCCCAGTCTGTGTTTTTTTACAAATTTTTCTGCTACGAACATAACTGTAGGTTATTTCCTACTGTAGGGGATATATATATATATATATATATATATATATATATATATATATATATATATAATTTTTGTTAAACATTTATATCTTCACATATAATGATCGTTATCTTTTTACCTTACTGCAATTAGTAACATTAATCAATACAAATATTTTCTGTTCGTTTCGTTTCAAAACACAATCATTTGTATCTTATTTAACTGTACACAAAATTTAAGATTATGTTTAAATGAATTGAGATTTCGGTACAAAATGATTAATGCAGATCTATTTAGGATATATCGTCAGCCAAATTCTATTTTGCTCCATAAGCCCTTGACATCATTTCGAGAAAAGGTGATTTGAATGTTCAATATTTCATAAAACAAAGTTCATCCGATAAAATTTTTTTTAAATTTGTGCATAAACAATTTATTATGTTAATAATATTTTTACCGATTTTTAAGCATAGCCAGCCGATGAAGAGTTGCATAATTAAAAACATTTTTCCAAAATGTGTAATTTTTCTAGTTTGCTCCACTTTATACATTTAAGGTAGAACTTTGTTACTGGTTTGCATATGGAGCAATATTTTGAGTCAATAGAGCAAAGATGTAGAATGCATTTCGTTACGTATATGCTCCACTGAACTATCTTTTTATAACGCCAAAAACATTTTATAAGGTAATGATAAAGAAAAATGCATTGTTTATAAACAAAACAAACATATTTAATTTTTTTAGAAACATAAAAGTCAGCTTTTTTTCACAGCCATAATTTTAATTTTAGTTATATATTTGGTTTTAATATTCAAACATAACTATTAGCTTTTCTGCATAGCTTTATAAATTCAATTCAATTTGAAGAATTGTAAGAATAGAAGAAAATAAATCCTTTGGACCCAATGCATTTCTAGTAGGTTTTTTTTATAAGATTAGAAATTACATAATCTATTTGATACATTGACGTGTTATATTTTATATTTTTTTAAATACGGCTCTGATTTTTCGTAGCAGATTACTTTTTTCTTAGTAAGCGGAGTGTCTGAATATTTTAATTTTGCAGCTACAATGCTATAATCTTTCAAATCTGATGGTAACATCTGTAAAATAACTAGCTTTACTTTTGTAGTGTTGATAGATTTCAGTAATTTAATTAAATGTAATGGAATATGCACATGTGAATGCAATTTACCTCCTGAATTAAGGAATGTCCAGGCTCTGAATATTTTTGGACAATTTCAGTTAAATTAAGATTTTTTGAATTAAGAAAATGGTTAATTGCGGTTGAAGTTATTTGATTTTTAACCAACTTCCCAAAAACAAAGAGGTTCTAAGTTCGACGCGTATTTTTTATGTCTGACCGGGCATAACTTCGTAACGCGTCGACCGATTTTGATGATTCTGTTTTTAACCGACTTCCCAAAAACAAAGAGGTTCTAAGTTCGACGCGTATTTTTTTTTTTTTTTATTGTACAGAGTATTCTTTTTTTGTTGTACAGAGTGAAAAGGATTAGCTTAATCCTTTTAAACGATTTCTATTTGGCGTAAGAAGTAAACAAACCTTTTATTGAAATAAAAAGAAAAAAAAGAGTCTCCTCACTGAGTCTTGAACCCCGGTCTCCACATTGGTAATCCGATGTCACGTCCACTAAACCAATTGTTCACTTGATTGATTTATTCCAGAATGAAATAAAAGAAGTTTTATTGCACTGATATGCACCAATTTTATTGCTTATATTAATAGTTCACAAATGATTTCAGCTTTAATTAACGATTATATTGACACAATTTACACACAATTGGATTCTAAATGTAATTCAACTGTCTAAGTTTCATAACTCAAATGTGATATAATTTACACCACTTGCACGAAAATGATTTCACTACTTCTAAATTCACTTATTAAATTGTTAAATTGATAGTTCTTTGTAAATTTAACTTCTATGATTCCGACTTTTATGATTTCGATTTTTATGATTTGGATTCCGATCCGATAAAACGTTTTTGATCTCGACCTCACGTAGAACGATTTGAGACTGGTCTCCCTTTTCCCTTTTCTAATTTTCTAGCTCAAGTTATATCATTTTCGACTCATTTTACCATATAAGGACATGTTTAATTTGCTTGTTGCAAATATTTCCTTTTTTGGTAATGAAAAGATCGTTATTCCCCTCAAATAGTGAGATAGAATTATAATGTAATTATACCATTATTTCTTTCTATGATAAACTTGACGAAGAAAGGTGCAAAGAAAGAATCCAAGCTAATTGTCAATTTGTATTTGTCAAATTTGTGACGTGCTGATGTTGGGGAGAATATTTCGTGTGGATTCTCCTTTTATATTTATTTATCAAAGGTGAGAGACTGTTTGAATTATTTTATGTTTAATGTTTGTGATCTTGTGTTAAATTGTGCTAAATGTTTGTATCAGTTAAAATCATTTTCGTGCTTATGGTGAGTTGTTTTTGTTTACTAACTACTAACTTTGTTTACATGTTTTGACTCAAGCAAATCCAATAATATTTTGATTTCTACATTTTAGGTTTTATGAGGTAAATATCAAGCGGACTGACGTACTCTTCAGCTGTTAGATAAGTATTTTCAGATTATAAATAAAATTCCTGATCCTTTGTGGTAATTCTTCTTTTCAGATGTGCCATCAGGAGAATTTGATGCGTGGAACTGAACATACTCCCCGCCTTGGAACCACCAGGTTGCAACATTGGTGCCTCTTGTCGGTCGGTACAATTGTCCTTCCTAGGAACTTCTGAATGTACGATCAGTCATCTGAAAAGAAATTTCAAAAGGAAGGAGGGGTTATAGCGCCCCGACTCGCTTTTTTTTTGATGTTAGTAGGGAAGGGAGGATCATTTTCTGGAATCTGGATATACGAAAAAAAATGTGAAGGAAAAGTGTAGAATTGATAGGTTAGGATATTGTGTGCAAAATATTTTTGTTTGGTATTGTTTTCATAACTTCTTCTACTTTAAATAATAAAGCATTTATTTTAATCTATTTTTGGTGTTTGTTGTTCTTCATCCGTGCTCCGCGTATTTATCGGCAATTCGCAAATCTTAGTTATCGGTCTTTTCAGAATACTATTCTGGGTCTTTATTGTTACAACTCGAACTAGATTATCTGGGCCCGGATGTGTGTCGAGAATTCGCCCCAGCATCCAACGAGATGGTGGAAGGTCTTCGTCTTTTAAAATAATCAAATCTCCTATTTGAACATTTTCAGATTTGTTTACCCATTTCGGTCGTTGCTGCAGACGACAAAGATACTCCGAATTCCATCTCTTCCAAAATGACTGATACAGTCTTTGTAGGAACTGCCATCTGTTCAATCTGTTAATGTTGGCATCTAAGACGGATGGTTCTGGTGGTGTTTTCAATATATCCCCAATCAGGAAATGCGCTGGCGTTAATGGATTCAGATCTTGAGGATCCCTGCTCATTTCTCCGAGAGGCCTGGAATTTAAACACGCTTCTATTTGTGCTAAGACAGTGTTAAATTCCTTATACGTCAATATTGTGTTTCCTAGTAATCGCTTCAAGTGATACTTAGTCGAACGAACTCCTGATTCCCATAAACCTCCAAAGTGAGGCGATGAAGGAGGGATGAAATGAAACTTTATGCCTTCATTTTCCAGCCTGGCGGCCAAATCTAAATCAAGTTGACTTAGCATTTCTCTGGTTTGTTTTGCGAGAATTCTGTTCGCACCCACGAAATTTGAGCCACAGTCACAATACACGTCAGAACATGTCCCACGTCTTGCACAAAATCGTCGAAATGCTGCTATGAAACCTTCAGCAGTGAGATCAGTCACAAGTTCGATATGTAAGGCTTTAGTAGCCATGCAAACAAACAAAGCAATGTATCCTTTGTACTTTTTAGGATTTCTACCTTTATGCGTCTTTAACTCGAAAGGGCCACAGTAATCTACTCCTGTGTGGCTAAAAGGACGATTTAGTTTCACTCTCGATGCCGGTAAATCTCCCATTAACTGTGTTCGTGAATTTGCTTTCTGCCTATAGCATGGAATACATCGATGTATTACTTGACGAATTGTACTGCGAGCGTTTAAAATCCAGTATTTTTTTGCTAAGATGTTCATAACTAACTGAGGACCTCCATGAAGTGTATCCTTGTGAGTTTTTTCAATGATAAGCTTCGTAAGATGAGTTTTATCAGGCAGCACGATAGGATGCTTTTCGTTATAAGATAAATTAGAATGACGGAGTCGTCCGCCTACTCTCAGTAAATTGCTTGAATCCAAAAAAGGGTTTAGTTTTATCAGTCGACTTTTTCGATCTATACTTTCTTTCTGCTTTAATGATTTGATTTCCGCACCAAAATACGATTGTTGAATTTTTCTTAAATATGTATACAAAGCTTCTTCTATTTCGATGGCCTTTAAGTATCCCTTTTCTCTGTCCATGACAGGTTTTCTTGCATTGCTTCCGAATCGTTTGCAGTAAGCCGTCACTCTTAACAGCTTCGTTAAAGATGAATATTTTTCTTCCCAACATGTAGATGATGATTGGGCATAATGCACAATGACTTTCCGTGCCTCCAGCGAAGTGTTCTGGCATATCTTGTTATGTGGCCAATGATGACTTGATCTAGATAACCAGGTGGGGCCCTTCCACCATAACTCATTATTAATCAAGTCATGAGCATACATACCCCTTGAGGCGCAGTCAGCTGGATTTTCTTTGGAAGATACATGGCCCCAGATATTTCGTTCCAAGAGTTGGTGAATAAGTGATACTCTATTTACTATAAAAGTAGTCCATTTCTTTGGGTATGCTCTCAACCATGCTATGACGATTTCAGAATCTGTCCAGGCATAAATCTGGAGTTGTTCCTTGAGACTTAAAGATGACAAAACGTATCGTAACAATTTAGCAAGAAGAGTGGCTCCACAGAGCTCGAGACGGGGTAGAGATATGGTCTTGATGGGTGCTACTTTTGTTTTCGCGGCTATTAAGTTCGTGTGTCTAATTCCTTCAGAGTCTGTTGTACAAATATAAACTACTGCTGCGTAAGCCTTGAGCGATGCATCGCTAAATCCATGTATTTCGATTGTGGAGTTGGCTTCCGAGTAATGTATCCATCTTTGTATCCTTAAGGCTTCAATATCGTTGAGTTTTTCTCGATAGCTGATCCATTCTCTCTCGATTTCTTTTGGTGGTTCCTCATCCCATGTTATTCCGGATAACCAGAGGTTTTGTATAATTATTTTTGCGATGATAATTATTGGAGCCAACCAACCCAAAGGGTCAAATAGTCTGGCCACTTCAGAAAGAATGCTTCTTTTAGTCCACTTTATTATTTCATTTTGCATTTTAACGCAATACAAAATGTTGTCCTTCCGAGAATCCCAATATAATCCTAGCGTCTTGACAGCCTCTGCGTCATCCTTCGAATCGAGAGACAAGTTGACTTCACCATTCTCCTTGGGTAGCAATTCTATTAACTTACTGCAATTTGACGCCCACTTTCGTAACGAAAATCCTCCTGTTTGCGTAAGGTCCATTAATTGCTTCTGTGCGACAAATGCGGATTCTATTGAGTCTGCTCCTGAAATTAAGTCATCTACGTAAAAATCCGTTAAGGCCAACTTTGATGCAATGGGATACTTGTCCTTTTCATCAATTGCTAACTGTTTTATGACCCGTGTTGCAAGATAAGGTGCGCTCTTTGTCCCAAAGGTCACTGTTAATAATCTGTAGTCCTCTACAGGTTTTTCCGGTGATTCTCGCCACACTATTCGTTGATATTCGGTATGATTTCTGTTAACTCGAATCTGTCGGTACATCTTTTCCAGATCCGCGGTGAAGGCGATCTTATACTTTCTCCATTTGATGATTAACGATATCAAATCGTCTTGGATGACTGGACCCTTTAGGAGTATCTCGTTTAATGAAGTCCCGCTTTGTGTTGCCTTAGATGCATCGAATACAACGCGTAATTTTGTGGTAGTGCTGCTCTCTTTAACAACGCCGTGATGAGGAAGATAACAACATGAATAAGAGATGATGCCATTACTTTCTTGGGCATGCTGTTCTTCCTTGGTATACACCCTCTTCATGTGACCTAATGATAAATATTCTCGCATGCATTTGATGTACTCAGTCTTCAAAATTGGATCTTTCCGGAATCTGTTTTCCATTTGATGTAAACGCGAGTGCGATTCCTCGAGACTTTCCGATGAATTGCTGACTATTTTCCTCTTTAAATGGCAGACATACTTCATAGCGACCGTTTGGTAGACGTCTTGTATTTTTTACGAAACTTTCTTCACAAGCCTTTTCTTCCTGTGTCAATAATTTACCTATGGATATTTCTTCCAGTTCCCAGAATCGTTTAAGCTGATCATTTAAGCCCGCACAGACGTGAAAATTGTTGACGATCACTGACTCTTTTTTGACATCGTTAATTTCACCCGATAGTATCCAACCGAATAAAGTTTTCTGCGCGATAGGACTACCTTGAGGTCCCCTTAAGAGGCCATTCATAATGATGCGACTGTATATATCTGCTCCTAATAACATATCTACTTTCCCTGGATCGTAATATTGTGGATCTGCTAACTCTAAGCCCTCGAGGTGTGTCCAATTTTTATTAATAATTTCTTTCGCAGGTAGAAAAGATGTAAGCTTTTTCAAAACTAAAGCGGAGACTTCTAATTTGGCGTTACCTAATAATGATTCAATGATAAAATTAGCGCGAAAGTTGACATGCCCAGCATATGTTTGTCCTACACCACTAATACTTGCACTCACGGATTCTTTGGGCAATTTCAATGTTTGTACAACACTTTCCGTTAAGAATGAGGCCTGTGACCCTTGATCAATCAATGCTCTTATAATTTGCTTATGCCCGGAAGGTGATACCACTCGAACTAATGCCGTCGCCAGAAGAATCTGCTGGTTTGTTGATGTCTTGTTAATCATAAACGAACTAACATTTCTTGAAGTTGACGGACCCGTCTCAGGAGAGAAAGATGAAGCTGTGGCAGACAGGGAAGAGGAAGGCTGAATTGGATTATTATTATTACGCGAACCTATCTTTTGATAATGTTGAGGGACTGACGAATTTGATTCAATGTTTTCACGAAATTCTCCAATTTTCCTATGAAGCAGCGAGTGATGACGTTGTTGGCAGTGATAACATCTTTGTTGACTGGGACAGTTTGTCAATATGTGACCAGATCCTAAACAATTAATACATAGCCCCTTTGCTTTTACCGTCTCCATTCTCTTCATGTGATTCATTACAGAAAATTTTGGACATTGTCGCAAGTTATGATTTTTCATACAAAGAGAGCACACCGCATTAGTGGAAGTGTGAACTGTCAGTGATTGGGAATTAGATTTATTAAAATGACCTTTATATTCCCTATTACTGATGACTCGTTTTGAATTCATTGCTTCAAGTGCCCTAAACCGAGATTCCAAAAACTCTTTCAGCTCTGCCCAAGAAGATAATTCTTTCTTTGCACTAATACTCTGTTCCCACAGTGCATGTGATTCTTGTGGTAATTTTTGCACGATCAAATATACAATTAGTGGATCCCAACCTGCTACTTGTACATCGAGATTTGATAACGCCTGTAAACATTCAGTCGTCGTGTCCAAAAGTGCTTTTACTCCACTTGCACTTTCCTGAGATATCGCATTTTGTGAAAGCAAAACCCTTAACTGCGTATGAACGAGAACTCGCTTATTGTCATATCGGTCTGTAAGTAGCTGCCAAGCCACTTCATAATTTTTGTCGGTGATCTGAAAATGCCTTAACAGATGCTCTGCTTCTCCAACTAAATGCAATTTCAAATACTGTAATTTTTGTCCCGGAGATAGAGATTGATTTTCATGCACTAGTGTTGTAAAAAGGTCGTGGAAAGTTGGCCATTTTCTATAGTCGCCACTGAATTTCTCTAGAACTATTTTTGGTAATTTAATAGAATTTTCAACACTTTTGGGAATTGTCACGTTTGCACCCTTTGTTTCTTGACAATTTGTAATTTCATTAGTTGGATAATCCAGTTGAAATCTCTCTTCAATCAGACCATAGTTAGTAGTAAAATATTCTTCCACAGTCGAAAAAACATCTTGCTCAAAATATGATAACCCTTTTTCATTAAACGTAGCATCCGAATATTTCATCACTAAAATCTCCTTATGTCGCTTCATGAACTCGTTCCACAGACACTGAAAATCTCTCAATCTTTTATTGTAATATTTGGGTGTGCGTCTTTCTACTCCATCTTTTTTATAATTTCTTACAAATGTTTCCATAATTTCCTTTTGGGCATATTGGGTGCTAATTAATGTCTCCATTTTGCAGAGCTTAATCGAAATACTAAGCAATATAAAAACGTGAAATGACTTACCAAAATGGTTTGCGGCTTTTGATTCCAAATGTTTTCAACGGTATTCAACTTCCTATTGAATTTGATGGATACGAAAATTTCCCTTCTTAATTGTTATTATTTCACCTTTTCAGTTTTTTTTTTTTTTTTAGTCTTGAATGTTTTCTTTTAATTTTTTAATGTTTTGAAGTGATTACACCGCACGATTGTTGACACACGTCACTGATTCCCGAATTAGATTGTACTTTAATTATCCGGCTCGAAGGACCATGAAAAGGATTAGCTTAATCCTTTTAAACGATTTCTATTTGGCGTAAGAAGTAAACAAACCTTTTATTGAAATAAAAAGAAAAAAAAAATCTCCTCACTGAGTCTTGAACCCCGGTCTCCACATTGGTAATCCGATGTCACGTCCACTAAACCAATTGTTCACTTGATTGATTTATTCCAGAATGAAATAAAAGAAGTTTTATTGCACTGATATGCACCAATTTTATTGCTTATATTAATAGTTCACAAATGATTTCAGCTTTAATTAACGATTATATTGACACAATTTACACACAATTGGATTCTAAATGTAATTCAACTGTCTAAGTTTCATAACTCAAATGTGATATAATTTACACCACTTGCACGAAAATGATTTCACTACTTCTAAATTCACTTATTAAATTGTTAAATTGATAGTTCTTTGTAAATTTAACTTCTATGATTCCGACTTTTATGATTTCGATTTTTATGATTTGGATTCCGATCCGATAAAACGTTTTTGATCTCGACCTCACGTAGAACGATTTGAGACTGGTCTCCCTTTTCCCTTTTCTAATTTTCTAGCTCAAGTTATATCATTTTCGACTCATTTTACCATATAAGGACATGTTTAATTTGCTTGTTGCAAATATTTCCTTTTTTGGTAATGAAAAGATCGTTATTCCCCTCAAATAGTGAGATAGAATTATAATGTAATTATACCATTATTTCTTTCTATGATAAACTTGACGAAGAAAGGTGCAAAGAAAGAATCCAAGCTAATTGTCAATTTGTATTTGTCAAATTTGTGACGTGCTGATGTTGGGGAGAATATTTCGTGTGGATTCTCCTTTTATATTTATTTATCAAAGGTGAGAGACTGTTTGAATTATTTTATGTTTAATGTTTGTGATCTTGTGTTAAATTGTGCTAAATGTTTGTATCAGTTAAAATCATTTTCGTGCTTATGGTGAGTTGTTTTTGTTTACTAACTACTAACTTTGTTTACATGTTTTGACTCAAGCAAATCCAATAATATTTTGATTTCTACATTTTAGGTTTTATGAGGTAAATATCAAGCGGACTGACGTACTCTTCAGCTGTTAGATAAGTATTTTCAGATTATAAATAAAATTCCTGATCCTTTGTGGTAATTCTTCTTTTCAGATGTGCCATCAGGAGAATTTGATGCGTGGAACTGAACACAGAGTATGATCCCCCATTGCTAATAGGAGAAAAAAAAATTTGGCCTAGGATGGGGGGAGGGGGGGAGGGATAGACTAACTTTGTAACGCGTGCACCGATTTGAATAATTTTTTTTCTGTTGGGTAGAGTATGTTCCGTGGTTGATACCGGGTGAAAAAATTTTTGGGGGGATTGGGGTGGGGGGTGGGGGTGGAACCTAACTTTGTAACGCGTGGTCCGATTTCACTGGTTCTTTTTCTGTTGTATAGAGTATGATCCCCCATTGCTAATAGGAGAATAATTTGGTCCTATGGTGAAAGGTGTGGGTGGGGGGGGGGGGGGAGGGGTAGTCTAACTTCGTAACGCGTGGACCGATTTAAATAATTCTTTTTCTATTGGGTAGAATATGATCCTTGGTTGATACTACGGGAAAACAAATGTTGCTGGGGCGGAGGTGGGAGAAGGGGGGTGGAACCTAACTTTGTAACGCGTGGTTCGATTTAGATGGTTCTTTTGCTGTTGTATAGAGTGTGACTCCCCATTGCTAATAGGAGAATAATTTGGTCCTATGGTGGTGGTGGGGGAGGGGAGGAGGTAGTAACTTCGTAACGCGTGGACCGATTTCGATGATTCCTTTTATGTTCGGTAGAGTATGTTCCTTGATTGATACCATGAGAAAAAAAGTTTAGTGGAATGGGGGTGAGGTAGGGGGTTAATATCAACTTTTAACGCGTGGACCGATTTGGATGGTTCTTTCTTCATTGTATAGAGTAGAAGACACTAAAAAGTGAAAAATAAAATAGTTTTTAAAAAAAAGTTGAACCGACTTCACAAAAAGCGCTAAAAAGCATAAAATAATTTTTTATTTTATATCTATTACGAAATTTTGAAGTCGGTGCAAATTAAACAAATAAAACAACTACAAAACCACAATTGAAAATAATACATAATACTACCTGAACGTTTCAGCTTACGGGATCATAAGAAATGCCGATTAAATATTTGTGTTGTTGTTTGGTTTGTTTGATTTGCACCGACTTCAAAATGTCGTAATAGGTATAAAATTAAAAATTATTTTATACTTTTTAGCGCTTTTTGTGAAGTCGGTTTAACTTTTTTTTAACTATTTTTTATTCTCGGGAATGCATGAGCCACTCCATAATGTAATTCTGTTAATATTTGGATTATCA
This sequence comes from Leptarthrus brevirostris, assembly GCA_964036015.1. Taxonomy (NCBI): domain Eukaryota; kingdom Metazoa; phylum Arthropoda; class Insecta; order Diptera; family Asilidae; genus Leptarthrus; species Leptarthrus brevirostris. Next base: position 29,441,200 of record OZ038373.1, read on the forward strand.
GTGCACAAACGTTGTAATATTTTTATTAAAGCGCTAGATATGTCATTTCCAGTTCTACTGCTTTTGTCCAAATAGCGCAATAAGTAATTTTGTCCTTTCCAGGAAGTGTTGATGTTGCCGTTAAGTTAAACGTGTTGAAAAACGTTTATAAAAAAAAGCAGATGCATTGCCTTTGGCATATCATAGCAGACAATGCAATGCAATGGATCAATGTTCGATCGGTCAACATCTCGTTCAGTTTTCGAAATGTTTTTTTCATGGATATGCTTCTCATAACTTAATGTTTCTTCATTTGTTGGATTTTGTTAATTTTTACTTTAGAAAACATTTATTACACTAATCTTTTTTAGGTACATAAAACGATCAATTAAATTCATAATTATATGCACAGTTTCACAGGATAGGTTTAGGTTTAGGTTTATGTGGCTGCCTTAAAGGGCACACTTAGACCTCAAAAGGCCCGTTGTGATGCCACGGAATCCAAAGAATTCCCTCCACCTTCTCATTGGAACCATCCGGAGCTGTCAATGAAGCGCCAAAGATCTGCAACGTCAATCGCCGCCAGATCACAGAGACTATCTAAGAAATAGTTACCCAAGTAGGACTTTCGCCTGCGTGCCAGTGCAGGGCATCGGCAGAGGTAGTGGAGAACAGTTATCTCTTCTTCCTCGTCCATGCAGCTTCTGCAAAAATCGTTTGAGAAGATACCCAGTCTCTTCGCATGTAAGCCAATAGGGCAATGGCCCGTGATAACCCCAATAGCTATTCTAAGGTCAGATCTGCCCCTCGAAAGCAGACCCTTGGAGCGCCTAAGATCCAGCTTAGGCCAGATCTGGGTGGTACTCCTTCTTGCTAGCTCATCCGCCGCGCAATTACCTGGAATATCCCTGTGCCCCGGGACCCAGCACAGGTGAATTTGATACCGTTCAGCCAGCTCATTCAAGAGTGAGCGACAGCTATTAACAGTTTTAGATGTCGATAGGACAGAATCTAGGGATGGCAAAGCAGCCTGGCTATCTGTAAGGATACAGATGTCCTTTGGAGTTACATTCCCCTTTAGCCAATTTAAAGCTTCCTGAATAGCCATATCCTCCGCCTGAAACACACTACAGTAGTCTGGAAGACGGAAGGATAAGCCAATGTTCAGTACCTCTGAGAAAACACCACCCCCCACCCGACCCTGTAGTTTAGAGCCATCCGTATAAATTTGAATGGATTCATTACAGGGAAAGGTGTCCCCATCCCAGTCAAGCCTGGTTGGAATGTTCACTAAGAAACGCTTGACAAAGGAGTAGCTGGGAGTGGTGTAGTCAAAAAGCCCCACTTGGAGCGGAAAGGAGTCCAGAACTGTGGAGTGCTCAACTCTAGTATTGGGCCATTGAGATGTGGCTGTAAGTCTGACAGCAGTATTAGCAGCCATCTGTTTGCCCATCAGATCTAATGGAAGTAAGTGAAGAAGTATCTCCAGAGCATCAGTGGGAGTGGTCCGTAGCGCTCCGGTGATACAGATGCAGGCCGATCTTTGCACCTTCCTCAAAACGTTGAGGTAAGTGGCCTTTTCCAGTGATGGCCACCAGACAACCACGCCATAAAGCAGGATTGGCCTAATGACTGCAACATAGAGCCAGTGAGTCAGCTTGGGTTGAAATCCCCATTTCCCACCGATGGCCCTCTTACAGGAGTATAGAGCTACCGTTGCTTTCTTGACCCTCTCCTGAATATTAGGCTTCCAACTGAGCTTTCTATCCAGGATGATACCCAAATATTTAGCTTCCTCGGTGAAGTCAAGGCGGATGCCATTCAGATATAGAGGGTCAACGGGAGGAATTTTATATTTCCTAGTAAAGATGACCACCTCGGTCTTATTAGGATTGACGCTAAGCCCACACCCCACCGCCCATCTGGTAAGCTTGGTGAGGGCATTCTGCATAATATCCCTTATAACAGGCAAGAATTTGCCAGAGATAGCTATAGTAATATCGTCCACATAGGCAACCACTCCACAGCCCTTCCCTTCCAGGATTAGAAGCATTTTATTCACCACCAGATTCCAAAGAAGAGGAGATAGGACCCCACCTTGCGGTGTGCCCGTACTCACAGTTCTGGTAGCATGAGCCTCTCCCAGTCTTGAGCTGATAGTCCTGCCATGAAGCATTTGACTGATCAGCGACATAAGATTGGCATTCACACCCAGAGAAGCGAGTGCATACATGATTGCCCCCGGACTAACATTGTTAAAAGCTCCTTCAATGTCGATAAAGGCAGCTAGAGTGAACTCTTTGCACTCAAGGGATTTTTCTATAGAGCGTACGAGAGAGTGCAGAGCAGACTCCGCAGATTTCCCTTTACAGTACGCATGCTGGGAGACGCCGATAGTAGATAATGAGGGATACTACCGCGTAAATGAATCTCAACTAGTCTCTCAAGGGTTTTGAGGAGAAAAGATGATAGACTTATAGGTCTAAAGTCCTTCGGAGTGGCATGCGAGCTTTTACCCGCCTTGGGAATAAAAACTACCTTGACTCTTTTCCACTGTGACGGAATGTAGGTCAACTCAAGGCAACCTTTATATAATGCCATCAGCCAATTAAGTATAAGATCAGAGCTGCGTTGGAGCTCAGCAGGAACAATGCCATCAGGACCCGGAGACTTGAAAGGCATAAAGCTGTGTATAGCCCACCGGAGTTTGTACTCCGTAATCACGTTCGCTAGCTCAATAGAACGAGGAAAATTTCCTAAGGGAGGCATCTCAACCTCCTCGGTGTTTCCGGGAAAATGAGTTTCAAAGAGAATCTCTAGAGATTCAACGCTTGAAGAGGTCCAAGTACCATCCGCCTTAAGTAAATAGCTAGGAATACTTGGATTAGTAGCAAGGATTTTCCTCAGTCTGGAGGCCTCAGAAGTTCCTGTTACTTTATCGCAGTAATTCCTCCACGATTTCCTCTGAGCCTTCCTGAGTTCCTTTTTATAGATTTTTAGAATGTCTTTATAGCAGTCCCACGAGTGCGTGTCCCTACTGGCTTTTGCCAGGTTAAAGGTCCTTCTGCACTCCTTCCTAAGAGTTCCTAGGTGTGTATTCCACCAGGGAGGCTTCTGTTTTCCCTTGGGAATCCTAAGGGGACAGGATTGAGCCATAGCTCCATTTAGGACTTTGGTAAGTTTATTAACTAGTCCGTCCAGTACCTCTTTGTTATTTGGAGGGATGGGCGGGTCAGGAAGTGACGCCTCCACAATATGCCTGTACAGGTTCCAATCAGTCTTCCTGTAGTTTCTGAAGACTAGTGGTTTCGAAGGACGGTCATCCAGATCGAACTGGATGTACCTATGATCGGAGAATGAATGTTCGTTGGAGACCCTCCAATTCTTAATGAGAGATCTAATCTTATCCGAGGCAAGAGTCAGGTCTAAAACCTCTTACCTGTTTCTTGCGATAAAAGTGGGTTCTGTCCCCACATTACATAAGAGCAAGTTAGTACATAAAAAGTAATCATACAGAGACTCACCTCGCTCGTTGATATCGGAGCTGCCCCACACCGTATGATGTGCGTTGGCGTCGCATCCCAAAATGAGCCCAGTCCTGCGTCGTTCAGCCTCATTTACAAGGTTCTTCACAGAATCGGACGGCGGAGGCCCCACGTGGTCGTGTGCCAGATACGAGGAAATCAGCCAGTAGCACCTTGTTCCAATTTCCAAGTTGACTGCTACCGTGTCCTCATCGCTATATTTGGAGAGAAGAAAAACATTTAGCATCTTCTTCGCAATTATACGATGTAGATAGTCCACGAACCAGTCCTCCTACGACCCACGGCTCTTGGACTAATACAATATCTTCTCCGTCCTTTGTCAGACGGAGAAGAAGGGCAGCAGATGCTGCTTTAGAGTGGTGGAGATTGATTTGCCTATCCTCCACCGATTTACTATCTAGCTCCTCTGATTCAGAAGCAAGTAGCTGTTCCTCGTCCAGAGAAGCCCTTAGCAGCCTGCGTGACAGCTCCGTCTCAGACATGGCGTCCTTCTCTAGAGCTCGTACAGGCGGGTTATTGGACTCGGGAGGAATCTCCCCGGTAGCCGCCCCTGTCGAAACAGCAGCGGTATCAGAAGATTCCTTCTTGGCTTCCTCCTCATCCTTTTTATATACCTTAAGGGTTATGGACGAGAAGGCTTAGTCCACTACCCCGTTTACGATAGCTAAAGGTTCCAGGGACTCCTTATTGATCACGAGGATCACTGACCTCGAGTCCCCTTTAGGTTCCTCCAGCTTGCCTATCTTCCAATTGGAGGTTGGAAGCCCGGGATTGCTGCACCTGATGATATCCATGATGCTCGCAGGATCGGAGGGTTCTGCCGGGATCCAAGCCCGGGCTCTCGGCCGACTCAGGATCTCGTCCCGAGGTATTGCTTCGAGCCTGGCGCCTGGCCAGACTTCCCCCAGTCTTGATATCGCCAGCTTGTAAAGATCCCAGGATCTCTGATTCGCACAAGCGATAAGTTTAACATGGCCCTGATGCCAACCCCCATCTCGACACGAGGGAGGAGGGCCTGGATACTCCTTCATAAGAGGGAGGAAACTGAGAGCCAGTTTGACTTCCACTTTCCTCCACTTGTAAGATGTGATAGAGCCGTCTTCGTTGCTTCTATCCACAACTGCCAACACAAGTTGGCCCTTGAGGACCTCACTGTAGGGAATCGGCTTCCCAGAAGGGCCCTTCGCTTTCTTAGCCTCTGATTGGGGCTGTTCCTCCATAGACATTTGTCTCTTGGACACAAGGGATGGATTCCCAGCTCCACCGGCATTAGAAGTAATGCCCTGAGCCCATTCCATGGAGGCCTTGTCCCTACTTGTGAGGTCCGATGTCGGAATTGCTCGGAGCCTATTTAAGAGCCTAAACGCATAGCTCCTGGCCTTATAGTTGGCTTTAGAAGGCGCCACCTGCCGCTTGCTTGAGGCAACACGGTCAGGGCCCTGTCCCTTAGTAGCAGAGTTGCCACTGGGGAGACAACTGCGCATCCGGCAGTCCCCAGCGCCACTCCGACCAGGCTCAGAGTCCAAAGTCCTTGTGGACGCCAACCCCGAAGCCTTGGAGGGTACGACAAGCCGCTTGCTCAAGGCAAAACGGCTGCCCTTTCCCTTTGTGCAAGTTGAACTTCCAGGGAGACGGCCGAAAATTACGCTGCCACCGCTCGGACCAGGCTCTGTGTCCAAAGTCTTCTTCGCGGATGACTCCCCAGGAGCTATCTGCGAAACCAAGCTACTTGCTCGGTCCCCATCCGGTTTTTTAAGAGATCCGGACTCTTTTGTTGTTTTTATTTTTATATTTTGCTGATCCATTTTTTGTCCCACGAGTGGCGGAGAAGGGGTGGTCCACCTGCGCAGAGATCCGCTTGCGCAGGCAAGGCTGGCTAATCCGGTGGTCGCCAGGTATCCGGATACTCCATTCGCGACTGAGCTATTTTTGTTAACCCTGGGCCCTCAGCCAAGCTGATTCTCGGCACGGGTCGTATAACACCTTAATCCTGCCCAGGGGTAAAAGGATGGGATACACGGGATGTAGAGGGATAGTACTAAAGCTTGGGAACGGCAGATCTTGGTGCACTGCTCATCAATAGTCTTTCTGAATGGGAGACCCTACCAGAATAGGTCCAGTTAATCCAAACCTATCCCGTCAGCATAGCCTGATTAAGTATCGCAACTTAAGCCACCCCACCACGTCAAGGTGTCTGCCAAGAGGGGGTTTCACAGGATGCTCAAAGCCTTCTAGATAATGTTGATGCATTAGGGTTACGTTTAAATCTGGTGATAAATTTTAAATCTGGTGATAAATATTTTTTATCTGTAGATGCTCTACAGTAATGTGAATCCAAAGTAGGGAAACTACTGATATGTTTTCGCATCTCTTCTAGCCTTTCAATGGGAGTATATCTTTTGCAATGTTTATCCTTTTTTCTAGGTAATGGCACTCCCGAGGATGAATTTGTTAAACTTTTAAAAGAGCATTAAATTCTCTTCGGAAATTACTTTCGAACAAAGATAAAAGCAAGTGTATTTACAAGGTGGTTTCATTATCTTTTCAGATTTCTCAATTCCTTTGCAATTTACATATTACTTCGCAGATTCACACAATCTTTTATTTACAGTTTTTACCCAATTTTCTGTATTTTTGCCGTTTTCTGTCGACTTTTAAGACGGAGTTGGATCAATGCGTTGAGCGGCAAGACCAACATGCCATGGGTCCCGGGTTCGAGCCCAGATGACCGTGCGCTTTTATTAAGAAATTAAAATAATCCACTCCGTCTCTGGGCTGTTGTTTAGCTCGCAGCAATGCAAGCAAGACTCAAGTTTCCTCACTTCCCTTACCCTAATTCCCTTCCAAAAGCATGCTAACGCATCAAAGGGTTGTCCCCTAGGATTTGGCCACATCGTATAAAAAAAAAAAAAAATATATATATATATATATATATATATATATATATATATATATATATAAAAGTATAATAATAATTTAATTTACCAGAATTAGAAAAATCCAAAGGTATACTCCCTGGCCGTCAGCCATCAGGTACATAGGGGGAATAACATGTAACACTTGGGTGTACGTGCCGAAACTATGTGCACTGATGGTAGTGCGACTACAACCTCCTCGTGGTGGCGGCTGGTAACAGACTCCTGGTACGGCCATGTCTCTGCCAGGGGTTCCTGGCTAATTGTAGTCGTGCGGAATGGTTGCTGCCGCATAAAGGCTCCGAATCCATCGGCGTCACTATGCAATCGGGACTCTCACCCGAACCTGGCAGAGAGACGGTCGTGTATCCTCCTGCACGGACGACGCAGTGAGACGAGGGGGGAGTTTAGCTGGCGATTGAGGTGAACGTCTACCTGCGGGATTCGGGATCCAACACATCTCTTTGCTTCACTCGTAACCTCGAGGACCTGCGGCCCTAGGGAGTAGCACACCCTAGGTCTAGGGAGAACACCCGTTCTGATCCTTAGGTCAGGCGGGAGTGTGTAGGGGGGCGCTCCTCGGAAAGCCTACGGAACCTTCGGAGGCAGGCTGCTGGTGATTCGGGGTCTGTTCAAAGAGGGGAAAGGACGGTCGGAAGGGGGGAGTAGGCACGGGGTAGCGGGAGGCGTAATGCTGGCGGTTGCCTCGGCTGTGGTCCGAGAACGCGAACCCGTGTCCGAATAAAATTAAACTACTCACATGGAAACTAAAATTACCAATCAAACGGAGGGAGTGAAGTTGGGAGGGGATGAGAAGGGAAGGGACAGCACGCCTGTCAATCCCGTCGGGAGAAAGTCGCGTATGCTTCGGTCCCCGATAATGCAAACACCGGTGGAGCGAGCACGATCATGGCCGGCTGCTGAGACGATCCGGGCGGATCCTTCTCCACCGGCTCTGGAGCCTGGCGGAGGAGACTTAGTAGGAGTTGCGGAGAAAAAGAGCAGCGCACCGGTTAACCCATTCAGGAGGAGCTCACGAGTGCTCCGCTCGCCGGTGCTACAAATTGGGGCGGAGGTGACACACCAAACACCGACTGCCGAACCAGTTAGGGGGGATCTCCCTCCACCAGTCCTAGAGCCAGCCAGCCTGGAGGACAGACTGGAGGCTTTGGAGGCCCGCATGGAGAGGGGGTTCGGTTTAATGAGGGGCCTCATAAAGGAGATGCTGGCTGCTCTTAAGAAACAGCCGAACATCTCCAAGGTCGTTAAGGACGGTCTCCCACTGCTGGAGGAGACGATTGACGACCTGGACACGACCAGGAGGGCGTACGCAGAGGTCCGCTACGGTCTCCCCCAGGGGAAAACCGTGAAATCTGCGGGCACGCAGACTGCCCCAGTCGAGACGGCAGGCGGAGTTGCCTCGTCGGTACGGGGAAAGAGTCTATCCCTGGGCACACAAACTGCCTGGGTCGGGGCAGCTGGTGAAGGGGATCCGCCGATGGCGAGGAAGAGAGGAGCTTCCAGCCCTCCGCTCCAAACGGAGGGGGAGGCTACGAAAAAAAAGAGGGAAGGAACCTGGTCCGAAGTAGTTAGAAGAGTAAGGAGGACCAGCACCGAAAAGGAGGAAGGGCGCAAGGACAAGGCGGAGGAGAAAAGCGCATTAAAGAAGAAGAAAAAGAAGAAGAAGAAAAAGAAGAGCAAAAAGAAGGAGGTCGCTGTTGCAAAGGAGACGGCAAAGTCTTCGGCTCCGACTCCGGCACCTAACCGACCAGCGGCTCCCATCGGAAAGGCCAGACCTGAGGCCATTCTGCTTAAGCCCGCAAACGGGAAGACCTTCGCGGAGGTACTTAGTACTGTCCGCAAGTCGGTTAACCCCGAGAGCTGCGGAGTCAGAGTGAAGGCCGTCCGTCAGACTAGGTCTGGCGAGGTCCTGCTCGAGCTCGGGCAGTGCACCCTAGAGACCCGGACGGCCTTCTCGGACGCCTTGAAGGGCGCTGTTGGGTCAGCGAGCAGCGTCAAGCAACTCGTCCCCAGAGCTAACCTGGAGATCAGGGAGCTTGATGGCTGCACGACCAAAGAGGAGGTTACGGCAGCTCTCAAGAGGGACCTGAGAGAGTATAACGGCCACCTCCAGGTCGCGCTGACCCGCCCCAATGGTCGGGGACAATGCCTGGCCATTGTAGAAGTCGAGGAGACAGCTGCGGCGAGGCTACTGAAGGCTGCCCGAATCAGGGTCGGCTGGGTAGAGGGCAAAGTTCGTAGGCGGGTGGTCGTTCCCAGGTGCTTTAAGTGCCTGGGATACGGACACCTGAGCCAGGCCTGTAAGGGGCCGGACCGAAGCAAGCTCTGTTTCAGCTGCGGCGGGGAGGGACATAATTCCAGAACGTGTACCATGGGTCCTGTGTGCTTCCTCTGCCCGGAAGCGGTGGGGGAATCCGGCTCGCGGCGTCATATGGCGGGGTCAGGGCAGTGCGGGGTTTTCCGCAAGGCCCTAGAGGAGGCCAAGAAAAAAAGCAATGGTTGTGGTCCTCCAGTGTAATCTGCACAGGAGCAGGACGGCCCACGCTCTGTTGGCTCAAATCCGTCTCGAGAAAGACGCTGACGTTGTAATAGTCAGTGAGCAGTACCGGGACGGACGCGAGCCGACATGGTACCGCGATGTTCTGGGCACGGCGGCGATCTGGATCCCGGATCTGCGGCGCTTTAGCGTTGCGGACCATGGTGCGGGTACTGGCTTCGGTTGGGTGAGGAGCGGGGACATTACGTATGTCAGCTGCTACTTTACTCCGAACGAGCCAATAGCGGATTTCCAGGCCAAGTTGGATGGCCTGGAGGATGCGGTCCGCGGCATGGATGGGAAGCTGGTGGTGGCTGGAGACTTCAACGCGAAGGCCTTGGAGTGGGGTGAGTGCATTCCCGACTCCCGGGGAGAACGGGTCCTGGACTTTGCTTCCAGGACAGGGTTGGTGGTGTTAAACACCGGCTCAACGCCCACCTTCCGACGTCCCGGATACAGGGAGACAATTATTGACGTCTCCCTGGCGACAGAAATCTTGGCTGCACGCGTGCAGGACTGGCAGGTGATCGAGGACTATACAGCCAGCGATCACCAATATATCACGTTCCGCGTACGTGATATGGCGCCAGCGCGGGCCCAGCGTTCGCAGGGCACGCCCAGATGGGATGTCGGCAGGATGGACGTCGAAAAGCTGTCCCAAGCCATCACACGCGGCCAGCGGACCATTGACGGGATTCCGGAAGGACTCCCGGCAATCGAGCGAGCCACTGGGGTGGTGGACTCCACAATGAGTCTGATCCATCAGGCTTGCCGGGAGGCCGTGCCGCGCAAAAGAGGATTCAGGGAGGGACGCCGCCCTGTGTACTGGTGGACGGACGAAATCGCGGAACTGAGGCGGATATGCCTCCGTCTCAGGCGGCTGGCTCAACGAGCTGTCCGCCGCGATCCCGACGTAGCCCAAAGAACTGCCGACTACAAGGCGGCTAAGAGGAGCCTACGTAAGGCCATACAAACGAGTAAGCGCCGATGCTGGCAGCGGCTTGGGGAGGATCTCAACGAGAACCCCTGGGGACTGGGGTACAGGATCGTCCTCCGCAAATTGGGCGCGTTCTCACCGAACGCTCCCCTGGATGCGGAGACGGTCCGAACCATCGTGGACGCCCTTTTCCCCACCCATCCGCTGGAGCCTAACTACGTGGTCCGCGAGGTACTCAACGCTCCTCTGTTTACAATGGAGGAGCTTACGAGGGCCTCGCAAAGCCTCCAAAATAAAAAGGCGCCAGGACCCGATGGGCTCCCAGCAGAGGTGCTGAAGGCGTTGACGGCGAGCCATCCAGAGCTCTTGCTTGAGATGTATAACGCCTGCCTGAAGGCGGGAGTTTTTCCCTCCCGCTGGAAAGCAGCTAGGCTTGTGCTTGTCAGCAAGGGCAAGGGGCCAGTAGGGTCCCCCGGGTCGTACAGACCGCTGTGCATGCTCGACACAGCCGGCAAGCTCCTGGAGAAGCTCCTGAAACCTCGCCTCCAAGCGGCCGTCGAGGCTGCTGGGGACCTTTCCGAGAGGCAGTATGGCTTTCGGAAAGGGAGGTCGACGGTTCATGCTATCCAGGAGGCAGTTGACGCGGCCCGGGCCACCGAATGCGGGAACCATTATTCTCGCCCGGTGTGCCTGCTGGTCACCTTGGATGTGCGCAACGCCTTCAACTCGGTAAGATGGGGAGACGCACTCCGGGCGTTAGAGCGCGACTTCAGGGTCCCTCAGTATTTATTACGGATGATGAGGGACTACCTGAAGGATCGTACCCTCACCTTTGAGACGGAGGATGGACCGGAAATGAGGGTTCTTTCGGCAGGGGCGGCCCAGGGCTCCATACTGGGCCCCGACATATGGAATTACACATATGACGGGATTCTCCGTATGGAGATGCCGGAAGGGTCTTTCCTGGTTGGGTATGCTGACGACATTGCAGCGGTCATCACCGCTAGAGATGTCGCGGCGGCTCAGATGAGGCTCAACCAGGTGATGCGTCGGGTAAGCTCCTGGCTACGCGACCACGGGCTGGAGTTGGCGCTCGCCAAGACCGAGATCGCCCTTCTCACAAAGAAACGCATACCGTTGCTGATCGGGATGCAGGTGGGGGACGTGTCGGTCCAGACGCGGCCCTCGATTAAATACCTTGGGGTGAGCCTTGATTGTAGGCTCTCCTTCTGGGCTGAGATCAAGGGCCGGGCTGATAAGGCGGCTGCGGTGACAGCTGCGCTAAGCAGGGTTATGGCCAACATTGGTGGACCCAGACCTTGCAAAAGGCGCCTGTTGCTTCGCACCGCCGAGGCCATAATGCTTTACGGTGCAGAAGTCTGGGCCGACGCGATGCGGTGGGAAAGGTACCGCAAGCGCTTACTTGCGGTGCAGCGTCGGGCGGCGCTCCGCATTGCGAGTTCCTACCGCACGGTCTCGGAACCGGCGGTGCTAGTGGTAGCGGGGGTCATACCCATCGACCTCCTGGCCAGGGAGCGGCAGTTCGTCCACCGGGAGAAACTCACTCTGGGGGGAGAGGCCGCGAGAGTGGCCCGGGCCAGGACCATGGCGTTCTGGCAGGAAAGATGGGATGGGGAGTCACGGGGCCGGTGGACAGCTCGGTTGATTCCCCAGCTGGACACTTGGCTGAACCGTCGGCACGGCGAGGTGGATTACTACCTCACCCAAATGCTGACGGGGCACGGGCTTTTCCGGGCCTTCCTCCACCGCATAGGGAAGGTACCGAGCCCATGCTGTGTATACTGCGGCTCCCCATCGGATTCAGCTCTCCACACATTCTTTGAATGCGCCCGCTGGAGAGCGGGGAGGGCGGAGCTGGAGGCGGAGACGGGCAGCTTGACCCCAGAAAATATAGTTGGGGTCATACTCCAGGGGGAGGACCACTGGCGAAGGATTTCCGCCTTTGTGAGAGAAGTCCTTCGCCAAAAGCAGGGAGACAACAACGGGGCTCCCTAGCGGGGGCACCTGCTAGCTTGTTGGGGGGCCGAGAGAGCGGGGGCGGTATGACTGGGCAGTGGCCAGGTGAGTCCGGCACACAGTGCGTAAATGCATTTCCCCGCTCCCATTAAAAAAAAAAAAAAAAAAAAAAAAAAAAAAAAAAAAAAAAAAAAGGTATACTCCCTATACTGGCAGGACCTACTATATTTTGTGATGCTTTTGTTACTTATAAAATAAATGCGTTTATGTATCCGATCATAAATTACTCATGTTACAATAACTAAACTTACAAGTTGACGGAAAACGTGAGTAGCCTGGTGTTGCAGGACAGGTAAAATCAGGATCTTTATAAGTATCGTCAGCTGAAATATGACTAATTAATTTTGTAACGTATAAAATCCTTTTTAAAATACTAACTTACAAGAAAAGTCGCGCACTGAAGATTCTGTTACTTCTTCACTGGAATCTCTATCGTGCGTAAAAATATCTTTCCAGAACCTGAATAAAATTCACGTGATTGAATTTAGAAATATTAAACTAATATTAAAGTTTTCTAGTTTTCTAGTTCTTAGCCATACAAATGTGGAGCTAATTTTATTACGCTTATTAGAATCATAATATTTAATTAGGTGTACACTCATATGGCTATAAACTTGACAATTCAACAATTAATTTGGGAATTTTTGCAATATCTTTTATACGGTTACTGGCAAAAGTCAGACGAAGTGCTATTAAAACAGAAGAAAAGATCAGAAAATTCTTAGTTAGCTCAGTTTATCAGAGCAGTCTACGGGATATACATAGAAAGGGCTCTGGTTCAAGTTCACAACTTGGAATAGATTTTTTCTTCTGTATTTAGCATCAATAAAAACACGAGAATATATATATAATAGGTTGTGACTATTTGCAAACGTACTATATTTTCGTATAAGTAATAATATTATAATTTTGGCGTAGAAATATTCACATGTAGAAAAAGTCTTCCTCAAATATTCTGTAAAAGGCAAATTATAATTTTATTTCACTTTCACCAAAATACACGTAAAACGTGAACTTTCTCGAATAGGTGCAAATACGAAAGTACACGGATGTGCAAATAGTCAATTCCTTTTAAATTAACAACATTTCAATTAAATTGTATTCATTAAAATACTGTACTTACGATGCAATGTCCTCTGCGGGCGAAGAAGGTTTTTCTACTAAATCCATATTGATACACAATACGTCTATAGTCTTCGACGTTCCTGTGACGACTGAACCAATTTAACAGAGATGCCAGACGGTATAAAGCAAAAGGCGCCGAGCCGTGGCGCTGAAAGCGCCCAAAGGCGCCGCGCCATATTTGAAATCGCCCAAAAATCGCCTTAAGATTTTATAATCAATCAAATCTTTCAAAGGGTTGGTTGTACAACTTTAATGTAATATTTATTGCAATAATCACAGCAACAGATACAAGTAACACAAATTTAAAATTTTGAGAGCCGTCGTGAAAAACAAAAAACACTCTTAATTAAGTATTTAGTAATGGAAGTGACTATTTCCACTTACGTGTACTTTTGTCTAAGTCTAATAAATTGTTGACGTTAAACACGTAAGTACACGTAAATACACGTAAGTGCAAAGAGTCACAGTCTTTAATAATTGAGCCACTCACAAGAAGACAAATCGATTAATTCCGTTTTCATTTTTTTCTTACCATCAGAATATAAATGCTTTTATCCAGATTCCTTGCAATAAAACGATACATCGTATTTTTCTCAATTTTGAAGGAGAAATTTAATTTTTAACCGGCTTACTCTGCACGATAATAAATTGCAACGTAATCTATTCACCTGCAGGAATTTTAAAATAGTCTTTCACGAAACTCAATATGAATATAAAATAAACGAAATATCACTAATTATTAAACAATCTTTTCTTTAACAGACACATAACACAACGAAAATAACTTATATTCCTTATATTAAATAGGATAATTACCAGTAAATGCTTCTTATCCAGATTTAATGTTGTAGCACTTATTTTGATATAAATTAACAAATAACAACAACTGCATACACTTAGCTTAATCAGCAAAAATGTTGAAAAGTTAACTGAACTTACTGAAACTGAACATCGATACGATATAACTGGCAACTGCTCCCGTTTAACGGCTTAATAAAGAATGCTGTAATTCAAATTACAATAGGCAGATTTAGCAAATGCAATTAGCAAATTTAGCAATTTATTTAATCAAAGATATGACTTTTATAATTTATAAAAATTGTATTACACAAAAATGGTATAGCAATGTTCGGATTCCTCAGTTTCCTAAAATAGAACCAATCAATTTCATGCCACAAAATTGTACATATTTCTTACCTCATTACATTGCCGACGGCATCCAACAAAATTCCTTCCTCAAGCGAAGATTCCAAAATCATCCCATTTGATCCAGCTCCAGCCCTGAAAAAGAGAAAAAAACCACAAAGAATCATATTCTCTTATATAAATAACATAAAACTTACCTAATGAAATAATAAATTTCAATAAATTTATTCCGCAGCCATCCAGTTCACAATCAAAACAAATAAAACTTTGACACATCTTGACAGATGGCCAGTATCAAGTTTCTACACTGCTAAACGGCTTGGACCAATTCTCTTCTCCACGCAACAAAACCTTACAAATGTTACAACATTAATTCAACTGCGCGAAAACGATGATACTAGGGAATTAAATTTTTATTTTTATGAAAATAAATAGAATTTGTTATTATATAAAGATAGATAGGAAATAAATATCACAAATTATTGTAATAATTTTGTAAAAGACATGAGTGGGTAAAGATTTCAAGAATTGGAAAGTGGTAACACTAAAGAAATTACGTCATTAATTTCAAATCATAGTGCCGCTAGCTTTTCATCTATAAAAGGACTGCGGATACCGTTGATCCTCCTCTTTTATCATTTGGCTTTCGGTGAGTAAACATTAAAAAATATATTTGCGTAGTAATATCCACTTTATTCTGGGAATTGACTAGAATAAAGATTTAACTCCACTTTATTCAGGGCATTGACTTGAATAAAGATTTTATTCCACTTTATTCTTGGTATTGACAAGAATAAAGATTTTATTCCACTTTATTCTTGGTATTGACAAGAATAAAGATTTTATTCCACTTTATTCTTGGTATTGACAAGAATAAAGATTTCCTATCACTTTATTCTGGGTTTTCGACTAGAATAAAGATTTCCTTCGACACTTTATTCAGGGTATTGACTTGAATAAAGATTTCCTATCACTTTATTCTGGGTTTTCGACTAGAATAAAGATTTCCTTACACTTTATTCAGGGTATTGACTTGAATAAAGATTTCTTATCACTTTATTCTGGGTCTTCGACTAGAATAAAGATTTCCTTACACTTTATTCAAGGTATTGACTTGAATAAAGATTTCCTATCACTTTATTCTGGGTTTTCGACCTGAATAAGGATTTCCTGTCCATCATTTTTAGTATACGACTTAAACGATCAAATTGCAATATAATATTAGTTATACTACTTTATTATCTAAGCGACTATATTAACACATTCACCGTATGTTTGAACTTTTCTATGTCTTGAATTTATACTTGCTCCAGTCTTGAAATTTCTTGCACTATTTTATACTCCAGTATTTTTAATGAATTTGTTTCGAGCGAATATTAGTGAATTTATCTTAGTGAATTAAAGTGATTAGATTGTAAGTTAACTGATAGTGTTATTGTAAGTGAAGTCTGTGATAAAATAAGGAGAATAAAAATATATATATAGAACTGTTTCCGAAATCTTCTTTTCTTTTTCACTTATTTTGCGTGTTCGTCCTGTTACGGGCAGATCATTTAATGGTCCTTCGAGCCGGATCAACAGTTCTACAATATATAGTTAACTTCTCAAGATGTCACTAAGTGATAGTCTTGTCAAACAAGCCATTGCGGCTGAAATCATCTCCAAATTTATCACAAATTTCAAGAAAACTTCAGTAAACAAGCGTACAAAGGGTGTTATAAGTGAACGGCAGACAGACATAAAGAAACTTTGGGCAGATTATACTAAAAATCATTATAAAATTACGCAATTGGCTCATAGTGCTAAACCTGAAGAAGTCGCGCATGAATATTTTGTGAGTGACCAATATTCGGAGATGGAGGAAAAATATTACGAATTTATCGGTTATCTAAAAGATGCATTAATTGCACTCGAACCTCCACCGTCACCTTCTTATAATCAATCTCAAATAAGCAATGAGTCAGTCTCCGAATCAACTTCTTCGTTTCTCAAGTTGCCTCGAATCACACTTCCTAAATTTTCAGGATCTTACGAATCGTGGCGATCATTCCACGATTTATTCCACTCATTAGTGCACACGAATCCCTCACTGCCTCCGGTGCAGAAACTCCATTACTTGAAAACAAGTGTTGCTGGAGAAGCAGAACACTTATTACGACAATTCCCCATAACAAATGCAAGTTATTATAATGCATGGAAACTTCTGGTTGACAGATATGACAATAAGAGAGTTTTAGTTAACGCGCAACTAAAAATTCTTTGTCATACTCAAAAACAAACCACTGAGTCAGCAAAGGGAATTAAGTCATTGTTAGACAAGTCCTTAGAGTGCATATATGAGCTCGAAGCATTAGGGATTTCGACGAAAGAATGGGATCCAATCCTTATTTACATATTGGTACAATGTCTACCTTCTGAGACTCACCGAATGTGGGAACAAGAAATAAGTAGCTCTGAAGGCCTACCGACATTTGAACAATTTAAGAGTTTCTTGGGAAAAAGATTCCGTACTTTGGAGGCAATCATGGAGTCTAAAACCGGATCCACAAGTAAAGGCCTTGATCAGTACAAGATTAAGGCTGCATCACATTTTGCTTCATCAAGTCAAAAATGTTCCGTTTGTAATGATTTGCATCAACTATTCAAATGTCCAAAGTTTGCTAAACTAAGTGTCGACGAAAGATTTAAAATTGTGTCGAAAAACAGTTTATGTGTGAACTGCTTATCGAGAAATCACAAACTGCAATTCTGTACAAGCAAATTCTCTTGTCAACGTTGTGGAAGAAAACATCATTCGCTACTTCATAGAAATAATTCAATTCAGAATTCTCGATCACGTGCATCACAAGGCATAATTCCTTGTGAAAATTCAATCTCGAAACCAACATCTTCCACATCTATTGACAATGCAGGAACACCAGTACAATCATTCTATACGAAACATGGTCAACACACCGCTCAAGCCTTATTATCAACTGCCTTGGTTAACGTCACGTCTAAATCAGGGACAGTTTACAAATTGCGAGCATTAATCGATTCTGGATCGCAAGTATCATTCATTACACAAGCTGCTGCTCGCAGATTGCAATTAAAAACAGATAATGTTTCTGTTCAAATCACTGGATTGGGAAAGTCTAAAGCTACAAATGTACAAAGACAAACCTCAATTCAGATACTTCCTCAAACTCCGAGGTATAAGCCAACCCTTGTCACTGCATTAGTTGTACAAACTATTACAGATTTGCTACCTCCTGCAATTATTCAGGATACAAAGTGGGATCACATAAATAATCTCGAGCTTGCTGATCCCTTCTTTAACAAGCCTGGAAAAATTGATCTATATTAGGAGCGGATGTTTATAGTGAAATTATCCTTGAAGGATTACGCAAGGGTTCTCCAGGTACACCTACTGCTCAGAACAGCACCTTAGGCTGGATTCTGTTTGGTAATCTCTCTTCTAATGCTCCTTGTCTTAAGGCTTCTTCCCTAACAATAAGTGCGAGATTCGAACAAGATAGTTCACTTGACACCTTATTGCAAAAATTTTGGGAAAGTGAAGAAGTAGTGTATCAGGCTAAACAGCCTGCACCAGAAAAAGAGTGTGAAAATTTTTATGAAAAAACGCACACTCGGAATATAAATGGTCGATATGAAGTTCGCCTACCATTCAAGAATGGGGAGCCAGAATTGGGAGATTCGCGAAATATGGCAGTACGCAGATTCTATGCATTAGAAAGAAAGCTGAATCAAGACCCTAACCTTCGTAATGAATACAATAAATGTCTCCAAGAATATGAAACTCTTGGACACATAAGACGTACTACAAAGGATGATAATCACAAGGACAGTTATTATCTTCCACACCATGCTGTGCTTAAAGAAAGCACAACAACTAGGTTCAGGGTAGTATTTGATGCATCTGCGAAGACTACCAATGGGAAAAGCTTGAACGAACAGCTTCACGCAGGTCCAGTTCTGCAACCAGAACTTTTCACTCTGTTATTAAGATGGAGAAAATACGAGTATGCAATGTCAGCAGACATTGAAAAAATGTATCGAATGGTCAATGTACAAAATCAAGATCAGAAATATCAGAAAATAGTTTGGAGAAATAACCCGTCAGACACAATTAAAGACTATATTTTAACCACTGTAACCTTCGGAACTACTTCAGCGCCTTACTTGGCTATAAAATCATTGCATCAACTAGCCAAAGACGAAGCTAAGAAGTATGCAATTGCTGCTAAGATTGCCACCAGAAACTTTTACGTTGATGATCTGATGACAGGTGCAGACTCTATACAAGAAGCTCTGGTAATTCAAAGAGAACTTCTTCAATTATTGAATAGCGGAGGCTTCAAGTTAAGGAAATGGGTTAGCAACTCATCGGATCTCCTAAAAAACATTCCAGAGGATTACAGGGAAATTCAACTTCCTTTGCGCTTCGCAAGTGATGATGCGGTTAAAACTCTGGGTATCTTTTGGTACCCAGTAGGCGACTATTTTACATTGCAACACCGACAAACAATAGATCGCATACCCACTAAGCGTTCTGTTTTGTCGGAAATTGCCACATTATTTGATCCACTTGGCTGGATATCTCCAATAGTCGTAACCGGGAAAATTCTGATGCAAGCCTTATGGCTCTGCGGATGTTCCTGGGATGATCCGATTCCACCTAACATCAATAAACAATGGCAACAATTCAAAACCGAATTACAGTACATTGACCAGATTCGCATTCCAAGATGGTTGCACACCAAAAGTAATTTTCAAGGCTGTCAAATTCATGGGTTTTCAGACGCCTCAATTCATGCGTATTCTGCCGCGATTTATATTCGAGTCATCGACGACGAAAATAATATTCATGTAAACTTGCTCTTCGCAAAAAGCAAAGTAGCACCTGTGAAGCCGGTTTCCCTTCCCCGATTAGAGTTGTGTGGCGCAGTTTTATTAACTCGTCTAATTAAACGTGTAAAAACTGATCTAAATTTAAATCGAGTACCAATTTTCGCCTGGACTGATTCGTCAATTGTTTTGTCATGGATTCGCAATCACGCAAATAAATTCAAAACATATGTCGCGAATAGAATTGCAGAGATACAAGAATGCACTGAAATTGATTCTTGGCAACATGTGAAATCTGAGGATAATCCTGCAGATTGCAATTCTCGCGGTGTTAAAACGTCTGTTTTAAACGGACATAATCTTTGGTGGCATGGACCTAACTGGTTAAAGGACCACGAAGAAAATTGGCCAAAGACTAAGGTACTAGGAAATGTATCTGAAGAAATTAAAGAAAAAAGGATTACGCATGTTGCAAACGTAAAACCAGTGCAAGACGAAGTTACAATCAGATTCTCGTCATACTTTAAATTAATACGCACAGTAGCTTATTGTATAAGGTTTTCTAATAATTGTCGTAAACAAAAACATCAGCGAAAATTGGATTTTCTTTCAACAGGCGAAATACAAGACTCAAAATTGGCGTTAATAAAACTGGTCCAAAAATTCTCATTTCAATTTGAAATTGAAACCCTTCAAAAAGGCCACCAACTACCCGCTAAAAGCGCTCTTCTATCTCTCAATCCGTTTGTAGACAAAAACGGCATTTTACGTGTTGGAGGTCGTCTACAAAATGCAAATATTCCATATTCTCAAAAACACCCAGTCTTATTACCAAAAGATAGCCACTTTACTTCCCTAATTATAAGACATTTTCACAATCAAACGCTCCACGGAGGAACCCAACTAGTGCTTACTACTTTAAGAAACGAATTTTGGATTCCTCAAGGACGAAAAACTGTTCGAAACATAATCCATAAATGCATTACTTGTTTCAAGCAATCTCCTCAAACATCAAATCAATTCATGGGAAATCTACCTTTCCATCGCGTCAACATATCTCGTCCTTTCCAACACACTGGAATTGATTATGCAGGACCGATACAGTTGAGAATGTCGAAACATAGGGGTAATCGATCATATAAGGGCTATATCTGTATATTTATATGTATGGCCACCAAAGCTATTCATATAGAGCCTGTTTCTGACCTGTCCACAGCAGCCTTTATTGCGGCTTTCAGACGCTTTTGCAGCAGAAGAGGACTGTGCTCCCACATATATTCTGACTGTGGCACTAATTTCATTGGCGCTAGTAAGGTGCTGCAAACTGAATACGAAATTGCAATAAAGGAAGCAAATAAGGCAATTGCTGAAAGTATAGCAACTGAAGGTATAGAATGGCATTTCAATCCTCCATCTACGCCTCACTTCGGCGGTTTATGGGAAGCAGGAGTGAAATCTATAAAATTTCACCTTCGAAGGGTTCTAGGCAATTCACTCTTAACATTTGAGGAATTCGCAACAGTCTTGGCTCAGATAGAAGCTTGCCTTAATTCAAGGCCATTATGTCCAACATCCGATGACCCTGATGATTTGGACGCCTTGTCACCCGGTCATTTTTTAATTGGTAATTCAATAATTACACCTCCAGAACCATCGAATGTAAGGCATACATCCCTAACATCTCGTTGGAATCACCTGCAATTGTTACAACAACAATTCTGGTCGAAATGGTCTAAGGACTACTTAAATTTGCTACAAAATCGTCCTAAGTGGAAAACACCAATTTTGAATCCCAAAATTGGAGATTTAGTCATCATTAAAGAAGATAATTTACCATCTTCTCGTTGGCTAATTGGCAGAATTACAAAAATTCATCCAGGTGCAGATAATTTAGTTAGGGTAGTAACAGTCAAGACAAAAAATTCTGAATTAAAAAGACCAATTTCCAAAATATGTCTATTTCCACAATCAAATTAATCAAAATCAAATTGTACAAAATTTTCAATTTCAAAATGCTTAAATCAAAAATTAATTTTGTCAAAAAACCTAATTTCCAAAATTAATCAATTTAAAATTTTCCAATGTCAAAAATCCTACATTGCTCAAAAATTAAAATTCCTAAATAAGATAAAATCAAAATTTTCAAAAAAAATTCAAAATTGAAAATTCTTCAAATCGAATTTCACAAAAATTCCGAAATTCAACTGTATTTTCCATTTGAAAATAAAATTACAAACGAATCCGTTAAAACAAATCTGAAATCAGAGACAAATCGTCCGTTACATTTACATATATTCTGCTTGCATGCCAGTAAAATTTTAGTTCGATCGCTGCAAACCAGTAACGCGTTTGAAATTAAAATAAAAGTCTAAGTGAAATTCAAAGTATAACAATGGAATCGCGCGAATTCGATTTAAAATCAACAGCTGAACGAGAAATTAATAAAATCGTGGAAAACTTAGAACGCCCTATAACACCTGGAAAGGATAAGGAAGATCATCTAAGAAATTCCGATGATGACACGCTATTAAGGGAAATACAGGAACTTCTGGATGACATCGAGCACAAAACAACGGAAGGGAATTCCTCAGGACAGCTTCCGCACTCGACGCAGCAGCCACCCAACATTGAGCATCTGAGAAGAAGATTTAATGGAATTAAATTGGAAGAAACAATTGTTGATCCAGAGGTCATTGTCATAGACGACGACGAAGGTCCACCTCCATCAACTCGCAGTCCACCGAAAATAAAAATCCTACAAAATATACTTCTCGTACCAGCTACAAGTTCCAGTGATGACCTTTTTGTACATCTAGTAGACGAAAACATCCCGGAAAAATCAGAAACAATTCGTGTTTCTTGGGCATCATTACGTCGATCAAAAAAACGAAAGCAAAGATTTACTACCCGAGCAGGCACTCGAGTAAATGTAAAATTACTTGCGAATGGAGAAATTAAGGTTTCGCAGAAATAAAATAATATCTTGATTCTAAAATTTTTCTTGTTTTCTTTCGTTCCAATTGTTTCTAAATTTAAAATCTTTATTTCAGTTTTACAATTTCTTGCTTCTTGTTATGTTATATTTACATGGCAACTCCTCTAAAAAACAAGAAATATCTTACCTGCATAAGAATATCATCTTGATGTTTACATACAAAACTGCAAGTGTACACTCACACACAGTCGCTACAGCAAAAGGTAAACAGAAACTCAACATTATGTTACCAACATAACCAAAAGGTAAATAAGGTTCAACAGGTAGCTTTTATTCAAAATTAAAACTCACAGGTAATTAGTGTCAATTACATTTATTCAAACAAATACAATATAAAACCATAATTGTATAAAGACGATAAAATTGAAATAACTTAATCCTAAAACTAACACAAGACCTAAACATAATTACATCTTGAAAGGCGCAACCTTTCAAGGGGGGGCAGCATGTTCGGATTCCTCAGTTTCCTAAAATAGAACCAATCAATTTCATGCCACAAAATTGTACATATTTCTTACCTCATTACATTGCCGACGGCATCCAACAAAATTCCTTCCTCAAGCGAAGATTCCAAAATCATCCCATTTGATCCAGCTCCAGCCCTGAAAAAGAGAAAAAAACCACAAAGAATCATATTCCCTTATATAAATAACATAAAACTTACCTAATGAAATAATAAATTTCAATAAATTTATTCCGCAGCCATCCAGTTCACAATCAAAACAAATAAAACTTTGACACATCTTGACAGATGGCCAGTATCAAGTTTCTACACTGCTAAACGGCTTGGACCAATTCTCTTCTCCACGCAACAAAACCTTACAAATGTTACAAAATTAATTCAACTGCGCGAAAACGATGATACTAGGGAATTAAATTTTTATTTTTATGAAAATAAATAGAATTTGTTATTATATAAAGATAGATAGGAAATAAATATCACAAATTATTGTAATAATTTTGTAAAAGACATGAGTGGGTAAAGATTTCAAGAATTGGAAAGTGGTAACACTAAAGAAATTACGTCATTAATTTCAAATCATAGTGCCGCTAGCTTTTCATCTATAAAAGGACTGCGGATACCGTTGATCCTCCTCTTTTATCATTTGGCTTTCGGTGAGTAAACATTAAAAAATATATTTGCGTAGTAATATCCACTTTATTCTGGGAATTGACTAGAATAAAGATTTAACTCCACTTTATTCAGGGCATTGACTTGAATAAAGATTTTATTCCACTTTATTCTTGGTATTGACAAGAATAAAGATTTTATTCCACTTTATTCTTGGTATTGACAAGAATAAAGATTTTATTCCACTTTATTCTTGGTATTGACAAGAATAAAGATTTCCTATCACTTTATTCTGGGTTTTCGACTAGAATAAAGATTTCCTTCGACACTTTATTCAGGGTATTGACTTGAATAAAGATTTCCTATCACTTTATTCTGGGTTTTCGACTAGAATAAAGATTTCCTTACACTTTATTCAGGGTATTGACTTGAATAAAGATTTCTTATCACTTTATTCTGGGTCTTCGACTAGAATAAAGATTTCCTTACACTTTATTCAAGGTATTGACTTGAATAAAGATTTCCTATCACTTTATTCTGGGTTTTCGACCTGAATAAGGATTTCCTGTCCATCATTTTTAGTATACGACTTAAACGATCAAATTGCAATATAATATTAGTTATACTACTTTATTATCTAAGCGACTATATTAACACATTCACCGTATGTTTGAACTTTTCTATGTCTTGAATTTATACTTGCTCCAGTCTTGAAATTTCTTGCACTATTTTATACTCCAGTATTTTTAATGAATTTGTTTCGAGCGAATATTAGTGAATTTATCTTAGTGAATTAAAGTGATTAGATTGTAAGTTAACTGATAGTGTTATTGTAAGTGAAGTCTGTGATAAAATAAGGAGAATAAAAATATATATATAGAACTGTTTCCGAAATCTTCTTTTCTTTTTCACTTATTTTGCGTGTTCGTCCTGTTACGGGCAGATCAGCAATGTAAATGGCGTCACAGCACAGTCACTTTATTATATCTAATAAACTAATAAATTAAATTGGCTTCGCCAAAATCACGAGAAGCCGCCGCGGTGAAATGTGGAAAAGCGAAATTAAAAATCACCAACTTTTAGACGTGTCTGAATTCAGAAAAAAATAAAATTCTGTTACCAATGAGGCGTTCAAAATCACCAGATTCGGTGACAAAGTCAAGTCGCCAGTTTGGACTCGTTCGGAGTTCAGTAAAAAGTTATTCGCGCAAAATTAGAAATTGAGATAACTCGACAGCAAAATTGTTTCTACTGTGACAGATAATCGCCCAAAAGCGCCCAGCAAGAATTAAAAAATCGCCCAAAAAGCGCCTAGTCGCAGAGAGCAAAATTTTGGCGCCCGACTGATGGCTAAAGGAGCCCAATCGGCGCGAAATCGCCCGAATTGGCAACTCTGCAATTTAATACATTTGAAGCATTTGAAATGTAGCACATATGGCAATGGAGCAAAATAGAGCAAAAAACTCATTCTTAGCAGTGCTTCACTGCAATAACAAAATTTTCACTGTTGCGATTATTAATGGCAATGGGGCAAAATCAAGTAAATCCGTCATTCTTATTTACTACTTCACGGTAATAAACAAAATGCATTCCATTATGACAGTGTATGCATGTGAAGCAAATAAGAAAAAATAAGTTTACTCGTTATTATTGCTCTTTCGTCATTGGCAAAGCATTTACGGCAAAGAAGAACAAATCTGAAAAAGCTGTTAATTTCCATAGTAATTGTGCTCCATAGGTAAAAAATTGGCTATTGCGTCAAACAAGAACAAACTGATTTAAAAAAACAGGGATATGGAGCAAACTGACCACGTCATATCTCGAAAACTACAAAAGATAGAGAAAAATGGATTTCATATTCGGAAAGAACGGGCTCAAAAACCCTTAGTAGTGTTCTTAACTCAAAATGCCCAAAAGTGGCTAATGGAGCAAAACAGAATTCAGCAGACGATATCGTAAGTGAATGCTGTTCGTTTTATTTTGAATTGCCAATGTTAGATTGTTAGTCAAGTAGCTATAGTTTGAGCTAAGAAGAATGTATACTTATAAAGATAGGGTATAAGCTGAACTTCAGCAGGATAGCTAATCCTTGCAAAATTGTTTATGATTAAGGTTTTACTAATACACTTTGCAATTATTATATAAGATGAAATTTTAGTTTTCTTATTTCAGGATATACCATGAAGCTTCTTCCCTCTCTTGCTTCCCTCATTCCTTCTGCCCCAACCCCGATGTTTTATTTAATTTCTTTTCCTTTTTCAGAAGTCCAGTTTTAGGTTTGGCCTGTACCTACAGGGTACAGGGATGGAGTGGGTTGTAGCCTGAACTGTGATACAAGAAGGTACATTTTCTGTTTGAATTTTGTATGATAGTTCAGTGCGGCTATTAACAACAGGTGACACCATACCTGTTGTTCTTCCTTCAATATCTGTCTCTCTTCTGTTTTTCATCCCTGTTGGCAGACCTGAAAGAAGGAAACTCAGTTATGAGTGTGTGACTCAGATGTTCAAGGACCCTCACCCCATACCGACGAGCTAGGACGAGCTGCCAGCTAGCGCGTGCCAAGTGAACATCCCACGCGAACTTCACGTTGCACACGGGCACACATAATACATTATATAACATAAATATAAAATTTAACGATCAAAACATATTGATATAATAAAAATTTTCGCAAGCTCCTCTCAGACAAACTTTCCTCCATCCGTCAGTGCAGAATATTCACAGAACAGCTGGTGATCTCGAAAAGAAATGTAAACAAAATTTCATTTTTACGTAAATTATTAATATTTTGCAATTGATCTTAAAACTTTCCCCATTTCTAGATAACTGGTTAATGGTAACTTGTCGTAGGTGTGATAGGATATTCCAGATAGTCGACACAGAGTGTTATTTGGACAAAATTCCACTATGCACTACATAATAAGTTTTCACTGAAACCTTCTTTATTTAACTTACAATTTCAGTTAAAGTAAATATAAAACTTCTTTCACTTCACCAATACAAAATTTTTAATGATACATATTACGCCAATTTCATTAAAGCAGAACTGTTTAATCGGTCAACAATTTTTTCACGTCAAGTAAACAGAAAAGTGACTGAACTTCGTTAATTTGACAGCACATCGTTTAATTTTAACATCACACACATTAAAATTTGGCCACGGAAAATCAGCGTATACATATATGTACGGAAGGGCATCTCCATTACTTTCTTCCTCGTAGGTTCATAGCTGCCAATATACACATTTAGGTCTGTTTGTTTCGCTCTTAGAACATAAAGCTAAACAGGAATGGCAGTATCGCGTATATGAACTGTAGGTGCGATCGGCATCTGAACGTATGAAGAAGTGTAGAAGTGGTGAAAGGTTTGAGGTACTGTCCCCTTATTGAAGTGTTTTGCTTTTATTTTCAGAAGTGTCAAAGTTATAAGATGTGTCGTGAAAGTCGTTTAAAAACAGGAGTTTATCGAGGTGACAAGTTTTAAGGATTGTTAATTATAGACTATTAAGTATAAATATAATTTGTGGTATTTTATTGCGACCTATTATGGTGTAAAACTCCAGAAAAAATAACAAATTTAGTGCTGTGTACTGCTGCAAAAATTATCGCCGCAGAGCTCGAGGAAAATCTTTTTTCAGATAAGTATATGCTAAAATTATAATCTCTAAAGTCTCTTTGCTTAAATTATTTCGATTGTATTAAGCGACAGTAATTTATAAGAGTAAATATGCACTATTTTCTTGGCTATATAACTTTGTTTACCTTTGTTATCTAGCCAAATATAGCGGATAATATTTGAGAAGGGGCAGCACATATTTTTCGATTTAAAACTAAAAATATGTTAATAAATATTATAAATATATTAATTATATAGATTTCCCAAAAAAAACATCACTTTCTAAAAAATTACATTGTTAAACCACGTTTTGAAGATCAATACAATAAATTGCAATAAACAAAAAACAAACCGCTGGGAACAAAAAAAGATACAAAAGTTATAATAATATCATATTTTAACTTATTTATCTAAATCACCTATCTCAACCTCCACTTGGTGGTCCTTGGAAACAAGGCAGCATTGTCTGTATTCAATAACAATGCTCACTTTGCTAAAAGAGAAGGTGGAACAGTTTAAATGCATAAATAATAGAAAATTTCTATTTCTCTTCTTTGCGGACATTTTTAAATGTAATTTAATAATAAAATTTAAAATATAAATATTAGTTAATTTTGAATTAATACAATTTGGAATTATTTGAAAGATATATAAGTTCCTCTTCAAAAAATCTCAAATTTGACTACTGTCATGGTCTACAAACACATATGTAGATAACCCTCCCTTCTACAGAAAGGGAAATGCCGACGTTTTCCTAGCTTACTGCCATTCCTGTTCTAAGGTTTCGCTGCACAACCAGTGTAAATTTAGTGTAACACTCAATTGTGGTGGAAGTCAAGTGACGTCAAAAGTATAAAATTTACCCTACAATCACGTTAGTGAAACAAACGGCGAAGTGCAATTCCATCTTGACTTTTGTATTTGATAGCTAGTTTGATAACTGAAAGTTGATTTTCTTGATTTTAAAAATTGCTCGGATTAAATTAAATTATGAAGGAAGAAGACAATTTTGCATTCCTTTATAAAACATTAAATTAAGAAAAAGTTAAAATAAATTTGGTATATAATTCATGACTAATTATTTATTTATATAATAATATAAATATACTTCGGCCTACCATTTCAGCGAAACAAACGATTTTGAGTGTAAAATTTTAAGTGTAAGTTTTACACCAAGTCGACACAAACGACTTTTGGCACTTTTTCTGTCCTGAGTGTAAGAAGTGTAAAACAAGTGTAGCAAAACAAACAGACCTATTAAACTAATATGAAAATGGAACGACTGAGCAAACGGGCCAAAAATATAAATAAACAAACGCGGCCATTCGGAAGTGGTAAAATTAATCACTTTGTCGTTCACGTAAAATTACGATATGTCCACCGAAATTGATTTTTATCTCCTAATTTCTCGCGAATTTCGATTCTGAAATAAGTAAATTCTAGTAAAAAACATAAACTTTTGTTCTTTCTGTGTTAATTTAAAATTTTATAGATAAATTATCAATTTCCATAAAGTGAAAACAAGAAGGGAAATTTTTTTTCTGTCTGTTGTGATTTTGCTCAAGTGTTGTTAATCTCAATAACTCAATAAAAGTAGAAAAGTAAAAGTAGTGTGAGGAAAAAAACAGGACGACATGCAAGTCAACGTGTCTGGAATTCGAAGGAATGTTAAAAATTTAGCACACAATTATTCAGATGCTCAGGTTAAAGTAAGGGAAGCATCTTCGAATGATCCACGGAGACCTTAGGCAACTATAATGGCAGAAATTGCCGATTTAACATGCAATGTGGTAGCCTTTTCGTAAATAATGCAAATGATCTGGAAGCGCTTAAATCATCATTGCGAAAATTGGCGATATGTTCATAAGGCACTGAATGTTCTTGAATATTTAATTAAAACAGGAACAGAGAAAGTAGCGCAACAATTCAAGGTAAAAATTTAAAGATTCGCCGATAATAAAATTTTTATTTTGAAATGTTTTTTCTTTTGAATTTAGAGCCCCATTTCAGAGTTTACTGCGAACTATGGCTAGTTCCCCCTATATGGCAGCCACACACGCCATATTGGGAAGGAATAAAACGGAGGGGAATAAGATCCGGCAAGCGGCAAGGTTCAGTAGAGTTTGAAGTGCGGAGCTTACAAGACTGATGGTGAAATGTTTAAAAGAAAACTTGGTCTTTTGGTGAATCGCCGATTTAACTCCGTTTCAAGCGAGGGAACCTACTATTGATATCAAGATAAAAACAGAATCGCGAGATGAGTACTTTTCTTGTGTTTTTTTTTATAGATATACCTATATATCGTAATGTATATTTCAAAAAAGAAAAAAAACAGAGAGAGAAGAGCCGTATAGTGTATGTATGTATGCATATGCTAAACTTTGTTCTTCTAACCATGTTAAAAAGTATTAATTTAAATTAATGATTTAATTTATTCGCACTATTTTCACAGGTATTTTCAGCCAAGTCAATTTGCACTTGGGTAGTATTGTTTACCAGTTAAGTCGGAAATGCACGAGAACGTGTAGACTTTCCTGGTTAAAAAAAGGACACATTAAAATTAATAATGCAACAGTAAATTTGAAAACAAAATTATTTCACTATGATTGAAAATTACAATTTGTAAGAGAAAAGTAACAAACAAATATTCAAGAGGAAAACTAAGTCGGCAGACGATATTAGTTAAGAGGCAATACATGAAAACAAGCATAGATTTAAAAAAAAGAAAAAAAAGGGATATTTACATTGTATTTGTACTTTTAAATTGAAGCTAATTAGTAATGGCATTTGAATACCTAAAATTCTCAGTTTCAGAGTTTTAAGAAATTTATTGTTTATTTTATATACTTACAATATAATTGAATACAAGAAAGAATATAACAATTTTATAGTTTGCATTATCCCTATTACCAACAGAGTAGTTGCATTTAAAAACTATTTTATTTTATAGTTTCCACCACCTACCTCTGTTTAGCATTGAATTTTATGGTAGTTTTATTAAATTTTGCTTCTATACTATCATATGGCTTGGGAGCTTTATCCTTTCCTGTGGTTGAATTAATCTGGAAGATAGAAGTAAGTTGGTACGACGAGAAAATATAAGAAAAAAAGGGGAAACTGAATTATCTAACACTAGTTAGTTGGATATAGATTCTATCTCATACATCAATATCCATTTAATCTAGATGAATTAAATTGTGAACTCCGATAAGAAAGCATTCACTATCTTGATGTACGTATTGAAAAGAAAATGTTAATGATACCGAAATTGTATGGCGTATAATTTTCCAAGTTTGATTTCTAATGCTTTCCTTAGTTGTTGATCCTATTTGCACGTTGTAAGATGTTTCTTCTCGTCATCATATGAGGGCTAGAAATAGTCATAGGATGGGTAGGGATAGCCCTACAAGCCTCATACCATCTTGAGGCTGAGGTTGTTTTCGCCAGGGGCATGATTATGTATGTTCTTCTATCCTTTTTGCTTTTCATTAATCCTTAATAGTTTGTGCTTCCCCGTTTTTGTAGTCTTCGGTCCTTTAGGACTTTAAAAAGTGCCTGCAACAATGTTCGGGTGAGTTTACCGAAGAGTGTGAGGCAGGATTCCACACCGATCCGGCGAGCTAAGCACGGCTAGTTAGGCGGGCCCTCACCTCTTCGGTCACCGACCAAGCCAGCACGGCCACTATTACGCTCACCCCGGTAATTCTCATAACCTTCCACATCCCTTTGGTTGTGAGTCACGACATTTTGCTTATCTTTGAATTGCTTTTCTTACATCTAGTGGTTTCAAACGTTGGAGTTTGGTGGGCTGTAATACCGACTGGTTCAGGCATTTGGTGAAACTCGCAAGCGTTTGATGTTTATAATTTTGTTTTTAAGCTTTTTGGCGATGGAGCTTGTCGATATGGGCTGCCTTTGGGTGCCAGACATTTTTTGTGCTCGCAAGCGAAGATGTGGGGGTTTCCATGCGTGACCCGCAAACGTCTCCTGTTGGGTTCTTAATTCGTATTAGTATGCTTATTTGGCTTGTTAATCTAAATAACTCAATAAAAGTAGAATTTTAACTGTGAGGAAAAAAAGGACGATATGCAAGTTAACGTGTCTGGAATTCGAAGGAATGTTAAAAATTTAGCACACAATTATTCAGATGCTCAGGTTAAAGAAAGGGAAGCAGCTTCGAATGATCCACGGAGACCTTAGGCAACTATGTATAATGGCAGAAATTGCCGATTTAACATGCAATGTGGTAGCCTTTTCGTAAATAATGCAAATGATCTGGAAGCGCTTAAATGATCATTGCGAAAATTGGCGATATGTTCATAAGGCACTGAATGTTCTTGAATATTTAATTAAAACAGGAACAGAGAAAGTAGCGCAACAATTCAAGGTAAAAATTTAAAGATTCGCCGATAATATAATTTTTATTTATTTATTAGACATCAGGCAGTAAAGGTCCAATTAGAGACAGTTCCATTTTCTTTCGTCCGTCCGTCTACTCTTAGTTAGTCCGAATATCTTTATTGGCAGTCCGTCTGTCCGCCGCCCGTGGAGCATGAGACTAGATCTCAGGGTCGCGGTCGCGCCACACGTTATTTTGATTGAGCGGTGAGGAAGATCTGAACTCTCCAGCTTCTCATTAGAGCTTTTAGTAGAAAGATCTGATTCTCTGCTCGATTTGGAAGTGACCGGTTATCCTTCTTCCTCTTATTAAGGAAAGAAGTGGAACCGGGAACTGCCATGGCAGCGTGCCAGCAACAGACTCGAGGGTGGTCCTGCACCGCTTATGAGTTCGAGTAGATCCTGTCTCACTGTTTTCAGCTCCTCTCTCATCGGAAGCTAGAGCTATAGGCCTTGGAAGAGAGACCTGCGTTGTAATGTGAGACTGGAAACCTATTTGCGCTATCTCTCAACTAATCAGGTAGAGTATTAATTTCACTCTGTGTGAACGCCCCTTATGCCTCAAGATTTACCACTTCTGCTTTCCTGCCATGAGCGTGCGTGTGCCATTAAAATGTTCATGTGTTGGAAAGAAGAAGGTACCATTTTCGTTCATGTCATTTTAGCAAGGTTGTGTGCAGGCATAAGAGGTAAGTTTCCACTATTTTTAATTAAATTCCATATTTATCTGAGCCATCTGTGCTCAGATAACCTGTTACTGTTTTATTTCAGATCCATAGCAATCAAAGTGAGCGAAGTGACGGCTCAGGAGACCAGGGATTACCTTCTATCTAAACTTTCAGAATTGAAGCAACATTTCTTGTATATAATAACCTTATCACAGGCTCTGATTAAACAGAAAGGTAACTTCCAACATTTAAGGAAATTACAAAGAATAAACCAAACGAATTTTTTTATAACTTTAAGCTTCCCATGAGATACACAGGGGACATCATTTCACTGTGTACCCCGTTACAAGGAAATAAGCCGCTTTAGTGGAATAATACCACTCGGCCAAATTAAGGCCTGTTGAGCCTCAAAAAGAAAAAAGCAACCAAGCAATATACCACCAGGGGAAAACCAACAAAAAGCTGCGGCAAGCTTTAAGGCAAACAGACGGAAATGGTCAAGACGTTTCTCGAAGTGACAAGAAGTATATAACCTCATAAGACTGCCCTAGTCGATATACGTCTTGGGTAATAGTTGGAATTGTGCACCGTTTTATTCCTCCTTTATCTCCCTTGGTTTCATTTGGATTAAGTACGAGGCGAAACAGAACCGAAGTCGCATCAATGGCACAAGTACTGAGATATATAATACTGGAGTGACTGGTGCCATGAAATTTCTTCAAGAAAATAGTATCACTTTTCGCTAGTTGTCCCTTTCTGGGTAAGCATCTTTTTTTTCAACATGGTTTTCTTAATTGCGAACGTCATGTCGCCTATTAAATGCTGGCGTTTGAAATAGATGACAATATTCACAATCATCTTACATCTCTTTCTGGGTAAGCATTATCCAGACTAAAACAACCTTTTATTTATAATTTGTATTCCAGTAATTCCAATGATTTTTACATTTTCCTTACAACAATATAGAAGACTAAAATTAAATATGTCTCTTCGTATATATTTGGTTATTATATTCTACTATGAATGCCTGCAAATTCACAGTAAACGTTGGAGATTAAAAATTGTTTTCCTCCACTGAAAGTAAAATTGTACCCATATGAGATAGCTTATAAGTCAGTCCAGTTTAATACATGTCAGTGGGCACAAGTAGTTGTAAATTAAAACACAGATTTTGTTAAATATTAAATTATAAATAACAAAAACTAACACCTTTCTCACGTACCGTTTAAAAAATCCGAAATTCCGGATGCATTTCAGCATGCATTCATGCCATCGTCAGCGGCCAACGCAGACTGAAGTTCCATGCCACCAGTGATAAGGGCATTGCACTTGTTCAGCACCGATAACAGGTCAATAGCCTCAAAATTCACTGCTAACATATATGGTAAAGCTGAAGACAGGTGATGCGATGGGACCATCATCGTTATTTAAAATATTATTTTTATTTTTGGCAATGTAGAGACTTTCCCATGCGTCTAATTCGATTCTTTTGTTTACAGCTTTTTCTAATTTCAATCTAATTATTCCCATATCCGTATGGTTTTCTTCTAATATATGTTGTGCTACAGCTGATTTTCCAGGTTGATTATTTTTCGCGTGGCTTATATGTTCTTTATGTCTGATTTTTATTGATCTCTTAGTTTGTCCAATGTACTTTTTGTTGCACTCTCCGCATGTGATGCTGTAAATGCCTGATTTGTCTATACTTGTTATTTTGTCCTTCGGATTGCCTAGTATGTTTAGCAGTTTTTCATTATTTTCATATACTATTTCAAGGTTAGATTTGTTCAAAATTTTCTTTATGTTATCTGTGACTTTTCCTTGAAATTTAAATGAAACTCTTTTCTTTTCATTTAATACTGGTTTTAGCGTAGTTCTGCTTCTATTTTTTATTTTATTTGCGTGTTTTTTAACTATATCTTCTATATCTCGTTCTCTGTAGCCATTTATTTTTGCGACGTTCTTTATATATTCGTATTCATTCTTATAATTAATTAAAGATAAAGGTAACTTATTCAACCTGTATGCCATGCTATGAAATGAAGCCATTTTATATTGTCTAGTGCAAAAGGAATCTCTAGTAATAAACCGTTTAGTCATAGTAGGTTTTCTATATATATCAACTTTAATTTTTCCATTTTTTCTTATTAGCATTAAATCTAGAAATGGTAGTTTTTTGCCAATTTCTTCTTCATATGTGAACTTTATGCTCGGGAAAAGGTTGTTGATTTCGTTAAGTAAGAGGGGTACATTGTCCTTATGTATCACAATAAAAATATCGTCAACATACCTTTGCCATGTTATGGGTAGTTTTCCAGCTCTTTTAAGGTTCATTTCTAGATTCCCCATTAAAGCAAGTAGTTGTAGTTGAGTAGATGATGACCCCCACGAGCAACATATTTCCAAACTCGCATTTACGAAAACACCCTACTTGGAATGTTTACGACGAGACAAAATTCTTCAGGTGAGAAATACAAACTTTATTCAAAAGAAAAAAAAGAAACAAACAAACCATCCATTGGTTAAGCATCATCTCTTTGTTTGTGAAAACATTTATAGTCCGTAATAGATTTAATCATGACAGGGTTAGTGATTTGAAGTAAAAAGAATTCCGCCCTTATGGTCATATTGATAGCAGTAGTAAGCACAGGTCGTACCTCAAGCTTTTAAATTCACAATTTGATGATGCCTGTATGCAATAGAATTTCTTTTGGTAAATTATTAACCCATATAATTAAGGTTTGCACTGTTCGTGTTATAGTGTCTTTTTACTAGATTTAGAATATCTAAACTCAATATTTAATGCTAGAATATATTTGGAAAGGCAATAGGTCATTAGTTACTTGATTTTGCATATATAAAATATAGTTTTCCTCTCCGGAGATATTCCTAGATACGCTATAATTAAGGAAAATTATCAATATTGTTTAGTTTTAATATGTTTCTAGTGCTAAAGCCTAATGAACAACAATTGTTATGTGGGTCGTCAAGTCGCTCTATCTCGGTTCGGTTGATTCATGATTATTGAACTCGGTAATAAACGTATCTCGTCCACATGTGTAGTATTGTGTCGGTAGCGCTTTAGCTAGATAACTGCATCACGAATCCGCGGAATTATTAAATAATAGTCAATACTTCGTCGTCTTTTTTTCTAGCCACCGAATTGAAGGGACCCAAAACTCTAGGATAGAGGTCAGGAACTTAATTAATAGTGAATCGTTATCTGTGAAATTTATATTAATTTAATGAATTAATGAAACCATTAGCTAAGTATAATAGTATTTGAATGAAACTAATTTATATTACCATAATTTTTTTGAACCTGTTAGAATTTAGGTGAACCGAATTAATTAATATTTACGTTTAATTGCATCGCTGAATATATTTAAACTTTGATTATATCAGTTAAATTCTAGTTTCAATTTCAGAACACCCGCAGGAAGCTTCTTCTCCTTCTTGCCTCCCGTATCTCTTTTTCCTCATTCCCATATTTTCATTCTTTTGTTTTTTTTATCTTATAGGTTGGGCCTGCACTTTAGCCCAGTGGAAGGTTGGAGTGGGTTAGTAGCTGAACGATGGCTGAACTGTCGATAAGGGGTACATTTTCTTTTTTTTTGAATTTTTCATGACAGTTCAGTGCGACTAGGAACAACAGGTGACACCTGACCTGTTGTTCTTCCTTCAGAGTCTGTTTCTCGTTTTATTTTTATCCTTTGTGGCAGACCTGAGAGAAGGAATCCACAACCTTCTTTCGCCACGGGCACGCGAATTTCTGTGATGAAATGTGTGATTGGATGTTCAAGGACTCATACCGCATACCGACGAGCTAGGACGTGCTGCTAGTTAGCGCGTGCCACTTGAACATCCCGCGGCAACTTCACGTTGCTCACACGCGCACACATTGCAAAGCAGCATCACTCACTCATCCCTTCAATGATGCTCGACATTAAACAACTTAAGGATCATCACAGGAAACAGGAAGTTAAGACGACTCCAGTCAGTCTGTTAAAAAGTGCCACAAATATTCGTCCAGAATTGATAACTATCTGGAAAAGATTTAGGCGACCCAATTAATGCTGACGAAGGTCTTGGTGAATCATCAAATATTTGGACCTTGCCTGTATCCAGCACATTGGAATCACGTTGCTCACCATCGGCATTTGTTAGGCTAAGGGATTCATTAGTTGGCGGATCAACTGGAAGCGCTGCTAGTCGTGTTTTGGCAGCCAATGCAAGGTGTTGTCTCGAGTGTCTACTCCGTGGTGACGGGATATGCCCAGTATGTATTCAGATTGTGCTTCAAGCAATATATATTAGGCTCTATGTAAGTAGAGTTTAAAATTTATACAAAATGAAATAAGAATCGAAGAGATAAGGTACTTTAGACGGCAGTGTCACTTTTTCACTTGGTACATTAAATGTTTTTGAATAATCTCTTTCTTTCATCACATTATGAGGAAAATTTGTTATAGAAATAATTTTTTACGTACTGGCAATATCTAGAGAAACTCATTCTAAATAAAACAAACATAATATCACATCAAAGTAATTAGAACCAAAATTAATACCAAATTGAACGTAATGAGAGCTTTTCAGTTTTTTTCGTTCTTATATTTAGTTTATATATATATATATATACATATATATATATATATATATATATATATATATATATATATATATATATATATATATATATATATACTATACATGTATACTATACATGTAACAAAAAAAACTTTTCTTTTCACCTATTTTTATATTAGCACATACCATTTAAGCGAAAACAGTGTAAAATTTGTTATATAACATTTCAAATTCCATTTACGGTTGATCATGCTTATAGAGCAATTAGTCTCCTTAACTCGTCAACGCGCTTTCTGTCATCCGTCAGCGATCAAGCGCTAGATATCTGCCTCGCAACTGCACGATCCAAGCAAAAAGATCGATCTGTCGATTCGAATCGCCACCAGTACCGATAGATCGATCCAGCAAGAATCGGAGCGTCAAGAGATCGACTCTTCAGAAATCGCTGAATCGCCGATTCGTCGATCCTCCCAGAAATAAAGAAGAAGATAAGTAATAATAATCCAAATTAATTTGACAAAATTGAAATAAAACAAAACAGTCAGTAAGTTTGCATGCATACTTGAGTACTAGACTTGAAATTTACTTAAAACTCAAGTAGGGTTTTTGACTAATTTACTTTAATTACTTCAAATTTTCTTGAAATGGCATTTAAGTTTTCAAGTTTTGTGTTATAAAATTGTTTTGTCTTTTTGTTATTTAATTTAAATAAACCTATAAATCGCAAAACGCAAAGCCGATCATAATTTTTATTTGGAAGTGTCTATTTACCACTTTCGAATTGCCGTGTAATTTCCGTGTACACCGGAATACACGGAACTACACGTACGATAAGTGCAAATAGTCACTTCCATATTCATATTACTGGTAATAGTTTATCACACTGGCAATAGTTTATCTGTTCTACATACAAACCTGGCGGGAGGAAGGAGGCGGTAACCCCTCAGTTTGGTTGGTTGGTTTTCGAGGGGGGAAAGATGTGTGTCTTCCATGCACTGAGGCCTATAGTGGCCCGTTGTACGCCCCCTGCTCGGCAGCGTACCCTAAAGTCCACTGTCGAGCCAACTGATCCCCGTAACGAATTGGATAATTCGATTATAACCTGATTTCTTAACTTCTGCTAAATCTTCTATGTTCCTAAGATTCTAAATCTTCTTTGCGTTAGGGCTGGGCATTGGCCGAGAACGTGTAATACGGTCTCGTCTTCTTCCCCACATCCCCTGCATAGACTAGTATTCGCCCTTCCCATTTTTATGGCATGCGCCCTTAGTCTTGCATGTCCTGTCACAAGGCCAACAAGAAGTTTCAGTTTGCCTTGGTTAAGCTTAATGATCTTTTCAGATTCATGTGCATTGAGAGTTCCCCAAAACGCCTTTGTGTGTCCGGCGATATTGGATACCTCCCATTTTTCCTTGTGCCTCCTCGTTACCCATTCCATGGTTTCTTTTTTAATTACCTGGATGGGTATGCTCAGGTTGAGCATTATTGGAGTGTCCTCATTTGCGCCTCTCCGCGCTAGATCATTTGCTTTTTCATTTCCTGGGATGCCACAGTGCCCCAGTACGTATATTAGGGTGACATAATTTTGTCTCCCTAGCTGCGTTAAGGTCTGTTTACATCCCTCTATCGTTTTGGATCTTACCTCGGCGTTAGTTAGAGATTTGATGGCCGCCTGGCTATCCGTGCATATTGCAATCCTAGAGGATCTTACTCCCCGTTCTATTAGCTGTTTAGCTCCTATCTCTATCGCTGCGATTTCACATTAAAGAACTGAGGAGGAGTCGTTTACCCCTCCCCATAACTCCAGGTTTAGTTCCTCGCACGATATCCCAAAATCACAGCCACGCTTGCATTTTGAGCCGTCTGTGTAAGTCGCTAAAGTGTTTTCTTGGATCACCCCATTGTTGATTCATTCACTTTTAGTTGGGAACTGCGTTTTGAAGATTGCCTCTAAATTTGGGTTATCCTTTTTGAAGTCCCAGCAATCTTCTTCCTCAAACAGTCTCTTGATCGTATTACCATTACATACTCGGTCGATCTTTTCATGTTGGGTTTGCATTCCCCTTTTCTTCCACAGTTTATTCATACGTAAACGTATAGCAGAGTTGAGTGCCACTTGCTTAACGTAGAATTCTAGTGGAGTAATGTTTAGAATGACCTCCAAGGTCCTTGTCGGTGTTGACCTGGTAGCCCCCGTTATGCCTAGACAACACATACGTTGGGCCTGGTCCATAATCTTCTGGTTTCTGCCCACCTCTATCGCCTTCCACCAGACTATCGCTCCATGCGTTATCATGGGTCTGATTACACATGTGTATATCCATTTTATAATATAGGGTGATAGTCCCCATACTTTACCTATAGCATTTCTACACGTCCAGAAAGCTCTTACCGCTTTGTTTTTCTTCTCGTGTAGGTGCCTCGCCCGATTGAGTTTCCCGTCCATCAGCACACCCAGAAATTTGGCCTCATTCTTTAAGGTTAATTACGTGCTTCCGATGCACGGGGGAACTATCTTTCTTAATTTGTGTCTTCTGGTGAAGCAGCAGAGTTCCGTTTTATTTAGGTTTATCTTCAGTCCACAATCCTGAGCCCAAGAGGTTGCCGTGTCGATTGCTTCTTGAAGTAAGTATCCCAAATTTTCTTCAAACTTACCTCTGACTACTATCGCAAGATCATCCGCATAACATGTTACGTGGAACCCCCAGTTAATAAAGCAACTAAAAGCCTGATTAATACACCTCTTCCTCCCAGAAAGTCTAATACAAATTTGACGTACTTTCCGTGTATTTCTGTGTGCACGGAAATTACACGGCAATTTAAGGGTGATAAAAAGACTGCCTTTTTAAAATAAAAAAAACATACTAAGTTGGAATCAGCAATATTAGAACTCGCGTAGTAGAAAGCAATGGGCTTTCTACAGCCTTAATTACATTCTCACTATCGCATTCTTTTCAATTAATTAATCTATAGTATATGAAATGAAATGGTTGCAAAGCAGAAGTGCTTAATTGCCGTTTCACTTATTACTAATTAAATTAATTCTCAGAATTCAAATACAGTTTAGGTTCTTAAGTCCCCAACGATTTTTTTCTGTTTCCATTCTTGAAGAAATGGCTAACTGGAAATAGATTTATCTCAATGCTGTAGTTATTATTGAAACTACTTCTTATATACTCTTTTTTATCTTTCGTATTCTCCATCTTTAGCTTTGCATTTTCTTAAGTACTCAAATCAAGTTTACATGATAAATTTCAAGTGAATCAAACCAAATTTTAGGTTACCTGAAGTTTAATTGAAGTATGCATGTAAACGTACTGAGTATACATAAAAAATGGAATTTTTATAAGATATAGTGGAAAAGAATCTTGATTAACCGGGATGCTCGGGTGCGGGCTGTTCCCGAATATTTGATTTTGCCGGTTAATCGAATGTTAAAAAATCTTATTAAAAGTCAGCAGATATGTAGATCATATTATGCATAAGCTTAATTCACCTTTTTAATTA
This sequence comes from Leptarthrus brevirostris, assembly GCA_964036015.1. NCBI lineage: Eukaryota > Metazoa > Arthropoda > Insecta > Diptera > Asilidae > Leptarthrus > Leptarthrus brevirostris. The sequence goes on from OZ038373.1 coordinate 29,481,134, forward strand.
ACATAAAATAGTTCAACTTCGGATTGATCTAGGCAGTATCGGCGGAGTCAAGAATCGGCGATTAATCGCGATTTTCTAGAGTAAAAATCGCCGATCCACAAAGATCGATCTGAATCGTGAATCCCTTCCCGATACCGACGAGCTTAGAATAAAGAACTAGATGAAAGGACATCATTCGGAAAAATGTAAGCATTTTGCTATATGTGGTAGAACCCAAGCGATGTGTGCGTTTCGAACATGAAAGTAGTAAAATTATGCTTGTATACAGGAGGGGCCAACTCATTTTGATAATATTTTAAATTATGTGTTTTAAAAATATATTCTTATAACACTTTTAATATAATATAACTTTGTCCGACCATATTTTATTAATTTACTTAATTTTACTATTTAAAAACACTTTGCTTATGCCCCCAAATATTTCAGTACTACGGAGACGACTTTGATTTCAAGGCGACATTCGGTCCAATTTGACATTTCAGGCGACATTCCCCATTAACCCACTAGCCACTAAAAATGTTTATCACACGTACAGGGTTTTTACTTAAGATAGCCTTTCCTCTCGTTCTTTATTCTAAGCCGACGAGCTAGGACGTGCTGCCAGCTAGCGCGTGACATATAAACATCTCGCGGCATCTTCACGTTGCACACGCGCACACATTATACATTATAGTAGTTTAGTATCCCACCTTCAGGGATAAACCGGGAAAATATTATCACTGTAAAAATGCCGCTTTGGCTTCCCTCTTAGAGTATAGAACTATAAGGAGAGGCCCTAAAGCCAAAAAACCTCGGCACTTTTCTTCTTAGAACAGAAAATGAAAGGAAGTGCAATACCGTCTATAAACCTTGTACGTGTTTTCCGATTGTTTGTTCGTAGGAAAGGTGTCTGAAGAGAGTAAAAAAATACGCCTTCCGAAATGTGAATTTGACTTGGACTTTCTGACGAGTGCGCATTGAAAGTGTTTATTGAATAATTTTCACTGTTAAGTTATTAAAAGAGGTGTAATTTTACATATAAAGACAATTAACATTTAAAAGACTGTTTTGGTTTAGTTTACTAAGAATCTGACTTGCTTAATTCGAACATTTTTCGTGATGAAGAGTGCGGTATTTTGTTGTAAAAATAATCGACGCATTATGTGTGGAAAATCATTTTTCAGGGAAGGTTAATAATATAATAAGCAATTATACAGCATTTTCTTTGAAATATGTGCAAAAGCTGTATAAATAAAAGCTAAATTACCAAAAAATATAAACATTTCTCTTGATGGTGCTCGTTTGTTTACATTTGAGAACTTTGAAAATATTAATATATTTCTCTACCTTTAGGTATTTTAGGTTTCCAAAAGATAAAGACTTCAGAGAACTGGTTAAAATCCATCGGTAGAACTGATTATATACCATCCAATGGTAGTAATGTTTGCGAGGACCACTTCGAATAAGTCACAAATTTACTACTTCCATGGTGAAAACTAACACATTCAGACCTTTCAAACACATAAGGAAAATTCGGAAACCTTTTGAGCATGATACAGTTCCTTTCGTTTTCTGTTCTAAGCTTTTCTTGATGTAGTTGAATCGTTGAGATGTGTTTGTTTTCGTCATGGCAGTAGTAAAACAGCAACATTTTTAAGGGGTGGGGGGGGGAGCAAAATAAATTGGAAATTAGAGTGTTTTCGCATTTTACAATTGCCGCAAGGTATTGCGAATGAATTTCTTTCCTTTTGGCTAATCTATATCACAAATTTACATAAAATCTTTTAAACATTTTAATCACGAATTTAAGTTTTTTGTGTCACTTTATAAAAGTTGAAAAACGAGCCACTGGGTTAGCTAAGGAGAAGCAAAAAATGCGATCTTAGAAAATGTAAACAAACTAAGAACGCCAATCATATCTAGCTTAAGAACTAACGAAACATTATTTAATTGAAAAACGATATCCCACGTGTACAATGCTGATTGTTTGCAGAACACAAATACGCGTAAGTTTCATATTCGCACTTCAGTGGAACCAAAAAAAATTTGCACAAGACAAGTCGGCGCACTTCATTTCAAAAATGTCACTATTAAAATGTACTGTCTACACCAAAGATTACTATTACCATCGTTTAAAGATCAGAATACATCGGCAGTTTACACACATAAGTAACTAACTCAGTCATGTGATTCACATGAATTCTTTTTATTGGTCGCACTTTTTGGTACATTTTTCTCTTCGACAAAGATTTGGCGGTGATTTTTTGGCAGAAGTATGTGATTCTCTCCGAATGAGATCAGAATTTTGACAGGAATAAGGGATACTCTCAAATAATTTTGACAGGAGTAAATGACTATACACTACCTGGAGCACGTTCGGTAACACAACTATAGTCGTAGTCGTAGTCAGCTCTAACTATTGCAATAGTTGCGTCAAAGTCAGCTATATACGTTATCGTTTCCGAACGATATATAGTTATCAAATAGTCAGAGCTGTCACTTGCAAGTGTATTGAATTGCAGCTACGATATAATGCCAGATAACGATAGCAAACATCAACAATTTGTAGGGAACCATTTATCCACGTTAGAGGATTACCCTTGAGTTTTTTTGTATTCTCTATACCGTGGTTCATTTACGTACTGCTAAATATTAAATTAATTGTTTATTCATCATAAATATTTCATTAATACCATTAATATTTTATTTAAAAATATATACACTTTCTCAATTTGTAAAAAATCCGTCAGAATTGTTTTATCTGTCACTTTCAAGGGAATTTATATGTGTTTTATATGTATGTGTGATAGCTACTATTAGCTCGTCGTTTTAGCAGAGTCAAGAATAGTTGACTATTTAGTCAACTATTGTGAGTTCCCGAACGGTCATAGCCATCAAAAATAGTCAGCTATTGTGATTTCCGAACGGCAATAGTTAGCTATATGTGACAATAGTCAGCTATAGTTGTGTTTCCGAACGAACTCCTGTACTCTTTATTTGCTTGTATATTCTTATGACTTTAAAATCTGGATATATTTCGTATTACTGTGGTGCCAGTGTTACTTTTTCAAGACTAGCTGGGTATTTTAGGGAGCCGGTTATCTAGTAGTAAGTAATCTTTGGTCTACACTTTAAAAACAGGATAGTAGAAAACACTCGAAACTTTATATGTAATTACAAAACAAAATTGTTAAACCATCGGTAATCACTTTGATAGTTCGAAAATTAAGGAGAAGAGCTCTCCGTCCTCACCTTGCCTAAAAGAAAGGTGCCGATAACACGTACACGGTTTCACAGATGAGCGCCTTTCCTGTTGTTATATATTCTAAGGCTTCCCTATTCCTTTATACGTGTGTACCCTTGCCGGTTCATTCCCTTGGCATAGATGCATTGCATTTCATTTTCACAGTTTTCAAATAGTAACTTTAAAATGTATGTGTGTGCGGAAGAGCAACGTGAAGTTGCCGCAGGATGTTCAAGTGATTGTGGTATCCTTTCTTCAGGTCTGCCACAAAAAGATACAAAAAAAAACCAGAAATAGAAAACAGAAGGAAGAGCAACAGGTATGGTGTCATCTGTTACCCTTAGCCATACTGAACCATCTAGAAAAATCGACACAAGAAAAATAGGACACAAGACGGTGAAGAAGCTTTGTTGGGGTTCCCTGAAATTAAAGAGATATTTAACCCATATAAATCATTTTCGAATATATTAAAGAGATAGAGAAAATACAGTAACCTTTACGTTTGCTTAAATTATTTTTATCTTTCCTAATACACAACAAAATCGGTATTACAATACTATAAATGTTTTTACAAGGTGATCATTTTCTAGTTCAATTCAATTCAACTCAATTCAATTTATTCAAGAGAAATTGTACAAAAAAGATATATCTACTTTATAATATGTACATAGTAATCTAATTTAAGGTAATTCAAAGTTAATAATAATTTTAACAAACAAATATTTCTAGGAGAAATTAAAGTTATCTAATTTATTTAATTTATTTAATTCAAAGTTAATAATAATTTTAAAAACAAATATTTCTAGGAGAAATTAAAGGAGAAAGTATGAAAGAAGGGAAAAGAGGAATGAAAAGATAAGACCATGTCGGACCGCCACAACTCAGATATTAAAGCCTTCTAACCGTTTAAATTAAAGAAGTTTGCAACATCATCTCTGAACCTGCCAACCGAGACAGTACGCTTAGTCACTACCGGGAGTTGATTCCAAAGTCTGATGGCCTGGACGAAGAATGACCTTTCTGACTGTTTGCAGAAGTACCTAGGAATTAGCAAGTTACTTGTCTTGGAGGAAGGTATAAATTGTAATTTTGAGTAGAGATACATTGGATTGCCAGAGTATATCAGTCTATGAAGAAAGACACACAATCTTACTTTGAGGTAGACCTCAAGAGTACAGCCGAGAATAGCAGTGGAGTGCTCAGATACATAATCATAACGGCGTAGTCCATATACATATCTTACTGCGGAGTTAAAGGCTTCTTTCAGTTTACGTTCAGATTGTGAGTCCAATTTACTAAAGATTAGGTCAGCATACGTCAATATAGGTATTATTAGAGCTTTTACAAGAGCGAGTCGCGTTGATGTAGGTGTAAAATACGCTGAGGCTCGGAGTCTTCACAACACATCGTATACCTTGCCTACCGTAGCATTAATGTGGTCGGTCCATGTAAGTGTTCGATTTACGATGACTCCCAAATCTCTCCAACTGTCAAAGAAAGGGACAATTGAACCATTCACCAGAACAGGAGGAAAATCAGATTTATCGATGTAATTTTTATATATCACAATATTTTGGGTTTTATGCGCGTTCAACTGGAGGCCATTAGACATGGCCCATGCAGAAATAGCTTCGATATCCTCATTTAAGCGACAAATGCAATCCTCTATCAGACCCATCGGTCTAGAGATATAAAGTTGAATATCATCAGCATACACATGAAAGTTAGATGAGTTAATTACTCTTCCAATGTCATTTATGTATATTGCGGGATGATTGGCGACGGCCTCCAAGCGTGCATGACGCTCCCATCATGCCGGCTCATCCGGGCAATGTGCGTTGCATAGCAGACAGTCGCCGTCCTGTTCCCTTTTCCCATCTATCCCATCCCTGATGGCAGCGGGTAGTAAAAAGCGCTGTCGCAAACGATCTCCTTGGGGCACCAGGCGCACCCCATTGTATTTAGCCCTGCCGCTAACAAGGAGGCTCTGTCAGAGGTCGATCACCCTTTCCCGCCATACTCGTGGGACCAAAATATGGACACAAATACAAATAATGACACAAAACAAAAACAAAATAACAACGAGTCAGCAGAGGAGGGGGGACGCGCAAGTGACACCCACTCTGACGCTGCACGTCAGTTACCGAAGCCAGCCAAGTCTGGCGAGGAAGAAGCGGTGAAGGCTGTCGCGGAGGGCGTTGCTAAGCTCAACGTCAGACGCGTACGACCTTCAGGTGCGACGCGCAGGAGGCTAGCGCGGGAGAGAAAGGCAGCAGAGGTTGCGGGCGGTACACCTGCCCCTCCTCAGCAGCCTAAATCCGCCGGTGGGCAGGCGGAGAAAAAACCAGTGGCCGGTGGGAGTGGCGACAATACACGCTTCCGCCCTAAGCTGGCGAATACATTCGGCTCTCTCTTGGGCACTGGGCTTCCTGGCAAGGTACGGGAGACCAACGACGCTGGAGCTGGACCATCGAGGACGGCGGTGGTAAAACGCAACCGTTCTGATGGGGACTCTCCGGGGGTACAGGCCACGAAGAAAAAGAAGACGGGTAGAGCAGGGACACAGCCACTCTACAGGGACCTGCTTGCAGGGATACCTATGGTTGTGATACCTGCTGAGTATCCAAAGAACAGGCTAACGGATGAGCAGATAGAGGCTCTGAGGGAAGCACTCGACCAGGCCATAGATGACACTACGGCCGAGGAGACTGCCCCACAATTCTGGGGATCCCGAGTAACAGGGGGCACATTGAGGCTAACCTGTGCTACGGCGGACACCAGAGGCTGGTTGGTGCGAGTGATACCCAAACTGACACCTTGGGAAGGGGCCTCCCTTAAGGCTATTGAGGAGAAGGACCTACCCAAGTTGTACAGGGTAGTAGTGTGGATACCCAAGAACAACGGGGATCCGGCAGCGGTCCTGGGAAAGCTCGAGAAGCAGAACCAGCCGATTCCAGCAACCTCTTGGAGAGTATTGGGCCGTAAAGCGGAACAAGGCGGACAGACGCTGGCACTCTCCATTGACGAAGGGTCCATGCGGATATTAAAAGAGCGGCAGATGCGACTCTTCTTTAGCATCACCTCTGTGCTGTTTAAGGCGGCCGGTGGGGGAGCGAAAGAGGAGGACACTGTTGCTCCAAAACAACCAGATGAAGGTGGTCCAAGCAAACCTACAACACAGTAGGGCTGCCTCGGCAGTTCTCTGTAGGCTGCTGGCCACTCAAGCTGTAGATCTGGCCCTCATCCAGGAACCTTGGGTAAGTTTCGGCCAGATTTCGGGACTGCGACAGGCTGGTTTTGGAATCATTTATGATACCAAGGACAGCAGGCCGCGGACCTGTATTGTATATAATAAAGAAAAAACTAACTGTTTGCCGTCCACAGACTTATGTACAAGGGACCTTACAGCTGCCAGAGTGGAGGTATGTGCGGGGGGACGTAGATGCTGGGTGCTAATCTGCTCTGCGTACTTCCCATACGACTCCACTGAACCACCACCGACGAGAGAACTAAGGGAACTCATCGGGTCGGCAAACGCGGCGCACATGCTAATTGGATGCGACGCGAACTCACACCACATTAACTGGGGGAGCAGCGGCAATAACAGAAGAGGTGAGTACCTTATTGATTATTTGCTAACTACTAACCTAGTTATACTAAACCGTGGATCTAACCCTACCTTTGACAATGGCCGTCGGAGGGAGGTAATTGACATCACTCTCTCCAGTAGCTACATATCAGAACTGGTTAGTGACTGGAGAGTATCTGACGAGCCATCATGCTCCGACCACAAACACATTCTATTCAGAGTTGGAGAATGTGTCAATGAAATAAAGGAATACCTGAACCCAAGGAACACAAACTGGGTTACCTATAAAGAGGAACTGGTTGGTAGACTTTATGGGTTCATGGGCTCGATCAAGTCTACGCAAGACGTCGAACTTGCGGCAGACCTCGTTAACGATGCCATACAGGCGGCCTTCAGGGGAAGTTGTCCGGTGTCAGTAAGGTCCCAGAACAGGAACGTCCCTTGGTGGACAAGGGAACTTGCGAGACTAAGGGCTATTACCAGGAGGCTGTTCAATAGGGCGAAAAGAGGCGAGTGCTGGGAAGAATATAGACAATCCCTAACTGCCTACAACCGAGAACTGCGCCGATCCAAAAGATGCAGCTGGCAAAAGTTCTGCCAAAACGTTGAGGGCGCTCGCGAGTCTGCGAGACTGCATAAAGCCCTTATGAAAACTACGTCGGGCGACCTGGGCACACTCCAGAAACCGGACGGAACATACAGCCAAACCAGGGAAGAAACACTAGAGATTCTACTGCAGTCTCACTTTCCTGGTTCAAGGGTGGAAGAACCGAACGAGGCAGACAGGCCCAGCCTAACTGACCACCTAGAAAGGAGGGCGACCAAGGCGGACTGGAGCGAGGTGATGAGCGAGGTTTCTTCGCGCAGGGCTATGCAGATGATATTGTTGTTGTGGCATCCAGTGATATCGGAAACAACATTACGACACAACTCCAGGGGGCTCTAGATGTAGTTGCAACCTGGTGCAATGAGGTTGACCTCAAAGTCAACCCTGACAAAACAGTCGTTGTTCCGTTCACTAGGAAGAGGAACACGACGAGTCTTACTGAACCGACCTTCTTGGGCACTGCGCTACCATTCAAGGATCAGGTGAAGTACTTAGGGGGGATCCTGGATTCCAAGTTATACTGGAACCTGCACCTTGATATAACTGTGGAAAAAGCTCGGAAGTCCTTTTGGGCATGCCGTAGAGCCTGCGGGACCACCTGGGGACTTAAACCCAGAACAATGCTCTGGATCTACACATCGGTAATAAGGCCCATGATAACTTATGGAGCAATTACATGGTGGCACAGAGCAAAACTTAATGTGATAAGGACTAAGCTTAGCAGACTGCAACGTATGGCCTGCCTATGCATCACTGGAGCCATGCGCACCTCGCCGACGGCTGCACTCGAAACCATGCTAAACATTAAACCTCTACATATAGAGGTTGAAAGCCTGGCTATGTGTGCGGCCTACAAACTAGAGGGAGCCGGTCTCCTTGGGGAAAACATAGGTAAGGGCCACACGACAATAAGGGAGATTCTTGAAGCCACACCTGAGTTGGCCATGCTAACTGATCAGATGCCGGCAAGACTCTCACCATTTCAACCACCCCTAATACGGGTGGAAAAGCGTGAGACCTGGACGCTTCCAGCTGTCCGTCCAGGGAAGCTAGTATGGTATACGGATGGATCCAAGACTGAATCAGGTGTTGGGGCAGGGGTCTGGAGCGACTCTCCTCGATTCAGTTTATCACTGGCCCTGGGAATGTATACCACGGTATTCCAGGCTGAGATCTTCGCCATACTGGCATGCACCTACGAGAACCTAAGAAGAGCCTATAAAAACAAAAGGATCTCAATTTTCTCGGATAGTCAAGCTGCAATCAAAGCAATTGCTTCATCTACCACCAGATCAAATCTGGTGTGGGAATGCCAAAGGAGCCTAGACGCACTGTGTAGAACTAATCAAGTAAGCTTGATCTGGATACCGGGACATCAGGGCTACACAGGAAATGAGAAAGTAGACGAACTTGCTAGGAAGGGGTCTAACACCCCTTTTATAGGGCCGGAGCCGGTCTGTGGAATACCTCTCTGCACGGCCAAAAGGCTAATAGCAAACCGCGCAAATGAGGGACATAGGCTGTATTGGAACAGTATTGAGGGGCACGCTCACTCAAGAAGCCTTATGCCCTCACCGTCGCCGGGTAGATCCAGGGAGCTCCTCAAGCTGAGCAGGTCGGCTGTTAGAACCCTGGCAGGCCTACTTACCGGCCACTGTCAGCTAAGGAAGCACCTGGTGAGGATAGGCAGAGCCATCGACCCCACCTGCAGACTCTGTCTGGAGGAGGATGAGACCCCATTACATGTGCTATGTGAATGCCCTGCAGTAGCCAGGAGCAGATTTAGCCTATTCGGGAAACCAACCCTGGTACCGAGCGGGCTGAAGGACTGCCAACTGCGGGAGCTGTTGAACTTCTTCGGAGGGACCGGCTTACTATAAGGAGTTGAGAGGGTTAGCACAATAGGCCCTAGTGGCCGCGGCGCTTGAGAACCTCGCACCTCCAAATTTAATCAATCAATCAATCAATCAAAATGTATATTGCGAATAGTAAAGGAGCAAGCACAGATCCCGGTGGAACTCCCCGAGATAAAGAGCGCAGTTCAGATACACACTGTCCCACAACAACTCTTTGATGATGACAACCCAGAAAGTTTGTGATTAAATTTGCAGCTCTTTCACTTAAGTAAAAAAGTTTAATGAGTTTTTCCCGAAGAAGTAAATGGTTAACGGAATCAAAAGCCTTTGAGAAGTTCAAGAGAGTCAGAATTGAGATTTGGCCACTCTTGATAGATTCCATGATATCATCAGTAATTTTTAATAATGCTGTAATACAACTATGTTTAGGTCTAAAGCCCGACTGCCATGGAATGAACAGACCAAGGCTTTCAATATGTTTCAGCATTTGGTCACTCATGATCTTCTCCAAACCCTTAGAAAGACAAGACAGTACACTGATTGGACGGTAGTCATCAACACTAGCAGCTTTATGTGATTTAGGTATAGGAATGACATTAGCTACCTTCCACAAGGAAGGAAAATAAGTGGACATGAAGCAAGAGTTGTAAATATTTGTAATCAAGGGAAGAATAATCGGGGCGATAATATTAATGAATTTTAAAGAGAGTCCATCTACACCGATCGCACTGGATCTGATAGATTTAAGCGATAGATAAATTTCATATTCACTAACGCACTGGAAATCGAATAACTTGTTTTCACTGTCAGTTGAAGACGAGCATATGTTATGTGATTGAGTAGAAAAGTTGCTAGGGGCAGAGTGAGCCATAAAAAAATTATTGAATTGATCAGGGCTGAAATTAGAGTTAGTTATATTATTACTAGGTCTGTAGACACCATAGTTTAGTAGATTTCTCCAAAGAACGGAAGATGGTAAAGAGGGATCCAGCTTTGAAGCAAAGAATTGTCAATTTCCCCTTATTACTGCGCAATTCACCTTATTACGCAACGTTCGGTATCGATTCAAATGTATCTCACTTTTCGTAGTTTTCCACCTAAATTGAGCTTTGTTACGGGATGACATCAATCTTTTGATCTCCAACGAGAACCAAGGACAACTTTTCTTGGATGTTCATGTCTTAATTAATACATACTTATCAAACAAGTGTAAAAGAACCTCCTGAAAGCATTTCACTCGCTCATCAACTGATATAATGTTTGAAAGGCTGCCCCAATCGACCGAACTTGCTTCCGTTCGCAAAGCAACCTCATCGACATTTTTAAAATCCCTGAAAGAATAAGTGAAGGAAGCATTGTGTCATGGACCTAATGGAACATCAAGTGTAAGGAAAATGAGATCATGATCGTAAATTCCAGGAAGGGGCATTTGATTCTGAAACTTTACGAGATCGGGGTCACTAACAATGAAAAGATCTAGAAGTGACGAAGATGACGACGTAAAACGCGTCGGCATATTGTTTACAATTTTGAGGTTTAATGAATTAATCATGTTGAGGAAGTTACTTACATAAGAGTTTGAACTTAACAGGTTAACGTTGAAATCACCTACCATCACTGCAAGAGGATAAGAGGTATTACACTCTCTACAATACTTTCAAAACTTGCAAAATATGAGGCGTCTGGTGGTTTATAAACGCATCCTAACAGGCATCTACTCGTTCAACCTAATATGTCAACAAAGATATATTCAACGCCGTCCGCAGATTGTCCCAAATCAACCATCTCAGCGCGGATACCCTTACGGAGAAAAATAGCAACGCCACCACCCCTTCTGCCAATCCTATCCCGCCTAAACACGCGAAAATCGCCCACATCAACCATGTCATCAGCAATATCAGGGCACAACCATGTCTCAGATACAAGTATGGCATCAATATTCATCACACAGAAAATTATGCGCAGCTCATCAACTTTATTGACCAAACTTCGCGCGTTAAAGTGGCAGACTTTAAGTCCATCTACACGAGAACAAAACGCATTCAATACAGCCCGTGTACAGTAATTCAAATCCAAACCATCAGAAATATTAACATAGGTCATTAAAGTTTACGTTACGTCACGGTCGACAGAACAGAGACAAAGTTGCAATAATCTTACGAATGTAAACAATAACAAAATTGTAATAGTTGAGGCAGCGCGACACAGCGTTAAAAGGAGTTGGTAATAGGAAAAGGGGCCAAGAGGAGAGGAAGGAAGGGTATTTACAAACGTATTACACATAAAAATTTCATACATATTCAGTAATTCATAAGAAAAAAATTAATAAATATAATAAAACAATAAAATCATTAATTACTTATTGGTTAATTGAGATAACATTACCGCTGTTTCCTGCAGTTGCTGTAGACTACGTATTCTGATTGCAGACTCAGCATCAGTACGCTGTACAAAAACAAATTCATTCCGAGTGAAAACGGACGACAACCTTTTCTCTACCATTAGTCGGCGCGCTTCCAGAAATATTTTTCGATCACCATGTTTAAAAGAGTGGTTAATGTATATACGTTGTTGCAATTGCAGTCCAATGTCGAAAAGTGATAGTGTTTTAGTTCTTCTGTAATGTGCAAAGAAGGTTGTTTTTTCTGCAACAGTACCAAAGCTTACAACAATAGGTGATGTATTGTTTTGTTTTCTAGTTGGCTGGCGAAAAATGTCAAAATAGGGTGAGGTGTCGTGGTTCAAGTGTCTTGAAATTGCCTTAAAAAGTGCTGATAGATCTTCCCCTTTAGATTTCGGGATGTTACTGATAATTATTTGTGAATTTCTCTGTCTTTTCTCAGAGTCAGTGAATCTTTCAGATAACTCACTGATTGAGTTCTCGTTAGTGGTGATTTTACGAGATAATTCACTGACTGAACCCTCGATAGTGGTGATTTTTTCCAATAGCGCGTTTTGCAGATCATTGACCTTTGAGGCTATGTTGTTTAGTGAGGATTTCACAGCTGCTGATTCCTTCTTTAATTTATTTAAGCCAGATTTTACCTCGTCGATCGATGTATTCACAAATTTTAGAAAGTTTTCTAGAATAGTGGTGATTGCGGCAGTGTAGTCATGAAATCTTGGAGATTTTCGGCTTACGCGGCTTTCCTCTGTTGATGTCATGTCGGAAGAAAACGTATAATCTGGATATTGCCAAGGTGTTTCAGCAATTCAATTAACAACTCACTGCAGACAACTTACACTGATCACCTCGAACGAATTTAATTTTAAAAATAAGTTAATAAAGATTTTGCAGGAAATTGACAGCAAGAAAAATGTGCTACTCGTTACTTATCGCCATCGATACTGATAAAAAAATTGTTTTTCTTGATTACTTCTTTTAGATTATGCTACATCCATGGTTCCAAACTATTCAATTTCAAATCTCTCAATAGCCAACAAACAAAGCTGCTAGATATTTATATGTGCTGCTAAGGGTAACAAAAAAACTTATGTTATTGTTTTCCGGACATTATGGCTTTAATAGAAGTAACAGGCATGGTCGACCGCAGGTTTGATTCTACTCCAGGAAATCGGCATGGAAGTCTATGAGCTTATTTTTAAAACAACAATTGATCGATTGTCCGTGGACTTAAGCGTTATGGATCTAGCTCGATACATAGGGCAGCGGATACGAAGAAAAACGTTTTGTCAGCAAAACAAAAACAACAATTATTTTGGGCATTTAATGCATACGCGGGGGAACCTCTTTAGTAAAGAAAAGCGCACTGAACATTGGCTGCCGGGCGTTTATACCAATAAAATCTAATTCAAACATTTGCTCAAGCATATAACCGGACCCTAATGTAACATATGACTTAGGCCACTCAAGCAGATACCCATCTGAAGAGCACGCTCGAACACTCGAACACAATCGATATACAAATATATACCTAATACGAGTCTATAGAATTCCAGTGGGAACAACTACAAAGAGAATTTTTTTTTTCGCATATACTACAGATTATGTTCTGGCTATATGGATCTAATTTTGAATAAGCTACTGAAATTCATATATAATGTTTTGGGACAGACTAACAGCTAAGATATAATTCACGTTTCACTAAATGATTCAAGGAAACCTAATCAAATCAATCCGGCACTTAACTATGAGTGACTTTGAAGTAATTCTAACAATCAACTTAAATTAGGGAAACTGTTATAAAATACATTTTTCTTTGTCACACTTGAATTTAATTCTCGTTCCTATCTGGTCATTTAAAGCAATTTATTAATGGCAAATAAAATTAAACCAACTTAACATATTTAAAGTACTTTAACGTCGACAAGCCTTTACTCAGGCCTATAGTTAAACTTTTGTTTTAAGAGGGGGTGGCGATTCAGTTTCTGACTAATTCCTCCTTGTTTATAGAATATTTTAAAATGTATTATAGTGCTGGACTGGACTGCTGTTACCTCTTAATTGACCAGGGGGGGGGGGGGGGGGCTTTAGACAAAAAAAAACGTTCACATGCGATTGTTATTCTGGCCCTTAGTATTGGCATCGTTTAAAGACTCTTAAACTCTTTAAACGATGGTATTGGTTTGGAGTATTGCCTTCTTAATTATAAAAATTCTCGGACTAACCTAGTGTACCTTTTCGCTAGCATTTTATTATCGCGACGAAACCGCATTCTTCCTTACTTCGGATTATAGTGGATGAGCGCCGGTTTCCTTCATTCAGCCTTGCTTACTACTGAGTGCGACAGGGGGATGATATGCTGACACGGAAACGTCCCCGAGAAAAGTGGTTCCCTGACGGGGCACAATTTCCTAAACCTTTTCAGTCTATCCGTCACAAAAAAACCAAAGCTAACAAATTTAAGAGGTAAATAAATTTGTGTCTGCCAAAGTTTCCTCTCTTACGTGATCCACCCCGAGATTAGTTTGCCGGAAAAGCTCCACCTGGATGCGATTTTCCGGGGTATATAGAAAAAATTCGCCGTGGTAAATTATCCAGCCGCCAAAAGTGTAGCCGAAAATGGCCTTTTGCGGTTTGTTGTAACAAAAATGTACAGCGCTAAATTATCCTGCCGCCAAAAAAATTTAGCCGAAAATGCTCTCAATTACCGTTGTTACGGTTATTCTTCTAGAATAATACATTAATTAGTCATCTGAACTCAGATGGTTCAAATAATTTCAGAAGCAAGGAAATATCGAAAAGAAAATTCTTACCTTCTCGTGCGGTTCAGCCACCGCAGCTGGCACTTGGCACGACTTGTATGTGCCTTCTACATCTTCCGGAAGGGCTACATCCAATCATGTCACCAAACAGGGGTGACCACCATGGAAGTCCACGGGGTGCGTTCTGATGTTAGGTGCAAACGTATATTGCACCATATACAATTTTAAAAGTAAATTCTATAAAAGGGTGGATTTGAAGAATAAAGCCTTTGATGAACTGGCTAAGGAATTTAATTGCAGTGTTGAGGATGCAAAGAAAAAGGCAAAAAGTTTAAGAGCAGCCTATGTCCATGAAAAGAAAAAAGAGGACAATTCGAAAAATTGTGGATCATGTAGAGACGTTTACGAGCCAAATCTTTACTATTACGATGAGTTCAAATTTCTTGACGAATTAATTGTTCTTCGACGGGTGCAGAAAATGTATTCAGATTATTTATACTTTTAAGTGTATTGGCTGAAGAGCTTCATATATTGCTAAGAGCACTTGGGATACGAAGGCACTAATTGTTTTTATCGATGACTCCAATGAACGGCAGGAGTCTCCGGTAGCAATATATCTTAACGTTAATGGAAGTTTAACCCTCGCCGAAATTGCATATTTCATAACGTTATTTTCATTTGTTATTATTACTTCAACCTAAAAATTTCCTACGTTAACTTTATTTAAACAAAATTTAATTCCTTTTTTTGGACTTACCACAGTAAGGATTTCTTCAAATTTAGTAAGAGGTATGCATCAAAAGTTTTAAAATCCTTACCACCTCCCCACAACAAATCTTTCAAAAGATGATACTCTATATCATATTTATCTCTTTTTGCAAGAACCGAATTGACCCGGGCCTTCCTTTTTTTGCTTTAAGTTTTTCCCGGTTTTTAAGCTCCTCTAATTCTTTGTAATGTGAGGCCCGAAAACTAAACAGAATTAATATCCTGCTCCATCTATTCGTTGATTTAGGCAATTATTTATGTCAGTTTGGTCAGAGGAACGCACCCTTATACTTCTGTGCTTGGCATTCATGCTTTTAGCCACTGAACGGATGTGCCTTAACTAACTTCCGCGTTAAGAAGAAGAAGGCACATTCTGTTCCGTGTCATTTTGGTGTGAATTGTTACAGCAGCAGGAGGTAAGTGTTATTATTCCGTATAATTCCAATTTTATCCGAGTCATCCAGTCTTGGATAAGTTTTTCATTTTGTATAAATTTTAGAACTTGACTAAAACGATTGCAGAGCACGTAATTTCGCAGCAAAAAAGGAAAATGATCGCCACTGTTCACGGGCAGATACAGAAATCCCGTGTCAACAGCCCTGCAGCAAGAAAACTGCAAATATTAATAGTAATATCCCGCAGGCTAACCGGAATAAAGTGCAAGTGTTCCACTAAGTACCATAATACGTGTATATCGGCGATAGGGCCCCAACAATTACGACAGCCACACTCCCGGCGGTGTCCCCATTTATAGGCTTAGCTGGCGTCACCTGCCATTATAGTCAGCCTATCAACCCTTCTTGCTAGAAAAATAAGGAAAAGAAAAAGGTAAAGTTATTTCACATACGTGCATATTATGCGATAAAGCATAGAATTCCCTCCCCCTAGGATTGTTAAACAGTGATCAAAAGTATGTATCTATAAAGATCCCTCAGAGCGCCAGGCACACAGAGAAGGAATTGTTGTTCTTTCCTTGTTTTAGCTCCTGGGAGAATTAATCGTCCGGAACGAATACGCATCAAAGAGTCGCCCAGTGCTTTCCGCCAGGGTAATGGAAGAATACGTCTTTCACGTATAGACAGACAGGGCAAGTGAGCCCCTAAGGAGTGAGTACATTCTCAACCATTAAATTAGAAATCATGTTTATATTAATTACTGCATCCTAATTAACAATTTTTTGTGCAAATCCGCGAAATATAATAATAGAATAATAATGGTGCTTAGTGGTCGAATATGCCGGAAGGGCTGATAGTGCATGTATAGCTATAGTTTTTGAACGAATTTCCAATGTCAATTTTAAAGAAACTTCCTCATATTGTATTCAGAGCGTCACTCTGCCGTGAATTAGTAGATCAGTTGCATTACAAGGCAGAAAGGAAGAAACAAGCAAAATAAAGACAAAATTGTTCGAAAGTAGAGTAGATACATTTAGATTATTTCTGTCATCGTTTGTATACCTAAATTTTATTAGTTAGGACGTTCATTTCCGCATGGTCTTTTCCTTTTTATGTTCACAGCCGAAGTATATGAATAATCTTAAGCTCATCAATTCTAGTTGCATTTAAATTGTGATACCTTCGGTATCCATTGCTAATTTTGTTTACTCCTAAGATTTTTTATTAACACGTTGCGTTCGAATTCACACCTGAATTTACTGGCGTTTTGTTTCGGTCTGTTTTGAGTGATTTTTTTTACGATCGTGGAATACCTACTCGACCTAGAAAAAGAAATGGTAGCCATTAAGTCACGGTTGTCTCGGCATTGAATTTTTTTTCGTTTTTTTGCAGACCTATTACGAGATACAATGTTATGTTAGCCACACCTTAATGTTCTCATTATTCGAGACTCGGTGATTGGCACTTCTCTTCTGTTGCCACTGACACGCAAGGGATGTGCTGCTTCCATATTGAAATTATCAAGAGGAAGAGACATTCGTTCCGTGACAGCAACAGCATCCAGTTCACACACAATTTAAGGTAAATAAAATTTTTTCTGTTTTGCAAAAAAGAATTTTCGAATTATCCAAGCCATCCGTACTTGGATAATCCTCTAACGTAGTTATAACCTTTCAGCTATTGACGAGAGGGAAAAATAGGCAAATTTTGTTTGCATGAAGTAAAAATTGTTGGGGTTAACCTCTAAAGCCAATAAGTGGACCCAGAAAAGGCAAATTTAAGGAGAGCCTCGTGATGAAGTACACCATTATATCCCCCCCCCCAAGAACAATAAAACCAAAATGATTTTGTTCTTCACTAAATTTCTGGGATACCAATAAATATAAACATCTCAGGTAATTTAAATTCATTTGAAATTAGTTGCTTAGAAATCTAGGTCAGAGTTTTATCTAACAGCTCGCTAATAAACAGCAGTCATCTTCATGCGATTTCGAATTTGGAGGCTGCTGCGCGTCCATTGCCTGATGCATCACCGTCACCTTGCAGTGAAATCTCAGGATTGTGGACATCAGGTCAATTCCTGTAAAAGGTTCGACAAAAACAGCAAGGCCTTTGGGACGAAGGACGAGTGCTGAACATTTGCATTTCTTTATACATGATTTCGAGATTCGTAAATATGTATGTAAGTACGTAAAATTAGTTTACATGAGCATGGTACAATATTTCGGTCGCTGGATATACATTAAAGCAGTAACAAAAACTATATCTTTAACAAATGAAATGGTTCTGGCCATAAAAACAACGGTTTAGGTTAGTGAGTACTAGGTATATGTTACAGAAGACTGTTTTTATTAAATGATTAATATATTAATAAGGACTTAAACAACAGCGAGAGTTAAAGTGCAGCGTAATATTTTTAATCCAGCGTTAACTGTAAAAGATATTCTAAACAATTTATAATAGGAATTATAGTTTCTGACAAAACATCTTTCGCTACTGTAAGAGTTAAGTTTGTTTTCAAGTGATTAAATTACCTTAAGTTAAAGAAAACGAAAAGTTATATTTGGTGCAATATGTATGCAGGCTAGTTTTATCATTTGAGTGAAAACTGGAAGTTGATAGTTATTTGATTCTGTTAGTATTGGCAATCCACTATATCTGGATGTTGTAGCAGGTTAATTTTTTTTTGCTTTATGACCGTATTCTCCGGTGACTTAACCACTTAACACTGTAAAGTACATATATTCAAACAGGATATAATTGATTTTAGAGCTTTGCTAGCAGTCAATGTTATTATGTTTGTGCACAAACATTAGTATAGAATTGCTGCCTTACTTCTAAAGAATGTCGTTTAATTGCAAATGAAAAGAAAAACTAATCAATGTTTATAATTTTTGAATTCAGGTGACGTGAATACAGTCAGTGACTATAAGTATTATTGCGATGCAATTCTGCATCATCCAGAATTTTTGTTTGAGAATTATTTTATTATCTCATTTAAGACCGAATGCTATGCATATGTATATATATAATTTGCCAGTCGTATCAATATTCCGAGAATAGTAAAAATTAAATTATTATATTAATAAATTGAAATTTAACTTTTTTTTGTAAGCAAAATATATTTAAATTTCGTGGCATAAAGAATATTTAATATTTCGTTTATAAATCAGATTTGATTGAAAATTCAAGTAGCTTATGAGTTAAGTGTGTAGATTAGAAATGGATTGTTGAGTTAACTTACCTAGGTTTCGATTTAAGCCTTACATTATTACTTTGTTTATGTTATAACCTAGAAATTAAATATGTTCTAAATAATTTCTTTTTGATTTCAGGAATTCCCTAACGACGCTTCTTCACCTTCTTGCTTTCCTCATCCCTTCTCCCTCTATCCCCAATGTGTTTGAGTTAAATTTTTTTGTGTTTTTTTTTTTGTTTCAGCACCCTTCTTAGGTTGGGCCTGTACCCTAGCCAGGTACAGGGATGGAGTGGGTTGTAGCCTGAACTGTCAGTCTAGGGGGTAGATTTTCTTTTTGAGTATTTTCCATGACAGTTCAGCGCGGCTAGGAGCAACAGGTGACACCAGACCTGTTGTTCTTCCTTCAAGTTCTGTTTTCTCGTTTTTTTTCTTTTTGTGGCAGACCTGAAGAAAGGATACCACAACCTTTCTTCGCCACAGGCACGCGGAATTCGATTGTAGATGTGTGAATCGGATGTTCAAGGACCTACACCCCATACCGACGAGCTAGGACGTGCTGCCAGCTAGCGCGTGCCACTTGAACATCCTGCGGCAACTTCACGTTGCACATCACGCACACACATACATTACACAATAAAAATGTTTGTTTCTATGCACCCGGTACAAATCTTCACATTATAGTTGTTTACCGCGCAAGAATTAAAAACCGAATGGATCTAGCTAGATGCATTACGTAAATCGAAAATTCGACGACAGAACCCTAAATCTCATGATTCGATATTCATTCCTTACTATTTGATCGTTTTTTTTTTTGTATTACAGATGAAACTACCTAAAATAAGCAATTCATTACTCAGCATGTCGGAATATATATAGGAGTATGGCTATTGTCAGTTTTGTTAGCCTATAGTTTTTTTGATACCTTGTTAAATATGTTATTGAGAACCTAGTTTTATTTAAGTAATACATATGCGACAGTAATCCAAAATATAGATTTTTTTTGTAGTAATTATTTCTAAGCTGAGGAAATGTTATTCTTGTATTAGTAGTATTAACAATTAAATATTAAAATGAATTATATGATATAATTTATTGCTTTTATTTTAGGTGCCCTCAAGAAGCTTCATATCCCTTTTTGCCTCCTCATCCCCTCTGCCTACCGTTATGTTTTAATTCAATTTGTGTTTCTTTTATATTTGTTTCAGTATTCCTTTACAGGTTGGGCCTACACCTTAGCCCGGTGTAGGAATAGTGGTGGGTTAGTGCCTGAACCATCTCATATGGGGGTAGTCTTTTTCTTGCTTTTGTTAATTTCCAGATGGTTCAGTGCGGCTAAGGATAACAGGTGACACCAGACCTGTTGCTCTTCCTTCTAGTTTTCTGTTTCTCGTTTTTTTGTTTCCTTTCGTGGCAGACCTGAAGAAAGGATACCACAACCTTTCTTCGCCACAGGCACGCGAAATTCTGTTGTAGATGTGTGAATCGGATGTTCAAGGACTCACACCCCATACCGGCGAGCTAGGACGTGCTCACAGCTAACGCATGCCACTTGAACATCCTGCGGCAACTTCACGTTGCTCATACGCACACACATACATTACATCTTCTAACTGTTTTAATGACCTCAAAACATTTATCGTGGTGAGTTGCTTTCTAGTCAAAGCCATCTTGAAGACTGAAATCTCTTAACAGGGTCGCCAGACTTTACACAGGCATTATCGCCAAATGGACACTAAAAAGTCGCCAAAATCGCCCATCTATTACTTTTTTGTAGCCATGATATAGCGAAAATGTCAAAGTGGAAATCAAGATGGCAAATACGTGTAAACACGGAAGTACACGTAAGTGCAAATAGTCACTTCCTTTAGCTTATCGCGATAATTACTACGTATACATGCAGAGTTGAAAAATTGAGTCTAGTTGGGGTTGAGATTTCAATCCGCGTATATGCGTTCAGCAGGTTGAAGACTTGAGTTGAGATTGAGTTGAAATTGGGTTAGTTGGACATAATGCTCAATATAGCTTCTGTTTCCTCTTGTTCCCAAATATTTCTCTTTTCTATCTTAAAAGCTTCACAAACACAAAACAATCTTTACAAAAATAATAACTAACTGCTGTGACAAAAACAAAAATAACTTGTCAAATTACAATGTGTCACTTCAACTCTTCAACTCGCGTATACATGCAAAAGTTCAACTCGACTCAGCCAGATTACTTGATTTGAGTTGGCTCGACCCACTTTGAACTCAACTTCGGTATACATGAGAGTTGAACTTGGGTTCTACCTGGCTTCAACCCTGCATGTATACGTAGTAAATACTACAATGAAATGTTTTTTTATTGGGTATGCAATATACTGTGTTAAGGTACGAGTAATTTCTTTAATTACACACCTTAAGTTTCGTTGGATTTTAGTAAAGCAATCGTTACCAGCATGTTGCTAAAGCCACTAATAATATTTTTGAACTCGTTTTTACAAGCACAATTTCACCACCACCAATTCCTATCTTCGTGCCAAATATCAACTCCCTATATGAAAGAATTTCAGAAAAAACCCCAAACAATTAAAGACTTCCAATAAAATATATTTCATTATCTACCTATAGTTAAAGTGATTTTCAATTGTAGATACGAACGCTTTGAACAGTGAATCCAACGCTCGTTGCACCTTATTATCTTTTAGAAGGTCAATTGTGTTTGAATCGTTTTGCAGTGATTGTACATTTGCATACAATAGATCGGATTTTGACTCCGTTATAGATGACTTATTGAGGATTTTTAATAAAAAAAACAGCTGTCTAGATCGGTTTTTTTATTTAAATTTGTTGGTTTTCCATCTAGTGTTCGGTTTTTTCGAAGGCGTCCAGCAGTTAAAGAAAAGTTAACCCTTTGGTGCTGCTGTTGACGAAGAGCCAAAGGAATTTAGCTTTTCTTTATTAGAAACGTCGATCGCGTTAAGAAATATTTTAATATGTCTTACTTTGCTCGAGTTGAGGTTTAGTTCGGAATTTTTATTAAAAATTTTTTTT
Organism: Leptarthrus brevirostris; assembly: GCA_964036015.1. NCBI lineage: Eukaryota > Metazoa > Arthropoda > Insecta > Diptera > Asilidae > Leptarthrus > Leptarthrus brevirostris. The sequence goes on from OZ038373.1 coordinate 29,502,966, forward strand.
CGGGTCATGTGTTTAGTTTGTACACATGTGATTATTGAGGATGCTTAGAATTTTCTTCTGCAACTCGATCTCTGGATCAGGTTCGACAATTTTCGGTTGAGGAGCTGGAAGGTCAGCTGCGTCGCCTAACTCTGCCTTTTTTTTGTAACTCACACCTTTCTTGTAACAATTGTAAAACCGTTAAGAAATGATTGTCAGCAAGTGCGTTTAATAAAGTGTGAATCGCGTATGGATGACATTCTTTCAAAGGAGGAGCAACTGAGCTATTTGAAGGAATGATTGGCAAAGCTGTGGGCAGTAATTTCTGCCTCTCTACGCGCAATTTGATTTGAAAATCATTCGATCATTCGCTATTAGGCCCGAATTAATATTCCAACTGATCAGTTAACTGAAACTGAGTTTTCAGCCGAAGTCAACGCCAAAATCAAATTTGAAAATAAATTGTAGCTTCAGCTTCTGTCATTTTCAGAGATATTTGCATGTATATTTCAAATGAAGTTAGCCGCAGTCGAGTTTTGTGACTACAACTTTGCACTTTGAGCAGTCTAATAGCGTTTTCGATGGGACTTCAGTGTGAAACGAATTTCGATTTTTTCTAGCAGTGTCGCTGTCAAAACATGTTCGATGGGACTTTTGACAGCAAAACTGCTAGACTCAGTGGTCCACTGATTTCCCCTTCCTTGCACTGCGGTTTGCTTTCAGTGGAGCCAGTTTTACAACTACAAACGTAAAATGTTTTGACAGTTCGAATTGTCAGACGGTTTTTTAGTGGATTACAAATTGGTTGGTTGACCAGCTCCGCCTAAAACGTTCTCCAAGCGATATAATTTTATATAACAATATTTTAAAATGTTTTATAATAGATTTCCGCTGTCGTTTTATTAAAATATTTTTTAATGGTGCTCACACATTGACAAAGTCGGAAAGAATTGTTTCATTGATCAGTGGGCCACCACAAGAAAACGTCAGAAACAGTGCGCCACGGAAACCGTGCTGAAAGAGTCCCATCGAAAACGCTATAAGTTCAGTCGGAGTCGACTTATAAGTCGTTACATTCTAGCAATCATGTCGCATGAATTTCCCATTTGAGCAAAGTTGCAGTCCACTGATCCGTTGGAATTGTAATTCAGGCCTCAAGTTAATAGCATTATCCACTGGCATATTTCGGTGCTCCGCTGGTTGTCCATAAAGTATGTTTATATAGTATACTTCGATGCTCTTCGTTTTGGGCGGTGAGAAGTACTGCATGTAAACATCCACGTCATGAAATATTTGCGTTAACTTTATTTGGGAAAAGCAAATCAACTTTTAAATATAACCTTTTCATATTCGGCGTTTCCATATCCAGATTAATTGCGGGCTTGAGCTGCCTTATTAGCAATCGCTTCTGTTTCAAATTGTACAAATCCGAAATATTTTTGCTCCAAATAGCCAAGAATTGTTCCGCATCTATTACAGATACTTTCGAGTTCTTCTCTATTACATGTTTGTAGGTTTCCCAAAAGTATACGACTTTTTGCTAAAGTAGGATCTCTTACTTTTAATAAACCGTTTTCCATTATTTCTCCTAACATTTATTAAAAATCACAGAATTTAACTGCGAAAAAGCCGGTAAATAACTCATTAGACGTGCCGTAGAATTTTCTGTCACTTTAAGTGTAACTTGCAGTTGCGGCAACCAGGGTCGCCAGACTTTCCACAGACAATATCGCCAAATGGACATTAAAAAGTCGCCAAAATCGCCAATTTATTATAGCCAAAATGTCAAAGTGGAAATCAAGATGGCAAATGTATTAACACGGAAGTACACGTAAGTGCAAATAGTCACTTCCTTTAGCTTATCGCGATAATATTACAATAAATTGTTGTTTTTTATTGGGTATGCAATATACTGTGTTAAGGTACGAGTAATTTATTTAATTATTTATATTTTTGAACTCGTTTTTACAAGCACAATTTCATTTGATTCCCATTTCACCTTAATGAAAATTAGACCCAAACATCAAAATTCAATTCCTATCTTCGTGCCAAATATCAACTCCCTATATGAAAGAATTTCAGAAAAAAACCCAAACAATTAAAGACTTCCAATAAAATATATTTCATTATCTACCTATAGTTAAAGTGATTTTCAATTGTAGATACGAACGCTTTGAACAGTGAATCCAACGCTCGTTGCACCTTATTATCTTTTAGAAGTTCAATTGTGTTTGAATCGTTTTGCAGTGATTGTACATTTGAGTACAATAGATCGGATTTTGACTCCGTTATAGATGACTTATTCAGGATGCTTAGAAATTTCTTTTGCATCTCGATCTCTGGATCAGGTTCTACAATTTTCGGTTGAGGAGCTGGAAGATCAGCTGCCTCGCCTAACTCAGCCTTTAATTGTAACTCACACCTTTCTTGTAAAACCGTTTAAGAACTATTGTCAGCCAGTTTAATAAAGTTTGAATCGCGTCTGGATGACATTATTTTAAAGGAGGAGCAACTGAGCTATTCGGAGGAATGATTGGCAAAGCTGTCGCCAGTAATTTCTGCCTCTCTGCGCGCAATTTGATTTGAAAATCATTCCGAATTAAAATTCCGACTGATCAACTGCAACTGAGATTTCAGTCGAAGTCAATGCCAAAATCAAATTTGAAATTAAATTGTAGCTTCAGCTTCTGTGATTTTCAGAGATATTTGCATGAATAGTTTAAATTATTATTCTCTATAAAAAGTAAAAAAACGTAATGAATCTATACATATTCAAAAGTCCAATTACGTGTACCTGGTTAACGACAATTATCTGTAGGATCTCTTACTTTTAATAAACCGTTTTCCATTATTTCTAACATTTATTAAAAATCACAGAATTAAACTGCGAAAAAGCCGGCAAATAACTCATTAGACGTGCCGTAGAATTGCAGTTGCGGCAACTTTTACTCAAATTAGCTAAATTTTTCAGAAAATTCTGCTAAATTGATGTATGTTACATTTGTAAAACTTTAGAAATTATTTTTTAAAAGGTAAACAATCTGTCAATTTTTCTCACAAGAAAAATCGCCATAAAAACGCCCAAAGTCGGTGAAAAATCGCCATCGCCAATTTCATATTTTTTGTCGCCAGGATTAATGAAAAATCGCCAATTTGGCGAAAAATCGCCACATCTCGCCAGATGTGGCGATTTTTAATTAATCCTGGCGACAAAAAATATGAAATTGGCGATGGCGATTTTTCATCTGCATCCTTAGAATAAAGAACTAGAGGAAAGGACATCATTCGGAAAAATGTAAGCATTTTGCTATATGTAGTAGAACCCAAGCGATGTGTGCGTTTCGAACATGAAAGTAGTAAAATTATGCTTGTATACAGGAGGGGCCAACTCATTTTGATATTATTTTAAATTAGGTGTTTTTAACTTTGCCCGACCATATTTTATTAATTTACTTAATTTTACTATTTAAAAACACTTTGCTTATGCCCCCAAATATTTCAGTACTACGGAGACGACTTTGATTTCAAGGCGACATTCGGTCCAATTTGACATTTCAGGCGACATTCCCCATTAACCCACTCGCCACTTGGCAAGAAGAAAATGCTTATCACACGTACAGGGTCTTTACTTAAGATAGCCTTTCCTCTCGTTCTTTATTCTAGGTCTGCATTCCTGTCTCTTAACATAATTTGCCCAAGCTGTGAATTGTGAACTTCACAAAGATGGCGAATTGAAATATATCTTGACCACTGACATGTATTAAACTGGACTGACTTATAAGCTATCTCATATGGGTACAATTTTACTTTCAGTGGAGGAAAACAATTTTTAATCTCCAACGTTTACTGTGAATTTGCAGCCATTCAGAGTAGAATATCATAACCAAATATATACGAAGAGACATATTTAATTTTAGTCTTCTATATTGTTGTAAGGAAAATGTAAAAGTCATTGGAATTACTGGAATACAAATTATAAATAAAAGGTTGTTTTAGTCTGGATAATGCTTACCCAGAAAGAGATGTAAGATGATTGTGAATATTGTCATCTACTTCTAACGCCAGCATTTAATAGGCGACATGACGTTCGCAATTAAGAAAACCATGTTGAAAAAAAGATGCTTACCCAGAAAGGGACAACTAGTGAAAAGTGATACCATTTTCTTGAAGAAATTTCATGGCATCAGTCACTCCAGTATTATATATCTCAGTGATCTTGACATACAAAATCTCTAGTGAAGACCCGGTGTTAAAGCTGAGTTTTACAACTTTTGACATTTAAAAACTCTGAGCATAAATGTGAGTTTTATAACTCGTTCAATCTGATAGAGTTGACATCGAAATTCTTTTGCTGTTGCTGCGGGTGATACGGCAATATTATTTTATTATATTTCATTATTTTCAGATGTAGATGGCAGTAATTATTAAAAGTGCTAGCTAGGCTAGCTTATTTTTAGATTATAATCGATTATTCGTTTGTAAATTGAGCATCCCTAAATTTTCAATGTTTTGACATTTTAAATGTAAAATCATTGATCACAAATTTTGGAATTTTGTAAAGGAAAAGTTACTTCTGACAATAGTCTCATTATGGTAGTTCTTTCTTAATAAATACTTCGTCAAACATCAACATTTTTTATAGTTTCAGTTTGGCGGATTCAATATGATGTTCCCTGATACAGGGCGTCCGTTTAAGAGCTCATATAAATGTTTCTCGGTTTCAATGCTTCCAGGGAACGAAAGGCACGATGTTGAAAAAGGAGGAAAAAGTACTATGTTTTCTAAAATGATTGTATATAAATTAAAACAAGTGTTTCTAGTTATAATGCCTCCGTCAGCTTTAGATCAGTTAACAAGGTTGAACATAGAGTATCCAATGCTTTTCAAATTAATTAATAATAAAAAGAACCGCATTACACATGCTGGAGTATTAGAATTTGTAGCTGATGAAGGGAAAGTTTATCTGCCTTATTGGGTATTTTTTATTATCTTTTGTTATACTTTTATTATACTATACTCATCTTTAGATGATGCATAACTTACTGTTGGAAGAGGGAGATTTTCTACAAGTCGAAAGCGTTTCTCTTCCAGTTGCAACATTTTCAAAATTTCAACCACAAGGTACAGACTTTCTGGATATTACAAATCCCAAAGCGGTACTGGAAAATGCCCTTAGGAATTTTGCGTGCTTAACAACTGGAGATTTAATTGCCATTAAATACAACCAAAGAATTTATGAACTTTGTGTGCTAGAGACAAAACCTGGAAACGCAGTTAGCATTATAGAATGCGACATGAATGTAAGTATAAAGTGTTGCATAGCAACTAGCAAAACCACAGTAAATTACAAGCCATGAACTGGACTTTTGTTTGTGGTCGTAAAAGGTCTTACCGATGGTCCTATTTGCATTGTTTCTTATGGAAGCCAGGGTGTGGTTTTTCCTTAAACTCGCCCTAAACCCAAAATATTAGTTCTTATGAAAAAAACGACATAAAAACTCAAAGCAGACTATATATATTTTTTAATTTCCACTTCTGCACTTTTAGGGTTAAATGTTTATTATTTTCTTAAGTAGGTTATAAATATTTTTACATCATTCGAAAGATTGCTTTGTTTACTTCAAGTAAAACAAAACAATTTTTTCATAGAAGCAATAGTTTAGACACTACGCCAAGTTTACGGTGGTTTTGCAACTAGGCAATATTTCATTTAGGGTAATGACACTTTTGCGGATGTAAATGTTTTAGTAATCAGCAAGCGGCAATGCTACTATCAGTCACAAATGCAGTCGTAATAACAAATTTATAAATTGTAAATTTTAAGTTAGTGTGCTAATAGGAAATGTTTTGCTCTTCTGACCAATGTGTCGGTAGAGTAAAAAATAACATTCCAACCTAGCTCGAAGCTGATCCTGGAGTAAAATCAGGCGAACGTAATGGCCATTGAATCTGTCCACGTACAATCTAGCGGCCAGTGTGGTTATTATCAAGCCACTTTCGACTTAATGGCCGTGGTGTGGTGGTGCTCCATTATGTTAATATACAATGTTTCGCCTAAAATATAAAAGCATGTCATCAAAAAATGCATTGTCAAAAACCCCATAAATATACACAATATTCAATGATAATTTCCCTATTATTACTGTTACATGAAGATAACAATTCTTAGAAGAGGAAAAACTGATTTAAGCTTATTTAATCTCTTCACCTCTTTATGGAAACCGAACAAGTACTCCCATATACGACTATCACAATTCAACTGATCATATCTTCAGAATGTCATTGTAACAGTTACTGATTTACACTTCATACCAATTACTCTTCGTTCCTTTGATCTAACAAAATCACCATATAGTATTTTCTTTATCTTGTATCGCGTACACACACTATTACTTTGTAATAGTTCGTCTCGGTCTAGACAAACATAAGAAAAAACCGAAAAATACCAAAAAGGTTTATTTAATCCATTAAATATTTAAAAGAATTTCCGGAGAGACAATCGATGCTATTTTAGGCCTTATTATTATATTGCACAAATTTTTTTGGTTACATGTAAGATTTGCTGTTTTAATTATATGTACATGTCTCATATGACTACATCTATTGATTATCTTGCAAATTATTTTATTATATTTTCTTTAATACAGGTTTATTTCTTTTATTTTAATTATATACGTATCTATATATATTTGTCACATCTAGACATTTTTATTTATGGGTCATTATAAGTTAAGAGGTAATATGTTGTATGAAGTGACGGCATGGCATTTTTTTTTATATTTTTACTTAAGTACATACATCTTTTTTATGGAAACTTTTAAGTTGAAAACGTTTACAAAGTGACCAGTCAATTTGTTGGTTTTATCTCGTTTTATAAGTGACCAGGGTAAATACTCAGTACAGGGTAGAGACAAAATGCACAGGGGAGGATACTTTGTGGACAGGGAAGAGAGATAGACATATTAAAGACAGGATTATTTTTAAGAATAAACTTTATTTATTTATTTATCCTTAAGCGCTAGGTACAAATCATAAAAAGGTTCTTACTTTTCCTTTCCATCAAAACAAAAATATCTATAACTTTACTATCAATAGTCAATAATGAAATAAAAAGAAACAAAAACTTCTCTGAGTAACAGTATTAAATTTTTCTTGTACTTATGCACGTTTTCAAATTCTCACAGTTTTTTCTTGAGCTGCGCTTTGTGTCCATCAGTCTTAATTTCTTGGCTATTTTACTCAAAGGTTTTATTTTCATTTCTTTCGGTAAAACATTGTATTTTTTTGATTATTTTCCCACTTAACACTCTCCTGAAGACTTTTTTCTTGGACAGTGTTGAGATTTGAAAAATTTTCATTAAGTTGTTGAGTAATAACTTCACTGAAAAGCAGTTTCTTCTTTATAGTTTCTTTATCGCCTGCACTTACTGCTGTTATAAGTGAATTTACTTTGGTGTTGGGTGTGCTAATTGGTGTTTTTTTGATCCGTTGTATTTGTTTCTTGTAGGGTTGGACTGCAGACTTAAGTTGAGCTATTTCAGCCTCTTGTTTTCTTATTATCAGGTTTCTTGCTTTTCTTGCTCGAATTGACTTTTGCTGTGCTGCCTGCGCTCGCCTGTTTATATTTTGAGAGGGCGGTGGGTCTTCATTATCCGAACATGCTGGTGTTTCAGGAACATTGCTTATAACTTGGAGTGCTAAACGACGTCTACGAATTTTTGCTTTTTCTCTCCATACTTTTCTAACCTTCCGCTGCTCTCTGGGAGTCATTTGCTGAACTGTCTTAATAACTCCTTTTTCTTTCTTCTTTTCATATTTTTCCCTTTCCTTGATTTTTTGTTGAGCGTACTTTTCTTTGTCATTTTTAATTCTTTGGTATCTTAATCGTTCTGCTATCCTTTTTTTTCGAGCCGTTCTTCGCGCGTCATTTTTTTTCTAGGTGCCATTTTTTCTGTAAAAAAGTCATATTATATTGTAAAGCTAAGTTATACATAATGCCAAGTAAAGGTTCAGAGAAAAATGTAGAAGTATTCATGAAAACGCAAACAAATGTATCTCCCCTGGACATCAAGTATCTCCCCTGCCATCAAAAAAGCCAGGGGAAATACGCCAGGGGAGATACATTTTCGATTGATATCTAAAATAGCCGTAAAAGTGTTTCTCGTACGCAATTCACAATCAAACGTAACAATGTATGCACTATTCATAGTGAATATTTAAGTCTATATTAGTATTTTAATAAATAATTGCTAAATAAAACTTACCAGAGGAAAGACTGCATTCACTCAACACTTCTACACCCAGCGAGCGGCGTGACTGAAATGACAGTTAAAATGGCTGCGCAGTCGGCTTATGCGCCGCTTGCTGCTAGCTTCACGTTACATCTCATGCACTCAAGGTCACAACTTCCACGAACTAGCAAAACAAAACTGATTTTTAAACGAAAACAAAAAGCCAGGGGACGAGACACGAAACACGGAGGAGAAATTTCGGCGTTGATATTATTTATGAAAAATTGGAATATAAGTAATTTTACTTATAGGACACTGTGACTAAGTTATTGTTCTGTATAAAATTAACGATGATAAAGTAATTATTGAATTTTAATACATTCATAATAACTGGTTTACAAATAAGTTCGGTTTGGGGACAGACCAGGGGAGAGACTTTTTTCTTATATTAGAACTTATTGTGACTAAACTACGTACATTTCTGTAATAAATTTGAGTGAGCATGAAGAAAGCATTTAGTTTTAAGTAATAAATAGGTTAATTAGGAAGTTAGTATAAAAAAAAGTATTTTTTTGTCCTGGCCATGGAAAGTACCTCTTAACTTATAATGACCCGTAAATAGGTTAAATAAAAAGGACTCTAAAACTTGAAGGCAAAAACCTGTAAAAAAGAAAATACAAAGAAATTTTGAAATACCTCCAAGCGAGTGCCAGCTCTAAGAAAAGTTCAGGAAAATTTTGAAAAGAATCCGAAACAAAACCTAGAGCTTAACCTAAAACGAACGAACAAAATGAACCGAAACCGAAAAACAAACTAGAACATGGTTGTCTGAGTGTTCCCAGAGGGTAGATGCAGCACCGGGCGAAGTTCCTACTTCGGGAACCACTGCTCCCAAGCAAATGCCCTCTCCATAGAGCCGTTCGCCACTTTTCTAGTCCTCCGGGAGCACTTATCCAAACATGTTCTAAACGAACGCACAAAAATTTCGAATCGATTAGAGTCCCGCGGGACCAGTCTGCAGAGTCATTGACGTCTGCAAACTGCTCCCATCATCCTCCCAGTTCTACGATTCCAACGTGAGACTTGTCCTTCCCGCAGCACTTGCAGCAATACCAAAGCGAAGAGAAGCTTCGAGGACAAGCTGCTGCAAGTCTGCGGCCTGTTATTCCCAGTGAAAGACGAGGCTTCCGTTCCGCACCGACGATAAAGGTTGCCAGGTGCAGTTGAATGTGTCGGCCTTCGTTGCCATGAACTCTAGACGTAATCGCCTCTTCAATCTGGCAACGAAGTGGTTCTTAAGTGCGTGTGTGTGAAACTGGGTTAGTGGGCTGTTGCCCAGGCTCGATCCGCATGCAGTACAGATGAATTGTCGATTTAGCAAGTGTTAAGATAAAGCTTATCAAGCAATTTACCTGGTTACATGTCCTTGGCCCCAGTAAAAACGACGTACTTGTAATGCTGAATGTCGGGCAGATATGCTGGCACATATCGCGAACAAGATTATTAATGTCGCACAAGGTCGGGCATGTGAAGTATCTGTGGAACAGGGTTCCTTCACCACCTTTTAATTTACAGCAACTGGTTGAGTGTCCGACTCGTGTTCCTGATACTTTGGGGCACAACGCGCATCTTTTAGATCTATTTCTAACATCGCATCCAGAAAAATACTCGGTTTCGGTGACGTCTCCCTTGGGTAATTCGGACCATTGTCTAATCTCCGCCCAATTCTCCATCTCCTCTCTGACAACCACTAACCTAAACTCCACCAAAAGATTAGTGTGGCATTATAAAAATGCTGATTGGGCGGGACTTAATAAATATCTCAGAGAGCTGGATTGGTCTGATTGCTTTTCTATGAAGGACGTTAACAGAAGCACCGATTATATCTTGAACATCCTATGGTTTGGAATGCATCGCTTTATTCCTCATAGCTTCAAGAACATCAAACCAACTAACACCAATTGGTTCAATAATGACTGTTTCACAGCCATTAAAAAGAAGGAAGCAGCCTTCCAGGCATATAAATTGTGCCCTTCAGAGGAATTGAGACGTATCTATAGAGATGCGCGGAATATTTGCAATTCAGCAATTAGCCGGGCTAAGTTCAATTTCGACCAGAGCATCAGACGGAAGGTATTTTCTACTCAAAAGGGTAGTAAGGGCTTCTGGTCTCTAGTAAAAACCGTAAAGAACAATTTCACCTGTTCGTCAACACCACCACTCATTTATAATAGGAATGTTTTTACTGACTAATTGGACAAGGCCAACCTGTTTGCTGCTAATTTTGCTGCTAACTCGTACTTTCCACCTTCATCGCAGCCACTTCCATCCCCATCACAGTGCACTAGTAGGCAAAAGCCGCTACACTTTCGCACTCGGGATGTTTTTAGAGTACTTTCGAAACTCGACGTGTCCAAAGCTACTGGGCCTGATGGTTTCTCGCCCCTTGTTTTAAAATGCTGCGCCTCTGCTTTGGCTAAACCTTTGCGCAAACTTTTTCACCTGTCATATTCAACAGGAATATTTCCAAGTGTATGGAAACTTGCTCATGTCCAGCCGATACTTAAAAAAGGAGAGGCATGCGACCCCTCTAACTACAGACCAATTGCACTAACCTCGATCATATCCAAAGTTTTTGAATCACTCATCAACTCTCAGTTGTTGAAATATCTAGAAAATAACCATCTTATCAACGATTGAAAGTACGGTTACCGCGCTGGCCGCTCAACCGGAGACTTACTAACTGCTCTAACGGAGCGTTGGAATCATTGTCTCCATAATTTCGGTGAGTCTGAAATCGTCGCTCTTGATATTTCAAAGGCTTTTGATAGAGTCTGGCATGCTGCCCTGTTAGCCAAACTTCAAACATTTGGTCTGCACCCAACCCTCGTTAAATGGATAGAGAGCTTTTTGTCAGGCCGTTCAATCCGTGTAGTAATTGACGGAGTTACATCTGATTCCTACGAAATAAATGCCGGTGTACCTCAGGGTTCAGTTCTTTCACCAACCTTATTTCTTCTTTTTATTAATGATCTCTTATCCCTTACCCCCAATCCTATTCATAGTTTTGCCGACGACAGCACCCTTGATTTTGCGTACTCATTTGATTCTGTAATGAATTCACGTGGAAATGCTACAGAAGTCAATCGGGAACGCATGATTAGATCATTAAACAAAGACATTTCTATGATCCTCGCTTGGGGCAGAGCAAATCGTGTTACGTTTAATGCATCCAAAACTCAATGCTGTTTAATGTCCCTTAAAAAACGCCCAGTTCACCCCCAACCCATTTCAGTCGACGGAGTGAACATACCCAATTCACCCTCCCTAAAGATCTTGGGTATTGAGATATCCAGCAATCTTAGCTGGACGGGTCATATATTTGCAATCGCTAAAAATGCGATGAAATGTTTGGGTTTTCTACAGAGATGTAAGAAATATTTCACCCCACCCGACTTAGCGTTGATCTACAAGTCCCACATTAGGCCTAGACTTGAATATAATTCCCATATTTGGGCAGGGGCAGGACACACCGCATTGTCCGCGTTAGACAAAGTTCAGCGTAAGGCTGTTAAACTTATTGGCGATTCCTCAATCTCTGAGGGCCTTGACTCGCTGGAGCATCGACGGAATGTCGGTTGTCTCTCACTTTTTTATCGCTATTTCCATGGCCATTGTTCTAACGAAATTTCTAGCCTGATTCCTTGTAGACTCATTACAACGCGTGATACAAGATCTACAAGTCGCTCCCACCCCTATACTCTCCGGGTCAAATTTGGACGTACCGTCAAATTTCGGGAATCTTTTCTTAGCAGAACAACACGAATGTGGAACAGTTTACCATCTTCTGTTTTTCCCTCGTCTTATGAGCCTGAAACTTTCAAACGGGGCGTACATCGACACCTCCTTCACTCAACCTCCTAACCCATTTTCCCCAACCTTAATTCCTTTCCTGCCAAGGCTGTGCTTTAGCATCATAGGGCATCCCCTGAGCTTTGGCAATATCGTATATAAAAAAAAAAAAAACACAAACCGTGCAGACTCTTTGAATTCTTCGATCGATATGTGACAGCTGGTTTGGATGCACGAGGCTGTGATGGAGCAGTTTGAATGCCACATCAGAGTCTCTGTAATTGGACGGATAACTATAGATGACTCTGCTAGTTATGGTCCCCATTACTCCCAAGTCCACCCCAAGATGTGCGCGCCATCTATTAACCCCTAAGGTATCCGTAGGATTTACTCCTACGAAGAGCTCGCGCAGCCTACGTGAAGTGACTGTACTGAATGTCGTGTGCGGTGGTCGATTCGTTACGAATGCGTTTATCACCTCAGTGCTAGGTTCCCTAGTAGAGAGATGACTAAAACGCTCTCGTGCTGTATTCACCAATTCGTTTAATTGTGTTGTGTGGGGGTGTATAAGTGTATTCCCAGAAGCATCAATGATGTCTCCAAGGACTGTGAGTTGTCCTGTATCAGCCGTTACACCTCGAGCATTACTGAACACCGAATCTACTAACTCAGGGTTCAACCTGATCGAAATTGCTGAGAAATCCCCGTACCCAAGTTCATTCCATCGCAAATGAAATGTTGGTCTTATTCTGCCCCAGGTTGTAATCGTGGAGATCATATCCTGGGACCAGTCATGCGGATATGGTGGGCGAACCGAGAGCAGATAGTAGTGCTCCCCTGCGCCGCTACCCCCCATAGAACTTACCCACAGCTGCGAAATTAAGTTATCTCTTTGACAGAACACTCGTTGGAATGCCCGTACCTGAAGACAACGAAATTTCACGACCATGTCTGTAAGACCCAAACCACCCTCCGCTACTGGTCGGCAGAGCGTGCTTTCAGAGACCCATCGTCTTCCTCCCCAGGAGGCGTCAACGACTTTCGCCTGTAAAAGTTTTACGAAGCCTTCTTCGAAGCACTCTGATTTTAACAGATGCACGATGGACGAGGTAATCAAATAATTTACAACGACTGCACGTCCTTTCAGCGAAAGTGGATGCAGTCTAGTCCGCCACGAATTCACAGCTCCGGAGAGTTTCTTCAGAGCCATGCGGCTATTATATGTTTTACCATCGAGCCCCACATATACACCTAAATATTTCAGGGAAGTATTCGTCCATTGTATGCCGAGGGGAGAATCTGAACGATTCCGCCATCTCCCACACCATAGGCCTTGGCTTTTGCTTAGGTTAACCCTAGCGCCCGCTAATCGCTCATATTGTTCGAAAACCCTACGAGCGACTGGAAATGCATCATCTTTCGTTATAAATATAGACAGGTCGTCCGCATACGCTAGAATAAGTGGCCTTATAGTAGTGTATGGTAAGTGAATTGAAAATAATAATAATAATAATAATACCAATCAGGCGAGGTATATTCCAGGGAGACTCTTTGAGTCCGCTATGGTTTTGTCTCGCTCTGAATCCACTATCACGTGCCTTGGATACCACCGGTTATGGGTATAATATACGACACGACAGGGAAAATATTCATAAAATCACGCACCTCATGTATATGGACGACATCAAATTATACGCTTCCTCGAAACTTCATCTGCAACAGCTGCTGCATACTACTCTGGATTTTTCCAATGACATCCGGATGGAGTTCGGAGTTGACAAATGTAGGACGCTTCATGTGACGAGGGGAAAACATGAACTTGTGGGATTCGATCTCCCATCCGGGGACACTATTGAACCAGTGGGGGAGGGCGAACTCTACAAGTATCTTGGATTCGAACAATCACGTGATATACCTCACACGGACATAAAGCGAGCGCTAGAGACCAAATATACAGGCCGCTTGAACAGTCTTCTAAAAACTAGCCTTAATGGGAAAAATCTCATTAAGGCTATAAACACGTATGCAACACCAGTCCTTACTTATTCCTTTGGGGTAATTAAATGGACACAGACGGACTTAGAAGCACTAGACAGAAGAACGCGAACGATGTTGACAAGGTACAGGGCACACCATCCTACCTCCTGTATAGAACGACTAACGTTACAGAGGTGCGAGGGCGGTCGCGGCCTGATAGACATAAAGTCACTGCATTATAAACAAGTGAAGTCTATCAGAGAATACTTTTATAGAAAAGAAGATAGTTCTCCATTGCATGCAGCAGTGATCAAAGCCGACAACAAACAAACACCACTTGATTTGCACAACAGAATGCTGGATAATACACTAAACATAGCCACACACACAGATAAACGGCAAGCATGGTCACAGAAGTCTCTCCACGGAAGACATTACGCTGACTTGAACCAAAATCATGTCGACAAAGATGCGTCGAACGCTTGGCTCAGTCGCGGTGATTTATTCCCTGAGACGGAGGGATTCATGCTTGCTATACAAGACAAAGTCATTAACACGAGGAATTATAGGAAACACATCCTTAAGAATGCGGCAGTTCAAGACGACACGTGTAGGCTTTGTCATTTAGCTTCTGAAACAATAGAACATATAACGGCTGGATGCAAACTCCTTACTCAAACAGATTACTTGCACAGGCACAACCAGGTCTGCAATGTCATACACCAACAGTTACCCCTAAAACACAACCTTATTACACCCGCCACATACACACCATATTACAAATATACACCAGACAGTGTTCTTGAAAATTCCACACATAAAATATATTATGATCGGTCAATAATAACTGATCGGACAATACACCACAATAGGCTGTGCAGCGTAGATTCGTTAAATTTGCCCTTCGCGGCCTTCCTTGGACCGATCCTCTTCGGCTGCCTCCCTATGCTGACCGTTTAAAGCTTATTTCATTGGAGTCCCTTGAAAGCAGACGTGACAACTCCAGAGTTGTTTTTGCCTTTGATTGCTTGCGGGGCGCGGTTGATTCCCCGGAA
Organism: Leptarthrus brevirostris; assembly: GCA_964036015.1. Classification (NCBI taxonomy): domain Eukaryota; kingdom Metazoa; phylum Arthropoda; class Insecta; order Diptera; family Asilidae; genus Leptarthrus; species Leptarthrus brevirostris. The sequence goes on from OZ038373.1 coordinate 29,518,060, forward strand.
CTGCTGGGAGCTCTAGGTTTATCGATTCCTGCTCGTCCCTTGAGAAACCATTGCTTTCTCCATACTCCCCATCACCGCACTAATTATGGTATGCATGAGCCTATTACATCTATGTGCCGTCTTTTCAATAATAATTTTGAGCTTATTGATTTTCATTTATCTAGATCTCATCTGAAGAATCAGCTTTGTTAGGGTTACTTTTTCTCTTTCTTTGTGATTTATTGTTATTTTTTGGTTTTTATAGCTGTATGAATCGTAAAAGTTAATCACTTTGTAATTTTCTTTATACTTCATTGTATGTTAGATTTACTTTTTTTTTTTTTTTTTTTTTTTTTGATTTCATTGAATTTGTAGTAGTCAGTACTTGGCGAATTTGTAAATAAATAAAAAAAAAAATAAATAAATAAATAAATAAAAAATAGACCGGATATTACTCTCATAGATAAATACAGCAAAACAACATACCTAATTGACATTGCAGTACCCAACACCAACAATGTGCAGAACACTTTTAGGGAGAAGATTACGAAATATACAGATTTGGCACACGAGGTGCAGCGGATGTGGAAAATGGACAAAGTGACTATCGTGCCAATCATCTTGTCTTCTACAGCCGTTGTACCGAAAACACTAATCACAAATATACAAGCACTAAAGTTACATAAAAACACTACACACACACTACAGAAAGCGGTTGTTCTTAACACTTGCCGAACGGTTCGCAAATTCCTGAACTACGGACAGGACGCTACAGACAATACATAAGGACATAACGAACGAATGACAAATCCCCGAAGTCTTGGCATTACGCCCGACGTAGGGGAAAACTACCGCCGCGCCGGCTAAAAGCCGAGATGACACGCGTCAAAACCGAAAAATAATAATAATGTAATATAACATAATATTTTCGAGATAAAAATAAAAAAACAGAATAAAATAAAACTTATGCAATGAAAATTTCAGAATTAAATTTATATAAATATTTCAAAAAAATTTTACAATATAAACCTAAACAATGACCAGGGTCGTCTGTTGAGGTTGGCATTGTAGAAAAATAAATGAAGAAAAACCAAAGTAAATTAAAATGAAGCATCTCAAAAACTCACAAATCAGTTATTAAATTCTTTCACTAAATTATCTCTGTACTTAATCGCAGCATCAACGTACATAAAAGCTTTTTCCAACTTTTCCCGTTTAAAATTGCAATAGTTTCCTCTATGGAGAAAAAGTTAACGTTAAACGTTTGTCTACGGAATTCGGCTAAAATTGGACAAATGGCCAAGAAGTGATATATGTCCTCTTCCTCATTCAAGTTGCACAGGGAGCAAATAGAGCTTCCATCAACACGCCAAGGACTTGCGTTTAGATTAAAAAGACTTCCTCTACACTTAAAAATTAGGCGAATACATGATATGCTATTACCATCATTGAGGTTATAATTCAGTTTATTATAAAGACCATGTCGTATACTTTGTTTTGCTCTTTCCACTTTTTGCTCTAACAAAAAATTCAGTTCACACTGGACCAACCTATCAATTAGAGATACATCTAATGCATTTATGTCTAATATTAAATTCTTTCTGTCAGCAATTCTTTCCCAATTTTCGAACCAAAATATCTTTTTGTCAATAACTTTACGCGCTAATATTTTGGGTAATCTCTTTTCTCGCATATTGAGCACTTTAATTATGTATCGTATGTGGTTTTTTAGAGTATGTATATAGATATCTTGTAGGCCGGATTCCAGGCCTATCATATAATTAGGGGTTTGCATTGGAAGGCGGAACAATTTTTTAATAAAATACCTGAGCAGTTTTTCCGGCTGTTCGTAATAATGATAACCCCATACCTCTGATGCAAAACACATAATTGTCCTAGATACTGCAGTGAAGACTTTATACTTATTAGATATAGGTACTTCTGTTCTGGATAAGAAGTTGTTCCACGCAACATTCAAGCTGGCTTTTGCCAAACCTAACCGATCATTCAGATGGGCTGTAAAGGATAACTTAGGAGTTAAGCTAACTCCCAGATATCTGTATGAATTAATGATTTCGATGCCTTCACCGTTTAGTACACATTGTTCCTGCTCTCGTCTTCTACCCCCACCCTTATTAAATATCATTATTTTGGGCTTTGAAAGGTTAACCTTTAAATTCCAAAGTTTGCAGTAGCTCTGAAGGTTGTCTATCATTGTGCCCAAAACCCTCGGGTCGTCTGCAAGGATTACTACGTCATCCGCGTACATAAGTAGTCTGAAATTCAGATCATCGATAAATACGCCCTTCAAGCTTTCATGCAGATCGTTGAGGTAAAGAGCAAAAAGAAATGGACTAGTCTACTCCCACTACTCCCGTAGTGGTTTCGAAGAAGTCAGAGGTACTTTTACCATTCCAAACCATCAGCCCCGTACCCTTGTAATAGCTCCTTAGAACATTCACAAGTTTCGTTGAAACGCCATACTTACAAAGTTTAAAAAATAACGCATGTCTATCAACTGAGTCAAAAGCTGCCCTGAAATCAACGAAGAAAGCGTATATTTTTTTTACACCTCGCTCCCAGCTTAATTTTACAATATTTATCAGGTTGAAAATATTGTCTATGACAGAGTAACCAGCCCTAAAGCCAGCTTGATATTCGTTTAACACGTTATTACGGTCTTGCCAAGCACATAGTCTCTCTTGTATAACTCCTACGAATATTTTAGCGATTGTGTTCATAAACACAATTCCTCTATAATTTTCGACCTGATTTAAATCTCCTTTTTTATGCAGAGGGAAGACAATACCTTCAAGAAAACTATAAGGAACTTTTCCACTTTCAAATATATTATAAGCTAGAACCAACTGCTCAACAAAAAATGGACCTGCGTTTTTGAAAAACTCATAAGGGATTCGGTCAGGCCCCGGAGCCTTATTGTCCTTAGCTTTCTGTAGAACGAAATTTACTTCCTCCGGAGTAAATGGGGCATCGAGTTCCGCATCAACGACATAGGGTTCAGCATACAGTATGGGAAGATTTTCGAGATGTGGGTTAAGAAGAGCTTCAAAGTACGATTTGAAGTCAGTTATTTGGATATCTGAGCCGACATTGAATTTTTTAGTTCGCAGCTCATTTGCTAAAACCCACCATTCTTTACTGTCCCGCACGAAAGTCATTCTTTTTGAAAGTGAACTGTAATATATGTCTTTTTTGTTTTTGCAAAGGCGCTTAAAAGCTTTATTAGAGTTCAGGTAAAGTTCTCTGGTGAAGATGGAATAGTTTTTTCGCAAAAGTGCGAGGTATTTGAAGGAACGTTTCCTAGCGACTAAACATTCATTATCGAACCATTTATTCTTATATATTGGCTTTTTACCTTTTGACGGACAGTACGCGCTGGCATGTATAACTTTTACAAGGTCTTCCACCGAGATACATCTACCCTTCACATTTACAACACTCTGTAATAAGTGATTTGATTTATTTTGAAAAGACATCCTGTCTTGCTTTTCCCATCTTAGCCTCGGAAATTAACGCAAATTTGTTTCTTCCAAATCTGTTCGACCGTTCAGTTCTATGCAAATCGGGAAGTGATCCGAGAATATTTTATTTTCGACTGTAAACTTAGCTATTTGTGGTAATAACTCCGGGGACACACAAGCCAGATCGATTACTGAGGCCCCACGTCCCCCTATAAATGTATATTCTCCTCCATAATCCCCCATACATCTTCCATTTAAAACGACTAGATTCAAGTCGGTTAAAATATCTATAATTTTCCTCCCATTAGTGTTAACTATGCCGTCTTTACTTACACGTTCAGATTTTATACTCGTGCCTTGTATGATTTCATCTGCTACGATTTGTGTGCTTCCCAGTCGCGCATTGAAATCACCTATTATTATTAAGTTTTCTGGTTCACCTAATTCTATTATTGAGACGAGCTTATTAAAATCTTGTTCCCATTGACTTGGACTTAAATAAATTGGCATGACCGTAATAATTGTATTTTGAATATTTAACTTTATTACCTTGGTGTCGTTGAAATCGTGAAAGTTTGCCTGCCTTATAGTATTCTTGAAACCGAGAAGACTCCCCCTTTAGCTCTTCCTATATTCGCCCTTCTAACTGCAGGGATCTAGTGTAACTTGTACCCACTAAAATATTTTACAAATTTCTCAATATCTTTTTCTGCAACAAACGTTTCATACAATAAAAATATTTCAAAAGATTTAATATACTCGAAAAAAGTAGGAAATAGAACCTTATTATTCAGTCCATGTATATTATATGCTAAAATTTTAAATGGTAGAGTCTTTAATTTCTCATTAACACTATTAGATCTCAACAGACGACCCTTATCCTATGCAATATTTACTTTATCTTTTCTTTTAATAAGCTCAATTTCTGGAAAATTAGTGTTGCACAAATTATTTAGCAAAGATAATCCATCGACGCCTCCGCAGATGAGTTTGTCATTTTTCCATGAAAAGTTATTTCCATTGATAAGCATTCTGTCGTCCCTCACTTTAATATTAATTGTTTTATTATATGTCAACAGAGCATGCTTTATTTCGATCAGTTTTCTACGACCTTGTCTAGCATTGTATGTAAGATCTTTGTTTATTGTGATACCAGTGCCCTTTAATTTGTTTACTTTTTGTAAAACTGCATGTACTGAAGCTACCGAATTTAGTTTTGCCACCAAAATGGATTTGTTTTGTCTGGCTAGTTGGATAGAGCGAACATCTGTGACATTGGTGCCAGCGAGTTGTTTGCTGCATATCCATGAACCAAGGCCAGATAAAGAAAACCTTGAACCTGATCTTGGTTGGTGTCTGGTTGGAAGTTTATCGGGTGTTAATGTGGAATCAGTGGAGTTTCTGTTTTGATATCGTAGCGTTGTTTTGGGGGTTCGCTAAAAACTAATGATGCTGGAGAGTGAGTGATTTTCGTTAGAATTAAAAAAGTAATAAGTTCTCGCGAATATAAGCTAATTAAGTAAACATCTTTAATTAAAAAAAAAGTGAATGTAAAAACAGCAATTTAGATAAGTTAATTCTTTCTTTAATTTAATTTAAAAAGTGAATGTAAAACTGTACCCTAGATGTACGAAGTGAATAAACCTTTTTATGAAGAAGTACCAAGTTTGCTATTTAACCCGTTCGTTTCTCCCTAAGTATTTTTTTGAAGCAGTTGTATCCCGTTCTCCTAGAGCACGGCGGAATACCCTAAAACAATTTGGTGGCAGCGGAAAACCGTGACAAGAATCAGTGCAAGAAAAATTGTCAAATTTAGTGTGTAGAAAATAACATAAATTCTTTCTCTTTTTCAAAAGTGAACTTCCTACTACTATATATATTTTGGTGAGAGCAAAAACAATTAAAAAGAATAAAAAAAAAGAAGAATAAAATACCGCATACAACAGCAGCATAGTTTCGTCGTAAATAAATAAATAAATAAAGATACAATTTAAAAAAAAGTGATATAACCCTGTGCAAAAAAAACCTGTCAAATCCATTGTGAAATATAATCAAAGATTGTGAAAGAACTAATAATACAAGAATTTGGTGGCAAACAAAAATCAGTGCCTTTGAAATAGCAAAGTGGCCAGAGTCTCGCACCGTTGGATTACGCGAGGCTTCATCCCTACTTCAAACAAGACGAACCCTGAAGGAAGACTCCAAGAAATCGTCGGCCAGGACGCCTGACGTACCATCTGATCACCAAAACATCCACCCAAGAAGCTTGAAGAAATCGTCAAGTCATCTTAATCCTTCAAGAAGACGTCGGCCAGGACGACCGACGCAGTCAACAGGACAGAAAAATATATATAAATAAAATGGTAGATTCCTTTATTATCTATTAAAAAAAAACAAAATTAGTATACTTTAACTAACATTTCATACACTATATATACATATTTATAAATAACAAAAAAATTTATATAAAATTATAAAGTGTCTTCCAAATTTTCTTTTGATTATAAAAGGTGATGTTAAGTGTTTCAATAATTCAATAATTTTAAAAGTTCTTCCCATTGTGCTTACCCCTTTAGTCCTTTTTTTAGTTTTTTTTTTAAATTTGCACCACAACATAAAAAAATAGTTTTTAAAAAAAAAGTTGAACCGACTTCACAAAAAGCGCTAAAAAGCATAAAATAATTTTTAATTTTATATCTATTACGACATTTTGAAGTCGGTGCAAATCAAACAAACCAAACAAATACAACAAAAGTATTTAATCGTCCTTTCTTATGATCCCGTAAGCTGAAACGTTCAATTGTGGTTATAAAAAAAATAAAACAACTTATTTGTTTAATTTGCACCGACTTCAAAATGTCGTAATAGATATAAAATTAAAAATTATTTTATGCTTTTTAGCGCTTTTTGTGAAGTCGGTTCAACTTTTATTTATTTTATTTTTCACTTTTTAGTGTCTTCTACTCTATAAAACGAAGAAAGAACCATCCAAATTGTTCCACGCGTTATAAGTTAATTTTAACCCCCTATCTCACCTCCATTCCACTACAAATTTTTTCTCGTGGTATCAATCAAGGAACATACTCTACCGAACATAAAAGGAATCATCGAAATCGGTCCACGCGTTACGAAGTTACTACCCCTCCCCCTCCCCCACCACCACCATAGGACCAAATTATTCTCCTATTAGCAATGGGGGATCACACTCTATACAACAGCAAAAGAACCATCTAAATCGAACCACGCGTTACAAAGTTAGCTTCCACCCCCCTTCTCCCACCTCCACCCCAGCAACATTTGTTTTCTTGTGGTATCAACCAAGGATCGTATTCTACCCAATAGAAAAGGAATTATCCAAATCGGACCACGCGTTACGAAGTTAGACTACCCCTCCCCCCCACCCACACCTTTCACCATAGGACCAAATTATTCTGCTATTAGCAATGGGGGATCATACTCTATACAACAGAAGAAGAGCAATCGAAATCGGACCACGCGTTACAAAAACGCGGTTCCACCCCCACCCCCCACCCCCATCCCCCCAAAAATTTTTTCACCTGGTATCAACCACGGAACATACTCTACCCAACAGAAAAAGAATTATCCAAATCGGTCCACGCGTTACAAAGTTAGACTACCCCTCCCCCCCTCCCCCCACCTCCTCCTAGGGAAATTTTTTTTCTCCTATTAGCAATGGGGGATCATACTCTGTACAACAAAAAAAGAATCATCCAAATCGGACCACGCGTTACAAAGTTAGGTTTCACCCCCGCCCCCCACCCCCACCCTACCAACAATTTTTTTGACATGGTACCAATCGGTGAACATACTCTACCCAACAAAAAAAGAACCATCAAAATCGGTTGACGCGTTACGAAGTTATGCCTGGTCAGACATAAAAAAAAAAAAAAAAAAAATAAAAAAAATAAAAAATAAATATACGCGTCGAACTTAGAACCTCTTTGTTTTTGGGAAGTCGGTTAATAAAAGTAATTAAACGACCTCTGCGGTAAAACTTCGTGAGCTTGCCGGTCAGAGGACTTCGATCAAAATCTAAAATTCCCCCCTGCGGTAACACTTCGTGAGCTTGCCGATCAGGAGGAAATTTTTTGATGGGAAGTAGTGATAATTCTCTTTTGTTTTTAATAACAATAGGGTGCGACATAAATTAGAAAAAAATTTTATTATAAGTAAACAATCAAATACATATTTAATTTCCTTGTTCCTCCTTCTCAATATAAATATTGTGCTCATTATAAGCGTTATAAATTTATCCACCCATCTTCTCTCTAACCTTCCTTTTTCACGTAGTTTGACCACACACACACAAAAAAACCTTCAAATAGGCGAAACACAGAAATACATCAATCAAAATGACCGACGAACAAAAACCTTTTGACGACCTTTGTGCGTCCCAATTAACTCGCGTCGACGAAATTAGAAATGTATTAGCACTTTATCACAAAGCCTCCAAACAAAATAAAAGTCCTACATACCTGAATAAATTAAAAAAGTAAGATGAGATCTGGACCAAGTTTGAAAAAGTCGATGTCAAAATCAGAGAACAAAGAATTTGATATAGCCCACGATTGCTTCACCGAATATTGCGCCGAAAAAGCAGAAGATTGGTACAACATCACGAAACGCACTCTTAGCGAAAAACTCAATTCGCCAACCAAAAAAGCATATAACCTCCCAGTCCCTGACCAAAAACAAACGGCACAAAATCAAATACCAAACACTCCAAGAAACTCTACTAAACCAAAGTAAAGCTTTCCTGGAATCTAAGATTAGAACCCTTAATAAATACTGGGAATCCTCCCAAGCTACTCATGAAGAAATCGTGGTAAACGCCACAGAACAAGACTCAGAATGAATACTTGAGTAGAGAAGTATTCATCCAAACAGAAAAAATATTTTTCGAGTTCACCATAGCACTCCAAGAACAACTAGATATTAAATTATCAGGAGACTCAAACCAATCACAAGTAATACAACCAGAACAAAAGAATCCCTTTTACGAGCCCTCACATAAATTTCGCATCTCGGAAGCAAATACACTCATCCCCAATTTTAACGGTAATGCTAACGCTCTCCATAAGTTTATATCATGTGCAGATGATGCTTATGAAAACATCACATCTAACTTGGATGAGCAACAATTCTTCAGCATGATAAAAAATAAACTATCCGGAGACGCATACGACGTCCTAAAATACAATCATGTTTTAAACTGGCCCGATTTAAAGTCAGCATTACTCCTAAATTTCGCTACCAAGTTATCAAAATCCATTCTGCAATCCAAATTAACTAACTCCAGACAAAGTACAGCAGAATCGGTTAAAGATTTCGCATTACGTCTAAACAAAACTTTAGCGGAACTTAATGAAGCGACCTATTCATACACAAAAGACAAATTGCTTCTCCGCTCTCTAATTAAAGACAATGAAACTCAAGCGGTCACAGCTTTTGAAGATGGCTTACTAAACATCCAACTTCAAACACTCGCAAAGCTACACCCCGAAAAAAACAAAACAATCAATAACTGGGTATGTTATCAATCTGAACGAATCTAGACACAAAATAGTATGTTTGGCCAAAGTAACTTCGGCAGAAACAAACAGCCATTGCCACAAAACTTCCATTGCTATAAATGTAACAAGCAAGGACATTTGGCACACAACTGTCCACAAAATCGAAGGCATAACACAGTCCAAAAGTATAGCTACCAAAACGTATCAAACGCAGGTTATCCGATACAAAATACACCAAATCTCGGCAGTACTCCTACTTGCAAATACTGTCACAAACTTGGACACACTCTAGAAGAATGCCACACAAGGGCGGCAAATCATGGAAGTTTTCCCAAAGAAATACCAAATCCAACTGTCCCAAATACAAGAGCTCCCACACAAGCTCACAACAAAAGCCAATCCGAAATGAAAATCCGAATTTTAATAAGACACGAAATATAAATGGAGGGAAAAGCCCTCCAATAACACCTACATGGTCTCAAAATAACAGAAATCCAGTCAATAGAAATATCAAAGCGCCAATATTAGTCGTTTATCATTTGAATTCGGGAGGGCCTCTCGCTAGTACAAACAAAAGCCAATATACACAACAATCCGGATGTGTAAAAAATAATAATAAAATCCTAAAAATCCCAATACGCATGAATCCCAGTTCCATTACAATAACCCTTTCCACCAATGTTTGTTCATCCCAAAATACTAATTTCCTCATTGACATTGGGGCGGAATTTAGTCTAATTAAATTCCAAAAATTAAAGCCAGGTAGCCCCTATTACAAGGACGCTATCTGTAACATTAATACGTTATTTACTGAGTCCACTCTTATATAACACCCATTCCAAATAGTGGGTGAAAATTCTGTACTATCATATGATGACCTACTTGGCCATGACTTTCTATCTCGATACAATGCCTGTGTCGACTATAGAAATAAATACAGTTCCCTAGAGGTGAGTGAATGCCATTCGTCTTATCCCATTGAGCAATATCGTTCAGATTATCCACACGTCTATCTTAGAAATACAGACCCAGAGAAGAGGTCTAAGCAAAAAGCCTTTTATATACAGAGATAACATTGTCTCCAAATGTACATTCCAATAAAAATAAACTGTCCAAAACTTCGCAAGTCGAAATCAGCATAAATGAAGAAGAACCCAGGTCCAACAAAAGATCAGAAAAGCCACATTTAAAAATGAATAAAATTGAAACTCCGCATAAGACGGAATCAATTCTCAGGTCCCATAAAAATCCGAAGAAATCGGATCAATTGTATACTACAATTATCACTGTTCCGACTTGATCTGAATCTATAATTCAAATTCCAACTTCTTCAATTTGTGATGCGGTTTGCTTCTAAAAGGATGTGAAACCAGGTTTGTTCCTATGTAACACCATCGGCCAATGGATTAGCAAAGGTCTTAATCCTCAATACAAATGAGGAAGACGCTAAACTGGCCATTAACGAAGTGAATCCAGAGTTCCATAGCCTAAACGATTTTGAGGTGATCTCTACGAATTCCGACAGAGACCCAATTAGGGGCAGAATAAATAAACTGCGAAACCTTATAAAATTGGATCACTGCAATTCGGAAGAAGCAGAGAGCATTCGCAATATCTGTAAGGGATTCAACGATCTCTCTTCTTCCTAGAAGAGGATTACCTAACACATACAGATGCGTTGAACCACAAAATCGAGACGATACAAGGCAAACCACCGATCTATATAAAACCGTATAGACTTCCTCAGGCAAGCCGAAGTGAAATAAACCGGCAAATTCAAGAAATGCTCAAGTCTGATATAATAAGACCTTCAAATAGTCCCTGGAATTCACCCCCCCCCCCTTTCTGGTTCCTAAGAAACTAGATGAGAACGGAAACAAAAGATGGCGAGTAGTAGTTGACTTCCGTCGCCTGAATGACATCACCATTGGCGACGCCTACCCACTGTCTAATATCACAGATATATTAGATCAGTTGGGTAAATCAAAATATTTCACAACACTCGATCTTGCTAATGGATTCCACCAAATTCGCATGAACAAGAAGGACAGGGAGAGAACTGCGTTTAGCACTCCTTATGGGCACTACGAGTATAACCGTATGCCATTCGGTCTGAAAGGCGCCCCTGCAACTTTCCAATGTGCCATGAACAACGTCCTTTCCGGACTCCAAGGCATTTACTGTTTCGTATACATGGACGATATTGTGGTCCATGGATACAATCTAAAAGACCATAACGCCAGGGTAATAGCCGTATTTACCCGTCTTCAAGCCGAAAAGTGCCATTTCCTAAGAAAGGAAACAATGTATCTAGGGCATATAATAACTGAAAATGGAGTCAAACCGGACCCAAGTCAATTAAGTTCAGTTAAAACCTATCCCCGTCCTAAGAAAGCAAAGGACATAAAAGCTTTCCTAGGCTTTGTCGGCTATTATCGTCGCTTTATTCCAAACTTTTCCAAAATCGCGAAACCTTTGACAAATTTATTAAAAAAAGACACTCCGTTCAAATTTGACGCAGTTTGCGAAGAAGCATTCTGCGAGTTAAGAAACAAACTAATTACAGCACCTATTCCCGCCTATCCAGACTAGAATAAAGAATTTTTTATAACGGCAGATGCGAGTGATTACGCAATCGTTGCCGTTCTTTCACAAATGGCGATCATCCAATTGCTTACTCCAGTAGAGTTCTGAATAACGCAGAAACGAGTTATTCAACAATAGAAAAAGAACTCTTGGCAATAGTTCTCGCGGTCGAACAATACAGACCCTATGTTTGCGGTAGAAAATTTACCATCATTACAGGCCATACACCATTAGTTTGGCTTATAAATCTGAAAGATCACTCCTCAAGACTAATGAGATGGAGGATACGTCCTGAGGAATATGATTACAAAATTATTCACAAATCGGGTAAACTAAATACAAATGCAGACGCTCTTAGTCGAGCATTTCATGACAATAACAGTAATAAGCACATTTCTATCAATACCGTAAATGTAATTACGCGAAATCAAGCCAGAGCCCATCAAATAATTCCGAATCCACAAGTGCAACACACTCACAAAGTAGTTCAGTAAGAATAACTGAAACTAATTTTCCCCTTGTAACAAAAAACGTTACACATAAATTTTTCATTCTCCAAATAGAAACAACAGCTCGAACAGGTGCTAGATTCCAAAATAAAATTTTCGCAAAAACAAAAATTTGTCAATCGGCCTTAACACTTTCAAACATAATTCCTCATCACTTACAATCTTCAAAATAAATATACCATTCCGATCTCCACGAGACAAATCAGACTTAGAAGCAATCCTATCACAAATCGCCACTTACGGCGAATTCCAAAAATTAAAGAAAATACATATTTCTTTACCTAATCTAAATTTACAAAACCTCCTAATTTTAAAAGACGCCATAAGAAATACATTCACAAATCTCCTAGTAAATGTAATACTCCATTTGGATTCTATTAAATATCTTGCCAAACAAGAAGACATTGACCAAGTATTGAAAGATTTCCATATACTTCCCATAGGAGGCCATCAAGGCATCTCAAGGACCATTAAAAGATTGAAAAAACAATTTTATTGGCAGGGAATGTCAGAAGACGTTGTCAATTTTGTTAAAAAATGTACATCCTGCCAACTGAACAAATCTTCTAAAAATCCAAAAGTCCCCATGAAAATTTCGACCATTAGCTTTAAATCATTCAAGATATAGTAGGACCTCTCCCTATTTCTCACTCCGGTAACAAATATTTACTCACTTTTCAGGACGATCTCTCTAAATATTCCGAAGCGATTCCAACCGTAAATACGGAATCTAAAATCTTAGCAGAAGCCTTCACAACTCAGAGAAAAAATACCAGATTATCTAATGTTACCGATAACTCACCAATGCAATCACGCCCTACAGCTTTATAAACTAAACAAAATATGGGCGGCAATAATTAATGACAAGTTAGTCTTCGAAGTAAAGTTGCCATTGCCATTCAAAGAATCATGCCAGCTATTTAGAATCTTTTTGTTTCCAACTTTATACAGTAACAAATCTTTCGTTTACTTAAAATGGCGTTCAAACTATATAATGATTGACTACAATCGTGAACACCATTATGGGTTGGACTTAAAAGATTTTAACGACTGTTTATACCCCAAAACTGCCCAATATTATTTTCAAATCAATCAGCATTTTGAATTCAATTAACGACACCAAACTCATGGCTATTTTCTTTGAAAAGCCCAACAACAGCAGACTTCATATGTGGAAACGCAGTAGATACGTTAATACTACCAAAGAAAGGGAAACTAACGATCAAACCGGATTGCTACATACGAACAAAAAACTTCATACTACATGGATACAAAGAATACGCAAACATTATTTATAAAAAATTCGAATCCAAGCTGAATTTACCAAACATACTGTCCAAACTACCCTACGAACATATTAAAGACAACGAGGTGCTAGTAAAACTACACGATAATTCCGAACTACATAGAGCAGATATCATTCGCAATCAATCAATTAAAACAAAATGAAGAAAAAAGCTTAGCACCCATCAGTAACCATGACATACAACATTACACGCTGTTATATATACTCCTAACAGCGATGATTGTCATATTATTCGGCTGCGCACTGAAAAAAACTGAAAAAACAACCCATAACAAATTGTCCGCCACAATCGGGAAATCGAGAACTTCCAAGAAAAAGAAACATCAAATTATTTCACTTAATTTTTTTTATTTTTTATTGTAAATTATATTCGTTCTTATAGACTAAGAAAAAAAATTGAATGAAAGAAAAGAAAAGATCCAGAACACTACCGAAAATTCGCTCACTCAACTGATCACCTTCCAATAATTCTCTTGGACGAAAGTTTTTATACCCATAAGGAATAAAAACTTTCTGTTTCCAAGGGGGGAGGGATGTTGTGACTCAGTCACAACCTTTTATCATTATTAATCAGGCATTTAGCCAATTAATAAAATATTTGCTTTTAATAAATTCCCTAAAATACAAAAAAAAAGAAAACCCCAAAATTTATTCTCACTGCTTAGGCATTTAGCCTAATCAGCAATTATAACCATCCAAAAAATAAAAAACAACAATTTATAATACCCACCATCTACATTCCTTTCCCATAAAATCGTTGACGATCATATATCGCCAACTGTTTACCTAATCCTCATTTTCCCGCTGTACATAAATATTCCCACGCACAAAAACCGTAAATATTGCAAATTCTCCAATTTGCAAAAGCTTTTTTGACGGCAATTGCTAGCGCTACAGAAGTAGCTTCATGCTAACATTGCTGACGCTGCAAGTTGCACTTTCCCACACCTGCCAGCGAGTTGTTTGCTGCATATCCATGAACCAAGGCCAGATAAAGAAAACCTTGAACTTGGTCTTGGTTTTTTTTTTTTTTATATATGATGTTGCCAAAGCTCAGGGGATGCCCTATGATGCTAAAGCACAGCCTTGGCAGGAAAGGAATTAAGGTTTAGGGAAATGGGTTAGGAGGTTGAGTGAAGGAGGTGTCGATGTACGCCCCGTTTGAAAGTTTCAGGCTCATAAGACGAGGGAAAAGCAGAAGATGGTAAACTGTTCCACATTCGTGTTGTTCTGCTAAGAAAAGATTCCCGAAATTTGACGGTACGTCCAAATTTCACCCGGAGAGTTGCTGTCTGGTTGGAAGTTTATCGGGTGTTAATGTGGAATCAGTGGAGTTTTTGTTTTGTTATCGTAGCGTTGTTTTGGGGGTTCGCTAAAATCTAATGATGCTGGAGAGTGAGTGATTTTCGTTAGATTTAAAAAAGTAATAAGTTCTCGCGAATATAAGCTAATTAAGTAATCTACTTTAATTAAAAAAAAAAGTGAATGTAAAAACCGCACTTTAGATGTGTTAATTCTCTTGTGATTTGGAAAGTGAATGTAAAAATCCCACTTTAGATATGTTAATTCTTTCTTTACTTTATTTTAAAAAGTGAATGTAAAACTGTACCCTAGATATACGAAGTGAATAAACCTTTTTATGAAGAAGTGCCAAGTTTTCTATTTAACCCGTTCGTTTCTCCCTAAGTATTTTTTTGAAGAAGTTGTATTCCGTTCTCCTAGAGCACGGCGAATTACCCTACAACATGACCTGATACTGACAATGACAATTCACACGCCGCATCAGACATACCGTCAGCATTTTCTCTTCGTGGGAATCGTAGTCACGTTGCATCTGCACCTGAGCTGCTGGGTTTTATTGCGCTTATTATATTTATGATACAATATTTCGTTAACTCCTCCCGTCTCAAATTTCAAGGTCCTCATTGAACCTCAAAAATATGATATTTTGTTGACGCTTGTAATGTTTGGGGTTCAGGTAACTCTGCATCATCGGGCGGTCTCTCCGTCGAGGTCGATGACATGTGAATGGCCAGCGAAATCGTATGATGAAGATGATGATTGCCAAGATAGCTAAGGATGACAGGCTGAGGTTAGTAGCAATGCCTAGATTGTTTCTAGTCCTTTGAATTCGAATTTGGGTTTTGTTGATGTGCAATTCCTTCATCGCCTCAAGCGTAAGTATCTCTTCTTATGCGGTTAGGATGGAACTCAGCTGTAAGACGGCAGGTAAGGGCATATAGGTGGAAATATTCCTTGATGTGAAATTCCTGTTGCCGATCGTGACGGTAGCGTTGGTAAAAAGAACGACAAATGTCCCAGTAAGGTTTGTTGCTACTTCGTTGAGTAAGATTGTTCCGTTGTATTGGTTCAGGAACAGCACTCCAGGTCCTATTTCTTCTATAGCATGTGTATGCAATCCCGTTGTTTTGGTGTATGTTGATTGTTGGGTTCTTAGGAGTTTCGGTAAGCATTCGTCATTATTTAATTCTACTAGATTACTTCTACTACAAATTTTTAAGCTATTAAAATTATTAAAATATTGCTTTATCCCGTATATTTTGTTTTTACAATTTAGGATGTTCTCGTAATCAAATTTATTAATTATATTTTTAAATTTTGTCGGCTTAATTAACAGCATATTACATTCGTTTGAATCTCTTACCGGGATATCTATTATGTAAATAATTGATGAATTACTAGAAGCTATTTATACACTTGCTAATTCAGTTGCTTCTTCTATATTTATATATGGAATGATATTTTTCTCACAAGAACCTTTAATTACATTGAGTTATCATCAAGTAAAAATGAATTAATGAGAAAAAAAATTCACTCGGGTTATGCGAATATTTCCTGCACATTCTGTGCATTTTTGAAAATATTTTACCGCAAAGTTAGTGGGATCATAAATTGATACAGCTGTCTAGTTCGATGTTAAATTTTGTTGGATTTTCATCTAGTTTTCGTTTTGTCGCGAAGGCGTCCAGCAGCTGAAGGAAAGTTAAAAATTTGGTGCAGCTGTTGATAACGAGCCAAAGGACTTAACTTTTCTTCATTAGAAACGCCGATCGTGTTAAGAAATTTTTATATTTCTTTCGTTGCTCGAGTTTAACAAGTGTTGTTTTGATTTTTAGATAGAATTAATGAGACCAGCTTTGGCCCAATGAATTGCATATTCTATATTTGTAATTTCCTCTCATAATATTTCAAATTGAAACTTTAGATTTAATGTCAGTGAGTTCTATATTTGTAATTTCCTGTCATAATATTTCAAATTGAAACTTTAGATTTAATGTCAGTGAGTTTTGAGTGCATCGCTGTTCTTAACAATTTTCATAATTTCGTTAGTTATGTTTGAGAGTTTGTTTATTCTTTCTAGTGGAATTTTATTTAAAACAACTTGCCTGTTATTATTCTCTAGGACATTATTAATTTTGTCTGTTAGGATTTCAAAGTCTTCGTGATCGGGGCAACCATCTATCCATTTCCAAGTTTTTCTTAAGAAATCTAATGAATGTTTCGTCTTTAATTTTGGTTTTAGCCTATTTAAATTGGTTTCAATGTGCGATATTTCTTGGGTTAGGAACGGATAAAGGGGATCGTTACTGGATACCTTTGAGTCGACTGTTGCTTTTATCTCGTCTAATTTTGTCTCGTTTGCTTCCAATTCTATTACGTGGATCAGTCTTAATATTCCAGTTTGTATTTGTACCTTCCCTAATTCTATTGCAACCAATTGCGAGTTTGAATAGTCCAATATTTGAATTTCGGCCAAACATCCCGTGATAAATATTCTGAAAAGGAGAAAATAAATTTTTATATGACTTTTATGTACTGTTCTGCCTGATTCTGTGATTATGAAGCTATTTTTGTTTTCCTTAACGTTTTCTCTTTTTTATCGGGGTGTGAGCTTTGTTCCATCTCGTTTATTAATTTTGACATAAATTATATCTCCTGAATTGAATGTTTTGAGGGCTTGTTTATTTTTATTATGATTCTTCAGATCGCGTTCTTGTTTATCTATTAATCTCTGTACATTATCCTGCCTGGCTTTTTCGTATCTCTCGGGGTCTACTCTGACCCTTCGCCCAAAGAATACTTCAATGGGCTTTTTATTCGTCGTAGAGTGAATGGAGCAATTGTACTCGTAAACGTCTCGATCTAGCAACTCTTCGAAGGATCTCGGCTTTTATACATCTAATTATCTCTGATAACGTAGAGTGAAACCTCTTTACTTGCCCGTTGGGACTGCTGAAATAAGGGGGTGTTTTAAAAATCTTTATACCTAGCTGGTCTTCGACCATGAAGCTAATGGAACTGGAATTTAAGGATTTTTCGTTATCTATTACACAAATTTTCTGGGATTCCAAACATGAAAAGAAGAAATGGCTCTCTAATGTCCTCGATGGAACGCGATTTCAATGTCTTTGCCTGAGCGTATTTAGAGAATTTGTCAACTGCTGTAAGAACTAAATTCTTCTCGACGATATTTTTGTCCATATGCAGTATTTGTCCCGGATAGTGGTGTTTCTCCTATTGTTGGATTAGCAGGGTGCCTTTAGTACTTGTGCTGTCTACAGGTAGTGTCTCATTACTTCGGTTATTTTCTTTGTCATTGTAGGGAAGTAGAATTTTTCTAGGAGTTGAATTTTGTTCTCCCTGACATTACGATGGGCTCTTCTATGTTCTAAAATAAACTGTTCCTCTTGTTCTGCTTCTGACGGTAGGTCTTGAGATTTCGTTGCATGCATTTGATTTTTTAGTTTTAGTGTGTACATTAGACGTTTTGTATCATTCCTATGATTCTTTCCGAAGTGAAAATTCCATTAGTTATTGATGGGTTGAGATGTTTTTTGAATATTTTAATCAGTTCTTCCTCGGAGTAGTCTGGGAAGGGACTGTTGAATACGTAATTGTTCTCATCACCTGTTTGAATACATAACTGGTTTTTTAAAGCATTTATAGGGGATTGGACTGTGGGGATAAGATCATGGTAAGAACTGTCTGCACTGTGCACTGTATCTGTCATGGAATTAATTTGGAATGAAGCGCTATTCTGAGGAGAGCGCGATAGTGCATCCGCGACCACATTAGTTCTACCAGGCTTATAGAGGAGTTCGTGGTTATACTCTTCTAGTATCGCTTTCCATCTTTTCATCTTGGCATTATTACTTTTATGGCTCAGCGCGTAAGTAAGCGGCTGATGGTCTGTAAAAATTTTCACTTTTGAAGTGGCATATAGGTAATTTCTTAAAGAATTCAATGCCCAGATTATTGCCAGCATCTCTTTCTCATTAGCTGCATAGATTTCTTCTGCTCTACTGAGGGTTCTAGTTCTGAGCCAATTGCGAATTTTGAGGCATCCCTTTTTAAATGGAACTCCTTGTTTAAATTCGGATGGGCTAGGATAAGTTCCTCTGAAACTAACGCATTTTTAATCTTAGATAATAATACTTTGGCTTCGTCGTTCAACCGTCTGAGTTTGTTTTTTAGGCGCTTTTGGGCCTTCCTCTCTTAAGAGGTTTGTTAGGGGTTTTGCTATTGTAGCGTAATCCCTGACAAAGCGTCGGTAGTAGCGGGACAGGCTTAGAAACGACCTAAGGTCTTTCAGCGTCTGTGGTGGTGGAAAATCGACTATGGCGAAATTATGAATCCTAAAAATTCTACACTTGTTTTGAAGAACTCACTTTTATCGACCTGAATCTTCATGTTGGCTGAATTTAGGGTTTCAAAAATCGTTTCGATGTTCTTGATGTGTTTTTCCTCGTTTTCGCTAAATATAATTATATCGTCGATATAGCCGAAGCAAGTCCTTCCTATGTGGTCTCTTAATATATCAGCTAGGGCTCGTTGTAAGATTGCCGGGGCGTTGTTGAGTCCAAAGGGCAACCTTGTAAACTCGTATTTGCCGTTGTTTACTGAGAAAGCTGTTTTCTCAACGTCGGTTTCCCTTGGTGGAACCTGATGAAATCCACTCTTGAGATCTATTACAGAGAACAGTTTATTTTTACCTAGTTGCATTAGCACTTCGATAATATTAGGCATGGGATACCAGTCTGCTATTGTTATACTGTTCAATTTCCTGTAGTCTATCACCATCCTGTATTTCTTTTCTCCTGAAGCATCCTGCTTTTTGGGTACTACCCACACAGGTGAGTTATATGGAGATCGAGAGGGTCTGATTATTCCGTCGGTTAATAACTTATCTATTTGTCTCTCGATTTCGTCTTTCAGGGACATAGGGTATGGATAAAATTTTGTATAAACAGGGGTGTCTGATCTGGTACGAATTGGTCCTACAACCTTTGTAGTGTAGGTGAGCTTTTCGTCTGCTTCGGCAAACAATTCGCGATATTTGCTTGCTAATATATTCATAGAGTTGCGTTGATTATTTGTCATATGTTTACTTCTAATGTCTATAGAGTTAACGGCTTGGGCTACAAATTCTTTAATTTGTATTTTGATTGAGTCTTTAATGATCATGTAATTGTGTTTACTGTGGATAACGGCAGACAATTCCTTAAGGCTGTCGTTACCTAGTATCGCATGAAATCATACTAATAATGGTAATAAAAAGAATTTAATTTTTAGTTCTTTTAAGTTGATCAGGTTAACAAGAGTATGATGAGTAATTTTGACTTGTCCTCCTACGGAATATATATATATATATATATATATATATATATATATATATATATATATATATAGGTATATGTATATTCAAGATAAGGTAGTGGAAAGTCCTCATCCTAAAAAATGAATATCGGCAAAATTGATGACTGATCCTAGTAATTATTGGTATCGTCATATTCTCTGTCTCTGTGCAAAACTGTAAGGGCGAACAGTTCATAGTCCAGCTTACATCCGAATTTATTTAAAAAATTTAGTCCAATTAAACCGTCTGTTATAATTGGGAAGTCGTTTTCTACAACATGTAATATATGTAGGAATCGGAGAATCTGCGTTTAAAAAACTATTTGGCTAGCTGGGTTTGAACCGAGACCATGCGCATGATACTCCATTTCCCTAACCACTGGGCTACCAGCGCCGTTGCCGATTGTCCGTTCCAAAGTTCTTTTCATGGATCCCACATATATGTTTTATTGTTTCTCCTTCAGTTTCAAAGTTTTATTATTATCGTACCAATTGTTTCGATTTCGCCATTGGTTATTCCTTTTATTTTGCAAGATTCTTTTCTTACTTTTAAGTTTCTTATTAAGCTCTTTTTCTTGATTATAGATATGTCTGCTCCCGTGTCTATGAACCATGATACATTTCGGGATGTTGCATTACTACTAATATTTACATAGTTCGTTAGATTATTTATTGTTAATCTATGCACATTTATGCATTATTTATTGGATACTCTTTGTCCCCCTGAAAGACGAGTTTCGAGGACTTCTTGTCTGTTTCCCGAATGTACTACATTTATTCGTCTAAATGGACGATTCTGATTCTGTATGTTACTTGCTCTGTTCGCTCTGTTCCCTGTGCGATAGTTGATTCAGTGTGTACTTTGGTTATTAAAGGTATTTTGAGGCAATTGATACTTTCTGTTGATTGTGTTATTGTAGTTGTTCCTCTGTTGATTCTTGCGACTTCGAAAGTTCTGACCTCTTCTGTTGCTCATATGGAAAGATTGGTTCCGCTGATTGTTAGAGGAGCGTGTTGGATGGAATGAGAATCTGAGAATGTTCCCGGTTTGCCTGTTATCAGATACAATCTCTGTCGTTAGTTGTACAGCATTTGATAGTGTTTTAGGTTGTGCAGCAAATACTGTGAATTTCAGTGGTTCTCTAAAACCTAATTTAAAATCACTATAACTGATCATTCAGTTTAGCTATTATTTGCCTGTTATCTTCTCCTTGTTCATCTGTGTATTATTCAAATCCGCGACCAGCGATTCGATTTTATTTGAAAAATCTTGCACTGATTTCTCTCCTTGATCACTCTTAGATAATTCGTTTTGAATTCTCAGAGGGTTTTTGTTGGATTAAAATAGTTTCTGTAACGTCGTCCTGAGGCTTGAGAACGAAGTTGGTGCTCTCCGATATTCTTGTTTTGATAACGAAGTTGACTAATTTCTTTTGTTCAGCTACATTTTCCAAGGAATCATGTAGAAATTCTATTATATTTATGAAGTTTGTGAGATTTTTCGGATCTTCATTGAACTCAGGTACAAGTTTCATTGTTGCTGTCATGTCTATTAGAGAATTCCAGTCTGTTATCTTGAGCTGTGTTATCTTCTTCCGCCATTGATTTTTCTAAAATAGCTTTTGTTTCCCCTGTTTTCTTAGTAATGTATCTTTCTAATTGTATGTGTTATTATAGTTTTCTATTATTGGCTCACAATTTTTCTTTTCTTCTTTTAACAATTTGTTAAATTCCTCTTTGAAGTTTTCTTTCAATTTATCAGTGAGATTTCTTTTCCAAATAAATTTTCTGCACTATAGGTTCGACTTTAATTCTTCTACACTTCATGTTTTTGTAAAGAATTTTTATTTTATCATTTTATTCATACATTTATTTTGCTTACTTTTTCCGATACACAATTATTTATTTTCTTTTTTATGTAGAAATAACTTATAATTCGGATTATTATTATGATGATGTTGCTATTAGTAGGTATTTTACGTCTTGTACATGTTTCGTGAAAATATTTGGATCCAGAATGGAATTTGATGATAGTGCTGCTACAGCTATGTTGTTAGTTGATTGATTCAATTCATTACTGGTTTTGATTCTTCTTCTAGTTTCACTGATCTACTAAAGACTAAGTTTTCTTAATATATATGTATATATATATATATATATATATATATATATATATATATATATATATGTGTATATATTTATAAGTAGTTATGACCTACAGGGAAAGAGCATTGTTCCAGCGATGCTTGAAATGCAATTTTCGGTATATCTCAATAAGGGTTCCTAATCGACGCTCCTTTCTCATATATTTTTTTGTTCGTTTGGGTTTCAAGTAGCGACAAGTAAGAGATTATACGAAATGGTAAAAACACACTGTATAGAGAAATTGAAAATCATATTAGGACAGACAAAACTTAATATCACTGCTTTGTAGCAAAAATGCAAAAAATATAAGGCTCTGAGACAAGATTCTTAATAAAAAGTTTTATTGTTAAAGCAGAACTAATAATCTTGTGTATGAAAGATATATTGCACAATTAAATTAATTTCCTGAGACTCTATATGAATCGAAAAGGAATAATAAAAACATAACTACATGGCTTTTGATGACGTAGCAAAGTATCTGAGTTGGTTAGCCGAACACGCAAGAGAGAAATGGTAGGTCTGTGCTCTTCCAAGAAGGCGGTGCGCACTTCCAGAGTGACTAGCAGGCACACCGGGCGAGAATAATGGAATAGTGGTTGAGATCTATTAATCAGTAAAGGTTTTAAAATACGATCGCCTGACGCGTTACAACAAAGAAGTAAAGTCACCCTATCCGGGGATGCCTTAAACCTTCGGCCGATCTCTCAGATTTTGACAAATAAGTTCTGGGCAATTTGTTCTAAAATTAGCCGGTCTTATCGGCAATAAATACTTGGTCAGGAACGTAAAATTTTTTTTAAAATAATTTTTATCAGTATTGCCCATTTTGCATCACCATTTGTTCTTCAGTCCAGGATTTTGGAGCGACCGAAGTCGGTTCGTTTCCAGGTCTGGACTGAGTTAAGCCGCGGCTGAGGATGCGGTTTGCTTACCAAAGAGATCCAACGGTAGAAGGTGGAGAATAGATTTCAATGCTATAGAAGGTGTGGTTCTAAGGGCACTTGTTATCAAGAGTGTTGCCATCCTCTGAACTTTTTCCATTGCTTTGTGATGGGTTGATATATTTAGTGCCGGCCACCAGACAATCACCCCATACATAAGTATAGGTCGTATGACACTTGTGTAGAGCCAATGCACAATGCGTGTCTCCGTACCCCATCTATTCCCTATTGCTTTCTTACACAAGTACAGCGCTACTGTAGCTTTCCGTACTCTTTCTTGGATGTAAGGCTTCCAGGTAAGTTCTCTATCTAGGACTAGACATAGATATTTAACCTGATTACACAGTTTCAGTCTAACCCTGTCTAGTGTAGAGCAATTCATAGGAGGCGTTTTATCTCTCCGAGAGAAGAGTATTAACTCTATGTTGTTCAGGTTTATGCCCAAAGCACATCCATCACTCCATGATAATATCTTGGAGAGGGCGTGTTGTAACACTTCAGTTAGTATGTCGGGGTGCTTTCCTGAACATATCAGGGCAATATCATCGGCGTAGGCGATAACCTTGTGGCCGGACAGTTCCAGGACTGTGAGTAACTCATCCAGAGTTATGTTCCATAAGAGTGGTGAGACGATGATCCTCCGTTTTAGCATGAGGTCACAGCAGCGATATTGTTAAAATCACCCTCAATATCAAGGAAGGCTGCTGGGCTGTCTCTACGGACTTACCTTTAGTGTAAGCATGGTGTGAAATTAACTATGTAACCTTATTCTTAACCTAATGTGGCGGATGCCCCAAGAGGACAAAACCTCCTTTACATGGGTATCAAAACTTGAACACGAAAACTTCATTTTAGTAAAAAATAAAACACAATTTTTTCCTAATCTTATAATATTTTTTTTTTAATTTCAATAGATTATTAAAACTAAGAACGTTAAGCGCAAAAATATACTGTGGAAATTGTTTCAATAGTCCTATAATAACAATGATCATATAACCGAAGAACTATTGAAGCAATTTCCACAGCGTCAGTATATTTTCTGTTTCGTACATTTATAAAAGCGTTGATTTAAAAAAAATTTGCTTACATATTTTATTAAAATTAATCCCAATTTAACACTTTCACTGCTTCTTTGTTAGGCCATGTTGGCTTTAGGATAACGACATGGGATTAGGTTTCATTCGGGAAACATATGTTCCTGCTTTCCTAAATTAAAATGATAATTAATGTTATTAAATGCTCTTATAATTGAATGGTTTAGTGCAAAAGCCACTCAACTGAACTGCATTCTTATAAATTTTTCGGTATTGACAACAAACTGTTTTGCCAAGTATAACAAATGAAAAAACTGGAAAAAAATTTGCAAACGCATTAAAAGAAATGCAATAAATCATTTCCAGTGAAAAAAATGCGTTTTTTCATTATTTATGGCTTAGTCTTTTTAATGGATTTTGTCCCAAAATGTGTAATGTTATAAGTACATCTTCGTCAATGGAGTAAGTGATCATGCGTCGGCATAGCAATCCGGAGGTCCCAGGTTCGAATCCCACCGGCGGCGACCTATAGTTATTTTTCTGCTGACAACAGATTACGATAAAAAGGCCATGGGTTGGGTGTTGCAGAGAAAAATGTCAGTGGTTCGAACTTCCCTTTAAATTGTAGGTCGACATGCAATCGTTGTCTCGAATCGGGTGAAGTTGTTGAACTAGGAAGAGATAGAGATAAGTACACATAGACATGGGGTCCGTAATACAGGCAGCAGAGTACTTTTTTATTTGACTTAAATAACTTCAAAAATATTTTTCATAACACAAACCGATCACTTAAAGCTATGATAAATTTTTCAACTTTTTAAACCGTAAAGAGCATAAATTATTAAAATTTGACATTTCTAGCAGCAAATACCCCACGAAATTTGAAAACCTAACCTCATTTAATTGTCCCCAGGAGTCCGTCAAAATATAATCTTTGAGACCCCTTCCTCTATAACTTAAGGGCTAGGCAAAATTGAATGCATAACACCATCGATAGAGTACCAAACTTGTTTACAAAACATGTTTGAAAAACGGTTCTAATGGCTTTCATTAAAATCGATCCATAAGGCTCGGATTTCTGTAGCTCAGTATGACCAGTACGGTCTAATCGTCGGGTTTAACAATACTAAAGATAAAAGATTATAAGGAATTAAATAATTAAACATAACACATTTACATTTAGGTGGAATTTGAAGCTCCAATTGGATATAAGGAACAACACTCAGAAACGAAAAGGGAATGTGAACCGGAAGAAAACAATGAATCATTTCAGGACGATGCCAGCACATTTTGTGGTGAAGGTGTTCGTTTGGATGGAAAAAAGAAAAAAGAAAATCAGTTGGACCAGCCGACATTTATAAAGGTTAATGGATTTATTCAAAATAACCTTGTTTTAATTTTCTCTTTTATATATAGTTTCAAACGCGTGGTATTCCAGATTATGAGCATCCATTTGGATTGATAAAGTTCGACAGAAGTGTTAAACCTATTAGTGACCGGATTTCGCAACCACAACAAGTTGAAGAAGACTATGAGGATTTTCACGGACAAGGCTTTTCTCTAAAGAAAGGAAGAAAGTAGGAAAACCTAAGGCTACTTCTTTTTGACATTTCGATGTTTAAACTACTACTCAAATTATACCTATTTTCAAACTGTTCCATTGTTTCCGAACTGTTCCATTGTTTTGTTTTATTATTATCACGTCCTTAAAGTTACAATATCGACAAAGGAAATTTATCTACATGTTACTACATCATCATACAATATCACGAATCTAAAAAAAATTATGTTTAAAAGTATCGACAAAGTATTCTAATTAAAAATTTACGTCTTCCCCTGTACGTACTTATTTTGGAAATGTTGGTCGTTAGTTGGTCGTTCTGTAGTGGTTTAGATAATTTAGTTCACATTTATTTATTAAGATTCATCAAATACTGACTACTATATCAAAAATATAATAATATAATTACATAAGAATTAGAAAAGGTAACCCTAACAAAGCTGATTCTTCAGTTGAGGTCTCGACAAGTGAAAATCAATAAACTCAAAATGATTATTAAAGAGTAGGGGCGAATAGGAATCGATAAATACAGAACCCCAAGCAGTTCGGGGGAATTAACCGCACCTTGCAAGCAATCGAAGGCAAAAACAATTCTGTAGTTGTCGCGTCTACTTTCAAGGGACTCCAATGAAATAAGTTTTAATCGGTCAGCGTACGGAGGGAGCTGAAGACGATCAATCCAAGGAAGGCCGAGAAGGGCAACTCTTACGAATCTACGCTGTACGGCCTCAATGCGATTAATATGAGTCGCATAAAAAGGAGACCACATTGGACTAGCATACTCCAAAACAGGTCTTTCGAACATAAAATAAAGGAGTTTAGATATGTGGGTCAACAAACTCTCTAGACAATCGCTTAATAAAGCCCAGAGCAGAATTAGCATTGTTTACGATAGTGTTGATATGGCCGTCAAATTAAAAGGTCGTATTTAGCACGACCCCTAAATCTTTGGTCTTGTCAAGTCTGTTCAGAGTTAAAGTGCACTGGATTCCTTGATCGAGAGAACGACATAGTGGTGCACTTGCTAATATTTCGAGGATGGAAGTTTGTAGAACACTAATTATGAAAGGCGTCTAAGTCAGAGTTTAATAGTGCACAGTCATTCGCACTTGAAATAACGCGGACAATTTTGGCGTCTTCAGCGTATCATAGAATTCTCGAATTAGGGAGAATTAAGGATACATTATTAATGTAAATGATAAAAAGCATTGTTCCTAGATGACTGCCTTGAGGAACACCGAAGGTGATATAAATATCATTAGAAAGTGTGCCACGAAATAGAACACGTTGCGTGCGATCAGACGGATAGGAACGAATCCATTTAACGTGATGGAAACCCTAGAAAAGATAACTTACGAACAAGAACACTGTGGTTAATTCAATAACTTGCCAGCTTGAATAGCAGAAATACAGCAATTAGATAATTCCAGCAAGTTAGTCGTAGTAGATCTACATTTCATGAAGATGCTGAAAGGAATTGCAGTGGAAGTTAAGAGCATTGCACACCAGAGCTCAAATTTTACCAATACAACATAAATTGGCAATGGGGCGATAGTTTGATATGTCACATTTTGTTGACAGATAGTTTCCAGGATTTCGGAAAAACACCACAACAAATAGATAAGTTAAATAAGTGACAAAGTATAGAAACTAGGGACATGCGACAGATTTTTACAAAGCAAGCAGGGATACCATCAGGACCACACGAGGATTTATCAGCCAAACCAGAAATATGCTTAGGACAGCATCCTCGTCAAACACAAGATCTTTGGTTTCAAGGGTAGTCGGCGCAAGCCTCGTCATATGAGTAAAATCCTTATCTCTAGTATCACAGTCTGTCGCCAAAAACGCTGTGCCAAAGTTGCCAAATAGGTTGGCAGTCGTCAGAGGATCGTCACTCGACGTCACCAAAACTCAACACAGAAGGGTAGCCATCACAATTACGCTTAGAATTTACGAACCTCCAGAACTGTTTCAGCTCAACACGTAAAGTGGATTTAATTCTCTCGAAATAGTCGGAATAAGATATATCAAGTGCAGAGCAAAATTGGTTGCGTAACATGGAGTAAGCTAAGTTGTCAGCATCACTCCTTGAGGAACAAAACCGCTTCCAAGCTTTATTTTTTAGATTCTTTAAGTGCCTCACGGAACTATTGAGCCAAGGCTGATAGTACGCGAACCACGAAACCTTGAAACAGGAACACAATTAGCAAAACAAACAGAAAGAGAATCGTAAAATGATTTTACAGCATTATCGATGTCACGCTCATTCAGAACATTCGTCCAATCACAGGCAAAAAGCCAATTATTAAGTTTAAAATAATCAGCCTTGCTAAAATTATAACAAAAATTACTTGAATCAGAAGATGCCGTCAATACAGGATCAAAACCAAGAATGATATGCAGTGCTGGATGATGACTCAGAAACCAAGGGAGATATACAGTGCTTCACGACAGTACTTAAGCAGTCAGATGAGAACACCAAATCTTCAAACTTGCCCGAGTCATTCATCACGTCACAGGCCTGTAATAAACCGCAAGAGGCAATGGAATCTGTGAATGCCAAAATGTACTGTGCAGCAGCCGAAAAGGATGGTAGTATGCAATCCCTGTCCAAGGAGCGCTCCCGACCGACCCAAGGTATATTTAAATCTCCCAGAAGGTCATCCGACTGAAGTAGCAAGTCAGCCAGTCTTTCGACATAAGTAGACATCAACTCATAGGGCGATCCAGGTGGAATATAGACCGTGACAATGTATACGTTTTTGTGTGGGAGCCTGTTTCCATGTAGTGGTTGAGTTCGAATTATTGAATATAATTGATTTTGTTTGAATTTGAACACTCAGCTTTATAAGCTGTATTTGATATTGATATTATGTATCAGGCAGGAAAAAAATAATTTTGAAATCATTGAGATATTTCAAAATTATTGTTTTCCTGACAAATTTTGAGGTATTGTAAATAAACTTGGATTATTGTATTGTAAGAGATATTGTAAATAAACTTGAATAGGGATCCACGGAACGACAAACTTTTGGTCCGACGAAAAAAGTAAGAACGAAGCCAGTGAGCAAAGAAGGACGTAAATCCAAGGGTAGCTAACTTGTGAATTGAAATTCTGTGATTAAAAAAAATCTTGTCGCACATCCATTTCTATTTCTAAAAGAGCTATCGGTCGTAATGTTATTTGAACTGTCCAGTTTCTTCTCGTATGTACTGTAATACGATTCCTATTTGTTTCACAACACAGCCATTCCGGCACATGGTTCGGGCCGTTGTGTCGGACTGTCAAGTGTAATCTGTTTCAGCCACTGACATAAATATAATGGAGGTAGCATGTTGCAGCTCTTATGGTCCAACTTACTCCCTGGGGTGTTTTAAAATTAATCGACATGTTTAAAGAAACCTTAAATTTTCATGTAAAATAAATTAAAAGTGCTTGTAAGGAACCTATATTACAATATAAATTTCTTTATACATAGATGTTATCAAATTAATCAAAATTTAATGAGAAGTAGAGAAATAAAAATCCAGTTTAAAGTTTTTGCCACCCATGTCCCTAAGTTTTAAAGGCGCATTGAATGTCATAACATCTAGTATGGCAAAAAATTAATCAGGAAATATGGAAAATTACAAATGTTTCTTTAGATATGGAAAGTGAGGGAAATCACTATAATTGACTTTGGTTTTGCTAAAAGTTCAATATTACTTTTAGATGTTCTGCTATGAATAAAGGAAATATAGAAAATTATAAATATTTTTTTAGATATGAAAATATTTAGTTTGACAAATAAGAATTTGTTATTACAATATATACACTTTCTGATTCGCGCTCCTCAAGTTGATTTAAATTTCGCATATACATTATTTACTGTGGATGATGTTGTAACGTGGGATTAAGTTCGCCGGCTCCAGGGTCAAGGCTTCTGAAGAAAACGCCCCGATTCCTCACTACAATTTCCTTTTATTTCAAAGTTCTAGATTTTAACTGGTTTCTATCGCAATATTTGTCTCTTAAATTTACACTTCCAAATACACATTTGTCTTTCTCTAATAATTTGATATACTCTTCTTACTCCGTAACCTTCGGGATAACGTGCGAACGGTTCCGCTCAGTTCTGGCGTACAAGGCCGGACTCGTCACTCTGGCGCACGCGATCTTCTTGTTCATCGGGATTTGTTTGCGGCATCCTGCGTTTCCACACGGTTGGGTCGGGGCGGCTCGATCAAGATACTCTTGTGCGGTGTTACTTCAGCCATGGTCGCGATTGAACTGACGGCTCTTTTTTCTGGGTCCACATTTGTTTGCAACTGATGTGAGATGACTCGTGTTTTAGTGCGGAGTAGAGATTTCGTTCCTTCCGAAGTACAAGATCTCCTACTTTTGGGCACCATGGTCTCTGCCTGAGGTTGTAATGGTGGCGTTGTTTCTTGAAAGCTTTCCCCAGATTCAGGTTGACTAGTCGGTAGATGCCCTGTAGTTTCTCTCTTCCATAGGGCTGTTGTAGTGGTGTCTGGGGTAACCGCTCCTCTCGGCGACGATTGATGTCGCCGGTGAATATCCTGTACTTTCGCTTTTGCTGGTGTTGTATGCTAGCATGAACTCTGGTATCAGTTCGTCCCATTTTTTCTGGTTCTTGTCTACATATTGGGTTATCATCGTTTTGATCACTCGATTCGTGCGCTTTATGGGGTTCGCCTGCGGGGTGTACGGTGGAGTAAGTCGGTGGGTAATTCCAAGTTCCTTCAGTAAGTGCGAAAATTGTCCGCTCGTGAACTGTCGGCCATTGTCGGAGATGAGCACACGGGGACTTCCGTATCGGGCGTAAATTCTCTCTCGGAAGGCTTTGATTAGCGCTGGTGCGGTCGTTTCTCGAAGTGCTACTATTTCTACCCATTTCGTAAATTTTTCCTGGAAGATAACGATCATTGTATTTCTTCTTGATGACCTGGGGAATGGTCCCTTGAAATCAACGCTCCCACGGTTCGGTACTCCTAGTCATGTACATTTCTCCGGCTGGTTTCTGCTGAAGAGGTTTATGACGGGGTCATGAGTCGCAGCGTCTTACGTACTAGGCTTTGTCGCGAAACATCCCTGGCCAGTAGTCATTTTTGGCTATACGACTTATTGTCTTATTTACCCCTCCGTGTCCTGCGGTGGAGGCATCGTGGTTCTCCTTCAGAATCCTAGCTCGGTCTAATTTCGATACGCACTTCTCCACGGGTTGCTAGTGTCGTCATCCTCGTATAAGTCTGGAGTATAGATGTGTCGGTAGAGTTAGTCGTTTCGGATTGCGTAGTCGGGGTACTTTGCCTGGTTATTATGTACTTCCTGGTATTTTCTGGTGTACCAATTACAGCCTGGCTGTGCGATGGTTAGTGTCAATATTCTGGCGGTGTCGAGGGCTGGCTGTCTAGAGAGAGCGTCTGCTACTATGTTCCATTACCCTCGTCGGTATCGAATCTCGTAGTCGAACCGTTGTAGCACTATAACCGATCTCGCTAGTCCACCCGAAGGGTTTTCGATGGAATTCAGCCAGTTTAGAGCGTGGTGGTCGGTGATGATGATGAAGTGGTACCCCTCCAAGTACGGTCGCATTTTGCGGATCCCACATACAATGGCTAAGCATTCTTTTTCGGTGACTGTGTATCGCCGCTTCACGTCGGTCATCGCTCGGCTTACAAACGCTATCACTCGTTCATCTCCATTTATCTCCCGCGCGAGTATGGCTCCTAGGCCATCTGCCATCGGTTTGTAGTATGAACGGCCTGGTAAAATCTGGGCATGCAAATACGGGAGCTTGTGTCAAGCATAGTCTTGGAACGCTCTCTCCTGCTCTGCTCCCCAGTACCACTTCTGATTTTTTCGCAGTAGTTTGGTGAGAGGGCACTGATCGTGGAGAAATCCATGATAAAACGCCTGTACCATAAGGCGATACCGATAAACTGTCTAAACCCTTTGACGTTTGTAGGTACAGGGAGTGCGTGTATTATGCTTACTTTTTCTCGGTCTGTATCCCTTTTCTCGAAAT
Organism: Leptarthrus brevirostris; assembly: GCA_964036015.1. Taxonomy (NCBI): domain Eukaryota; kingdom Metazoa; phylum Arthropoda; class Insecta; order Diptera; family Asilidae; genus Leptarthrus; species Leptarthrus brevirostris. The sequence continues at coordinate 29,549,826 of OZ038373.1, forward strand.
CACGTGTCCGAGATATGTTAGACTCTTCTATAATTGTGGAATTGTACGGACTACAAGACAGTTCGATTCGGTCGGCTCTCAAGATTTCGTCAATCTCGGTATTGATGATCTCTTGCATGGTGGGGTTTCGCGGGTAATATCGTTGTTTTACGGGTTGGTCATCCTTTATTGCGGTTTGGTGTTCGGTTTACTGATAAAACCCATACCTAATATCATCGCTTCGGCTAGTCCTGGCATCAGAAAGAAACTATGTCGTACTGTCCTATGCTGGATTTCGACGATATGATGATCGTCGTATGATGACCTCACTTCCATCGGCTAGAGACGTCATTAGTCTGCAGGGCTGCTCTCCTATTCCGATGTCTTTGATGAGCCGCTGTACATCCCCTCCTATAAATGATCGGCCGGCTCCGGAATCCACTAATGCTTTGCGTTTGTATCGGGAGGAAATGTCGAATGTCAAAATTTAGTTCTGGTGTGGAGGCACGTCCTGAAAATTGTCTGTCTACCACGGGCGTTGGGATACAGGGCGACCTCCTCTATCCTGCACCCTTCTCAGGTTTCCCGGTATCTGGAAACCGGTGCGGCGTATATAGAAGCGCTAGCCTGTGCGCAAATTGTCATGTATCCGCTCTAGCTTCTCTTCCGAGGTCATACTGGGGTGGCATCGCATCAGAGATTGGAGAGCTGTCACAAAGTCTTTGGCCTTTTCCCCATTCCTCTAAACTGGAGTCCGGATTTGTTCTGCCAGCTTGACATGGTGGAAGGTAGAACTCTTTAAACGGGCTCACGAATTCGCTCCATCCGGCCCGGTTGTTGCGGTACCAAGCTAGAGCATCCTTTGTGAGTAATTCTGGAAGCGCTTTGTAGAGTCGTGCTACGGGGATCTTGTAACACTCAGCCAGCTCTTCCTCTATCCATGATGCCGGCGTCACTTATTTGTTGTCGTCTCGGTTGTTGGTATTTTAGTGAATGTCGGGGGAACAGTGCTTACTCTCCGTTCTGGGTATATCATCGGTGTCAATGATAGAGATCATGCTCCTACTAGACCTGACGCTTCTCCGATATCGACAAGAAGCCTTTCTGCTTTCTCCTCTCGGACGGCTTGGCTCAATCGTGTTCGCAGATCCTCTACTGTTCCTTCGATATCTCTGTCTCTTTGGTTGACATTATTATGTCCCTGCTCGGACGATTCGTCACTACAATTTCCTTGTATTTCCAAGGTTTAGATTTTAACACTGGTTTCTAATTCACTATCTGTCTCTTAAATTTACACTTCCAAATACAAATTTGGGTTTCTCTAATAATTTGATACACTCTTCTTACTTCGTAACCTCGGTGTGCACTTGACGTTGTCGCTCCTTCCTCTGCGGGTGCGTGGGTTGCGAGGTAAATACTAGTGTCTCCCTCTGAGCAACGACGTGTCCCGAGATGGCGACTCGTGGTGTCGTTCTTGTAGACGGAGCGCTGGTTGTCTGGTTTTCTTGGAGAATCCTCGGTAACTAGGACGTGTAGGTTCCGGCAGGGAAAGGTCGGAGACAGATAACTTCGTAAGGTTTTGATTATGGACAGCCAATGACAGAGAAATTATAACCATGTCGCTAGTTAGCGTAAGAATGAATGAGATAACTAAGAATCACTCCAGTACACGAGTAAGCTAGAAAACCAGTAGTCACGCTCGTTAGAGGAGCGTTATACACTAGGAAGTTGCCCTAGCGGAAGAGCGAATGAGATAACTAGGAATCACGCTGGTTGTCAGTGTCTTGTACTGAGAATCACGCCAATATAAGAGTAAGCTAGATAACCAAGAGTCACGCTGGCTAGATGAGTGTCCTACACTAGGAAGTTGCACTAGTCTTAAACTAAGTGAGATAACTAGAATTCACGCTAGTGGAAGAGTTAGCTAGAAAACCTTATTTCTTACCCACCACCAGTGGATACACTCGGGTCCACAGAACAACTCGGCTGTAGTCGGGAATCACGCCGGCTACCCAAACTTATATTTACCTGCAGTATTCTTACCAATTACCACCTTTAAGAGCTCCCGCGCTAGCCACTGTGGTCTGGTTGACGGCTGGTCCACAACTGACTGCGATAGGAACTGGACTGGACTTAATTACCTCGTACTGTCCGCTCGGCGTCGGTCCTAGCTCGGTTGGTTGTGGTCGTGTTGACCACCGGATGATGGCTACCTGGTGTCGGTCTCGCCTCGGTCCAGATCGGTTTCTAAGTCACTCTGCAAATATTCAAATTGTTTTAACTTGGGCTGTCGATGGTTTCAGGCTTTATGAATTTTCTTTATTGTTTCCTGGAAATTATTCCCGTTTTAATACTCGCAGAGAGAGAGAGAGAAAGAGAGGGAGAGCAGGTAGAATGCATTAATTACATTATCAAAAACTTATCTCCTTAATTTAATTGATATAAACAAAATATTTCCTTTTTTAATTGATCATTACGAGAAAACTGAAAGTAATAACAGTCACATTTACAAATTATTGAAAATATTATTTTCTTTTTTCCTACAATTAAAGTATGTCATATTATAAGATAGATAATAGTACAGAATTAATTAGCCACGGACTTTGAAGACTTCTAATTTTTCAACATCAGTGATTTTTATAAAAAAAACACAGGCAGGTAAGTAAGAGTCTCACACTATCGGTACGGGTTCGGGCTATCTATACGGTGTCTCCCGAAAAAAAGTTATAACGATCTAAGGAACAACATATTTTTTTTAATTATTTAGTAATTTATATTCATTTATTCTTAATTTATTTATTGATTCCAAAATAATTATTCTATTTAATATTAAATAATAAAAAAGTATTACTTTGTATGCTCAAAAATTTTTATTTACTTTCAGATAGATTAATAATAAATTAATTTCTTAATAAATAGCAAATTACGAGATAATTTATTTTAACATATCTAATCAAAGAAACCACCAAAGGATACTTTGTTGAAATCTCAGCGTTGCGTGCGCAGTACGCAGACATAGGTCACACGTGCCAGGCTTAGGGCAATGCGGCATCTTCCGGGACGAACTGGATAAAGCCAAAGTACTTGCCCAATAACACGCATACTACTGGCAAATTTAAATAAAAGCTGGACGGCCAATGACCTTCCACACAAGCTGGCATCCCAGAGGCAAATGGATCTGCTGTTGCAGATATACGTAATGGACATGGCGGCCAGAACTGGACTTATCGTTTTAAAGGTCGGCGAAATGACCACTTTCCGGCGCCCCGGGTGTGGAGAAATTATCTCTGACGTCTCTTTCGTCACTGAAAACCTAGTGCGGCATTTACAGGGTTGGAAAGTTTCGAAAGATTAATCATATAACGACCACCTGTACGGGTAACACCAACGCAGGGATGCGCGATGCTCACTGAGTAGGTAGAACGTTGCGGAAATGGAAGCGGTAAGATTTAAGGAAGAGCTGACAAGAGAAAAGGAGGATATAGGAGCAAACTCGAGTAGAATACCGAGCTCCGAAGACCTCATTGTAAACGCATGCGAAGCCTCAATCTCTCTCTATTTCCCGTACCCCTTGGGACGGGAGAATAATTTTACCCAATCCACGATAACGACTGCAAGTGGAGCTACAATTTAAAGTGGATTCCGAATCACTGAAATTTTCTCTGCAACCCCCATGGCATTTTTATCGTGATCTTTTGTCAGCAGAAAACAACCATGGGTCGCCGCCGGTGGGATTCGAACCTGGAATCTCCGAATTGGTAGGCCGACACGTTATCAGTCACTCCACAGACGACTTACGCCACGAAAAACAGACAATGTACTGGTAGACATCCGAGATCGTGGGGCTACACAGACTTCGGCGCGTTACAAAAAAGACAGACCGAGGCGTAATCATGAAGGACATCGTGGACGAACTCTACCCTTACATCCGGTGTGAACCGACTCTGACCTAGGACCAGTCGGGGATTTGGTGATATTGACATTGGGGGAATTGGGGAGATCCGGGCTTACTATAAAAAGCAAGAAAGCAACAGGCCTAGACGGTCTTTCAAGCAAAATAATTAAAATGAAGCACTGCCAGAACCCGGCGCTGCTACTACACATATACAACACATGCTTGATCGGCGGTCTTCAGCTCTCACTGCAAGGTGGCGCGCTTGGATTTAACGAGCAAGGGTAAGGGAAGCCCTGGTCAGCCGTCTGCCTATCTTCCCTTGTTCATGCTGTAAACTGCTAGAAAGATATTTGAAAAGCTCATCAGGTCGAGGCTTACATCAGTGATCCGATGTTTGAGACAAAAAAAGGACAACGAAATAGAAGGATAACTAAGACCGGACATATGGAACACTACCTACTACAGACTGCCGTGAATCGAATCGCCCGAAGAGACGCGCCTAGTCGGATGTGCGATCGATATAACTGCATTCGTCTCAGCACGAGATGTGCAACTGGCGCAACATAAGCTGAACCAAAAATTGGAGCCGTAAATAGCGGTCATTGACCGTAAGCAAGCATTGCGAATCGGCGAGGAGATCATGCAGACAAAACCAGCGGTGAAGTATCTCAGCGGGACGATTGATAGCAAGATGAGTTTTTTCAATATTAGCATGACATTGTGGGTTCTGGTTTACTTTCAGTATCCACGAAAGTATAGTCTCAGGGTCCTTCACTTCTAGAAAGGGGCCTTGAGAGGGCAGAACTTCAAGGGGCCTCGAGAGGACAGAACTCCAGAAGGTCGCTTGAGCTTTTCCTATCTAAAGGACTTACCTAGATAGAAATTAATTTTTTATTAAAAAAATGGATTTCAATATTTTATATTTTATTAAATAATATTTCTGTACAATATTCTTAGAGACTGAATTCAAGACTAAACCTATGGAACAATTTTCTCGCTTTACATACACAATTTATTTAAACAAAATTGTTCCGACCTACTAAGTTAGCATTTACAACAAGTAATTTGAATGTACGAACGTAGCCAAAAATAATCAAACGTTACAATTGTTAAAGTGGTTTTGGCACTACAATTGTACTGTCACCACAGTACTCTCCCGGTAGCGAATCCTTAGGATTTGGCGAAACGTGTGGTGCGTCCAACTCTTGTCTTTCTGATAGGGAAATATGTGTTTCCACCTGGTGAAAACCTAATTTTTGGATCAAATCTTACGGTTCGATTTATAATATTTTTGTCATTAACTGTCTGGGGTTGTCTTATGTCTGATTTGTTAGTATTTGCCAATGTTCCTGGGTTCTTGAGCACTGGCTGAGAAGACACCCTTTGGTTTATTCGGCTATTTTGTGGTGGATCATCATTCACTGGCTCTAAAGTTCTCTGTATTGGAGTGTTATCACTTAAGTCTTTCGAGTTTTGTAATGTATTGTAACTCGACCTTTGGTTGTTTACCAAATTTACTGGGCCCTTGAGCGCTGGCTGTAAAGACGCCCTTGAGTTAATTTGGTTGTTAGGTGAATGATCGTTTGACACTGGCAACTGCGACCTATGTGTATGGTGAATGTGCATTTGCAAAACGTGAACTGTCCGCAGAGTCTTTTAAATAAGAATTTGTAAAACAAGGTTTCAATCGATTAATAGAAACGTTAACTTCTTTTCCTCTAATCAGAATTTTGTAAAATTTTTCGTTTCTTAATATAACCTCATAAGGTCCTTCATAAGGAGGTTGTACACTAGGTCGAGTGCTATCAACTCTCATAAAAACGAAAGGACAATTCTTTAAATATGTGAAAATCAAAACTTTTTGAAGTGTGTGCCGAGATGCCGGTGACGGTTGTATGTTTCGGAATTGATGTTCGAGCTGTTTAATAAATTCATTTTGGTTATTTAAAGAATTCGCGCTATTAAAAAAATCACCGGGTAATCGTAAATTTTCTCCATAGACTAATTTTGCAGGAGAAAATCGGAATTCGTCACTACTAATTGAACTGAAACCTAAAAGAATAAGTAGTTAATATTTTGTCCACTCTGAATTTTTGTAGAACATTAATGATGCTTTAAGCGACCGATGCCAATGTTCTATGAATCCGTTCGCTTGAGGATGGTAAGCCGTTGTGCGGCAACGCTTAATACCTAATAATCTGACTAGCTCCATGAATAAAGTTGACTCGAACTGTCTACCAGTTCTTTAATAATGCAGAAGCTACTGTTTCTGAGCTAATGTTTTCGATGGGAATTGCCTCAGGCTAGCGAGTATACCGGTCGATGATTGTTAGACAATATTTCAAACCTTCTGAATTTGGCATAGGGTCTATTAAATCTATATGAATTGTGTTAAATCTTTCTGTTTCGTGTTGAAAATCAGCGATGGGAGGATTAACATGTCTCGAGATTTTAGCTCTTTGACATGGTAAACAGCTTGTAATTTATTTTAACAAGGTGAAATAAGGATTTTCTTCTTTCTTCTTTCGTTGGCCAAGCAGCCGTTTATTTACAGGAATATACAATGTGTCTTCGTTGAGATTTAAAACCGAAAAAAAGCAAGCACTCAAAAATGAATTGAACAGACCAGTTAACCTCACGATAACAGTACTGACTACAATGATAAGCAAGAGAATTGCAATATTACATGGAAAGATTTCAAAGTAGTTAAGTGCATAAATGTGCAAAGTTTGAAATTTGTGTAATGTATTTAATATAAATTGATATTTGCTGAATCGTTAAGTGTTGTTTAACTTGTTGTGAGTTTAGTGATGATTTCCAACATTTCGCCCGCCTCGTAATGATACGACAAAGATCGCACTTTCTCCGCCCGCCTTGATCCATCTCGTTGCCCAATAAGTCGGTTGCCAGGATTATCTGTTAAAAGAGCAGTAGGTATGAGGTAAGTACTACGGAAAAACAAGGCGTTCGAAATAATAAGGAACTAAGAAGTAAGGAAATTAGGATAGGTTATGTAACTAGTTAGTTGTTTTTGCAATAGGTAAAACGCAAAGTTTTGTTATTGGTCTATTAAAACAGCCATCCTTATGTTTGAGCTTGACTACGCGAACATTGCCATCAGAACCTGGATATGTTTCCAGCACACGACCAAGAGCCCATTTAGATGGAGGAAGTCGCTCGTCCTTAACCAAAACAAGGTCATTAACCTTAACAGAAGTCTCTTTCTGGAACCATTTGTGACGAATTTGAATGGAATGCACTTATTCTTTATACCATCTGTGCCAAATATGTTCATACATTTGCTGAACGAGTTGCCATCTGTCGAGACGATTAATCGGAGTTTCCTTAAATGATGGAGCGGGTGCCGTAAAGAGATTTTCTCCCGGAGTCAGGGCCGATATGTCTTCAGGATCGTCGGATAAAGCATAAAGGGGCCGGGAGTTTAGGCACGCCTCAATTTGTGTTACCAAGGTAAGCATCTCCTCTCATTGTTAGATGGTCATCACCGACAACTCTTCTGAAATGATGTTTAAATGCTTTCACCCCTGCTTCCCACAACCCTCCAAAGTGAGGAGCGGAAGGTGGTATGAAATGCCAGGTTGTAGAATCCTGAAGGAGAACTTGTGCCACTTCTGAGTTCTTGATAAGCTGGTTAAAGTGTTTTGATAAAGTTCTATCCGCAGCGACAAAATTAGTAGCATTGTCGCTGTACAAATTAGCACACCTCCCACGTCGACTTATGAAACGTCTATACGCGGCGATGAAAGCATCTGCAGTTAAATCTGTTACGAGTTCTAAATGGCATGCTCGAGTAGAGAAGCAAATGAAGACAGCTACATACACTTTTATTGTCCTATGACCTCTTCCTTTCACTGGTTTGAAGTTAAATGGTCCGGCGTAATCTACCCCCCTATGTAAAAAGGGTTTTGATGGACGAACCCTTGTTGAAGGAAGTTCACCCATCAATTGTTTCTATGTGGTCGCTTTGTGACGGTGACAAACGATGCATCCGTTAATGTATTGTCGAACTTTGCTCCGTCCACTAAGTACCCAGTACTTAGTGCGTACTCGATGCAGTGTAGCCTGAGCCCCGCCGTGTAGAGTTGTCTAATGAGCCTGAGCGATGATAAGCTGAGTAAAATGGCAATCTTTAGGTAATATGACGGGATATTTCTCCTCATAAGATAGGAATGATTGTTGTAGTCGTCCAGAGAGACGCAGCACACCATGGTTATCAAGAAAAGGATTCAATTTGAGCAGTTTGCTGCTTGAAGGTAGGGACCGTTTTGTTGCAATGCACTTAATGTCGTTTGCAAAGAAGCCTTGTTGAATAATTTTTATCCACCGCTGTAATGTTGCATTTATTTCATCGGAAGTTAATTGACCTTGCCTACGGTGACACTGTGAAGCCTTGGCATTATGATAAAATCGGAAGCAATACGCAGTAAATCGCAGCAACTTGTTGAAATCTGAGAATCGTAGAAGTATTTCATTGTTAAATTCTTCTTTTCTGCAGACTAACACAGCAGCAGTACGTAATTCGTCTTCAATCGATGGAGGTGATGAACAAATTGGATTTCGAGGCCACTCCGAGGACCTTTTTTGTAGCCACGATGGTCCAGACCACCATAACGTACATTCTTGAAGTTGTCGTGCAGATATTCCACGAGTAGCACAGTCTACAGGGTTATCGCTTGTAGGCACATGATGCCATGTAGCCTGAGGCAATTTACCATGAATGAGTGAGGTCCGGTTTGCGATGAAAACTTTCCACCTCGAAGGATGCTCCTGAAGCCAGGATAAAACAATCGTGGAATCCGTCCACACGTGCACTGGTATGTTATCATTTGGCAAAATTGCTTGAATAGATTGAAGAAGTTCAGCAACAAGTGCAGCTCCGCAAAGTTCAAGACGAGGCAGACAGATCGTTTTTAACGGACTAACTCGTGTTTTTGAAGCTACAAGTGATGTTTGGACGGCGTCGAAATTTTGGATGACACGTAGATAGACTACTGCACTATATGCTAACAGCGATGCATCACAAAAGCCGTGCAATTCAAGTCCTATATGTGAATTAGTAATCCCTAACCACCTATCCAGTTGAATTGTCTTTAACGATTTGATATCTTCTCTGTAGCTTAGCCATATGTTTCGCAAATCATTCGGTAGTTCGTCGTCCCATCCTAACTTGGCGAGCCACAACTTTTGTAAAAATATTTTTGATGAAATTGTTATAGGCGACAACCAACCTTGAGGATCGTATATCCTGCACACATCGGCAAGAATAGACCGTTTGGTATGTGTTCCAATATCAGGCAGGTCGATTTTACAATTGAAAGTATCAGTTGCAGGACACCATCCAATACCCAATGTCTTAATTTGCGTGTCATTCACAATTTTCGTTGTAACATTCTTATCAATCTCATCAACAGGAAGATTAGCTAGAAGTTCTGGAACGTTAGATAACCACTTGCGAAGTTTAAAACCACCGCATTGCAAGAGATGTCGCAATTAATTGCGAAGATAGATGCAAGTGTCAACATTAAAGGCACCAAAAAGGGCATTTCTGTGAAGCATTGAAGACTACCCTTAGCTTTGTCGTAGTGCTTTTTGATTTCATTACGGCATGGTGAGGTAAATAATACGCATTGTCAGCTGCTTCTTCCCTTGCAGGTACTTTTTCCATATGATTTAACGTTAAATACTCAGACATAAATGCTTCATACTGTTTAAATAGGCCCTCATCTTTCCAAAGGCGACGTTCCATTCTATATAATGCAGCAAGAGCAGCACCTCGTGACTGGCCTAGTGAAGAAGGATCCGATTTAAACGGAAGACGAACAACACACCGTCCTCCGACAGTGCGATAATGTGAAGCTACAAAGAATTTCTCGCAATCTTCTTCGTCAGCAGTCATGCTAGATATAGTAGGAACTTCTTCAACTTCCCAGAATCTTTTTAAGAACGTGTAAATATCAGTAGATGAAGTAAGAAAGAATCCAACCTAATGATGTCAATTGCGCTATTGGTGTCCCAGGAGGACCTCGTCGCACCTCATCTCCAAGCACTTTAGCGTAAATTTCAGCACCAAGAATCACACCGATCTGAGCGGGTTTGTGAAAATCAGGATCAGCTAATTTTAACCCAGTTGTATGAGGCCATTCTTTTCTGAATTTGTGTTTTGATGGTATGAGGTGTGTTAGAGACGGCAACACTAGGGATTGAATTGCGTAATTGACTGATGGACTTATAGACGAAATAATTTCATGTTTTACACAAGCTTTTGCTAACCCTGCATCGCAGCTTCGAACACCAGTTACGGATACGTGAACAGACCGTTTCGGTAGGTTTAATACGTCTGCAAGAGATGATGATATAAAATTAGATTCTGAACCTTGGTCCAATAATGCTCGCACTCGAAGTACTCCATTGTGAGTAGATGGAATGAAAACAATTGCGGTAGCCAATAATATCGATGACCTTGAGTATTGAGAACCAGCTACGTGAGCACTAGCTGAAGTACTTGGACTAACAAAAGAAGGACTACCAGACGGTAATGCTAAGTTGGTAGGTTGATTAGAACTGAAGCACAATTGTCTTTAACGATTTGATATCTTCTCTGTAGCTTAGCCATATGTTTCGCATGGTGTTTCTGGTTGCAGTTTTTACATCGATTAGCCGATAGACAGTTGAGTGCAGCATGACTACGTGAAAATGTTTTAAATGTTTGAGAACCAGGTGTTGATTTCCTTTCAGCATTATTGTTAATCGCGTCGAGCATGTGTACTCTTGCCTCTAGAAATTTTTGTACGGACTCAAAAGTGGGTACATCGGTGGATGTTTTTAAGGATGCCTCCCAATCCTTGCGTGTATTTGAATCTAGTTTTGATGAAATAAAATAGATAAGCCAGTTATGCCATTCTTTCACCGGTCGCTCCATATTTTTCAACGCACGAACGGTCTGAGTAAAGGAGTCTAGCACTCGTCGAAGTTCTAATGAAGTTTCAGAAGTCATGCCGCGTAAGTTTACTAAAGGCTAAACGAGCATTGATTAAGATACGAGTATTGTCATAGCGAGTAATCAGTATTTCCCATGCTGTATTATAATTAGAATTCGTAACCGATAAATGTTTTAAAAGCTTGGCAGCTTCACCTGTAACTGATGACTTCAGATAATGGAACTTTTGGATATCAGGCAATGACGCATTTTCGTGGATTAAGGAAAGGTACATGTCATGAAATGATGACCAATCGGTATAAGATCCAGAAAAAGATGGAAGATTTATCTTCGGAAGCTTAAGAGCTGGCATTGAACCAGTAAATTTTGAATTAAGAAGTGACACTTCATAAGAGGGACGTACTTCAGCTAACTCATCTTTAATCCAACTTAAGAATTCAACGTAAGCACATTCAATCCGCGAAAAAACTTCATCTGAGAAATATTCATCGTCTGCCAACTCCTCCTGGTTAGCTTATCATGTATTTGCAGATACTGGGTCCAATATTTTTCTAATAATTGTAAACGCACATCCAAATAAGATTCGGTTCGCTTATCCTTTCCCGTCTTTTGAGTGTTCACTCTAAATTTTTTATTCGTGCCGCGATAGCTAAAGCCTGATTTTTTAATTTGTCCATTTTATTTTCAGTTGCGAACTATGAATTATATATATTTGTCTATTTACTATATACGTTTTAAATGCAAATAAATATTATCACCTACGAATTCGCGAATACCGACACACTGGACTATAATATTCTGTAAATAAGTTGTATTAACTGTTCACTAGAAATGAATGCAATTTACTTCAAAAATTTTCAAAACTATTCAAATATGTCAATAAAATGTAAATTATAAACTTCTTTTTGTTGTTTATTTAATGTAGCAATGTTTTCAAAATTATGAACATATGGCTTTGTTTTCACAAATGTGCGTATTAGATGTAATGTGATTTGAGATAAGTAAGAAAAGGAACGGACTTACTTGTTTTTTATGAATACTTATCCGTTGTTGGATGATTAATGATGTCAATGTTGATACGCTATGTATGTGGTTGATTCTACGGAACCGTACGTTAACCCGTTAGTTCTTCTAAATATGATACATGTGGGATACTAAAATTTTTATTTTTTTCAGCGACAGCAAAATTTGCCCTATTTTATTATTGACGCAAATTGGTTCAATTGTATGCCTTCCCTTTTATGTTTATTTAATTGCAGGCATAAATACCTGGTGAATACTCGTGGTTCACTAGAACACAAAACAATTGTTTATCGTTTAATTTGCACAAGATATTAGTATTAGATTTCACAGGAAGCCCCGATAGCCACTATTAATGTTTAACGTTAATGTTTTCGCTTATAAAGTTCCACCTGTATATTTTGTCTTTATCCGATAAGTCTCGCCGTTTTTAAATATTTCACCACACACTGCTAAATCCGGTTTCGAAGGACCAAAATAATTATGTAATTTATTTTAACAAGGTGAAATAAAGATTTCTTCGTAATGAAACACTTTGTCTTTATAAAATTTAATGTTGGCCAAGCAGCTTTTATGTATGTGCGTGCGGATGAGCAACGTGAAGTTGCCGCAGGATGTTCAAGTGGCACGCGCTAGCTGGCAGCACGTTCTAGCTCGTCGGTATGGGGTGTAGGTCCTTGAACATCCGGTTCACACATTTACAAACAGAAGTTCGCGTGCCTGTGGCGAAGAAAGGTTGTGGTATCCCTTCTTCAGGTCTGCCACAAAGCATAAAAAAAGAGAAACAGAACTTGAAGTAAGAACAACAGGTCTGGTGTGACCTGTTGCTCCTAGCCGCGCTGAACTGTCATGGAAAATACTCAAAAAGAAAATCTACCTCCTTGACTGACAGTTCAGGCTATCAACACACTCCATCCCTGTACCTGGCTAGGGTACAGGCCCAACTTATAAAGGGTGCTGAAACCAAAAAAACCAAAAAAAAGTTAACTTAAAAACATTAGGATATAGGGATGAGGAAAGCAAGAAGGGGAAGAAGCTTCCTTAGGTTCCCGAAATTAAAGATAGGAATAAATTATCTCCTCAAACACATCGCATTCTTTTTTTCTTTTTTAATTCACTATCTCTCCTAAACTATTCACAAATGTATTATCCTCTTTTTCTTTTTACTTATACTGCCTTAACTAAAAACAAGATTCTTATCTTCAACAAGTTATTTTATACGTATCAAATAATTTTTCTGTTTCCGTACTTATTAGCCCCAAGCGGGGTGAGCTAAGCCCTAGACAAAAAAATTAGCTTTCTTCCTTAAATTAACAATTACTGCCAGCTTAACTGCAATGCCATGAGCTTATTCTTTAATAATTAAAATTATCTATTATGACCAAACAAATAAAAACTTCGCAAATCAATCTCGTGTGTTAAACAATATAAATATAAAATGAACCCAAATGAAATAACTGACCAGCCTGCAACATTAAAGTTCAAGATGTTTTTCATATAAAACGAATTTAAAAAAAAAGTCAAATTTCTATCTTCTTGCGTACCTAGGGCTTTGCTTTTCCTTTATTAGCCCCCTGTTTACTACGAAGTTAATCTAATTCTGATGTCGTGACGATTTGTGTACATTCCTAGGTGATAACCCGAGACAAAAAGCTTTTTGATTCGTCGAAAAAAAGTATTTTGCTTCACCTAGCCAGGATATGAACTTTGGTAAATTTATTATGAATATATTGCAAGCAAAAACCTAAGTTATAGGAAAAGGTAAATCACGATATGGTTGTTCCCAGTTGTAAAGATTTGGTCAAGTAATTAAGTATCAAACTGGCAGTTTACAGGGAGATTACTTGTCCTTGCGTAACATTATGATAACAGCAACAAAAAAAAAACAAACAGCTGACGTCAGCAAATACCTAGAGTCTCGCTCATTATAACGATATTAAATTCAAAGCAAAATTAGTTTTTTTTCTTCTTAAACGTAAGATATCTACTCTAACAGTATTCACTACTATAGCGAAACGTTTATCGTTATATTTAAAAAAAACTACCTCACTGAATTTAAATGTCTGGTAAGAAAACTATATCTGTACACTCAAGGTATTAACAATGACTTCCCTGATTGCTTTGGGGGGGGGGGGTCCTATTCCAGGTGAGGTCCTGACCGGCCGGGGGTGTAAAGTTGGTGGCGAGTATTCCCCAACTGGATCTTTATCTACAGCGCCTACTGCCTAGTGCTGATGGTTCATTTTGTGTATTCCTCGTTGGTTTGCAAGATGTTGGGGGGGGGGGGATGGGGTAGCAGACTAATAACGGTCAAAAAGGGAAAAAGTCTCGAAGGCTGTCCTATGTCCTGTATGTCCTGCGGACACTGTTATATCCCTGGAACTGCGTTTGTGGAGCACTCTTTTAACTATTTCGGGAGGCTGAACGTACGTGGGCCAAAAGCAGTCTGCCATTAGTGAAATTATCGTGCCTTCAAATCACATTTAGGCCTCTTGTTAATTTTACTTCATTTGCGGTGCTTAGAGCATTCCCGCTTTTTGTTATAATTTACAGCACTCAACCGTGGAGGGATCCCTTTTTATGATTGTGGGCGTCACCTTGCGTGTCTCTCAATTGTACTTCGAATTTTTTTTCGGATGCTGTTTTACGCTAAAATCAGCAACTTGGTCTCGTTTTTTCATGTGCTGCGAATTAGATCAATTGGATTATCCATTTATCCAAACTAGGATGGCTTGGATAAAAATGGCATTTAAATATGCAAATAGTTCACTTACCTTTTGTGCTCGTGTTCTTTCCAGCTTGTATCTTGTTTGACAGTGCTAAGGTGCGTTCCTCTTCCCGAGAAGTTAGCACGCCATTACAGAGTCATAATAAAAACAAGCGATTGATGAGCACAAAAGTGTAAGGGTGCGTTCACAACAGCGTTGCAGCAATGTAATTTATTTATGCTGAAAAGAGAAGGAGAGGAGCTGAAAAGAGTGAGACAGGATCTACTCGGACTCATCAGCGGCATAAGATCACACCAGAGTCTGGTGCCAGCACGCTGCCGTGGCAGTTCCCGGTATCACTTCATTCCCTAGTGAGAGGAAGAAGGATAGTCGGTCACTTCCAACTCAAACAGAGATTCCGATTATTCCTCTCCAAGCTCTAATGAGAAGCTGGAGAGTTCAGATTTTCCTCACTGCTTGATCAAAACAACGTGTGGCACGACCACGGCCCTGAGATCAGGTCTCATGCTCTACCGACTGAGCCGGGCATTCCTGACGCGGACGGACGGACTAACAAAAAAAGTTCGGACGGACGGACGATTAAAATTGGACTGTCTATGATTAAATTGCTTTTACTGCCGGATGTGTTTGGCGTAAGAGGTTCCAATGGACTTGCCTTGCATATCCTCCAGCTGATACAGGCTCTGTCCAACCCTCTTCACAATTCTGGCCTTATTAAATTTGTTGGCCAATTTTGCGCTTATACCTTTCTTCATGTCGCTTTGAGCAAAGACCTTACCATACACTTCTTGTCCCGGAGTGTATGCAACGTCGCGACAGCGAGTGTTGTAGGCTCGTTCATGCTTGTGGTGTGCTTGTTGGAGGTGGTCTGATAAACGAGAGCGGATCAGCTAAAGACGGTCTGTTACTGGCAACACATGCACGTCACCGGTTTTCAGCTGCTCGAGTTGTCGTAGTAGTAGATAGGTCGAAGCGTGCTGCACCATATGATGGCCGAATAATGCATAATAGGGGCTAATGCCGGTAGATTGGTGTACGCGAGATGTAAGTCCCATGAACCGTGGTCATCTTGCAGGTATGCACGGATGGCAGACAAAATGGATCTGTTAACTCGCTCGGCGGCAATCGGGTGTGGGGAATACTTAGCGGTCTTAACGTGTTTAATCCTATAACCGTTAAGCAGTTTCTGGAAGGTGTTGGATACAAACTGCCGACCATTATCAGAGAAGATGGTTTCCGGAACACCAAAAACAGATAGAACGTCTTTCTGCAAGAAGTCGCATACTAGATTGGCTCTCTCAGCACGCATAGGTTTCAACAAAACAAACTTTGTAAAGCCGTCTAATACCTACAAAGATAACTGTGATGCCTCGCTTCGTGCGAGGATAAGGTCCGAGAAAGTCAATATAAATAAATTGGAATGGACGTTGATATTCCAAGGACTTGCCCATGGGTGGTCTTAAAATGGTGTTAGGTGACTTGGTTTCTTTACAAACCTGACATTGAGAGACGTATGAGCGTACTTGCGTAACCATGTTGGGCCAGTAGTATTTTTCGCGGAGCCTGCTTAGCGTCTTATGGAAGCCTCCATGAGCAGATTGAGGTGACTCATGAGCCTCACGGATCAAACCTTCTACCAGACCCGATGGAACCCAAAGCTTCCAGGCTAAGTCCTCCTGAATGAAATCACCGCTTCGGGGTTGGGTCCTCTTGTATACGTACCCGTCCGAGACACAGAGATCAGGGAGTTGTGTTGGGTTTGTAAGTATAGTCGATTTCAACTGCTCATAATCCTCCATGGAGAAGTATGGCGAGTTTAAGTCTACGTCGACTGCACTTACATTCAACTCCTCTGCCGTTTCAGTGTGTGCTCGGGACAGAGTGTCAGGGACCACATTCTGCGAACCTTTACGATGCTCGATCTGGAAGTCAAAAGCCTGCAGCTTTAAACTCCATCGAGCCAATCGTCCGGAGAGATCCGAGTGACTCATCAGCCACTTGCTGCGCGTCTTCCGTCCAAGTGAAGCTTTTGTTTTTCTTTAAGCAGTCCGTGATGGGGGCTGCTAGGGTCGCATAATTGGGGATGAAACTCTGATACCAACCCGTCATTCCGAGAAATCTGCGGATTTGCTTAGCAGAGCAGGGTATAGGAAAATCCGCCACCGCTGCTACTTTCTCGGGGTCCGTTTTCAGAGTTCCATCTCCAATCATGAAACCCAGGTAGCGGACTTGCTAGACGCAAAAGCGGATTTTCTCGACGTTAATTGTGAGCTTAGCGCTACGCAGACAGTCAGCTACTTCTCTTAAGGTTTTCAGGTGCGTTGTGAAGTCAGGTGATACGACTAATAAATCGTCTAAGTAGACAAAGACATGTTCGCGTAAACGACCGGGAAATATTTTATCCATCAAGCGACACATTCGTTGTGGGGCATTACACAACCCAAAAGGCATAACCGTGTGTTGGTAGTGTTTATGAAAAAAGGACTGGATTGTAAATTAAAAGACTTGCGAGATTGACGAATTAATTTAGACTTCAATTTATTCACTGTTTCTAAAATTAACGTACAATTCAAGCTCTTAAGTTCTATAGCTAACTTTAAAAATTCAAATCAATATTAAACATTCTTAACTAAAATTAATTCAATAAATTGTTACAAAAAAATTTGTAAAGAATCTACAAAAATTAAAATCGAATCGGTTTTTAGCTGTCATGCGACTTCCACAGTTTAGAAGTAGATATAGTTCCCCTTAATTTGGGTCTTTATCCACAATTCCCAATACTATGCACAAACAGTACAATTAAAAACAAATATTACGCGAAATATTACGATGTCGTAAGGAATTAATTAATATAAAAACTGATATAACTGTTTTGTTAAGTAACTGTAACTTTTTACAACTGAGCAGTAAACAAAATTCCACTATGACGTGTATCTGTCTACCATTCCCAAACTGCATAAAACAGTACGAAACAGAACAGTACTTTTAAAATTAATTGTATTGAAATATTAATAAATTCAAATGCGGCGAGAATAAATAAACGAAAGTTAAATTGAATGAAATATTTGGCAATTATTATGAGAGGAGTAAATGATCAAAAAAATAAAAAATGAAAAAAAGGGAAAAGGGAAAGTCACTAGGAAAGAAGGTTAAATTTCACGAATGGAAAATTCACAAAAAATTATTTGTTGAAATAACGAAAAGAATTCAAAATATAAAATAAAAATAAAAATTATGAAATTAAACAAAACCTATGCTGAAAAAAAGGAAAATTGTTAATAATAAAACATCTGTTTAATAGAAATAGGTTCGCAGAAAAAATTGCCACTAAAAGTGCTTTTAACTGCTATCACCAATTTTCTAACAGATGAAACAATTACCAATGTGTTTAAATTTGCTGAAATCAATCCTGTTACCACTTTGTACCTTTTACTAGCGTTACTGTCACAAGAAAGAGATTGATTGTATAAATTCTTCTGCTTTTATAGCCTTTGGAGACTTGATTTTCAATATGGCAGAAATTCCAGAAATTCACAAATTTGTGGAACTTAAAACCATAATTTGAATTTTAAATTTTCTGGCATTTTCTGAATCAATCTTAATAATTTATATCTAAAATTTTCAAAGGAAAAATATTTGGCTCCACTTGATAATTATAAACTTAATTGATATTTGTTTTATTGCGAAATATTCAACTCCGAAAATATATTTTAATTGTGCATCTGGCACTTAAATTTTTGTGGAATTCAAATCCACCATCTTAATTTGGAGAAATTATTTTCATTTCTTTTTAATAATTTATCTCTTTCCCTCTTACGGCGCTTTATTGGAATTATTATATTTGCGAATATTTCGTTTAATTAATAATTTCACGATATAAACGGGTTTTCGTTAAATTCGCCGCGTTAAATTCCGTCGATTAATTGGTTTCGATCTCGGGAGAAATCAAAATTAAACGTCAGCTCGTCAATTAATTCGAGTGTTTGACAGGTGCCTTCACCTGTAAGTTTTCGCGGTTTTTAAGTGCTTTCGTGTGTTTTTTTTACAGGTAAATGATGTACTAGGATATCTAAAGTACATCCAACGAAGGAATTCAACATCGAGTGCATAGAATCTGCATCTACAATGATGCCAGGTAAGTCAATATTTCACTTGTCAGAGACAACCTTTGATTAAGATTTCTCGAACTACTTACTAAATTATGGTTCGATTTCTTTATAAAGGTTTTAATTTACCTTGCAGAAGTACATTTTGTTGCTTTATGCTTTGTGTATATTTAGTTTTGTGCGTAATTCAGTGTTTTCAAATTGCATGTTGTTGGTTTGTTTGTTTACATTAGTGCATGGATTGATTTCCTTTAATGTTTTACTTTTAATATTTCGATATTAATATGTTTCTTTTCTTTTAGGTTTACTGCACGGGATTGGGAGGACAGAGGACTGGATGGAACATTCTCCCGCCACTTGAACGGATTAGTTCAAGACAATGATTTTTTTTTTTAAATTCAGTATTATTAATTGAAATCTTATCGATACTATCACTTATTAACTCAGTTCAGTTCATACTAATTCACTTCTAACTTGTTGTAAATTATAAGCTTTTAAATAAATCAATATACAATAACAATATTTATCTTTTCCTTTTTTTAAAATGATGAAGCACAACTCTATTATCTGCGTATACGTGCACCTTAACCTCATATCTATTTGGTAGATTAACTTTAAAGTCTTTGCCTTTGCTTCGTTTTATTCGAACAAAGTCTATTCGTTTCAGCACCTTTTTTTCAATGAAAATATTATCACCTTCTTTGGTAATAAATTTTTGGACGTCATTTTCCAAACGCTGCTTAATGTCCGCTATTGTTCTGGATGGGCGCAACAAGTCCCAGTCGGTTACAATTTTCCCATTTATGTTTGCCTCAGGATATGGACCAGATCTGCTTCCGTCGACCTTTCGCTTAGGAAACGTGGCTTCAACTTATCGCCTGAGCTCTGCGGGTGGGATTGTAGTTGAGGATGGTTTCAACGGCTGTCCCGTCAAACAGTCAAAGCCCGGTTGCTCGAGAAGTCCCCACGAAGGACTCCCATTGGGTGTAAGGGGGATGTCCTCATCTACCAGCAAGATATCATCGTCTGCGAAGTCCATTATTTTCTGTAATTATGAGCATATATTAGGACAATGATAAGCATTATTTAATACATATACCGAACATATTATACAAACACAACACAGCACAACCATGGATCTACCACCGCAACATGTTTTACAGGTTCGTTTTTGTGGGTGATTCGGTTGGTAACGAACATAACTTCACAACAGGTCTACGAAAAGTGTTTGTATTGGTTTTAACTTGTACCACTCTCACTAGACCGTCTGCTCCTGGAACGACTTCTGTTATTCTTCCTAAAGGCCAATAGGATGGAGGGACATTTTCATCTTTTAGAAGAACTATCTCTCCTACCTTGACATTTGGTTGTATCTCACGCCATTTATGTCGTTGTTGTAGTTCATTCAGATAATCCCTAGACCATTTGCTCCAAAACTGTTGAGTCATATACTGAATGTGTTTCCAACGTTGTCCTAATGATGCCCGCTTATCAGGAATCTCAGGTTCAGGAACTGAATTGAGCGCATGTCCAATAAGGAAATGTCCAGGTGTCAGAACCTCGAGATCTTCAACATTGCTTGCAATAGCACATAAAGGGCGTGAATTTACACACGCTTCAACTTGAGTTAGTAATGTTTGATATTCTTCAAATGTAAGAATAGATCCTATTACCCGACGCAAATGGTGCTTTACCGATTTAACTCCAGCCTGCCAGAGTCCACCAAAATGTGGAGAAGCAGGAGGATTGAAATGCCAGGTAATATTTTTAGTACTTAAATACTGAGCAGCTGCTGGAGTTGCTTCTTTGATGGCTTGAATAATGTCCTTCGTTAGTTTCCTTTCTGCACCTTTGAAATTTGTGCCGCAGTCAGAGTATCAGAGTGTTCTCTCCTGGACACAAATCTTTTCAATGCGGAGATAAATGATGCTGAAGTTAAGTCGGACACCAGTTCTAAATGTATAGCTTTAGTAGCCATGCAGATGTATACACAGAAATACCCCTTGTAAATTCTTGCAGTTCTATGAGGAGAAGTCTTTAACTGCACAGGTCCTGCATAATCTATGCCTACATTAGAAAATGGTTTGGAAATGTTCACTCGATATGTCGGTAAGTTTGCCATCAATTGGGATCTCGTCTGCTGTCGATGTGCAACACAAGTTATGCAAGTATTGATTCTTTGCTTAATTGCCTTTTTTCCACTTATAATCCAATATAGATGGCGACTAGTATTAAGTACCAAACTTACGCCTCCATGAAGGGTGTCTTTGTGTATTTCATCAATGATTAAGCCTGTGATATGATGGTCGCTTGGATGTTTCCGGTTGTAGGCCATTACAGCATTCTCTAGTCTTCCACCTACTCTCATAATTTTGTTCTTATCTAAGAAAGGGGTCAAACTTAACAATCGACTTTTTCTGGATAATGGTTTTTGATTCCTAAGCGATGTATAGTCTTGCGCGAATGAACTCTGTTGAACTAATCTAAATATCAGGTTAGATGCTTCTTGCAGTTCTGCAGTTGACAACAACCCACATCTCTTTTGGATGCTCAAATGACAATTGTCATAAAATTTTTTAATTAGACCATGCGTACTAGTTTCGTAAAAGATGAATAACATGCAAATAATTCGTCACTAGTTTTAATCTTATATGTTTCACATGATTGCCATTTTAATTCCAAAAGTGGTATATCCGTAAAAATACTTATTTTTGGCCATTGGTCTGAATCCTTCAAAAGCCATTCAGGACCGTGCCACCACATCTTGTTGGCTACGATGTCATTTGCAAGAATGCCTCTAGAGGCTATGTCCGCAGGGTTGTCCTTGGTTGACACATGTCTCCACTTATCGGGTCCTATGACTTCCTGGATTTCTGCAACTCTGTTAGCAACATATGTTTTCCATCTTGCTGGGTGACTTCGTATCCATTGGAGTGCAATCATCGAGTCCGACCAAGCTGTTACTATTGCATTATTTAATTGCATGTCTTTTATTGTAACCTCAAAAATTCGAGCTAAAATAAGTGCACCATTTAATTCTAAACGCGGTAGAGTGAGGGGTTTAATTGGAGCTACCCTTGTCTTAGACGTTAGCATTGTGCAAGTCACTGTTCCTTCTTTGTCAGTTACTCGCACATATATCACTGCAGCAAACGCCTTTACAGAAGCGTCGCAGAATCCATGCAATTCCACCACGCTAGACGTTGCTGACACCCCAATCCATCTAGGAATTCTTAGTTTTTCCAAATCTTTTAACTTGTCCATAAATTGCTGCCATTGTATTGCAATTCCTTCACTGACTTCTGTATCCCACGGACATCCTGTTATCCAAAGTGTTTGCATTAGAATTTTTGCAGTGATTATTACTGGTGCAATCCAACCTATAGGATCGAAGCCACTTCAGATAAAATCATCCGTTTTGTAAAAGGTTTATTATTTTCCTTAAGCTTAATAGAAAACGTAAAAGAATCAGAGCTCGGATACCATCTGATACCTAACGTTTTAATGGTTTCATTGTCGTTAAAGGAAAGAGAGTTCTTTATTTCTATATGTACAATTGGTATATCTTCTAATACTTTCTCATTATTGCTGGCCCACTTTCGTAAATTAAAACCTCCTGATTTCAGCATTTCAATACACTGGCGTTGCAGTTCCTTAGCTTCTCTAATGGAGTCTGCTCCAGTCAACATATCATCTACGTAGAAATTGTTAAATATTACTTTGGATGCCATGGGCCATCTTTGTTTTTCATCAATAGCTAATTGCTGCAAAGTCCTTATAGCAAGATACGGAGCTGATGAGGTACCAAATGTCACAGTGTTGAGCTGGTAATCTGAAACCATTTTAGTTTTTGGATTTTCCCACAAAATCCTTTGATACGCACGATGATGGATGAACTAGAATCATCCTATACATCTTCTCGATGTCTGCGGTCATAGCAATTTTATACTTTCTCCAATTTAGAAGAATTGAAAACAAATTTAATTAAATTGTGGGCCCAACTAATAGATGCTCGTTTAAGGATTTCCCATTTTGACATGGATGCATCAAGCACCACTCTATGTTTTGTAGTAGAACTTTCTTTGAAAACTGAGTAATGTGGTATATAATATGCATTCTTATGCTCACATAATTGATCTACTTCCTCCATATGCCCAAGCTCAATATATTCATTTAAACACTTAGTGTATTCCTTTTCTAAAAGTTTATCGTTACAGAATCTACGCTGTAAATAATTATATCTTTTTAAAGCCAGTTCTCGGGATGAACCCAAAGTAGGCTTCTTATTATTAACAAATGGCAACTCCACTTGATATTGTCCGCTTTCCAGCCTTTGATGAGTTGACACAAATCTGTCCTCACATTCTTGATCCTCGGGTTTAAGCCTGGGCTTTGTAAGAACCTCCTCGGTTTCCCAAAACATTTTCAATTGGTCATTTAAAGTTGTCGATTCCTTTGTTATTACGAAAGCTTCAGTACTGCTTGCTGAAAATTCCAGAGCTTCTCCTAGTATTAACCATCCCAAAATAGTGTTAATTGTAATTGGTGATCCTTTAGGCCCTCGTCGTAATCCTTCTATTAGAATCTGAGTATATAGCTCCAAGCAATGCGTCTATAGGCCCGGGTTTCCAATATGTCGGGTCTGCCAGATCCAAATCCCTAAAATGGTCCCATCGCTTGACTTCACACGAAACACTTGGCAACAAGTGTGTAATTACTTATTATTAACATATTAATTGTTACGGATGCTCCTTTACGCTTGTGAGGTGTTACCTTCAGGCTAACTTCTTTATTGGACCATGCCATTTCACTTTTGTTTAAACCTGTTATTTTTACTTGAGTAGGCTTTTCCTTTAGGCTCAAGCATTTGCAAGCGCTTTCAGTAATAAACGATGTTTGAGAACCTGGGTCAATTAAACAACGTAAGATTTTCGGTCGGCCTTTCCGATCTTGAACTGATATCAACGCTGTTGATACACATAAGGCCAGTAAGGCTTTATGTGTTTCATTTCTGAAGAAATTCTTAATCGCTTCTCCTTTCCCTTCGTTTGTTGTAGATTGCGTACTGTCTACAACACGCATGTGTGCTTGAGATGATCTTGGAGTGTACGAGTTAGGTTCATGAATCTTCCCTTTTTGATCAACTAAACCAGTAGAGTTATTATTGTTTGTTTGGTCTAAGTGCAGCAAGTAATGGTGACTTCCTTCACACATTTTACACTTTCGATTACTTTGACATTGTGTTGCTCTATGTTTGTTTGAAAAGCAGTTAAAACATCTTCCTGCCCTTTCAATACAGCTTCTACGACTTCGTATACTCATGCTTAAAAATCGTTTGCATGTTCCTATATAATGTGAACCTTTACATGCTGGACAGTTGTATATATTCTCAACATAATAAGACTTTGTTGTCTGAACTTCTGTCTTAAAATTCGCCGTATGTGACATAGACTCTAAAACTTTGAAATGTGTCTGCAAGAATTTCTGAAACCTATCTAGCTTTGGTAGCTCCGTAGAATCACCTAAGTCTTCTTCCCAAAGTTTTAACGTTGCATAAGGCAATTTCCGCACCAATAAATAAATCAATAATGTGTCCCAAGACACCATATCTACCTTTAAGGCCTTTAATTGTTGAAGGCATTCCTCTGTTGTATCCATTAATAGTTTTATATTTTTACTATTTTCAGTGGCCAGCTTTGGTTGACCTATAAGAATTTTCAATCTTGTATTTTCGTAACGATTTTTTAATCGTTCCCAAGCTGGTAAATAATCTTCTTCCGTGACAGCAATATGTTTTAATAGTCTTTCAGCTTCTCCGATAAGACATCCTTTTAAGTAGTGCAGCTTCTGAACTCCTGGTAACCTTTCATTGTTGTGTACCAGAGATGTAAATAAATCATGGAATGACCGCCATGAAGTATATTCCCCATTTAATTTGGGCAAGTTGATCCGTGGTAATTGGGTTTGATTGTTATGTGTGTGGATAATTGTTGACGCTCCCTCCGTAGTTGTATAGTCCGTTGGGCTCTTCTCAGCAAGGCCATCGGCGAGTTCTCCTATGTAGTCCATATATCTGACTTCCAAGTCAGCATACTCATCCTTAAGTATATATTCGTGCGTGCATTCTTTCTTTGATGACACAATCAATTCTCTAAGCCTTGCATCACCTTCATCGAATTCTGCCCAGCTTTTCTTTAACTCAGCTATCTTGCATTGGAAAAAACCTAGTGTTCTTCTATCTAGATTTGTCTTTTTGCCTCTAACTATAGAATCCCTAATTTTCTTCGCTAAAACTGCTTGCTTAATGCACAATTCCTCCATATTGTTTCAATAATATAAAATAAAAAATACACAACACAAATGCAAGGAAGCTGATCAATAATTGCCAAATATCAAAATGTAATAACGCTTGAAATATCAAATTCTTGATCAAGAATATAAAAAAAATTGCCTAAACAATCCGTGTCTCGCAAATCCGGCTCGAAGGACCAAAAAATGTTTATGAAAAAAGGACTGGATTGTAAATTAAAAGACTTGCGAGATTGACGAATTAATTTAGACTTCAATTTATTCACTGTTTCTAAAATTAATAAAATTAACGTACAATTCAAGCTCTTAAGTTCTATAGCTAACTTTAAAAATTCAAATCAATATTAAACATTCTTAACTAAAATTAATTCAATAAATTGTTACAAAAAAATTGTAAAGAATCTACAAAAATTAAAATCGAATCGGTTTTTAGCTGTCATGCGACTTCCACAGTTAAGAAGTAGATATAGTTCCCCTTAATTTGGGTCTTTATCCACAATTCCCAATACTATGCACGAACAGTACAATTAAAAACTAATATTACGCGAAATATTACGATGTCGTAAGGAATTAATTAATATAAAAACTGATATAACTGTTTTGTTAAGTAACTGTAACTTTTTACAACTGAGCAGTAAACAAAATTCCACTATGACGTGTATCTGTCTACCATTCCCAAACTGCATAAAACAGTACAAAACAGAACAGTACTTTTAAAATTAATTGTATTGAAATATTAATAAATTCAAATGCGGCGAGAATAAATAAACGAAAGTTAAATTGAATGAAATATTTGGCAATTATTATGAGAGGAGTAAATGATCAAAAAAATAAAAAATGACAAAAAGGGAAAAGGGAAAGTCACTAGGAAAGAAGGTTAAATTTCACGAACGGAAAATTCACAAAAAATTATTTGTTGAAATAACGAAAAGAATTCAAAATATAAAATGAAAATAAAAATTATGAAATTAAACAAAACCTATGCTGAAAAAAAGGAAAATTGTTAATAATAAAACATCTGTTTAATAGAAATAGGTTCGCAGAAAAAATTGCCACTAAAAGTGCTTTTAACTGCTATCACCAATTTTCTAACAGATGAAACAATTACCAATGTGTTTAAATTTGCTGAAATCAATCCTGTTACCACTTTGTACCTTTTACTAGCGTTACTGTCACAAGAAAGAGATTGATTGTATAAATTCTTCTGCTTTTATAGCCTTTGGAGACTTGATTTTCAATATGGCAGAAATTCCAGAAATTCACAAATTTGTGGAACTTAAAACCATAATTTGAATTTTAAATTTTCTGGCATTTTCTGAATCAATCTTAATAATTTATGTCTAAAATTTTCAAAGGAAAAATATTTGGCTCCACTTGATAATTATAAACTTAATTGATATTTGTTTTATTGCGAAATATTCAACTCCGAAAATATATTTTAATTGTGCATCTGCCACTTAAATTTTTGTGGAATTCAAATCCACCATCTTAATTTGGAGAAATTATTTTCATTTCTTTTTAATAATTTATCTCTTTCCCTCTTACGGCGCTTTATTGGAATTGTGGGTAGCTGGTTTAGTCTCAGTATCCACTGAAGTATTGTGATGGGGTCCTTCACTTTCAAAAAAGGGGCCTTGAGAGGACAGAACTCCAAAGGGCTTCGAGAGGGCAGAACTCCAAAAGTTGCTATTAAAAAATTGAAATTAATTTAATTAATTTTTTTATTTTATAATATTTTAAACAATATTCTTAGAGACTGACTGAAAGACTAAAGCTATGGAACAATTTTCTGACTTTATATACAAAATTTATTTAAACAAAATTGTTCCGACCTACTAAGTTAGCATTTACAACAAGTAATTTGAATGTACGAACGGTGCCAAAAATAATAAAACGTTACAATTGTTAAAGTGGTTTTGGCACTACAATTGTACTGTCACCACAGTACTCCCCCGCCAGCGAATCCTTAGGATTGGGCGCAACGTGATGGAGGTTTTGTGGTGCGTCCAACTCTTGTCTTTCTGATAGGGAAATATGTGTTTCCCCCTGGTGAAAATCTGATTTTTGGATCGAATCTTACGGTTCGTTTTATAATACTTTTGTCATTAACTGTCTGGGGTTGTCTTATGTGTGATTTGTTAGTATTTGCCAATGTTCCTGGGTTCTTGAGCACTGGCTGAAAAGACACCCTTTGGTTTATTCGGCTATTTTGTGGTAGGTCATCATTCACTGGCTCTAATGTTCTCTGTGTTGGAGTGTTATCACTTAAGTCTTGTGAGTTGTGTAATGGATTATGACTCGACCTTTGGTTGTTTACCAAATTTACTGGGCTCTTGAGCGCTGGCTGTAAAGACGCCCTTGAATTACTTTGGTTGTTAGGTGAATGGTCGTTTGACACTGGCAACTGCGACCTATGTATAACTTCTGGTGAATTTGCATTTCCAAAACGTAAAGTGTCCTCAGAGTCTTTTAAATAAGAATTTGTAAAACAAGGTTTCAATCGATTAATAGAAACGTTAACTTCTTTTCCTCTAATCAGAATTTTGTAAAATTTTTCGTTTCTTAATATTACTTCGTAAGGTCCTTCGTAAGGAGGTTGTAAACTAGGTCGAGTGCTATCAACTCTCATAAAAACGAAAGGACAATTTTTCAAATCTTTGAAAACAAAAACCTTTTGAAGTGTGTGCCGAGATGCCGGTGACGGTTGTATATTTCGAAATTGATGTTCGAGTTGTTTAACGAATTCATCTTGGTTATTTAAAGAATTCGTGCTATTAAAAAAATCGCCGGGTAACCGTAAATTTTCTCCATAGACTAATTTTGCAGGAGAAAATCGGAATTCGTCACTACTAATTGTCCTGAAACCTAAGAGAATAAGTGGTAAATATTTTGTCCACTCTGAATTTTGGTAGCACATTAATGATGCTTTGAGCGACCGGTGCCAACGTTCTATAAAACCGTTAGCTTGAGGGTGGTAAGCCGTTGTTCGACAACGCTTAATACCTAATAATTTGACTAGTTCCATGAATAAAGTTGACTCGAACTGTCTACCTTGGTCCGTAATGATTTTTGATGGAATGCCAAATCTAGATATCCAGTTCTTTAATAATGTAGAAGCTACTGTTTTTGCGCTAATGTTTTCGATTGGAATTGCCTCTGGCCAGCGAGTATATCGGTCGATGATTGTTAGACAATATTTGAATCCTTCTGAATTTGGCATAGGGCCTATTAAATCTATATGAATTGTGTTAAATCTTTCTGTTTCATGTTGAAAATCAGCAATGGGAGGATTAACATGTCTTGAGATTTTAGCTCTTTGACATGGTAAACAACTTCTGCTCCATTCTTTAACATCTTTCTTTATTGAAGACTAAATAACTCTATTGACCATAAGTTTAATTGATGCTTTTATCCCTGGATGGCTTAAGTTGTGAATAATTGAAAATATTTCCTTTCGAAAATTGATGGGGATATAAGGACGCATGTTTTTGGTTGAGGTATCACAAAAAATTTCTTTTTATGAATTGACTAATTTTACTTTAATCATTTTCAAAGAAGAATTTTGAATTAAATGTTGAAGTTCTGTGTCATCCACCTGTGCGTCTGCCACAGCTTCAAAATCTATTGCACCGACGATATTGATTTCATTAAGCCTTGATAACGTGTCAGCAACGACATTCTCTTTACCGGATATATGTCTGATATCCGTTGAAAATTGACCGATGAGGTCGAGGTGTCTGAACTGTCTGGGTGAGGCTTTCTCAGGATTTTGTTGCAAAGGCTAATGGTTTATGGTCGGTGTAAATAGTGAATTTTCTTCCTTCTAGAAGAAATCTAAAGTGTTTAATACCATTATAGATTGCTAACAGCTCTCGGTCGTAAGTGCTGTATTTCATCTGAGCGACTGATAATTTTGCAGAAAAGAAGCCTAATGGTTGCCAATCGTTGTTGCATTTTTGTTGTACAACTGCTCCGATGCCATAATCCGAAGCGTCGACCACTAAAGCTAATGGCGCGTCAGTAGAATGAAATGCTAATAATGTAGCTTTGCATAATTGAGTTTTGGTTTCCTCGAATGCATTTATTGCTTCTTTCGACCAGGTAATTTTTTTCTTACCATCTTTTTTGTCACCCATTAAGAATTTGTTTAATGGCATTTGAATCATTGCGGCATTTTTCAAAAATTTTCGATAAACATTGATCATACCTAAATAACGTCGTAATTCTTTTACTGTCTCAGGAAGTTTTATAGAGTTGATTATTTCAACACGCTCTGATAAAGGTTTGATACCTTTACTTGAAACTGAGTGTCCTAGAAATTTCACTTCTTCTGTCATAAAATTACATTTGTCTAAATTGATGACGAGACCATATTTTTCAAATTTAACAAAGATTTGATTTAGATGGTCTAGGTGTTCAATATCAGATTTAGAAGCTATTAATATGTCATCGAGGTAAACGTAACAAAAGGGTAAATCGCGCAATACTGAGTGAATAAATCTTTGAAAAGTTTGGGCAGCATTGCATAAGCCGAAAGTCATCCGTGTGAATTCAAAAAGACCGAAAGGTGTACAAATTGCCGTTTTAGGAATATCTGAAGGTGCTACTGGAATTTGGTGGTAAGCTTTTATCAAATCAATTGTTGAGAAGATTTTACTTCCTTCCAATTGATTTGCGAAGTCCTGAATATGTGGGATCGGGTATCTATCCGGAATCGTTTTAGCATTGAGCCTTCTGTAGTCGCCACAAGGTCTTCATTCACCGTTTTTTTTCTTCACAAGATGAAGTGGGGACGACCAAGGACTATCAGAAGGGCGGCAGATCCCTTGATCTAATAAGAATTGGAATTCCTTTTTAGCTGCCATAAGTTTTTCGCCGGTTAGTCGGCGGACTTTCGAAGCTATGGGTTGACCTTCAACAGGAATATAATGTAAGACATTATGTTTGGCCTGTGTTGTGAAATTGCTTTCGGTAGTAATTGATTTGAATTTTTGAAGTAATTTATATACCTTAGAATTAAGAGATGGATCAGTACAGATTGCTAATGATTCTGAGGGACCATTAACTACTTTAGCGTTTGACTGTAATGAAGTAAGAGGATCGATAAGTATTTTATTCTTCAAGTCCACTAATAATCCGAACTTTTGCAGGAAATCTGCACCAATATTAGGTTTCGAAACGTCAGCAATGATAAAATTCCATTGAAAATTTCGACGTAAACCTAAATTCAAAGTTAATAATTTTGTTCCATAAGTATGTATTATTGTTGAATTGGCTGCTAACAGTTTAAGACTGTTAGAGCTACTGATTTTTGGATGAAAGTTCGGTATGACTGAAACGTCTGATCCAGTATCGATTAAGAAATGTCTTTTACTGTAAATGTCAAAAATGTGTAAGCGACTTTTTATTAAGTCAGATTCTCCCGTCGCTAACGGAGACTGACCTATTAGTTTGTTGAATTTTTAATACCGTATTTACATGGCTGGGTACATTTATTGGCTTTAACGCCGAATTTACTATGGTACCAGCATATTTCTCTATTTTTAGAAAGGTTTCGATTTCTCGAATGACTTCGAGAATTGGGCCTTGAATAATTTCTAGTTGAAGGCCGAAATGATGAACGAGAAATTCTTTTAACTTGTTCTGAAAGTTCGTTGACTTGATATGATGATAGAGAAATTCTTTTAACCTGTTCTGAAAGTTCACTGATTTGATTTTGAAGTGTTGATATTACCGAGTTACTTGGATTTTGATTCGTCGATACTGAATATACTTCAGTTCGACCAGTTACTTCCGATATTTTATCAGCCATGGCTGATAGATCATCTAATGTACCTGGACTACAAGCTAGAATTGCTTGTACATTTCCAGGTAACCTCTGAAGCCATAAAGACTTTAATATTTCGTCATTTAACTTTCCCGAATTCAACGTCTTCATTTCCCGTAATAAATATGAAGGACGAGAATCTCCTAAAGTCAACTCATTTAAGAGTTGCTTTAATTTAACGTTATCTGATTTAGAAAGCCGTGAAATTAACGTTTCTTTGAATTTTAAATATTTATTTTGTGTTGGAGGATTTGCAATGATATCACTGATGTCTTGGAATACACTTTCATCTAAAGCACTCAGTAAATGGTTAAGTTTTGTGCTATCTTGTGTAATTCCTGCAAGGTCGAATTGTGACTCAAGTTGAAAGAACCACGCCAATGGATTGGATCGCCAAAATGGTATGGTCTTAATGGAAACGGCGTTGACTGATATAGACGCTGAAGACGGAGATAGTGGAGCAGACAATTGATTTGTGTCAGAAACACATGATTTAACAATAGGTTCATCAAATAAATCGTTAAACCCGTTCATGTTATAAATGCTTTACAATTGAATAATTTTGAGATAAAGATAAAAGTTTTTTATATAAGTATATTTATTGATCTAAATAAAATAAACTATGGTAAACTTATCTTTCCTGTTGTAGTCAATGTTCTTTCTTGTCTTGGTTGCTGTTATGTTCTTTGCCGTAGCTTTTCTTTTGTTCCTTTTTCTTAAATTATGCTCCCGTAGATAAAATTAAGGATGTTCGTTATCCTTTCTAGAATTTTTGTTATCCTATCCAGCTGTGTTGATAATACTTTGGTTTGGTTCTGATGAGAACTTAGGATATTTTCTTTAACAGAAGAGTACCTTACCACTGGTGGGGGGTATCTCTGTTAAAGAAAATGTTGTTCTTCGGTTAATTAGTTATGGGTTTGCTCTCTTTTAATAGAGCGTGCCTTACCACTGGTGGGGGGCACCTCTATTAAAAAAAAATAAATAAAGAAAAAAGTATTCGATTACAAGTGCCTTACCACTGGTGGGGGGCACTTGTATTGTAGGTACCAATGTGTGCTCTCCCTTCGCAGCCGTGGGGCCCTCATTTCCACCTGTTGTCGCCGAGCTCCACGAAGCTGTTTCCGACGGCCAGATGCCTGATCCTGCTCATCCTGTGAACTGTTCCCTGCGCATACAAAGGCGTGCCGAACGCCAGCCCGCTCTTAATTCCCGGGTATCCCGCAGGCGCAAGCGTCGCGGCGGTAATGCCGCTCTTCCTCAGGATTTAGTTCCTTCTCATCCCCCCGCGGGTTTTGCCGCTGATGCTGTGTCAGGTGGATCGATTGCCCCCTTAATTTCAACTGCCCCGGAACCCCGTATTGACAGCCAAGACCAACACTCGATAGAAGGGACTGTAGACGTCGCCTCTGGTGCTGCGCCAGACATTGCCTCTCATCCTGGGGCTGTTGCCCTAAGGCCAGCCAGACGTCCGAAATGCCTGTTCGTTTCCAGAGTTCACCCTGACACCTCTGAGCATGACATAGCGTTCAATATCGCCACTCTCGCTTCCATCCCCATCGGCATGATTTCCTGTCGGCGCATTAACCCAGCTAACCGTACAGCAGAACGCGCCTTCACGGCCTCCTTTAAGGTCTTCGTTCCCGAGGAGTTTTTCTTGGCAGCTATCTGTCCAAACATGTGGCCTCCCGGCTCGATCGCTCGTGAGTTTGTCCCGAGAGCACGCCTAGGCGGGGTCCAGCACTCAAAAAACTTGTCGGTGAGGTTTCCCTCTTCTACGCCAACGTAAGCGGTTTGCGCTCCAAAACTTCACATTTGTTGTCCTCTACTAGCGCTTCCAATTTTGACATCATCTGTCTCTCTGAAACCTGGCTCTGTGGCGGTATCTCCGATTCCGAGATTTTCGGGCCCGAGTTTCAGGTGTTTAGGCGGGATCGCCACGCGAATGCGTGTGCACCCGTTGGCGGCGGGGTGCTGTGCGCTGTCAGAACCGGCATCCCTTGTAACACCGTACAGATTGCTCATTCTGACACCTTGGAGCTCATTTGCGTCGCCGTGAAATTCCCTCACAGAAATCTTTACGTTTTCACCGCCTACATTCCCCCTGCTTCACCCTCCGGAGTGTATGACCAGCTGTCCTTCTCCATCGACGGCTTAAGCAGCGCCCTCTCACCCTCTGACGAGGTAGTCGTTCTTGGTGATTTCAACATTCCAGAGGTCGGTTGGACCCGGTCTCCCGAGATTGAAGGGTTATTGCCGTCCTATTCTGGTGCTCCTCAGCATGTGCTGTCCTTCCTAGACACCTGTGCTTCCGCTGGCCTCTCCCAGTGCAATGCCATCGTTAATGATTCGGGCAGGCTGCTCGACCTAGTTTTCCTCACTGACCCGGATGGCTCATTGGTGCAGCGGTGCCGAACCCCTCTGGTCCCAGAGTCTTGTCACCATCCTGCTCTTCAGGTCCTCTTCTGTTTCGATGCTGTCGAGAACTTCCCCTCCACTTTGCACGGCTGCTGCTTCAACTTCAGATCTGCCGATTTCTCTATCATCAATGATTGGCTTTCGGACTACGACTGGGCTGCTGTCCTAACTGAGGCGGATATTGACCAGGCCGTCCATTCGTTTTACAACGCTCTCTATACCTGCTTCACGCAGTGTGTTCCGATCTCGTTTTCCTCTCCTTCCTCCTCCAGTTCATCGCAACCCTGGATCGATGGCCATTTGAGACGCCTTAAAAATCTAAAGTGTAAAGCCTGGAAAAAGTTTTGCTCCTCTAGGCGCGACGAGGACTACCTGGTTTATTATGACCTACACCTGCGATTCTCCTCTGATCTACAGGCGTCATACAGTAGATTCCTGTCTAACTCGAGATCCACTTTGCTCAATAATCCCAGACAGTTTTGGAAGTTCATCAACTCTAAGCGACGCAGCGATGGATACCCTTCCTCCCTGAGGCTGGGTGACCGCGAGAGTCATGACCCTCTTGTGGTGGCAAACGCTTTCGCTGACTTCTTTAGTACCGCTTTCTGTGACCCTTACTGTGATGTTCTTTCCAATGACTTCTCCCACTTGACTAGGCTCCCGCTTACTTCGCTTGAGTTCAGTGACCTTGTTCTCAACGACTCGGCTGTCTCCGCTCATCTGTCGAATCTGCCCGACATCGCCTCGGCCTCGTTTTTGAAAAGATGCTGCTCAACGATCACTCCTGTCCTCTGTCGTCTGTTTAACCTCTCCCTGCGCTGTGGTCGTTTCCCGAAGCTCTGGAAAGATTCCGTGATTATCCCTCTTCACAAGAAGGGAGACAAGGCGGACATATCGAACTACAGACCCATCGCCAACTTGTCACACATTGCTAAGGCCTTCGAAACCATGATTAGTGATGTGCTCCGCTTTCATTGTAAACCCTTCCTGGGTTCTTTTCAGCACGGCTTCATGAAGGGTAAGTCAACCACCACCAATCTGCTCGAATTCGTACATTACTGTTTGCCCCTGATCGAATCGGGTATGCAGGTCGACTGCATATTCACTGACTTCAGCAAGGCCTTTGATAGGATTAACCATGGCATTCTCGTTCATAAGCTCAGCCTGCTCGGTTTTCCGCCGCTCTTCGTGGAGTGGCTGTCATCTTACCTGTCCGGCCGTTGCCAACCTGTTCCGTGGCGCCCTATCCACTGAAATCTCAGTCACCTCTGGTGTGCCCCAGGGTAGCATCCTTGGCCCGCTCCTCTTCATTATTTACATCAATGACGTCTCGTTACTTCTGCCCAGGTCCAGAATACTGTGTTATGCTGATGATGCTAAAATCTTCCGCGCGGTCTCCTGCGACGATGACTGTGCACTGCTGAGCTCCGATATGCGCATTTTCGATACTTGGTGCTCTAATAATCGTCTTCCACTGAATGCCAGCAAATGCACCGTTATGTCTTTTTCACGTAGGATGCGTTCTATTTCCTTCAACTACTCCATGGGTGGTTGCACCTTGAGCAGGATTGACTTGATCAAGGACCTGGGGGTGTTTCTTAACTCCCGTCTCTCCTTCGAGGCCCACGTGGATTTCGTGGTTGGCAGAGCTAATTCCACGCTTGGCTTTGTAAAAAGATGGTCTAGAGAGCTTGACGATCCCTATTTGACAAGGCTTCTCTACTGCACTTTCGTCAGACCTATCCTGAAGTACGCCAGTCCGGTCTGGGATCCTTACTTCACAGTGCACATTAACCGAATCGAGTCAGTTCAACGTAGATTCCTTAGGTTCGCCCTTCGCGGCCTCCCCTGGCGCGACCCTACCTACCTCCCTCCTTATCCTGCCAGACTTAGTCTGATTTCCCTTGACACACTTGAAAAGAGACCCAAGGTCTCCAAAATTGTTTTTTTATTTGATCTGTTGCAGGGGTCGATCGATTCTGGCGAATTACTCAACGACGTGAGCATTTCCGTCCCAGCCCGGACCTTGCGGAATCGTGACTTCCTCCATGTGCCTCGCCACCGAACCTTATATGGTATGCACGAGCCCATAGCCTCTATGTCCAGGCTATTCAACGAGTTTGCGGCCCACATCGAGTTCGGACGTTCCAGGTTGCAGCTCAAAGCCCAACTTAAGCAAACCATTGAACTTTGATTATTATTTTTATCTTAGGTATAAGTTTTTATATGTATGTATCACATTTGTAGTAGCCAGCTTTGGCAAATCTTCTTTTTATAAATAAATAAATAAATTTTTACAATGTTATGATAGTGAGTGCCTTACCACTGGTGGGGGGCGACTCTGCTAAATATTCGTTGAGGCTTGTATAACGGTTTTGTGTTTTGATGGAAGTATGCCT
Source organism: Leptarthrus brevirostris (assembly GCA_964036015.1). NCBI lineage: Eukaryota > Metazoa > Arthropoda > Insecta > Diptera > Asilidae > Leptarthrus > Leptarthrus brevirostris. The sequence continues at coordinate 29,585,466 of OZ038373.1, forward strand.
TACCACTGGTGGGGGGTAACTTCATTAAGTTCACAAAAAGAATTGTAGTCTTCCAATCTCTTCAGATCACGTCGGGGTCACCAATTGTGGGTAGCTGGTTTAGTCTCAGTATCCACTGAAGTATTGTGATGGGGTCCTTCACTTTCAAAAAAGGGGCCTTGAGAGGACAGAACTCCAAAGGGCTTCGAGAGGGCAGAACTCCAAAAGTTGCTATTAAAAAATTGAAATTAATTTAATTAATTTTTTTATTTTATAATATTTTAAACAATATTCTTAGAGAATGACTGAAAGACTAAAGCTATGGAACAATTTTCTGACTTTATATACAAAATTTATTTAAACAAAATTGTTCCGACCTACTAAGTTAGCATTTACAACAAGTAATTTGAATTTACGAACGGAGCCAAAAATAATAAAACGTTACAATTGTTAAAGTGGTTTTGGCACTACAATTGTACTGTCACCACAGAATTATTAATTTCGGGAATATTTCGTTTAATTAATAATTCCACGATATAAACGGGTTTTCGTTAAATTCGCCGCGTTAAATTCCGTCGATTAATTGGTTTCGATCTCGGGAGCAATCAAAGTTAAAAAGTTGATTAAGATTTCTCGAACTACTTACTAAATTATGGTTCGATTTCTTAATAAAGGTTGTAATTTAGCTTGTAGAAGTACATTTTGTTGCTTAATGCTTTGTGTATATTTACTTTTGTGCGTAATTCAGTGTTTTCAAATTGCATGTTGTTGTTGTTGCTTTGTTTGTTTACATTAGTGCATGGATTGATTTCCTTTAATGTTTTACTTTTAATATTTCGATACTAATATGTTTCTTTTCTTTTAGGTTTACTGCACGGGATTGGGGGGACAGAGGACTGGATGGAACAGGTAGAGTGGCCTGCCGGGCACTGTAAACGCTGTCTTCTCCCTTGACTGCTTTTCTAGAGGGATTTGCCAAAACGCATCTTTCAAATCGATGGACGAAATGAAGTGCGTATCCTGTAGTCGACCAAGCAATCCGTCGATGTGGGGTAAGGGGAAGGCGTCCTTTTTCGTGACTAGGTTCACCTTGCGAGAGTCCAAACAGAGCCTGACCTTCCCAGGTTTGCGTACGAGTACGACTGGAGAATTCCAGGGAATGTTGGACTCTTCAATTACCCCCAACTCCAACATACGGTCGAGTTCTTCATACATCAGCTTTTGGATTGCTGGAGAGATGGGATACTGCTTTTGTTTGATCGGCAAAGCGTCGCCGGTGTCGATAATATGCTCCTCTAGGTGTGTCTTTCCCAAACCTGGAGCGGTAAACGAAGGGAATTGCGCAATGACTGCATCGAGTTTTGTTCTGTCAGGGTTACTCAACCGAAGAAGAGGACGGGACGTCGAGAGAGGATATGATGTTAGGCGCAACCGAAGAAGAGGACGGGACGTCGAGAGAGGATATGATGTTAGGCGCAAGATGAAACGCTCGCCAGAAGTCGACGCCTAAATACAATTGCTGGCTTAAGCCAGGCACTATAAACAGGGTGAAAATTTCAGTCTGTCCTCGAAATGTGACTGCAGTTCTTATTGTGCCGGGGACGGACTGGCTAGTACCGTCGGCGGTACGAACTGAGGCTGACAATGCGGAGAGTTTTAAGCCTGAGCGCTGGATAAACTCTAGGGCTCCTTGTCCCAAGCAACTCACATTGGCACCGCTATCGAGCAAACCCAAAATGGATTCACTGCCTATCTGCACTCTTACGTAAGGGCGACCGTCATCTTGACTGGTAATGACTGTGGATATTAAAGATTGCTGCGTCTTTTTCCTTGCACGTTTTCTCTCTCGGAATTCTCTCCATCGTTTTCTTCTTCGAGTGAGAGGAAGAGTCACTTCCTCAGCAAAGATACGAGCTCTTACTCGGTCATAGTTCAGTTGCCTCTCATGCAAGGACATTCCTCGCATGAGGTAAAAAGGATCTGTCTGGGTGGTACTCTCTTTATGAGTGAGGTCAGTCTGGATATATTGTGACAAGGCAGGGTAATTCAAGGTGTCGTCGAAGTCGCCTTCCTGATCATTATCTTCGGCGAGTGGGGTCCCCTGCTTCGACCACTCGCCCTGGCGTTTTCCGGGTTACACCTGGAGCACTTCGGTGACACTACTCCTGGTTGACCACAGGTGTAGCAAAAAAGTCTCCTGGTCTCATTGGGACAGGAATGGAACGAGTGTCCCTCTACGCCGCAGTTCCAACAAGTCATGCGACCGGCAGCTTCAAGGGTGCGCCTCATTTCTTCCACTCCATGATGACCACTGGGGTCAGAAGTGCAGGTGCAAGTATCACTATCAGAGTGGAAGGAGCGTCCCGCAACGCCACAGTTCCTAGAAGCCACACGACTTGCCGCGTCTGGGGTGCGCCTCACTTCTTCCATTCCCATCCCAGGGAAGACAGAGGGATTCTCAGCCTCCTGGGCTATGTCAAAATTAAGTTCGTGTACGTCCGATCTGGTTGAGCGTCTCTATAATTCGCGCCTTTGCAGCCAGCGTTCAGCCATACGGCATAAGTTCTGCAGTTGATCTATGGATCTTACTGTGGCCGTAGAAAACTGCTGACGGATACGGGGATGCAGATTGTCCCTGACAATCTGGACTAGATCGATTTCTGGTGGTGCTGTCCTCATGTGTCCCACAATCGACCGGGCTTTGCGGAGGTAGCTGTCGCAGCTCTCCGAACTCTGGCGGAGTTCCATCAGAGTCCCCATCAGGGCTAAGTCTGTTTCGGCAGACCCGAACTCTTGCCTGATGCGAGCTCTGAATAGTTCCCAGTCAAAGTCAGGAGAGGCGCGACAGAAATGGTTCCAGAACCATTGCTCGGCCTCGGCCTTTAATAGGATATGTATATTGGAACAGAGCTCGTCTTCGGACACGCGGACAAAAAGTCTTCAACAGTAAAGGCCGGGCTCCGACCAGAGAACTGAATTCCCCAAGACGTCGAGGCTGATTAGCAACAGCTCTAGGACCGGACCTCTGTCTCGCTTGGGGTGGTTGAGGAGGATCCTACTCGAAAGCCGAGGGCTGCACTGTACTCCTGGAAGGGGCTGGGTCCACACCCGACCTATCCAGTAGGGACTGAACCAAGTTTGTCCTCAACAAGCCCAATATTTCTGACTTCAGATGAGCCATCTGTGTGGTCAGCTGGTCTGCAGTGACTATTGCAGGCTCTTGGCGGTGATGGGGTCTTGTTGCTCGAGGGGAAAGTCGAAGCTGACTCCCTTCTTCAGGCCTTCGCAACTGCTCTGCGTGGGATTGGCCTACTACGGGAAGAGAAGTAATTTCAAGCCATCTGCGGTCCTCCAACGGCTGAGGCCGCTCGATGGGAAGGAAAGCCCAAGCTCAGTCTAGGGACTGACTCGACCCAAAGATCTGCTGGGCGCGATCTACAGGCTGATCGGAAACTCTTCCGTTGCTAGCCGACAGTCTGTTGGGGTTGAAGGCAGGTGGAGGCTTGGACATGTTCAGCTGCACTAAAGATGTAGCACCTGGGACTGAGTCGGACGACAATCTTGGAAAGGCATAAGTTTGATCGAGAGCCTGTTTCGCCTTACTTCTTATTCTGCCTGGTGTAGAGGGGACTTGCGCCTGTTTAGGTCTTGCTCCTCGGTCCTCGGGTTCAGCCACGGGCTTCACAACCGGAGAACGAAACATTATACAAACGTTCGCCTTAAATGAAAGCGTGCGCAATGAGCTAAGGTCGACCTGTAACCGTTTCTACAGAAAGTTTAGATGAGACGGAAGGTCTCGCAATTTATACGGGAGTCCAACTCCTAAAGATTTCTTTCAAAAAAAGGAATTAAATGAATTTGAGACAGAAGGTCTCAGCAAAAGGTGCGGGAGATACAACTCCGAAGGTCGTAGCACGAAATCAGGTTCGATGACAGCAAAAAAAAATCAAAAAAAAGTCGCAGCACAAAATCAAGTTTTGAGCGCGGCAAACAAACAAAAATCAAAAGAAAAGGTAGCCGCTCAAACTCAAGTTTGCAGGTAGCAAAAAGGAAATCAGCGAGAAAAAAAGGACAAAAAAGAAATTTAGGGCTATGATAAATCAAAAATACTAATATAAATGTAAGAATAAAATTCAAAAAAAACATAAGCAAAACTGCATAAAAGCTAAATCAGCCAACAATCAGAAGTCAAAAAAAAAACTAATTTGAAAAAAAATCAGAAAAAATGTTCAACACATCCAAAAAAAAAAGAAAATATTTTTGAAAAGAAAACTAAAAAAATCAACCAAAATAATTTCAGGTCCCCCAGAAGCTTCTTCTCCATCTTGCTAGGGATGGGAAAGAGTATGAGGGAAAGGAGGTAAGGAATCAAACACAAAAACAAGATAAAAAAATTCAAAGAAAAAAGAATGGGGGGGGGGGGTAAAAAAATTAATAAAAGGAATTTACGGTATTCACCAAAAGGAAAGATTTTGAAAGCGGAAAAAAATGAAAAATTTTAGACTGTGAGAACATAAGGTTCCCAAAACCCACAACATCTGTCCTGCCTGTGGAGCTGGAGCTATCCTGAACCTAGACAAGCTAACTGAGCACTTCCACTAGCCATACCAGGACAGCATCGAGGCCGTTCAAGGTACTCGACTAGTGGAGTGACTCGGCTGCCATTGCCTAAGACAGGCCTTCGTCAGACTCCACAGCTCCCAATAGCATGAGATGCCGATGATCTGGTAGTTAGTCATACCTAGAGCGACATCGAACATCGCTCAAGGTACCCGAACTAACACCTAACACAGGCATCTCATACTGAGGACAGGGCATAGTTGGATAAGGTGTGTCCCATTTGCTAAAACTGACATGCCTATGGACACTACAGACATGTCAGGACAGAGGCACTAGACTTCGCCAGGTGCTTTACAAAAAGGGAAGAGACAACAGCCGTTCAGACCAACATCGCCTAAGACCGATAAGGACCAGCGGATCAGCCTAAGATGAACAACAGGTCTGGTGTCACCTGTTGCTCCTAGCCGCGCTGAACTGTCATGGAAAATACTCAAAAAGAAAATCTACCCCCTTGACTGACAGTTCAGGCTATCAATCCACTTCATCCCTGTACCTGGCTAGGGTACAGGCCCAACTTATAAAGGGTGCTGAAACCAAAAAAAAGTTAACTTAAAAACATTAGGATATAGGGTGAAGGGATGAGGAAAGCAAGAAGGGGAAGAAGCTTCCTTAGGTTCCCGAAATTAAAGATAGGAATAAATTATCTCCTCAAACACATCGCATTCTTTTTTTCTTTTTTAATTCACTATCTCTCCTAAACTATTCACAAATGTATTATCCTCCTTTTCTTTTTACTTCTACTGTCTTAACTAAAAACAAGATTCTTATCTTCAACAAGTTATTTTATACGTATCAAATAATTTTTCTGTTTCCGTACTTATTAGCCCCAAGCGGGGTGAGCTAAGCCCTCGACAAAAAAATTAGCTTTCTTCCTTAAATTAACAATTACTGCCAGCTTAACTGCAATGCCATGAGCTTATTCTTTAATAATTAAAATTATCTATTATGACCAAACAAATAAAAACTTCGCAAATCAATCTCGTGTGTTAAACAATATAAATATAAAATGAACCCAAATGAAATAACTGACCAGCCTGCAACATTAAAGTTCAAGATGTTTTTCATATAAAACGAATTTAAAAAAAAAGTCAAATTTCTATCTTCTTGCGTACCTAGGGCTTTGCTTTTCCTTTATTAGCCCCCTGTTTACTACGAAGTTAATCTAATTCTGATGTCGTGACGATTTGTGTACATTCCTAGGTGATAACCCGAGACAAAAAGCTTTTTGATTCGTCGAAAAAAAGTATTTTGCTTCACCTAGCCAGGATATGAACTTTCGTAAATTTATTATGAATATATTGCAAGCAAAAACCTAAGTTATAGGATACGGAGAATTTCAACGGCCAATGAGCTAATAACATTAACTAATAATGACTATAAAGCAAAAGGTAAATCACGATATGGTTCTTCCCAGTTGTAAAGATTTGGTCAAGTAATTAAGTATCAAACTGGCAGTTTACAGGGAGATTACTTGTCCTTGCGTAACATTATGATAACAGCAACAAAAAAAACAAACAGCTGACGTCAGCAAATACCTAGAGTCTCGCTCATTATAGCGATATTAAATTCAAAGGAAAATATTTTTTTTTCTTCTTAAACGTAAGATATCTACTCTAACAGTATTCACTACTATAGCGAAACGTTTATCATTATATTTAAAAAAAAACTACCTCACTGAATTTAAATGTCTGGTAAGAAAACTATATCTGTACACTCACGGTATTAACAATGACTTCCCTGATTGCTTTGGGGGGGGGGGGGGGGGGGTCCAATTCCAGGTGAGGTCCTGACCGGCCGGGGGTGTAAAGTTGGTGGCGAGTATTCCCCAACTGGATCTTTATCTACAGCGCCTACTGCCTAGTGCTGGTGGTTCATTTTGTGTATTCCTCGTTGGTTTGCAAGATGTTGGGGGGGATGGTGGTAGCAGACTAATAACGGTTAAAAAGGGGAAAAGTCTCGAAGGCTGTCCTATGTCCTGTATGTCCTGCGGACACTGTTATATCCCTGGAACTGCGTTTGTGGGGCACTCTTTTAACTATTTCGGGAGGCTGAACGTACGTGGGCCAAAAGTGGTCTGCCATTAGCGAAATCATCGTGCCTTAAAATCACATTTAGGCCTCTTGTTAATTTTACTTCATTTGCGGTGCTTAGAGCATTCCCGCTTTTTGTTATAATTTACAGCACTCAACCGTGGAGGGATCCCTTTTTATGATTGTGGGCGTCACCTTGCGTGTCTCTCAATTGTACTTCGAATTTTTTTTCGGATGCTGTTTTACGCTAAAATCAGCAACTTGGTCTCGTTTTTTCATGTGCTGCGAATTAGATCAATTGGATTATCCATTTATCCAAACTAGGATGGCTTGGATAAAAATGGCATTTAAATATGCAAATAGTTCACTTACCTTTTGTGCTCGTGTTCTTACCAGCTTGTATCTTGTTTGACAGTGCTAAGGTGCCTTCCTCTTCTTCCTCTTTCCGAGAAGTAAGCACGCCATTACAGAGTCATAATCAAAACAAGCGATTGATGAGCACAAAAGTGTAAGGGTGCGTTCACAACAGCGTTGCACCAATGTAATTTATTTTATGTTTCCTAGATGGCGCATTGTCTCCTCTAGTCTCACATTACACAGCCGTTTATTTACAGGAATATACAATTTGTCTTCGTTGAGATTTAAAACCGAAAAAAAGCAAGTACTCAAAAATGAATTGAACAGACCAGTTAACCTCACGATAACAGTACTGACTACAATGATAAGCAAGAGAATTGCAATATTACATGGAAAGATTTCAAAGTAGTTAAGTGCATTATAAACAAATACAAATATGAGGTACAGGTGCGGTAGAAACTAATTTCTCGGTATAATAAATGTGCAAAGTTTGAAATTTGTGTAATGTATTTAATATAAATTGATATTTGCTGAATCGTTAAGTGTTGTTTAACTTGTTGTGAGTTTAGTGATGATTTCCAACACAGCTTCTGCTACATTCTTTGACATCTCTTTATTGAAGGCAAAATAACTCTATTGATCATAAGTTTAATTGATGCTTTTATCCCTGGATGGCTTAAGTTGTGGATAATTGAAAATATTTCTTTCCGAAATTTGATGGGGACATACGGACGCATTTTTTTTGTTGAGATATCACAAAAAATTTCTTTTTCTGAATTGACTAATTCTTAACCATTTTCAAAGAAGAGTTTTGAATTAAATGTTGAAGTTCTGTGTCATTGACCTGGGCGTCTGCCACAGCTTCGAAATCTATTGCACCGACGATATTGATTTCATTAAGCCTTGAAAATGTGTCAGCAACTATATTCTCTTTACCGGATATATGTCTGATATCCGTTGAAAATTGACCTATGAGGTCGAGGTGTCTGAACTGTCTGGGTGAGGCTTTTTCAGGATTTTGTTGAAGTGCAAAGGCTAATGGTTTATGGTCGGTGTAAATAGTAAATTTTCTTCCTTCTAGAAGAAATCTAAAGTGTTTAATACCATTATAGATTGCTAGCAGCTCTCGGTCATAAGTACTGTATTTCATCTGAGCGACTGATAATTTTGCAGAAAAGAAGCCTAATGGTTGTTCCATTTTTGTTGTACAACAGCACAGATGCCATAATCCAAAGCGTCGACCACTAAAGCTAATGGTGCGTCAGTAGAATGAAATGCTAATAATGTAGCTTTGCATAATTGAGTTTTGGTTTCCTCGAATGCATTTATTGCTTCTTTTCACCAGGTAATTTTTTTCTTACCATCTTTTTTGTCACCCTTTAAGAATTTGTTTAATGGCATTTGAGTCATTGCGGCATTTAAAAAAAATTTTCGATAAAAAATTTATGTCTCAGGAAGTTTCATAGAGTTGATTGTTTCAACAACGCTCTGACAAAGGTTTGATACCTTTACTTGAAACTGAATGTCCGAGAAATTTCACTTCTTCTGTCATAAAATTGCATTTGTCTAAATTAATGGCGAGCCCATACTTTTCAAATTTAACAAAGATTTGATTTAGATGGTCCAGGTGTTCAATATCAGATTAAGAAGCTATAAATATGTCGTCGAGGTAAACATAACAAAAGGGTAAATCGCGCAATACTGAGTGAATAAATCTTTGAAAAGTTTGGGCGCATTACATAGGCCGAAAGTAATCCTTGTAAATTCAAAAAGACCGAAAGGTGTACAAATTGCTGTTTTAGGAATATCTGAAGGTGCTACTGGGATTTGGTGGTAAGCTTTTATCAAATCAATTGTTGAAAAGATTTTACTTCCTTCCAATTGATTTGCGAAGTCCTGAATATGTGGAATTGGATATCTATCAGGAGTCGTTTTAGTATTAAGCCTTCTGTAATCACCACAAGGTCTCCATTCACCGTTCTTTTTCTTCACCAGGTGAAGTGGGGACGACCAAGGACTATCAGACGGGCGACAGATCCCTTGATCCAATAAGAATTGGAATTCCTTTTTAGCTGCCATAAGTTTCCGGTTAGTCGGCGCACTTTCGAAGCTATGGGTTGTCCTTCAACAGGAATATAATGTAAGACATCATGTTTGGCTTCTGTTGTGAAATTACTTTCGGTTGTAACTTATTTGAATTTTTGAAGTAATTTATATACCTTGGAATTTAGAGATGGATCAGTATAGATTGCTAATGATTCTGAGGGACCAGTAACTGCTTTAGCGTTTGACCGTAATGATGTAAGAGGATCGATAAGTACCTTATTCTTCAAGTCCACTAATAATCCGAACTTTTGTAGGAAATCTGCACCGATAATAGGTTTCGAAACGTCAGCGATGATAAAATTCCATTGAAAATTTCGAAGAAAACCTAAATTCAAAGTTAATAATTTTGTTCCATAAGTATGTATGATAGTTGAATTGGCTGCTAACAGTTTAAGACTGTTAGAGCTACTGATTTTTGGATGAAAGTTCGGTATGACTGAAACATCTGATCCAGTATCGATTAAAAAATTTCTTTTACTGTAAATGTCAAGAATGTGTAAGAGACTTTTTATTAAGTCAGATCCCCCCGTCGTTAATGGAGACTGACCTATTAGTTTGTTGAATTTTGAATACCGTATTTACATGGCTGGGTACATTTATCGGCTTTAACGCCGAATTTACTATGGTACCAGCATATTTCTCTATTTTTAGAAAAGTTTCAATTTCTCGAATGACTTCATGCATTGGGCCTTCAATAATTTCTAGTTGAAGGCCGAAATGATGAACGAGAAATCCTTCTAACTTCTTCTGAAAGTTCGTTAACTTGAAATGATGAAAGAGTAATTCTTTTAACTTGTTCTGAAAGTTCACTAATTTGATTTTGAAGTGTTGTTATTACCGAATTACTTGGATTTTGATTCGTCGATACTGAATATACTTCAGTTCGACCAGTTACTTCTGATATTTTTTCAGCCATGGCTGATACATCGTCTAATGTACCTGGACTATAAGCTAGAATTGCTTACACATTTCCAGGTAACCTCTGAAGCCATAAAGACTTCAATATTTCGTCATTTAACTTTCCCGAATTCAACGTTTTCATTGCCCGTAATAAATATGAAGGACGTGAATGTCCTAAAGTCAACTCATTTAAGAGTTGCTTTAATTTGACATTATCTGATGTGGAAAGCCGTGAAATTAACGTTTCTTTGAATTTCAAATATTTATTAAGCGTTGGAGGATTTACAATAATGATATCTCGAAATACACTTTCATCTAAAGCACTCAGTAAATGGTTAAGTTTTGTACTGTCTTGTGTAATTCCTGCAAGGTCGAATTGCGACTCAAGCTGGAAGAACCACGGCATCGGATTGGATCGCCAAAATGGTCTTAATGGAAACGGCGCTGACTGATATAGACGCTGGAGACGGAGATAGTGGAACAGATATTTGACTTGTATCAGAAACACATGATTTAACCATAGGTTCACCCAATAAATCATTTAACCCGTTCATGTTGTAAATGCTTTACAATAATTCTAAAATAAAGATAAAGATTTTTTATATATGTATATATATGGAGCTAACTAAAATAACTATTTTAACTTATCTTTTGTGTTTTCTTGGTTTGTTCTTGGTTTTGTTCTTTTCCGATGTTTGTTTCTTTTTCTTGGATAAGGTTTCCGTTGGTAACGAGAACTTGGGATATTTTCTTTAACAAGAGAGTACCTTACCACTGGTGGGGGGTATCTTTGTTAAAAAAATGTAATTTTTTGGTTATGGGCTTGCTCTCTTTTAACAGAGTGTGCCTTACCACTGGTGGGGGACACCTCTATTAAAAAAGGAATAAAGAAAAATCTTCAATCACAAGTGCCTTACCACTGGTGGGGGGCGACTCTGCTAAATATTCTTGATGGCTGTAGATTATATAGGGGTTTTGTGATTTGATGGAAGTGTGCCTTACCACTGGTGGGGGGCCACTTCATCAAATTCACAAAAAGAATTGTTTTTTCTTCAATCTTTCTGATCACGTCGGAGTCACCAATTGTGGGTACTGGTTTACTTTCAGTATAAACGAAAGTATAGTCTCAGGGTCCTTCACTTCTAGAAAGGGGCCTTGAGAGGGCAGAACTTCAAGGGGCCTTGAGAGGACAGAACTCCAGAAGGTCGCTTGAGCTTTTCCTATCTAACGGACTTACCTAGATAGAAATTAATTTTTTATTTAAAAAATGAATTTCAATATTTTATATTTTATTAAATACTATTTCTGTACAATATTCTTAGAGACTGAATTCAAGACTAAACCTATGGAAAAATTTTCTCGCTTTATATACACAATTTATTTAAACAAAATTGTTCCGACCTACTAAGTTAGCATTTACAACAAGTAATTTGAATGTACGAACGTAGCCAAAAATAATCAAACGTTACAATTGTTAAAGTGGTTTGGCACTACAATTGTACTGTCTCCACAACATGTTGTGATGGTAGGCTTCAACGGCTATAGTTATCATTTGCTACCTTGTCGTCGAACACGCGTGCCTTGCTTGTAAAATCGTTGCTCCTGTCCTACCAATGGTAGCCCACTTTTTCCACATTTTTGCTCTATCTGCTCAAGGAAAATCAATGTGGCTTTTAATGACTGTACAAGGTTCATTTCTTTTGAGAATATTTGATCACGTGTCGTGATAATGTAGTCATCTATTTGGCGGTCCGTTGGAGCAGTTTTTGTTGCATAGGCTTATGACATTTCTTCACCAAATTGCAGTATTTATTTATTTATTTAAGATTCATCAACGGGCTGATTACTTAACATGTAAATATAAAAACAGTCACAAAATAAAATAAGAATCAAAATAATTACAATAATCAATGATTAATATAAATAACTAGAAAATAATTAATTTAAAACAATAACTAGAAAAATAGAAAAATATTTAACTTAATTAATAATACATAATACTTACAAAATAATAACAGACAAGTTAGGAAAGTTTGGCCTTCACAGAATTTTTCGACAGATTAAAATCAATGTTGTTAAAATGCGAATAAAAAAACCGAGACATTGACGTGACGGGCTCGTGAACACCGTAATTTGTGCGATGCTGTGGAATTTTAAGAAAATCTCGATTTCTCAAGGAGCGACTCGGAATCGATAAATTAAAAGAAGACAACAAGACTGGAGAGTCAACATTACCTTGAAGACATTCAAAAGCGAAAACAGTTCTAGAGATGTTACGTCTTGCAAGAGAGTCTAGTTTTATGAGCTTAAGCCTATCTGAGTACGGCGGCAGGATAAGAGGGTCACTCCAAGGAAGGCCACGAAGTGCAAAGCGAACAAAACGGCGCTGGACTGCCTCTACCCGGTCAATTGAGTCACGATAAAATGGTGACCAAACACAACTAGCATACTCCAGAATAGGCCTAACAAAGGTGCAGTAGAGAAGCCTGGTGATATAAGGGTCGTCAAATTCCTTGGCCCATCTTTTTATAAAACCCAATGTAGAATTAGCCTTAATAACTATCTCATCAATGTGATCGTCAAACGTAAAACGACTGTTCAACCAGACACCCAAGTCCTTGGTCCTAATAATTTTTTCCAGAACACAGCCATGCATGGTGTAGTTGAAGTCGAGAGGATTCTTTTTACGAGTAAAAGACATAGACGTACACTTACTAATATTGAGGGGAAGATAGTTATCAGAACACCAGTTGTAGAAAGCGTCTAAGTCAGAATTTAAAAGTTCACAGTCTCGAATAGAGGACACAACACGGAAAATTTTGGCGTCGTCAGCATAACAAAGAATTTTTGAGTATTTCAAGAATAAAGATACATCATTGATGTATATAATAAATAAAATCGGGCCTAGGTGACTTCCCTGAGGTACGCCAGAGGAATTAAAAATAAACTTGGATAGTGATCCACGAAAGGACACACGCTGAGTCCGATTTAGTAGGTAAGAACGAACCCAGTCTACAAACAAGGAACGAAACCCGAGGGCCGTCAACTTATGAATCAAAATTTGGTGGCTTATTCTGTCGAATGCCTTGCTAAAATCTGTAAAGATACAATCCACTTGCTTTCCAGCCTCAATTTTGGATAAGCAGAAATTTGAGAATTCCAGTAGCTTAGTCGCAGTAGACCTACCTTTCATAAAGCCATGCTGGAAAGTTCCAAGAAAAGGTTTGCAATGAAAGTATAGTGTATCACAAACTAATGCCTCAAAAATCTTAGCAATACAACACAAGTTTGCAATGGGTCTGTAATTGGAAATATCACCCCTCTTGCCTTTCTTGTGAAGTATCCCTCTTCATTCCCTAAGAGATGATTTCCAAGATTTTGGAAATACTTCACAAGAAATAGATAAATTAAATAAATAACAAAGAACAGAAACCTAGGAAGAAGAACAGTTCTTATAAAGGGAAACAGGAATACCATCAGGACCGCACGAAATACTATCTGCCAAATTATTGATGGAATTCGCGACTGTATCGTCATCAAATGTAAGATCTTTCATTTCCAGTGAAGAAGGAGGAAATAATGTCAAGTAGCTAAAATCATTAGAGCAAGTATCGCAGTTGTCAGAAAGAAAAGCTGTCTTAAAAAAGTCGCCGAAAAGGTTCGAATCGTCAAGGGATCACTACTTTCAGTGTCACCTAGTTTTAATAAAGTAGGGTAGCCATCGGTGCTACGCTTAGAGTTAACAAATCTCCAAAACTGGACCTCATTCTGTTAATGTAATTATTATATGAGGCATGAATTTCGGAATTGAACTCATCGCGCAATTGTGAGTAGATATAAAAATCCGAGTCGCTCCTTGATGAGCAGAACCGCTTCCATGCTTTATTTTTTAAGTTTTTAAGATGCTTCAGCGAGCTATTGAGCCAAGGCGGACTAGAGAAAGAAGAAAACGAACGAGAAACAGGAACACAATGCAAGAAACAAGTAAACAAATTGTCATAAAAAGCACTTACCGCCACATCAATGTTCCGCTCATAAAAAACATTAGACCAATTACAATTCAATAAAAAATTATTCAATACAGAAAAGTCAGCCTTTTTAAAATTAAAAGAGAAGTCGTCGTGAATCAGAAATGCAGCAGGCAGTGGATCGAAGACCAAAGCAATTTGAAGCGCAGGATGATGAGACGTCTCAGGAACTAAAGGAACCGGGCAACGCCTGACCAAGGTGCTGCATGGGTCAGTGCTAAACACCAAATCCAAAAATCTGCCGGAATCATTAGCGATGCTGGAACACTGTACAAGCCCGGAAGAGGTAATGCCGTCGATGAAACATAGAGAACTCTGCGATGCAGGTGATCGGGAAGGAATCAGCCCGTCAACATCTGATGACACCCAGCTAATACTTGGCAGGTTGAAATCTCCGAGGAGCAACAACTCATCTTGAGGACGCAAAGAGGAGGAAAGAGTGTCGATGCAGGAAGCAAGTGAGTCGTAAGTATCCCTGGTCGCTCCCGGAGGAATGTAAGAGGTGGCAATAAACACGTTCTTATCCGGCAATCTGAGAACTATACATAAAAGTTCCAAAATATTTGAGTCTAAGATCTCAACAACAGAGCAAGGGATGTTGCGACGATCAGCGCATAGTACTCCTCCCCCGACAGGAGCGCTGACTTCAGATAGATATCGGTCACGCCGAAAGACGATGTATTCCGGTCCAATGAGCTCAGCATCGGCGATCATACCACAAAGCCAAGTTTCAGTCAGACAGACCACGTCGAAACATGAAAAAGTAGAGCTGGTATAGAGGCAATTCGTCTTTGATCGAAGGCCGGTTACGTTAGCGTAGTAGAACGTGATCTCGCTGATGAGTTTTTTGGAGCATCTCTAGAGCCTGAACGGTTTTTGGGAACAAATTCCCGGACGATGGTTCCACTGGACCAAATCTCAGGGGAAACGATGGCGTTGAACAAAGCATCAGGGATGACAACCTTGAAAGACGCAAAGATGGAGCTAGGGCAGTTGCGTGACTTGTCAATTCGTCGACAGTTAATTACATCTCGCGAAATTCCAAAATGTGAGGCAATATGATGCACGACGACGTCCGCGGTGGTATCATGATGAATTCGCGAGACAAAAACGCTACGAGGTAGCACAGCCGGTCTCAGAGTCGCGACATCAGAAACATTACCAGCACTCGAGGACCTATGTAGCTCAACCTCACCAACAGCAACATCACCATCTGGAACAGACTTCACCAACTCGGAATGCAGGTCAATAGGAACCAATTCCTCGGCCGTCCGCTGCACCGAGACGGAAAGTGAACTACCAGCAACCCCATCCACACTGGGCTGCCGCACGATGTGTTCAGTCGCAGGATGTTGAGACGACATGACAGTATGCGAGTTGTCAATATTTCCGTCGATATCGGAAGCAGGCTGAGAAACACGACCCTTACGACGACGAAGACGCCTACCCGCCGTTTATCAGCGGCAACAGAAACAATTAGGTCACTGTTCACGCACCAAATGCCATCAATGGAAGGCATAACTGACTCTACAGATGGGCCGTGAGAAAGCGACGGGGAGTCAGTGGCAGCTAGTAACATACGGAGATCGTCCAGCGAAGTAACCACTTGGCAGCACTTAGATGAGAGTTCGTGAGTTTTCCCTAATAATGATGCCGAATTGTCATTAAAAACATCAGTAGCGTGAATAAGCTTGTCGATTTTGTTATTCAGAATAGAAACCAACTTTGTGGAGACAAAATTAATCTTTTCAGCCAAGAATGACTGGTCAGCGGAAAGAGTTTCAGCAATGCCCCTCATAAGGCGTAAGACATGGCAAGGCCTAATGACGGAGCAATCTCCACATGTTAAAGGACCACCAAATGTACCCCTCAAGCAAGCCGCATGAAAAGCGTGCCCGCAAATCCCATCGCAGATAACCTTATCCTCGAAAATCTCGACACCGCACGTCTTACAAGAAGTCATCATGTAGAATCGTTGATCGTAGTGTGACAAACGCAGAACAAAACTTTTTGATTGCAAAGTACGTAACAATAAACAGATGAGTTCGATTCAAAAAATATATCACAAAATTAAGTTCCCAAAAAGATTATGTTATTGCTGAAAATTAATCAAATTTGTGATCCGAAGTGCCAATTAGTCAGTATAAATTATAAATAGTACGCTATTACCAAAGCTCGCAATATCCAAATAAAAATGGTAATAAAATGGTAAAGTAGACTGAATGGTTGCCGGAGGGATAAAAAAAGGAGCTGGCTTGAATTTATTTGCAGAACGATTCCAGTCTAGTAAGGTGTTGAGCGCGAGGGAGGTGTTTTAGGCGGTGAATTGCTCCACAGGAGGTTGGGGAGAAACGCCCAGCGAACAGAAAGCATTTGACCTCCCTTATTAATAAAGTAGTAAAAGGACGGCATCAATTCCAGCAATACTAATACTTGCGGCAGGGTTAAGGTTTCTTACAAATGTATCGGGGAATCCTATTTATGTAACATGTCTATATCAACGTTTTCTGTTGTTCTGAAATGCCTTTTGGATTTCATTGAAAACAATGAGTGTTTTAAGTGGATTTCTTCCCGGTTGCTAGAAGATTGTTATCTTGATATTCTCAAATGTTACTTACACCTCCAAGCGGTAGCAACCGGGCAATGCATCCAAATAACTAATGCGGGAGGAGATAACCTTCTTGAAAAATCCCCCTAACTCCAAGGTTCTAGTAATCCATGCTGAGGGAGACTGTAGTGGTTTAAGTTTTGCAAGACCCAGGTGTAATTGGGTCGAGAATAGCGACTACTCAGGCCCTTTTGTAGGAGTGGGAGGATAGTAGACACTAACAGGTAGGCTATATCCACGAAGGTTCTGCGGCACTTCCTCAGGTTCGGCGGTGGCAGAGGTAGGTGAGGGTTTATAGGATGAATGGGGTTCTTTGGTTGATATCAGATATATGAGGGTGTAGTCCCTTTCGTTGTGGAGTCCTAAATCCTAGAACCTCTTTGTACTTATTAATACTTAAGATACACTTATTTGAATATAAAAAGAATATTAAAAGTTTTATTTTTTTATTATTTATGAAGTTACCAGTTCGGTTGTTCTGGCTTGACTAAACTGTTCATTTACAATTGTTGTATCCTACTTTACAATTAATACATAGATAGGTAGTTTATAATTTTCTCTGTGTAGAGTACAGTATTTTATTGTCATAATTGAATGATTATTATATTTTTTAACGTGTTTGTGTTTCACACTATTCAAAATTTATCAAAGTGTACAGGTTAACCAAAATATTAATCATTTTTGAGGTCTTAAAAAACACACTTGCTTTTAAATTTTCCACATTTACTTAATTATTCAGTTCGTTATAATAACTTCGCTAACGAACTGAATAATTAAATAAATGTGGAAAATTTAAAAGAAAGTGCGTTTTATTTAAGACCTCAAAAAGGATTAATAATAACATTTTCCACCAAGTAAAAGCTCCAATAACTACATAAAAAGTAACCAAATTTTATTTGACAGTTATTTTATCTGTACAGTCTGATAAAACATAATCAAAGTGGATTTATTTAAAATATTTTATTGAAATAATATAATCAAACTGATGAATATTTTAATTAAAAATTAATAATTAAATTTGTAGGTACTGCTTCATTACTCCTCTCTCAGTGAAAATATCCATTTTAAGTGAATCTTATAATTAAGAATATGATGAATAATAATATTGTTAATGATAAAAAATTTTATAATTGAAATTTTACTTTCTTTTTTGATTTGTTTGTGATTGGTGTAATAATTTTCTCTGCGTGTTCGATAAACTCCGGTTTTAGTCTGTTGACTAAAATGTTTGTTGCTTTACCACAGTAGCCGATTTGATAATATTTGTCAAGTTTGTTTAATACTTTGAAAGGACCTTCATACGGGTTTTGTAAAGAAGATTTGTTTCTGTCAGTTCTAACAAAAACAAATTCTGTATCTTTGAAATTGTTAGGTACGTAGATTTTAGAATTTTGCTTTCGAAAATTTGAGGGTGGTTGTTTTTTTTTATACGATGTGGCAAATCCTAGGGGACAACCCGTTGAAACGTTAGCATGGTTTTGGCCGGAAGGTAATCAGGGTAAGGGAAGTGAGGAAACTTGAAAGTCTTGTTTTTGCAGTGCTGCGAGCTAGACAACAACTCAGAGACGGAGTGGATTATTTTAATTTCTTAATAAAAGCTCACGGGAAGACCTGGACTCGAAACCGGGACCCATGGCATGGTGGTCGTGTGGCTCAACAAATTGATCCAGCTCCGTCCCCGTCTTGTTTTGAAGTTATTTATACAAAATCTGATTTTACTTAAAAAATTTAGTGGATCTTGAATTGGTGTTAATGATAAATTCTCCCGTAACGCGAAGAGGTTATCCATATACAAGTTCTGCTGGAGAACATTGCAAGTTTTCTTTAATCATGGTTCGGAAACCTAAGTGGACTGCAGGTAATTATGTGACCCAATTATTTTGGCCGTCACAAGCGCGTATGGCTGCTTTTAATTGTCGATGAAAATGTTCTATCATTCCGTTTAATTGTGTATGATAAGGAGTAGTGCGGATTCGATGTGATCTTAAAATTTTTGTAAATTCTTGGTATAATTTGGATTCGAATTGAGTACTCTGATCTGTGGCAATTTCTAGTGAAATACCAAAACGTGGAAAATATTGTTCATATAATATTCATATTCATTTATTACAGGTAAATATACACAAGATTTAAAATCTTTTATTGTACAATTAAAAGTGGCGCTAGATTAGTTATTTCAACAAAAACGAAATGCTAGAAATATTAATTGAGAAATAAAAATAAAAAGAAGAGATAAATAGAACAGGAAATAAGAAAAAAATATTTAAAATTAATTTACAAAGCTACTTTAGATGCTTCAGTGTAGAGAGACAAGACCCGATTAAAAGTACCAATCAAGGAAAGTGATTGTCTAAAAGACGCCTGAATGCAGTGGCAGTGCCAGCGTTTGAATATTTAGAGGAAGACTATTCCATAAGCGAATTATTTGGACAGGGTAAGAGCTATTCATAACTGATTTCCTAAACCGCGGTACTAGTAAATTTCTGTTTCGCTGAGATCTTGTAAATTGGAAGTATTCACGGAGGTATGGTGGTTTGTTCCATTTAAGCAGCTTGAATAGAAACAGCAACGCTCGTCGTTTGAGGTAAATCTCCAGACTGGACCCGAAAAGAGTTAATCTGAAAGGTGTGATATGGTCAAACCTTCGTAGTCCGTGAATAAACCTAATACAGTCGTTAAAAGCAACATCTAATCTACGTGCACAGTGACTGTCTAAGTGAGGAAAAACCAAGCTACCGAAGGTAAAATGGGGCAGTATCAATGCCTTAACCAAATACAGACGAGTACTTCTCGGGCTGACAACCAAAGTCTTCGTAAACCAGCATATATCTTGCCAAACCTCGCACTTACATTTGCACAGCAGTTCATTTCTTGTCCCAAAATAATGCCAAGATTAGTTATTTTACTTAGGACTGGCAATGGAGAACCATTTAACATTATCTGAGGAGCATTACTTAAAACAAGAGGATTAGTATAAAACATGATAGATTGAGATTTTTCGGGGTTCAAAAGTAATCTGTTTGCGATTGACCAGTCAAATATTCTACCAAGATCGGCATTTATACGCTCGATGCAGTCCTCAAGGAGCCCAATAGGCCTATCCAAATAGATCTGAACATCATCAGCGTAAAGATGGATTTTCACATCACGCACCGCACTTGGAAAATCATTGATGAAGAGGCTAAATAAAAGCGGTCCCAGCGGACCAGAGATTACGCCATCGATCTGCACTCTTTGGGAACGATCTGACAAGAAACATGCTATCATAGAGGCAGCACATGAGCTAAAGTTGAAGTACGTGTGTAATTTGTGAATAAGTAAGCTGTGGTCAACGCAATCGAAGGCTTTAGAAAAATCCAGTAATGTTAAAGCTGTGAAGTGATTATTGTTCATGGCTTTTCTTGGATACCCTCAAAACAGCCGTCTCACAACTATGAAAAGATCTGAAACCAGATTGCCAACAATATAGGAATACGTTCCCCTCGACATAAGCCAGTATTTGCTTGGACATAATCTTTTCAAGTACTTTCGAGAAAAAGCACAAAATGCTTATTGGACGGAAATCGGTTATCGAAACTGCAGAAGACTTCTTAGCGATGGGCAATACAGTGGCAGCCTTCCAGCTTACAGGAAACGAAGAGGACATTAAACATGTGTTCACAATGTGGAGGCTGTAATCGGCAATAAAAGGAAGGAGTACCTTAATAAAACGGGGCGATAAGTTGTCAGGTCCAACTGCTGTGGATTTGATTGAGCACACAACAAATAGTAATTCATCTAGACTTACATTTCGAAAGTAAAACGGGTCTGCAAGGTCATTCACTGAAGCATCAGGCAAGTTCGAAGGAAAAATACTTGTTGAATTCATCGGGTTTACATTGGTTGCAGTAAAAGCAGAATTGAGTTCATCTGGATCAAAAGGGCATCGAATCCTGTCCTTGCCATGAATACCAGCGTTATTTAGGTTACGCCAAAGAGCTCGCGGGCCGAGGTCGGTCCTAAGTTTCACACTAAAATAGTGTCGTTTAGCGCCTTTGATTGCTGCGGTAGCTTTATTACGGGCGATTTTGTAAAGCAAACGCGCCTCTTCGGATTTAAGGCGCTTGTAGCGTTGAAATAGGTATTCCCGTTCTGCGATTAGAGCTTGCACCTCAGGTGAAAACCATGGGCAATTCCGCGACCGAATGCGTTTGGTTTTAATTGGGACACACACATCAAATAGATGAGAGACAAGGGATGTGAGAATTTCGACTTGCTGGTCAACTGACGGAGTAGCGTAAATATAATTCCAAGGAAGAAGTGAACATTCATTGGATAAGGAGTTCATGTTTAAATTATTATAATCACGATAGGAGACTGTATCAGAGCAGCGGGCGGAAACCAACGCAAAGTCGTATTTGCAAAATAGAATGTCATGATCGAGTATACTAGGTGGGTCAACTTGATCTTGCAAAATCACTCTGTCACTATCAGAGACAAGGATTAGATCCAACATCGAAGGATTGGAGGAATTAAAGTAGGTCGGGTAGGAATTGACTACATTAAGTAGAAGAGACTGAATGAGATGTGTGAACTGTTCTGATCTATTATTCTGCCGTAGCAAGTCCACATTGAAGTCACCTCCTATGATTACATTAGGATAACGTCGAGTTAGGTGAGATATAACATTCTCAAATTCATTGATGTGGTCGCAATCAAAGCAATTTGGTGGACAGTACACTGAAGAAAGTACGCATTTTTCAATTCCAGAGCTAACCTCCACGCAGAGAAATTCAATAGGTTGGTCCACCGATGATGCAAGGTATCTCGCCCTGATGCTTTCCCTTACGTATATCGCAACCCCCCCCACCCACTCGACCCTTGCGGTCGTTGCGAAATAGTTGATAACCAGGAATAGACACAAAAGAGCTCAAAATATCACAGTTCAACCATGTCTCACTAACAATTATAACATCCACACTTAGATCAGAGAATATATAACGCAATTCCTCCATTTTATTTCGAATACTCCTAGCATTAAGAGTACAGATCGATAACCCATGAGAACGCTTAGAAAGTATATTCAAAATCACTCTTACCCTATCCAAACCCAAGAAACTATCTGTCATCATATAAGCTACCACCACCAAAGCATCCAGGAGTCATTAGAAACACAGAAAAATCAAAGAACAAGGAATTTCCAGGCAAGTATCTCCACACAAGAAGCATCATTAAATTACAGTCAATAAACATTAGGTTAAATTGATTTGAAAGCAAGTTAAATTGAATTAATCCCCAAAATATAAAATGAAAATAAAAATTATGAAATTAAACAAAACCTATGCTGAAAAAAAGGAAAATTGTTAATAATAAAACATCTGTTTAATAGAAATAGGTTCGCAGAAAAAATTGCCACTAAAAGTGCTTTTAACTGCTATCACCAATTTTCTAACAGATGAAACAATTACCAATGTGTTTAAATTTGCTGAAATCAATCCTGTTACCACTTTGTACCTTTTACTAGCGTTACTGTCACAAGAAAGAGATTGATTGTATAAATTCTTCTGCTTTTATAGCCTTTGGAGACTTGATTTTCAATATGGCAGAAATTCCAGAAATTCACAAATTTGTGGAACTTAAAACCATAATTTGAATTTTAAATTTTCTGGCATTTTCTGAATCAATCTTAATAATTTATGTCTAAAATTTTCAAAGGAAAAATATTTGGCTCCACTTGATAATTATAAACTTAATTGATATTTGTTTTATTGCGAAATATTCAACTCCGAAAATATATTTTAATTGTGCATCTGCCACTTAAATTTTTGTGGAATTCAAATCCACCATCTTAATTTGGAGAAATTATTTTCATTTCTTTTTAATAATTTATCTCTTTCCCTCTTACGGCGCTTTATTGGAATTGTGGGTAGCTGGTTTAGTCTCAGTATCCACTGAAGTATTGTGATGGGGTCCTTCACTTTCAAAAAAGGGGCCTTGAGAGGACAGAACTCCAAAGGGCTTCGAGAGGGCAGAACTCCAAAAGTTGCTATTAAAAAATTGAAATTAATTTAATTAATTTTTTTATTTTATAATATTTTAAACAATATTCTTAGAGACTGACTGAAAGACTAAAGCTATGGAACAATTTTCTGACTTTATATACAAAATTTATTTAAACAAAATTGTTCCGACCTACTAAGTTAGCATTTACAACAAGTAATTTGAATGTACGAACGGTGCCAAAAATAATAAAACGTTACAATTGTTAAAGTGGTTTTGGCACTACAATTGTACTGTCACCACAGTACTCCCCCGCCAGCGAATCCTTAGGATTGGGCGCAACGTGATGGAGGTTTTGTGGTGCGTCCAACTCTTGTCTTTCTGATAGGGAAATATGTGTTTCCCCCTGGTGAAAATCTGATTTTTGGATCGAATCTTACGGTTCGTTTTATAATACTTTTGTCATTAACTGTCTGGGGTTGTCTTATGTGTGATTTGTTAGTATTTGCCAATGTTCCTGGGTTCTTGAGCACTGGCTGAAAAGACACCCTTTGGTTTATTCGGCTATTTTGTGGTAGATCATCACTGGCTCTAATGTTCTCTGTGTTGGAGTGTTATCACTTAAGTCTTGTGAGTTGTGTAATGGATTATGACTCGACCTTTGGTTGTTTACCAAATTTACTGGGCTCTTGAGCGCTGGCTGTAAAGACGCCCTTGAATTACTTTGGTTGTTAGGTGAATGGTCGTTTGACACTGGCAACTGCGACGTATGTATAACTTCTGGTGAATTTGCATTTCCAAAACGTAAAGTGTCCTCAGAGTCTTTTAAATAAGAATTTGTAAAACAAGGTTTCAATCGATTAATAGAAACGTTAACTTCTTTTCCTCTAATCAGAATTTTGTAAAATTTTTCGTTTCTTAATATTACTTCGTAAGGTCCTTCGTAAGGAGGTTGTAAACTAGGTCGAGTGCTATCAACTCTCATAAAAACGAAAGGACAATTTTTCAAATCTTTGAAAACAAAAACCTTTTGAAGTGTGTGCCGAGATGCCGGTGACGGTTGTATATTTCGAAATTGATGTTCAAGTTGTTTAACGAATTCATCTTGGTTATTTAAAGAATTCGTGCTATTAAAAAAATCGCCGGGTAACCGTAAATTTTCTCCATAGACTAATTTTGCAGGAGAAAATCGGAATTCGTCACTACTAATTGACCTGAAACCTAAGAGAATAAGTGGTAAATATTTTGTCCACTCTGAATTTTGGTAGCACATTAATGATGCTTTGAGCGACCGGTGCCAACGTTCTATAAAACCGTTAGCTTGAGGGTGGTAAGCCGTTGTTCGACAACGCTTAATACCTAATAATTTGACTAGTTCCATGAATAAAGTTGACTCGAACTGTCTACCTTGGTCCGTAATGATTTTTGATGGAATGCCAAATCTAGATATCCAGTTCTTTAATAATGTAGAAGCTACTGTTTTTGCGCTAATGTTTTCGATTGGAATTGCCTCTGGCCAGCGAGTATATCGGTCGATGATTGTTAGACAATATTTGAATCCTTCTGAATTTGGCATAGGGCCTATTAAATCTATATGAATTGTGTTAAATCTTTCTGTTTCATGTTGAAAATCAGCGATGGGAGGATTAACATGTCTTGAGATTTTAGCTCTTTGACATGGTAAACAACTTCTGCTCCATTCTTTAACATCTTTCTTTATTGAAGACTAAATAACTCTATTGACCATAAGTTTAATTGATGCTTTTATCCCTGGATGGCTTAAGTTGTGAATAATTGAAAATATTTCCTTTCGAAAATTGATGGGGATATAAGGACGCATGTTTTTGGTTGAGGTATCACAAAAAATTTCTTTTTATGAATTGACTAATTTTACTTTAATCATTTTCAAAGAAGAATTTTGAATTAAATGTTGAAGTTCTGTGTCATCCACCTGTGCGTCTGCCACAGCTTCAAAATCTATTGCACCGACGATATTGATTTCATTAAGCCTTGATAACGTGTCAGCAACGACATTCTCTTTACCGGATATATGTCTGATATCCGTTGAAAATTGACCGATGAGGTCGAGGTGTCTGAACTGTCTGGGTGAGGCTTTCTCAGGATTTTGTTGCAAAGGCTAATGGTTTATGGTCGGTGTAAATAGTGAATTTTCTTCCTTCTAGAAGAAATCTAAAGTGTTTAATACCATTATAGATTGCTAACAGCTCTCGGTCGTAAGTGCTGTATTTCATCTGAGCGACTGATAATTTTGCAGAAAAGAAGCCTAATGGTTGCCAATCGTTGTTGCATTTTTGTTGTACAACTGCTCCGATGCCATAATCCGAAGCGTCGACCACTAAAGCTAATGGCGCGTCAGTAGAATGAAATGCTAATAATGTAGCTTTGCATAATTGCGTTTTGGTTTCCTCGAATGCATTTATTGCTTCTTTCGACCAGGTAATTTTTTTCTTACCATCTTTTTTGTCACCCATTAAGAATTTGTTTAATGGCATTTGAATCATTGCGGCATTTTTCAAAAATTTTCGATAAACATTGATCATACCTAAATAACGTCGTAATTCTTTTACTGTCTCAGGAAGTTTTATAGAGTTGATTATTTTAACACGCTCTGATAAAGGTTTGATACCTTTACTTGAAACTGAGTGTCCTAGAAATTTCACTTCTTCTGTCATAAAATTACATTTGTCTAAATTGATGACGAGACCATATTTTTCAAATTTAACAAAGATTTGATTTAGATGGTCTAGGTGTTCAATATCAGATTTAGAAGCTATTAATATGTCATCGAGGTAAACGTAACAAAAGGGTAAATCGCGCAATACTGAGTGAATAAATCTTTGAAAAGTTTGGGCAGCATTGCATAAGCCGAAAGTCATCCGTGTGAATTCAAAAAGACCGAAAGGTGTACAAATTGCCGTTTTAGGAATATCTGAAGGTGCTACTGGAATTTGGTGGTAAGCTTTTATCAAATCAATTGTTGAGAAGATTTTACTTCCTTCCAATTGATTTGCGAAGTCCTGAATATGTGGGATCGGGTATCTATCCGGAATCGTTTTAGCATTGAGCCTTCTGTAGTCGCCACAAGGTCTCCATTCACCGTTTTTTTTCTTCACAAGATAAAGTGGGGACGACCAAGGACTATCAGAAGGGCGGCAGATCCTTTGATCTAATAAGAATTGGAATTCCTTTTTAGCTGCCATAAGTTTTTCGCCGGTTAGTCGGCGGACTTTCGAAGCTATGGGTTGACCTTCAACAGGAATATAATGTAAGACATTATGTTTGGCCTGTGTTGTGAAATTGCTTTCGGTAGTAATTGATTTGAATTTTTGAAGTAATTTATATACCTTAGAATTAAGAGATGGATCAGTACAGATTGCTAATGATTCTGAGGGACCATTAACTACTTTAGCGTTTGACCGTAATGAAGTAAGAGGATCGATAAGTATTTTATTCTTCAAGTCCACTAATAATCCGAACTTTTGCAGGAAATCTGCACCAATAATAGGTTTCGAAACGTCAGCAATGATAAAATTCCATTGAAAATTTCGACGTAAACCTAAATTCAAAGTTAATAATTTTGTTCCATAAGTATGTATTATTGTTGAATTGGCTGCTAACAGTTTAAGACTGTTAGAGCTACTGATTTTTGGATGAAAGTTCGGTATGACTGAAACGTCTGATCCAGTATCGATTAAGAAATGTCTTTTACTGTAAATGTCAAAAATGTGTAAGCGACTTTTTATTAAGTCAGATTTTCCCGTCGCTAACGGAGACTGCCCTATTAGTTTGTTGAATTTTTAATACCGTATTTACATGGCTGGGTACATTTATCGGCTTTAACGCCGAATTTACTATGGTACCAGCATATTTCTCTATTTTTAGAAAAGTTTCAATTTCTCGAATGACTTCGTGCATTGGGCCTTCAATAATTTCTAGTTGAAGGCCGAAATGATGAACGAGAAATTCTTTTAACTTGTTCTGAAAGTTCGTTGACTTGATATGATGATAGAGAAATTCTTTTAACCTGTTCTGAAAGTTCACTGATTTGATTTTGAAGTGTTGATATTACCGAGTTACTTGGATTTTGATTCGTCGATACTGAATATACTTCAGTTCGACCAGTTACTTCCGATATTTTATCAGCCATGGCTGATAGATCATCTAATGTACCTGGACTACAAGCTAGAATTGCTTGTACATTTCCAGGTAACCTCTGAAGCCATAAAGACTTTAATATTTCATTTCCCGTAATAAATATGAAGGACGAGAATCTCCTAAAGTCAACTCATTTAAGAGTTGCTTTAATTTAACGTTATCTGATTTAGAAAGCCGTGAAATTAACGTTTCTTTGAATTTTAAATATTTATTTTGTGTTGGAGGATTTGCAATGATATCACTGATGTCTTGGAATACACTTTCATCTAAAGCACTCAGTAAATGGTTAAGTTTTGTGCTATCTTGTGTAATTCCTGCAAGGTCGAATTGTGACTCAAGTTGAAAGAACCACGCCAATGGATTGGATCGCCAAAATGGTATGGTCTTAATGGAAACGGCGTTGACTGATATAGACGCTGAAGACGGAGATAGTGGAGCAGACAATTGATTTGTGTCAGAAACACATGATTTAACAATAGGTTCATCAAATAAATCGTTAAACCCGTTCATGTTATAAATGCTTTACAATTGAATAATTTTGAGATAAAGATAAAAGATTTTTATATAAGTATATTTATTGATCTAAATAAAATAAACTATGGTAAACTTATCTTTCCTCTTGTAGTCAATGTTCTTTCTTGTCTTGGTTGCTGTTATGTTCTTTGCCGTAGCTTTTCTTTTGTTCCTTTTTCTTATGTTCCTTTTTCTTAAATTATGCTCCCGTAGATAAAATTAAGGATGTTCGTTATCCTTTCTAGAATTTTTGTTATCCTATCCAGCTGTGTTGATAATACTTTGGTTTGGTTCTGATGAGAACTTAGGATATTTTCTTTAACAGAAGAGTACCTTACCACTGGTGGGGGGTATCTCTGTTAAAGAAAATGTTGTTCTTCGGTTAATTAGTTATGGGTTTGCTCTCTTTTAATAGAGCGTGCCTTACCACTGGTGGGGGGCACCTCTATTAAAAAAAAAAAATTAAGAAAAAAGTCTTCGATTACAAGTGCCTTACCACTGGTAGGGGGCACTTGTATTGTAGGTACCAATGGTAATTTTTACAATGTTATGTTAGCGAGTGCCTTATCACTGGTGGGGGGCGACTCTGCTAAATATTCGTTGAGGCTTGTATAACGGTTTTGTGTTTTGATGGAAGTATGCCTTACCACTGGTGGGGGGTAACTTCATTAAGTTCACAAAAAGAATTGTAGTCTTCCAATCTCTTCAGATCACGTCGGGGTCACCAATTGTGGGTAGCTGGTTTAGTCTCAGTATCCACTGAAGTATTGTGATGGGGTCCTTCACTTTCAAAAAAGGGGCCTTGAGAGGACAGAACTCCAAAGGGCTTCGAGAGGGCAGAACTCCAAAAGTTGCTATTAAAAAATTGAAATTAATTTAATTAATTTTTTTATTTTATAATATTTTAAACAATATTCTTAGAGAATGACTGAAAGACTAAAGCTATGGAACAATTTTCTGACTTTATATACAAAATTTATTTAAACAAAATTGTTCCGACCTACTAAGTTAGCATTTACAACAAGTAATTTGAATTTACGAACGGAGCCAAAAATAATAAAACGTTACAATTGTTAAAGTGGTTTTGGCACTACAATTGTACTGTCACCACAGAATTATTAATTTCGCGAATATTTCGTTTAATTAATAATTCCACGATATAAACGGGTTTTCGTTAAATTCGCCGCGTTAAATTCCGTCGATTAATTGGTTTCGATCTCGGTAGCAATCAAAGTTAAAAAGTTGATTAAGGGCTGAGGCTGACAATGCGGAGAGTTTTAAGCCTGAGCGCTGGGTAAACTCTAGGGCTCCTTGTCCCAAGCAACTCACATTGGCACCGCTATCGAGCAAACCCAAAATGGATACACTGCCTATCTGCACTCTTACGTAAGGGCGACCGTCATCTTGACTGGTAATGACTGTGGATATTAAAGATTGCTGCGTCTTTTTCCTAGCACGTTTTCTCTCTCGGAATTCTCTCCATCGTTTTCTTCTTCGAGTGAGAGGAAGAGTCACTTCCTCAGCAAAGATACGAGCTCTTACTCGGTCATAATTCAGTTGCCTCTCATGCAAGGACATTCCTCGCATGAGGTAAAAAGGATCTGTCTGGGTGGTACTCTCTTTATGAGTGAGGTCAGTCTGGATATATTGTGACAAGGCAGGGTAATTCAGGGTGTCGTCGAAGTCGCCTTCCTGATCATTATCTTCGGCGAGTGGGGTCCCCTGCTTCGACCACTCGCCCTGGCGTTTTCCGGGTTACACCTGGAGCACTTCGGTGACACTACTCCTGGTTGACCACAGGTGTAGCAAAAAAGTCTCCTGGTCTCATTGGGACAGGAATGGAACGAGTGTCCCTCTACGCCGCAGTTCCAACAAGTCATGCGACCGGCAGCTTCAAGGGTGCGCCTCATTTCTTCCACTCCATGATGACCACTGGGGTCAGAAGTGCAGGTGCAAGTATCACTATCAGAGTGGAAGGAGCGTCCCGCAACGCCACAGTTCCTAGAAGCCACACGACTTGCCGCGTCTGGGGTGCGCCTCACTTCTTCCATTCCCATCCCAGGGAAGACAGAGGGATTCTCAGCCTCCTGGGCTATGTCAAAATTAAGTTCGTGTACGTCCGATCTGGTTGAGCGTCTCTATAATTCGCGCCTTTGCAGCCAGCGTTCAGCCATACGGCATAAGTTCTGCAGTTGATCTATGGATCTTACTGTGGCCGTAGAAAACTGCTGACGGATACGGGGATGCAGATTGTCCCTGACAATCTGGACTAGATCGATTTCTGGTGGTGCTGTCCTCATGTGTCCCACAATCGACCGGGCTTTGCGGAGGTAGCTGTCGCAGCTCTCCGAACTCTGGCGGAGTTCCATCAGAGTCCCCATCAGGGCTAAGTCTGTTTCGGCAGACCCGAACTCTTGCCTGATGCGAGCTCTGAATAGTTCCCAGTCAAAGTCAGGAGAGGCGCGACAGAAATGGTTCCAGAACCATTGCTCGGCCTCGTCCTTTAATAGGATATGTATATTGGAACAGAGCTCGTCTTCGGACACGCGGACAAAAAGTCTTCAACAGTAAAGGCCGGGCTCCGACCAGAGAACTGAATTCCCCAAGACGTCGAGGCTGATTAGCAACAGCTCTAGGACCGGACCTCTGTCTCGCTTGGGGTGGTTGAGGAGGATCCTACTCGAAAGCCGAGGGCTGCACTGTACTCCTGGAAGGGGCTGGGTAGACGTTGTGAGCCTCGGTCGGGCTGATGGCCACACCCGACCTATCCAGTAGGGACTGAGCCAAGTTTGTCCTCAACAAGCCCAATATTTCTGACTTCAGATCAGCCATCTGTGTGGTCAGCTGGTCTGCAGTGACTATTGCAGGCTCTTGGCGGTGATGGGGTCTTGTTGCTCGAGGGGAAAGTCGAAGCTGACTCCCTTCTTCAGGCCTTCGCAACTGCTCTGCGTTGGATTGGCCTACTACGGGAAGAGAAGTAATTTCAAGCCATCTGCGGTCCTCCAACGGCTGAGGCCGCTCGATGGTAAGGAAAGCCCAAGCTCAGTCTAGGGACTGACTCGACCCAAAGATCTGCTGGGCGCGATCTACAGGCTGATCGGAAACTCTTCCGTTGCTAGCCGACAGTCTGTTGGGGTTGAAGGCAGGTGGAGGCTTGGACATGTTCAGCTGCACTAAAGATGTAGCACCTGGGACTGAGTCGGACGACAATCTTGGAAAGGCATAAGTTTGATCGAGAGCCTGTTTCGCCTTACTTCTTATTCTGCCTGGTGTAGAGGGGACTTGCGCCTGTTTAGGTCTTGCTCCTCGGTCCTCGGGTTCAGCCACGGGCTTCACAACCGGAGAACGAAACATTATACAAACGTTCGCCTTAAATGAAAGCGTGCGCAATGAGCTAAAGTCGACCTGTAACCGTTTCTACAGAAAGTTTAGATGAGACGGAAGGTCTCGCAATTTATACGGGAGTCCAACTCCTAAAGATTTTTTTCAAAAAAAGGAATTAAATGAATTTGAGACAGAAGGTCTCAGCCAAAGGTGCGGGAGATACAACTCCGAAGGTCGTAGCACGAAATCAGGTTCGATGACAGCAAAAAAAAAATCAAAAAAAAGTCGCAGCACAAAATCAAGTTTTGAGCGCGGCAAACAAACAAAAATCAAAAGAAAAGGTAGCCGCTCAAACTCAAGTTTGCAGGTAGCAAAAAGGAAATCAGCGAGAAAAAAAAGGACAAAAAAGAAATTTAGGGCTATGATAAATCAAAAATACTAATATAAATGTAAGAATAAAATTAAAAAAAAACATAAGCAAAACTGCATAAAAGCTAAATCAGCCAACAATCAGAAGTCAAAAAAAAACTAATTTGAAAAAAAATCAGAAAAAATGTTCAACACATCCAAAAAATAAAGAAAATATTTTTGAAAAGAAAACTAAAAAAATCAACCAAAATAATTTCAGGTCCCCCAGAAGCTTCTTCTCCATCTTGCTAGGGATGGGAAAGGGTATGAGGGAAAGGAGGTAAGGAATCAAACACAAAAACAAGATAAAAAAATTCAAAGAAAAAAGAATGGGGGGGGGGGGGGGTAAAAAGAATTAATAAAAGGAATTTACGGTATTCACCAAAAGGAAAGATTTTGAAAGCGGAAAAAAATTAAAAATTTTAGACTGTGAGAACATAAGGTTCCCAAAACCCACAACATCTGTCCTGCCTGTGGAGCTGGAGCTATCCTGAACCTAGACAATCTAACTGAGCACTTCCACTAGCCATACCAGGACAGCATCGAGGCCGTACAAGGTACTCGACTAGTGGAGTGACTCGGCTGCCATTGCCTAAGACAGGCCTTCGTCAGACTCCACAGCTCCCAACAGCATGAGATGCCGATGATCTGGTAGTTAGTCATACCTAGAGCGACATCGAACATCGCTCAAGGTACCCGAACTAACACCTAACACAGGCATCTCATACTGAGGACAGGGCATAGTTGGATAAGGTGTGTCCCATTTGCTAAAACTGACATGCCTATGGACACTACAGACATGTCAGGACAGAGGCACTAGACTTCGAAGGTGCTTTACAAAAAGGGAAGAGACAACAGCCGTTCAGACCAACATCGCCTAAGACCGATAAGGACCAGCGGATCAGCCTAAGATGAACAACAGGTCTGGTGTCACCTGTTGCTCCTAGCCGCGCTGAACTGTCATGTAAAATACTCAAAAAGAATCCCTGTACCTGGCTAGGGTACAGGCCCAACTTATAAAGGGTGCTGAAACCGAAAAAAAGTTAACTTAAAAACATTAGGATATAGGGTGAAGGGATGAGGAAAGCAAGAAGGGGAAGAAGCTTCCTTAGGTTCCCGAAATTAAAGATAGGAATAAATTATCTCCTCAAACACATCGCATTCTTTTTTTCTTTTTTAATTCACTATCTCTCCTAAACTATTCACAAATGTATTATCCTCCTTTTCTTTTTACTTATACTGCCTTAACTAAAAACAAGATTCTTATCTTCGACAAGTTATTTTATACGTATCAAATAATTTTTCTGTTTCCGTACTTATTAGCCCCAAGCGGGGTGAGCTAAGCCCTCGACAAAAAAATTAGCTGTCTTCCTTAAATTAACAATTACTGCCAGCTTAACTGCAATGCCATGAGCTTATTCTTTAATAATTAAAATTATCTATTATGACCAAACAAATAAAAACTTCGCAAATCAATCTCGTGTGTTAAACAATATAAATATAAAATGAACCCAAATGAAATAACTGACCAGCCTGCAACATTAAAGTTCAAGATGTTTTTCATATAAAACGAATTTAAAAAAAAAGTCAAATTTCTATCTTCTTGCGTACCTAGGGCTTTGCTTTTCCTTTATTAGCCCCCTGTTTACTACGAAGTTAATCTAATTCTGATGTCGTGACGATTTGTGTACATTCCTAGGTGATAACCCGAGACAAAAAGCTTTTTGATTCGTCGAAAAAAAGTATTTTGCTTCACCTAGCCAGGATATGAACTTTGGTAAATTTATTATGAATATATTGCAAGCAAAAACCTAAGTTATAGGATACGGAGAATTTCAACGGCCAATGAGCTAATAACATTAACTAATAATGACTATAAAGCAAAAGGTAAATCACGATATGGTTGTTCCCAGTTGTAAAGATTTGGTCAAGTAATTAAGTATCAAACTGGCAGTTTACAGGGAGATTACTTGTCCTTGCGTAACATTATGATAACAGCAACAAAAAAAACAAACAGCTGACGTCAGCAAATACCTAGAGTCTCGCTCATTATAGCGATATTAAATTCAAAGGAAAATATTTTTTTTTCTTCTTAAACGTAAGATATCTACTCTAACAGTATTCACTACTATAGCGAAACGTTTATCATTATATTTAAAAAAAAACTACCTCACTGAATTTAAATGTCTGGTAAGAAAACTATATCTGTACACTCACGGTATTAACAATGACTTCCCTGATTGCTTTGGGGGGGGGGGGGGGTCCTATTCCAGGTGAGGTCCTGACCGGCCGGGGGTGTAAAGTTGGTGGCGAGTATTCCTCAACTGGATCTTTATCTACAGCGCCTACTGCCTAGTGCTGGTGGTTCATTTTGTGTATTCCTCGTTGGTTTGCAAGATGTTGGGGGGGATGGTGGTAGCAGACTAATAACGGTCAAAAAGGGGAAAAGTCTCGAAGGCTGTCCTATGTCCTGTATGTCCTGCGGACACTGTTATATCCCTGGAACTGCGTTTGTGGGGCACTCTTTTAACTATTTCGGGAGGCTGAACGTACGTGGGCCAAAAGTGGTCTGCCATTAGCGAAATCATCGTGCCTTAAAATCACATTTAGGCCTCTTGTTAGTTTTACTTCATTTGTGGTGCTTAGAGCATTCCCGCTTTTTGTTATAATTTACAGCACTCAACCGTGGAGGGACCCCTTTTTATGATTGTGGGCGTCACCTTGCGTGTCTCTCAATTGTACTTGGATTAAATTGGATTATCCATTCAATTGGATTATCCATTTATCCAAACTAGGATGGCTTGGATAAAAATGGCATTTAAATATGCAAATAGTTCACTTACCTTTTGTGCTCGTGTTCTTTCCAGCTTGTATCTTGTTTGACAGTGCTAAGGTGCCTTCCTCTTCTTCCTCTTTCCGAGAAGTAAGCACGCCATTACAGAGTCATAATCAAAACAAGCGATTGATGAGCACAAAAGTGTAAGGGTGCGTTCACAACAGCGTTGCACCAATGTAATTTATTTTATGTTTCCTAGATGGCGCATTGTCTCCTCTAGTCTCACATTACACAGCCGTTTATTTACAGGAATATACAATTTGTCTTCGTTGAGATTTAAAACCGAAAAAAAGCAAGTACTCAAAAATGAATTGAACAGACCAGTTAACCTCACGATAACAGTACTGACTACAATGATAAGCAAGAGAATTGCAATATTACATGGAAAGATTTCAAAGTAGTTAAGTGCATTATAAACAAATACAAATATGAGGTACAGGTGCGGTAGAAACTAATTTCTCGGTATAATAAATGTGCAAAGTTTGAAATTTGTGTAATGTATTTAATATAAATTGATATTTGCTGAATCGTTAAGTGTTGTTTAACTTGTTGTGAGTTTAGTGATGATTTCCAACACAGCTTCTGCTACATTCTTTGACATCTCTTTATTGAAGGCAAAATAACTCTATTGATCATAAGTTTAATTGATGCTTTTATCCCTGGATGGCTTAAGTTGTGGATAATTGAAAATATTTCTTTCCGAAGTTTGATGGGGACATACGGACGCATTTTTTTTGTTGAGATATCACAAAAAATTTCTTTTTCTGAATTGACTAATTCTTAACCATTTTCAAAGAAGAGTTTTGAATTAAATGTTGAAGTTCTGTGTCATTGACCTGGGCGTCTGCCACAGCTTCGAAATCTATTGCACCGACGATATTGATTTCATTAAGCCTTGAAAATGTGTCAGCAACTATATTCTCTTTACCGGATATATGTCTGATATCCGTTGAAAATTGACCGATGAGGTCGAGGTGTCTGAACTGTCTGGGTGAGGCTTTTTCAGGATTTTGTTGAAGTGCAAAGGCTAATGGTTTATGGTCGGTGTAAATAGTAAATTTTCTTCCTTCTAGAAGAAATCTAAAGTGTTTAATACCATTATAGATTGCTAGCAGCTCTCGGTCATAAGTACTGTATTTCATCTGAGCGACTGATAGTTTTGCAGAAAAGAAGCCTAATGGTTGTTCCATTTTTGTTGTACAACAGCACAGATGCCATAATCCAAAGCGTCGACCACTAAAGCTAATGGTGCGTCAGTAGAATGAAATGCTAATAATGTAGCTTTGCATAATTGAGTTTTGGTTTCCTCGAATGCATTTATTGCTTCTTTTCACCAGGTAATTTTTTTCTTACCATCTTTTTTGTCACCCTTTAAGAATTTGTTTAATGGCATTTGAGTCATTGCGGCATTTAAAAAAAATTTTCGATAAAAAATTTATGTCTCAGGAAGTTTCATAGAGTTGATTGTTTCAACAACGCTCTGACAAAGGTTTGATACCTTTACTTGAAACTGAATGTTCGAGAAATTTCACTTCTTCTGTCATAAAATTGCATTTGTCTAAATTAATGGCGAGCCCATACTTTTCAAATTTAACAAAGATTTGATTTAGATGGTCCAGGTGTTCAATATCAGATTAAGAAGCTATAAATATGTCGTCGAGGTAAACATAACAAAAGGGTAAATCGCGCAATACTGAGTGAATAAATCTTTGAAAAGTTTGGGCGCATTACATAGGCCGAAAGTAATCCTTGTAAATTCAAAAAGACCGAAAGGTGTACAAATTGCTGTTTTAGGAATATCTGAAGGTGCTACTGGGATTTGGTGGTAAGCTTTTATCAAATCAATTGTTGAAAAGATTTTACTTCCTTCCAATTGATTTGCGAAGTCCTGAATATGTGGAATTGGATATCTATCAGGAGTCGTTTTAGTATTAAGCCTTCTGTAATCACCACAAGGTCTCCATTCACCGTTCTTTTTCTTCACCAGGTGAAGTGGGGACGACCAAGGACTATCAGACGGGCGACAGATCCCTTGATCCAATAAGAATTGGAATTCCTTTTTAGCTGCCATAAGTTTCCGGTTAGTCGGCGCACTTTCGAAGCTATGGGTTGTCCTTCAACAGGAATATAATGTAAGACATCATGTTTGGCTTCTGTTGTGAAATTACTTTCGGTTGTAACTTATTTGAATTTTTGAAGTAATTTATATACCTTGGAATTTAGAGATGGATCAGTATAGATTGCTAATGATTCTGAGGGACCAGTAACTGCTTTAGCGTTTGACCGTAATGATGTAAGAGGATCGATAAGTACCTTATTCTTCAAGTCCACTAATAATCCGAACTTTTGTAGGAAATCTGCACCGATAATAGGTTTCGAAACGTCAGCGATGATAAAATTCCATTGAAAATTTCGACGAAAACCTAAATTCAAAGTTAATAATTTTGTTCCATAAGTATGTATGATAGTTGAATTGGCTGCTAACAGTTTAAGACTGTTAGAGCTACTGATTTTTGGATGAAAGTTCGGTATGACTGAAACATCTGATCCAGTATAGATTAAAAAATTTCTTTTACTATAAATGTCAAGAATGTGTAAGAGACTTTTTATTAAGTCAGATCCCCCCGTCGTTAATGGAGACTGACCTATTAGTTTGTTGAATTTTGAATACCGTATTTACATGGCTGGGTACATTTATCGGCTTTAACGCCGAATTTACTATGGTACCAGCATATTTCTCTATTTTTAGAAAAGTTTCAATTTCTCGAATGACTTCATGCATTGGGCCTTCAATAATTTCTAGTTGAAGGCCGAAATGATGAACGAGAAATCCTTCTAACTTCTTCTGAAAGTTCGTTAACTTGAAATGATGAAAGAGTAATTCTTTTAACTTGTTCTGAAAGTTCACTAATTTGATTTTGAAGTGTTGTTATTACCGAATTACTTGGATTTTGATTCGTCGATACTGAATATACTTCAGTTCGACCAGTTACTTCTGATATTTTTTCAGCCATGGCTGATAGATCGTCTAATGTACCTGGACTACAAGCTAGAATTGCTTGCACATTTCCAGGTAACCTCTGAAGCCATAAAGACTTCAATATTTCGTCATTTAACTTTCCCGAATTCAACGTCTTCATTGCCCGTAATAAATATGAAGGACGTGAATGTCCTAAAGTCAACTCATTTAAGAGTTGCTTTAATTTGACATTATCTGATGTGGAAAGCCGTGAAATTAACGTTTCTTTGAATTTCAAATATTTATTAAGCGTTGGAGGATTTACAATAATGATATCTCGAAATACACTTTCATCTAAAGCACTCAGTAAATGGTTAAGTTTTGTACTGTCTTGTGTAATTCCTGCAAGGTCGAATTGCGACTCAAGCTGGAAGAACCACGGCATCGGATTGGATCGCCAAAATGGTATGGTCTTAATAGAAACGGCGCTGACTGATATAGACGCTGGAGACGGAGATAGTGGAACAGACAATTGACTTGTATCAGAAACACATGATTTAACCATAGGTTCACCCAATAAATCATTTAACCCGTTCATGTTGTAAATGCTTTACAATAATTCTAAAATAAAGATAAAGATTTTTTATATATGTATATATATGGAGCTAACTAAAATAACTATTTTAACTTATCTTTTGTGTTTTCTTGGTTTGTTCTTGGTTTTGTTCTTTTCCGATGTTTGTTTCTTTTTCTTGGATAAGGTTTCCGTTGGTAACGAGAACTTGGGATATTTTCTTTAACAAGAGAGTACCTTACCACTGGTGGGGGGTATCTCTGTTAAAAAAATGTAATTTTTTGGTTATGGGCTTGCTTTTTTTTAACAGAGTGTGCCTTACCACTGGTGGGGGACATCTCTATCAAAAAAGGAATAAAGAAAAATCTTCAATCACAAGTGCCTTACCACTGGTGGGGGGCACTTGTATTGTAGGTATCGATGGTAATCTTGACGTTGTTAGCTTAGCGAGTGCCTTACCACTGGTGGGGGGCGACTCTGCTAAATATTCTTGATGGCTGTAGATTATATAGGGGTTTTGTGATTTGATGGAAGTGTGCCTTACCACTGGTGGGGGGCCACTTCATCAAATTCACAAAAAGAATTGTTTTTTCTTCAATCTTTCTGATCACGTCGGAGTCACCAATTGTGGGTACTGGTTTACTTTCAGTATAAACGAAAGTATAGTCTCAGGGTCCTTCACTTCTAGAAAGGGGCCTTGAGAGGGCAGAACTTCAAGGGGCCTTGAGAGGACAGAACTCCAGAAGGTCGCTTGAGCTTTTCCTATCTAACGGACTTACCTAGATAGAAATTAATTTTTTATTTAAAAAATGAATTTCAATATTTTATATTTTATTAAATACTATTTCTGTACAATATTCTTAGAGACTGAATTCAAGACTAAACCTATGGAAAAATTTTCTCGCTTTATATACACAATTTATTTAAACAAAATTGTTCCGACCTACTAAGTTAGCATTTACAACAAGTAATTTGAATGTACGAACGTAGCCAAAAATAATCAAACGTTACAATTGTTAAAGTGGTTTGGCACTACAATTGTACTGTCTCCACAACATGTTGTGATGGTGGGCTTCAACGGCTATAGTTATCATTTGCTACCTTGTCGTCGAACACGCGTGCCTTGCTTGTAAAATCGTTGCTCCTGTCCTACCAATGGTAGCCCACTTTTTCCACATTTTTGCTCTATCTGTTCAAGGAAAATCAATGTGGCTTTTAATGACTGTACAAGGTTCATTTCTTTTGAGAATATTTGATCACGTGTCGTGATAATGTAGTCATCTATTTGGCGGTCCGTTGGAGCAGTTTTTGTTGCATAGGCTTATGACATTACTTCACCAAATTGCAGTATTTATTTATTTATTTAAGATTCATCAACGGGCTGATTACTTAACATGTAAATATAAAAACAGTCACAAAATAAAATAAGAATCAAAATAATTACAATAATCAATGATTAATATAAATAACTAGAAAATAATTAATTTAAAACAATAACTAGAAAAATAGAAAAATATTTAACTTAATTAATAATACATAATACTTACAAAATAATAACAGACAAGTTAGGAAAGTTTGGCCTTCACAGAATTTTTCGACAGATTAAAATCAATGTTGTTAAAATGCGAATAAAAAAACCGAGACATTGACGTGACGGGCTCGTGAAAACCGTAATTTGTGCGATGCTGTGGAATTTTAAGAAAATCTCGATTTCTCAAGGAGCGACTCGGAATCGATATATTAAAAGAAGACAACAAGACTGGAAAACAGTTCTAGAGATGTTACGTCTTGCAAGAGAGTCTAGTTTTATGAGCTTAAGCCTATCTGAGTACGGCGGCATGATAAGAGGGTCACTCCAAGGAAGCCCACGAAGTGCAAAGCGAACAAAACGGCGCTGGACTGCCTCTACCCGGTCAATTGAGTCACGATAAAATGGTGACCAAACACAACTAGCATAATCCAGAATAGGCCTAACAAAGGTGCAGTAGAGAAGCCTGGTGATATAAGGGTCGTCAAATTCCTTGGCCCATCTTTTTATAAAACCCAATGTAGAATTAGCCTTAATAACTATAGTAGTAGGGATATGTATGTTCTGGGCCAAATGAGCAATGAGCACATGGAAAATGGTCAAATTGTGAGGGAATTTGAGGT
Source organism: Leptarthrus brevirostris (assembly GCA_964036015.1). NCBI lineage: Eukaryota > Metazoa > Arthropoda > Insecta > Diptera > Asilidae > Leptarthrus > Leptarthrus brevirostris. The sequence continues at coordinate 29,625,014 of OZ038373.1, forward strand.
CTGACGTCACATTTTTGCTCATTTGGCCCAGAACATACATAACAATTCTGGGAGGAGAGATAAGGAAATGGCTGGAGATAAGGAAATGGCTGGAGATAAGGAAATGGCTGGAGATAAGGAAATGGCTGGAGATAAGGGAATGGTTGCGTGATTCCGAAGGTCAATTTTGTTGATTGTTTTTGGCGGCGGTGCGCTAGTAAAGGTAAGTATGGGTTGCACCTGGGTCTGGATCTGGACCTGGACCTGGACCTGGATCATGGGTATAGAAACGAATGTTAAGCTAATTGATAAGGGAGCTGACTATAGAAATTAATAATTTGATCGCAATGTTGTGGTCGTTGGGTGATAAGGTTTTGTAGATGAACCTGGGCTCGTGCTGAAGATAAGAGTTTGCTGCTTTGAGTTTTTACTATGCCGGATATTTTCGGCGGGAGCTTTTACTACGAGTGATGATAAAATAAGTTGCTAGTGTAGGATAATATATCTTGAGGTCAATGGATTTCCGAGGTATTGAGTATGGTCAGTAATTATGAAGTTAAAATTGTTATGAACATTTTCTATATATTTTCTGGAAGATATTTATGAAAATAATTTCGTGTTTAACCACGTTTGTGCTAATGATGAATTTACAGGGGGAACTGCAGAGAAATTAAGCACTTGAGCGTGAGAAAATTTTGTAAAACAGGATAGGAATATTTCTTCTTGAATTGTATTTAAGTATTCATTGATTTTTTATTCTTTTCTTTATAGTATTTCTTAATAAAGATTTCACCACTTTGAGTAAATGGGTGAAGATTGTTTTTTGTTTTTGCAACTTCTTATTTCTATGAGATCATTTGTTTCCAAGCAAGTTCTAACATGTTCTCAATAATGTAGATTCAAAAGGAAATTGCGGTTTTAATTTTTTTCCAAAGGATATTGTGGTTGTCGTTTGCATCCCCCCGCTAGTTCTATTATATATCACTTCTTGCATAAATATCAAGAGTTCTTAGGTAGTCTTTTAGTATTCATAGTGAAGTCAACCAGTGAAATTGTCGCAATTAAAAGTCGTATTCCACCTCAGATTAAAATAATAATAAATTTTGTGTCATCTCCTTACAAAAAAATTAAAAAATGTATCAACAAGCTATCAACGAAGCAGTCATCGAAGACTTCGAAGTATTGGAGGAGCTAAATTCTATAAATTTTAAGCCTGCACTCGCTGTTAAAGATATGGAAGAATCGCAGAATTATAAAATCATAAGCTGCAGAAGATCAACCACGAAATATGGACCCAGGATTCTTTTAGAACTAGAGAGTTATCATGTTTTCTTGCCGCCTAGATTCGACGCTAAAATAACTGACCGTTCAATTGATAAAATTAACAATGGAGGTTTCTTTGTTGAAAGAAAAGCAGCAGGTGGCAGCTATTTTAATTTAATGTTTTCTAAGATAACACCTAGCACTGGCTATTATTTAAATTTATAAATAAATAAATAAAGTATTTTTATTAAATATATGTTTCATTACACTTAACCTTACAATCATTTCCCTCCCCTAGAGCTTGAAAAGAGTAAAAGTTATTTGCAGGCTGACAATTGAATCAAAAATGCAGGAGGATGGTATATATATGACAACTTCATAAAATTCAATTAGTTCTCGACTTCAAGTCAACATGCTAGCATTAAAAATGGATAGACGTTCAATAAATCTTTTATTTTTATCGCTATACATCTTACATATTAATAGTTTACCGATCCCGTTAAGTGTAAACCTAATGGATAAAAGTAGCAGCAATTTAGATTTTGCGCTCACTCTACCAAATAATGATTCTATTCAAATTGGATTAACTTTTAAACTGATGACTTACAGTAACACAAGCAATTCCAAAGAAGATTCAGCTTCTACCTTAAAAGAAAGTAATAACGAGCCAATTCCTATTACTACATCAAGGACTACTACGATTGATAATCCTAAAAAGAAATTTGTGTCTATTGACGAGGCCATTGAAGGTTTCAGGCAAGAACTATTAAAGAAAGAACTGGATATTGCAGGAATTATTGAGAGCAAAGATATCTTTTACAGACACTTTAAACTAGAATTCGATGATGAAACTATGCTAACCATTCGTTGTACATATGACAGTAATTACGTAACTCGTTCATTGAAGATATCATGTTATGAATATCGTGAGTTTGAAACTGAAAGAATTCTAAGTAATGGTGAAGTAGAGATGGTTAAACAAGTTGATGCTAATTATAAAAGCGATGTGGAATTAGTGAATTTAAGAGGAATGAAGCAAACATATCAAATGAATATTTCAAAATAAGCAGCTATAAAAGGAAGTGTAATTAATTTTTAAGCCAGTTCAAAATGGAGCACGTTCATACAAAAATAATTTGGGATAATATTTGCAAATTAATCGAATTAACAGATTATAGTGAACTTATTGCCGCATATAAAAAGCTAGATTTATTAACTCCCGCTATTAAAGAGGTTATAGAGGTAAAGCCAACAAAGTAGACATTTAATTATATATTTCAATTCTTTCTTTATAGAACGAACTTTTGTTTAACGATTATCAAAAGCATGGGAGGTTCTTTCTTAAGATTTCTAAATCTGATTCAGCAGCATATAAAAAATTCAAGGATATTTGTAGGAGTTTGCACCTTCAAGATGTTTTGCTTTTGATACAAAAAGAAGAAGAAAACGTCAAAGCAGTGGGAGAAAAAGTAGTTCAATTTAATATCATCCCAAAGATACATTTCGTTCCAATATACGAGCGTAAGGGTCCCTGGCAAACATTTGCGTTAGACAGATTTCGATTTCAAGAGCGAATTCGAAACATGAAGGATATTTTGGACCCCATTTTATTCACATCGCATAGAAATAAAATTTATAGGTTAAGGTTTAAAAATTTCAAATAAAGTAATAAAATAAGAACTCAAGTACTTTTAATATAAAATATATATTTGTATAACAATATTATAATACATTATCTTTCTTAATCCAAGAGTTGTGTTTTGATGAAAATCCGAGCCATTTAACATAAACTTTATCTGCGGTTCTCTTCAATATTTTTTCTACGAGGTAAACATCAGGATTCTTCGTCTTTTGGAGCTCCATTTCATAAAAACTACCCTTTATTGCCTTTCCTTCATGATCTTCCAAGAGATATGTTACAGGATTCGTTATCTGAATTTTTGCGATCTTGAAGATCTCTGTAGTCCAGTTTGGTGTATACCCCTTTTCAAATACATGTTTATATTTACTAATGCGAACAAAGTCTCCCATCTTAAATTTTGGCAAATGAAACGTCTTTAAATGATTGTAAACTGTTGATAGCAATTTCTTCTCATTCTGCTTTGTTACATCACGTGGTCTCATTTGTATTGTTCGATGATTACTTGAGTTATATTTTACGAGCAATTTCTTAACCATATCTATCCATCGGTATGAGCCCTGCATACTAAACTCTTTCCACATCATGCTTTTTAATGTTCGATTAAATCGTTCAACTATAGATGCTTTTAAAGGGCTGTATGTAGAAAAATGATTAATGCAGGAGTTTTTCATTAAGTTTTGAAATGAGCTATTGAAAAACTCTTTTCCATCATCAGTTTGTAAATTTGTGGGACTCCGACCTTCTTTTAGTATGGATTTCATAGCTTGAGTAACTTCGACACCAGTCTTTCTTTTAATAGGAATTGCCCATGCATATTCAGAAAATCCGTCTATTACAGTTAATAAAAAATTATGACCATTATTGCTTGTAGCATAAGCACCCATTTCAACTAAATCGGATTGCCATAAGTCATCTATTCCTTTAATTACAACACGTCTGTAGATTCAGATCTATATATTTCATCAACTTCTCCTGAACGTCAACAATTAATTCATTTGTATATAATTCGTATGCTATTTTGAGTTTTCCTTGTAGAATGGCAATTGATTCACTCGTATATAATTGACTGGCTCCTTTATCTTTTTCACTTGTAATATTTATTATGCTGTAGATCTCCTTTAACTCTTCTTTAAGAACGGCACTTTCCTTAAGTATTTGCTCAGTTAGATTGTTGCTGACTAACTGAATTTTTTCATTAGAGTGAGAATTACTTAAATGTACTACCTTATCAGCTACATCGTCGACATATATTTTATTGGCAGCATCATCTCTTTCCATTGGGCTTTTAATATATTTCAAATTTTTAAACCCTACATTGAAATCTCCATCTTGAGTGAGCTTAAAACCTACACCATTTAGACCCTGTATTCCTTGGATCCCTTGAGAACCAGGTTCACCAGGTAGCCCTCTAGGACCACGATCGCCAGCAGGTCCGACCTTTGCTTTTTTAGAATATCTTCCAAACTTGTCGACACTCATTATTACATTAAAGCTGAATACGTTTAAAGATGTTATTTATATTATAATGCCACCTTCTTTTAACTCTTCAATAATTGAGATAATTTCATTGTTGTGGTTAGTGTGTCCAGCACCTTGAGATGCTATTAAAAGACGAAGTCTATCCACAAGCTCATTCGGATCATTCCAATAAACGCAATCAATATTTTTCTTGGGTATATGCATCAACCCTTTGCCATCATGAGAAATCAGTTTACTTATAATTTCTGTATACTTTGAAGCTCTAGTACCTTTTATTTGACCGTCCGTTCTATATTCTCTTTTATAGGCATTAGTTTCTTTTAAGATAGCTTGATAATCTTTCAAGTCATCCTTACTATACAAAGTTTTTGCAGGTTGTTTCATAAAAAGCAATTCACAGAGACCTAGCGTTATTTTATACGGTTTTCCGTTAATAAGGAAATAATCTTCCTCAATTGCAATCTTTGAATTTCCAATTTTCCATTCGTCATCATCAACTAAATAAACTCCATAAGTGTTGTCAATTTTTGGGCTTTTGTTAATACATAGTTCTAAATATTTATCAACTAATCCACTTGATAAATTAAGAGTAGAATCTCTCTTTTCCATCAAAGTTCTAGAATGTGTAGGTGTTGCAAATTCATCGTCTTCCGACATTAAGGAATAATCTGGACGCTTTATAGGTGTACTTGTTGGCTCCATTTTCGGGAGTTTAATTTTAGGAGTAAAATTTATATTGTCGTAATCATCATCATCTCTGTATTCATCTTAAATTTTAGGCTCATATTTTGTTTTTGTTATGAATTCATGAAGCGGTTTTGTTATGGGCTTAAATGTCTCCTCAAGACGAGTTTCAGTTTCAACTCGGCCAGTTTTCACAGCGCGGAATTTCTTCTTAATGGCATTTCTAGTTTTGATAAGATTTTTTAATAGTTCGTCTCTCTTTTTAAACATCTTTCTAATGAGATTTAAACTGGTCTGTTAACTGAATTATACTGATCTGAAGAGGTCTATGAACAGCTTTATCAGGTCTACGAATAGCTTTTACCAGGTCTATGAACAGCTTTACCAGGTCTACGACCAGCTCTATCAGGTATACGAATAGCTTTTACCAGGTCTATGAACAGCTTTACCAGGTCTACGACCAGCTCTTACCAGGTCTGTGAACAGCTTTACCAGGTCTATGAACAGCTTTACCAGGTCTACGACCAGCTCTTACCAGGTCTGCGAACAGCTTTACCAGGTCTATGAACAGCTTTACCAGGTCTACGACCAGCTCTTACCAGGTCTGTGAACAGCTTTACCAGGTCTATGAACAGCTTTACCAGGTCTACGACCAGCTCTTACCAGGTCTGCGAACAGCTTTACCAGGTCTATGAACAGCTCTTACCAGGTCTGTGAACAGCTTTACCAGGTCTACGACCAGCTCTTACCAGGTCTGTGAACAGCTTTACCAGGTCTACGAACAGCTTTACCAGGTCTGTGAACAGCTTTACCAGGTCTACGAACAGCTTTACCAGGTCTACGAACAGCTTTTACCAGGTCTATGAACAGCTTTACCAGGTCTACGAACAGCTTTACCAGGTCTGTGAACAGCTTAACCAGGTCTACGACCAGCTTTTACCAGGTCTATGAACAGCTTTACCAGGTCTACGAACAGCTTTACCAGGTCTATCAGATATATTAACAGCTATAACGGGTTTAATATCGGCTACACCAGATCTTCTAAATTTATAGTGAAATATATGTATCAACTCCTTTTCGATACCGTCCGTTAACCAATAGACTGTCTTTATCGATTACTAGAAAGCCATATCGGTCTTTCCAGCAAACACTGCAAATATTACGAAATTTTTCGAAGGTCATATCTGTGTTAACGTGGTCATTATATATATGCCTAAGATTCATATCATCTTGTTTAAATAAAATAAGAAAGTTAGCGTTGTCACGTATTAAGTGCTTCGGTATATGGGTGTATGTCTGACAGAGATAGAAACTATCAATATTATTGTGTCGTCCCATGCTAAAATAATCACGTATGTTATTTTGTTTCCCACATGCTACATCATCGAAAATAAAAACAGAATTTTGTTTAGCTTCCTCAGGAGATATAACTTCGCAATTATTAGAAAACGTGTAGTAGCCCAGACCAGCAATAGGACTTATCAACTGCTCTAGATACTGATATTTGGGCTGATGTAGTGATTTTGAGTAGATGTAAATATTCTCGAACTTGAGTCCATTTGGATGTTCTATAAGACCAATCATAAGATTGGTTTTTCCGCAGTTAGAAGGTCCCACAAGAATTCCTCTTACATTATCAGGTATAACTGAGCTATGTCTTTTGACTTCATTTCCAGATTTTATATCTAGATTTTTTATTGGTAAAGTTACTTTCTGCTTCATGAACTTCATTATTACAACTGAAATATTTATTGCACAACACGGAGCTTTTATATCAGTCATCAGCTCAGTGTGGTGTTGTGTGGACGTCTAAAAATATATTCTATCTATCGAATGATTGATCATTCAAAGAATCAAAATCGTCCTCGCCAGCGTAAATGTCGAAGAGGAGGCGGTTTGCTAAATACAGCAATTAGTAATTTACCATTTGAATTTCATTTGCCTGGATATCAATATTGCGGTCCTGGTACTAAATTACAAAAAAGATTAGCAAGGGGTGATCCTGGAATTAACCCTCTTGACGCAGCTTGCAGAAATCACGATATCGCATATTCCCAGCATAAAAATATTGAGGATCGTCATATTGCTGATCGTATATTATCAGGTAAAGCTTGGGAACGAGTGAAATCTTCAGACGCATCTCTTGGTGAACGTAGCAACGCCTGGCTTGTAACAAACGCTATGAAAGCAAAAGTAAAATTCGGAATGGGGATAATAAAGGACAAAACTCGTTCTAAGAGGAATAAAAAAACGTTAACGCTTCAAAAAGGAGTTCGTGAAGCTAGAAATATCTTAAAAGTGAAAAAACCAGATTCTTTAAAAGAAGCTATTACACTTGCACTCGCTAGCACTAAAAATGTATTTAAAAGAAACAAGAAGTATGTAAAGACTCCCCGTATAATTCCTATACCGAAGATTGGAGGAATCTTACCTCTCATTCCTATTTTTGCTGGGCTTTCTGCACTGGGAGCTTTAGTGGGTGGTGCATCTGGTGTCGCAAAAGCTGTTAATGCGGCTACAAGTGCTAAAGAACAGCTGAAGGAAAGCAACCGACATAATGAAACGATGGAAGCTATTGCTTTAGGAAAGAAAGGTAGCGGCTTATATTTAAAGCCTTACAGAAAAGGACTTGGTCTATTCTTAAATCCACCTTCAAAAAACTTCTAAAACTGCTACCTAATCGAGCATTAAATGAAATCGATTTATATAAATATGCGAATGATTTACCACATTTTAGAGGTGTTTTTATGCTTGATGCTCTCCCCAACAAACCTAGAAAATATGAATGTGGAATCGTAAATTTGGATACTACCACCGGTCCTGGAAGTCATTGGGTAGCATATTACAAAAGGGGGTCTGAAAAGGAGTACTTTGACAGCTTTGGAAACTTTCAACCACCAAAGGAAATTTTAAGCTATTTAGGAAAAAACATTGTTTACAATTATAAGTCTTACCAAAATTATAATATGATAAATTGCGGTCATTTGTGTTTGAAATTTTTATATAAACATTGTAATAATAAGTAGCCATAAGTTTAAGAATATAATTGACTATTGTAAGTTGGACTATAAATAAACTCTGCTTAAAAATAACAGTTTCATTTCACTTTGACCTACTATGTCATTAACACTAACTTTGACTGGGAATTCATCTGTACTCACAGTTGAGTACTTTCCGCCACTGGATCTTACATCGGAATACGTTTGTGGACTCATTGATTTACAGACATATAATTCAATACCTAATGTGGACAGCAGAAATAACTTATTTCATGTTGGTGATGATGAAATTAAAATTCCAGAAGGTTCCTATGAAATTGATGATATTGCAGGATTTATCAAAAGAGAACTAACTAAAACGAAAGCTAAGCCTATAGTACAATTAGTAGCTAATAATAACACATTGAAAAGTGAAGTTAGAAGTTCTAGCCGAGTATTATTGAATAAGAAGAACTCTATTGGACCATTATTAGGATTTAGTAAACGTGTTCTAGAACCTAATATTTTATATCAATCTGATTTACCAGTGAATATAATAAAAGTTAATGTAATACGAGTTGAATGCAATATAGTATCAGGTTCCTTCATTAATAATCAGCAAGTTCACACCTTACACGAGTTCTCTCCGAAGGTGGGTCCGGGGTATAAAATAATCGAAGTTCCTAAGAATGTCATTTATTTGCCTCTGAACATCAGACGGATAAGTTCTCTAACATTAAAGTTCGTGGATCAGGACGGTGATCTAATAAATTTTAGAGGTGAAACGATTACAGTGAGACTGCATTTGAAGCCGCAACATGCTAATATATAATAATATCATTGATAATAAATACAAGTGCAAAAGTGTTAAGCCTTCTAGTCAGTCTGAACCCACACAGCACTCAGGAATAAAGCTAACAGCAGCTAACGTACAATTTTTAAAATCTTTCGGCCTTAAGTTAAAAAATGAATGAAATACTCGATATTTCTCAAGGTGCACGCTATGATAATAGCATTACAAAAGTTGAGTATCATAGCTACTCTCCTTTTCTAACATCATATAAAAACAGCGATGAAATTCGCATTTCAGTACAACATCAGGATTTATATGTGCTACCAAGTGAAAGTTTCATATATATAGAAGGCGCGCTAGCAAAAGCAGATGGAACTACATCAACAACAGCAAAATTAACTAATAATGCTATCTCTTTTCTTTTTGATGAAATTCGATATGAATTAAACGGTGTAGAAATTGATCGTACGAGAAATCTTGGATTTGCAACAACAATAAAAAATTATATATCTTTAAATCAAAATGAAAGCAATGTGTTACTAAATGCGGGCTGGTCTCCAAATAATCTAATGGCGCCAGGGTTTTTCAATTTTTGTATTCCCTTAAAGTTGTTGCTCGGCTTTGCTGAAGACTATAAGAAAATTGTTATAAATGCTAAACATGAACTTATTCTAATTCGAAGTAGAAGCGATGAAAATGCCTTTCTATCACCAAGTGATGAAGCTAAAATAGATATTTTTAAACTCCAATGGAGAGTACCACACATAAGTGTAGCTGATGAAGAAAAACTCTCGCTGTTTAAGTTAACTGATACTGAACGCCTTATACAAATGAGTTTTCGTAGCTGGGATATATATGAATATCCTATATTACCTATAACTGTTGAACATAATTGGGCAATTAAAACATCAACGCAGCTAGAAAAACCCCGATATGTAATTTTAGCGCTTCAAACAGATCGAAAAAACGTGAAGAGTAAGGATGCCAGCAAGTTTGATCATTGCGAACTTTCAGATGTGAAACTTCACTTAAATTCTGAAACATTTCCATATGAAGACCTAAACATTAAATTTGATCGTGAGAGATATGCTTTATTGTATGATATGTATACGAAATTCCAACAATCGTATTACGGTCGGATGCATCAACCGCTGCTTACCCGAGAGAAGTTCAAGGAAAACGCTCCAATCGCAGTTATCGATTGCTCACATCAAAACGAGGTGATTAAATCAGGACCCGTCCATATTCGTATACAATTTAAAACTCACAGTAATATTCCTGCAAATACGTCTGCCTTTTGTTTACTTCTGCACGATCGAATAATTGAGTACAGTCCTCTGACGAGTGAAGTCAAGAAAGTAATTTAAAGTCACAATGGCAGCAATCTTGGATATACAGGGATTTAAAGACGAATGTAACAAGTTCATTGTGAAGGAATTGGCAATTTTGACAAATGGAAATCAAATGCAACACTTTATTTTTCAACCTCCATTCAAATTTAAGGATTTAACACATGCAAAGAGAAGAGAAGCGAAATGGCTGCATGATAATTATCATGGATTCCGATGGACTGATGGATATATTCCCTATCATCAATTACGTGCTATAGTGACGCCTTTAATAAAAAACAAAGCACTGTATGTGAAAGGCTGTGAAAAAGTTTGTTGGATCAAAAATACATTTGGTGAAGGTGTTATAGTATATAATATGGAAGAAGAATTGCAGTGTCCAAAATTATCCTCTCTTAAATTTTTTTATAAAGCTCCATGCTGTTTAACTCATAAGGAAAAGTGCGCTCAAGAAAATGTTTACCTTTTAAGAAATTTCCTAGAAAAGTAATAAAATTTAGAAATAAGAAATAAATGTCCTATAATTTTATACTAATAAATATAGTTTTTTTAATTATTTTGCGTTTTCTTTAAGGCTTCCTAAAATATTTCTAAACACAGGTATTTCGAAGATTTTCTTTTCAATAAATTTTAAATTGCAGTCTTTGGTTAAGGGAGCAAATACAAAAAAATTTTTTGAATCTACATTATTGAGAACATGTTAGAACTTGCTTGGAAACAAATGATCTCATAGAAATAAGAAGTTGCAAAAACAAAAAAACAATCTTCACCCATTTACTCAAAGTGGTGAAATCTTTATTAAGAAATACTATAAAGAAAAGAATAAAAATCAATGAATACTTAAATACAATTCAAGAAGAAATATTCCTATACTATTTTACAAAATTTTCTCACGCTCAAGTGCTTAATTTCTCTGCAGTTCCCCCTGTAAATTCATCATTAGCACAAAACGTGGTTAAACACGAAATTATTTTCATAAATATCTTCCAGAAAATATATAGAAAATGTTCATAACAATTTTAACTTCATAATTACTGACCATACTCAATATCTCGGAAATCCATTGACCTCAAGATATATTACTGCCCAAATTACGTAATCCTACACTAGCAACTTATTTTATCATCACTCGTAGTAAAAGCTCCCGCCGAAAATATCCGGCATAGTAAAATCTCAAAGAAGCAAACTCTTATCTTCAGCACGAGCCCAGGTTCATCTACAAAACCTTATCACCCAACGACCACAACATTGCGACCAAATTATTAATTTCTATAGTCAGCTCTCTTATCAATTAGCTTAACATTCGTTTCTATACCCATGATCCAGGTCGAGGTCCAGGTCCAGATCCAGACCCAGGTGCAACTCATACTTACCTTTACTAGCGCGCCGCCGCCAAAACAAAACAATCTAAATTGACCTTCGGAATCACGCAACCATTCCCTTATCTCCAGCCATTTCCTTATCTCCAGCCATTTCCTTATCTCTCCTCCCAGAATTGTTATGTATGTTCTGGGCCAAATGAGCAAAAATGTGACGTCAGACCTCAAATTCCCTCACAATTTGACCATTTTCGATGTGCCCATTGCTCATTTGGCCCAGAACATACATATCCCTACTACTAACTATCTCGTCAATGTGATCGTCAAACGTAAAACGACTGTTCAACCAGACACCCAAGTCCTTGGTCCTAATAATTTTTTCCAGAACACAGCCATGCATGGTGTAGTTGAAGTCGAGAGGATTCTTTTTACGAGTAAAAGACATATACGTACACTTACTAATATTGAGGGGAAGATAGTTTGTTATGGATTTAAGTACGATGAAATACCTGAAAAGTAAAAGAAATTATATAATATATAAACTAATGAAATGATATACCTGTCCTGTGTAGGTACATTGTAAATTGTCCCACTAACTTTACTGGTCCCTATAAGTGCGACTCTGCAAGTAATTTTCTTTTATTTTAGATTAAGTCGGATCAAGATTGTGTTACCTGGATTATAATCTATGTCCTGAAGTCCGAGATGAAGATGCAACCTTTAATTTCTGCGTTGTTGCCCCATATCCATCGGCATCCTTAACGACTACCCGTTGATCGCGGAACAATACTGTCACGAAGAACTCCTGGAAATATAATATATTATTGTATTAGTTTAAGATATATTTAATTAAGTTAAAAGTGAAATGTAAAAATACTTACGTTGTCAAGAACAAGAGGAGGCACGAAATCATCACAGGTTTGCAGCTGAAATGAATCATTTTATTAACACTTGAAGAACAAATTATAAATAGAATATTTACCTGGTCCAGTTGTCGTCTGAGGCCTCTTTTAATGGCACGAAGTCACTTATAACTCGCGAAAACATAACCTCGACATTGAATTACAAAACCCGATTTTACGGCCTGTACTTTATAAACCAGGCTAAAGAAACTCACTAGGCAGATTGATCGCAACTCGATGTACATTCTGCTTATAATCTTGGCCCCGGAAAAGTCAATATTTCTTAAATTGAAGCACGAGTAATGACTTGTCAAAAAAAACGAAATTGCTGCTTATTTAGCCGATTTCTGGCGCCGTAGAATTTTTCCGGCACAACAGACGGGTTAATTATAAAATTATCCGTGTTTTTAATGTGAAATATTGAATTTATTATTTTTAAAATGACCCGATTCGAATCGGTACAACCCGGTCGGGAAAAATCGTGGAAATTTTGAAAATAGGGGTCCTTTTTCAATATAAGCGGTGTCATTGAGTATGCTCTCTCTCAGTTCCTGTCAGTTTTCTTCAGAACATATACGTGCACGTGTGGATTAAATTAAATCAAATACAATTGGTAGAGTGACAGTCAAGAAAGGGGTCGTAAGAACAAAAACAACAAAGGAAACGGCGGAAATCCAACAAAAACAAAAGATAAGTTAATGTTATTGATTTTTTTTAATCTTTTGAAGTCTTAAGTTGCTTCAATCTGGTAAAATAGTAAAAACTAAAAATAAAATAGTAATCTAACTTCGGTTAACCTGTGACTTCGTGCTTCAGCTTTTGTTTCGAAGTGGAAGGATATATCATTGTATTTATTTTGAAATTGTGATAAATTGAGATAAAGCGTGAACATTGAATCTGGATTCTTTTAAATGATTAAAATTAAACATACTTTTAAATTTAGACAGTGTTTTGTTATCATTTCTGGTGATATCAGAGAGTTTTTCTTTAAGCGAGTTCGTGGACTCTCAAACCACGTGGCGCCCTAAAGGTACTCTGCTTGAACACCAACCCACACCTTTATGCTAGCCGGCGCATCATCGTGCTTTAAGTAAAAGGCACGTAACAAGTTATCAGAACACCAGTTGTAGAAAGCGTCTAAGTCAGAATTTAAAAGTTCACAGTCTCGAATAGAGGACACAACACGGAAAATTTTGGCGTCGTCAGCATAACAAAGAATTTTTGAGTATTTTAAGAATAAAGATACATCATTGATTTATATAATAAATAAAATCGGGTCTAGGTGACTTCCCTGAGGTACGCCAGAGGAATTAAAAATAAACTTGGATAGTGATCCACGAAAGGACACACGCTCAGTCCGATTTAGTAGGTAAGAACGAACCCAGTCTACAAACAAGGAACGAAACCCGAGGGCCGTCAACTTATGAATCAAAATTTGGTGGCTTATTCTGTCGAATGCCTTGCTAAAATCTGTAAAGATACAATCCACTTGCTTTCCAGCCTCAATTTTGGATAAGCAGAAATTTGAGAATTCCAGTAGGTTAGTCGCAGTAGACCTACCTTTCATAAAGCCATGCTGGAAAGTTCCAAGAAAAGGTTTGCAATGAAAGTATAGTGTATCACAAACTAATGCCTCAAAAATCTTAGCAATACAACACAAGTTTGCAATGGGTCTGTAATTGGAAATATCACCCCTCTTGCCTTTCTTGTGAAGTATCCCTCTTCATTCCCTAAGAGATGATTTCCAAGATTTTGGAAATACTTCACAAGAAATAGATAAATTAAATAAATAACAAAGAACAGAAACCTAGGAAGAAGAACAGTTCTTATAAAGGGAAACAGGAATACCATCAGGACCGCACGAAATACTATCTGCCAAATTATTGATGGAATTCGCGACTGTATCGTCATCAAATGTAAGATCTTTCATTTCCAGTGAAGAAGGAGGAAATAATGTCAAGTAGCTAAAATCATTAGAGCAAGTATCGCAGTTGTCAGAAAGAAAAGCTGTCTTAAAAAGTCGCCGAAAAGGTTCGAATCGTCAAGGGATCACTACTTTCAGTGTCACCTAGTTTTAATAAAGTAGGGTAGCCATCGGTGCTACGCTTAGAGTTAACAAATCTCCAAAACTGGACCTCATTCTGTTAATGTAATTATTATATGAGGCATGAATTTCGGAATTGAACTCATCGCGCAATTGTGAGTAGATATAAAAATCCGAGTCGCTCCTTGATGAGCAGAACCGCTTCCATGCTTTATTTTTTAAGTTTTTAAGATGCTTCAGCGAGCTATTGAGACAAGGCGGACTAGAGAAAGAAGAAAACGAACGAGAAACAGGAACACAATGCAAGAAACAAGTAAACAAATTGTCATAAAAAGCACTTACCGCCACATCAATGTTCCGCTCATAAAAAACATTAGACCAATTACAATTCAATAAAAAATTATTCAATACAGAAAAGTCAGCCTTTTTAAAATTAAAAGAGAAGTCGTCGTGAATCAGAAATGCAGCAGGCAGTGGATCGAAGACCAAAGCAATTTGAAGCGCAGGATGATGAGACGTCTCAGGAACTAAAGGAACCGGGCAACGCCTGACCAAGGTGCTGCATGGGTCAGTGCTAAACACCAAATCCAAAAATCTGCCGGAATCATTAGCGATGCTGGAACACTGTACAAGCCCGGAAGAGGTAATGCCGTCGATGAAACATAGAGAACTCTGGGATGCAGGTGATCGGGAAGGAATCAGCCCGTCAACATCTGATGACACCCAGCTAATACTTGGCAGGTTGAAATCTCCGAGGAGCAACAACTCATCTTGAGGACGCAAAGAGGAGGAAAGAGTGTCGATGCAGGAAGCAAGTGAGTCGTAAGTATCCCTGGTCGCTCCCGGAGGAATGTAAGAGGTGGCAATAAACACGTTCTTATCCGGCAATCTGAGAACTATACATAAAAGTTCCAAAATATTTGAGTCTAAGATCTCAACAACAGAGCAAGGGATGTTGCGACGATCAGCGCATAGTACTCTTCCCCCGACAGGAGCGCTGACTTCAGATAGATATCGGTCACGCCGAAAGACGATGTATTCCGGTCCAATGAGCTCAGCAGCGGCGATCATACCACAAAGCCAAGTTTCAGTCAGACAGACCACGTCGAAACATGAAAAAGTAGAGCTGGTATAGAGGCAAGTCGTCTTTGATCGAAGGCCGGTTACGTTAGCGTAGTAGAACGTGATCTCGCTGATGAGTTTTTTGGAGCATCTCTAGAGCCTGAACGGTTTTTGGGAACAAATTCCCGGACGATGGTTCCACTGGACCAAATCTCAGGGGAAACGATGGCGTTGAACAAAGCATCAGGGATGACAACCTTGAAAGACGCGAAGATGGAGCTAGGGCAGTTGCGTGACTTGTCAATTCGTCGACAGTTAATTACATCTCGCGAAATTCCAAAATGTGAGGCAATATGATGCACGATGACGTCCGCGGTGGTATCATGATGAATTCGCGAGACAAAAACGCTACGAGGTAGCACAGCCGGTCTCAGAGTCGCGACATCAGAAACATTACCAGCACTCGAGGACCTATGTAGCTCAACCTCACCAACAGCAACATCACCATCTGGAACAGACTGCACCAACTCGGAATGCAGGTCAATAGGAACCAATTCCTCGGCCGTCCGCTGCACCGAGACGGAAAGTGAACTACCAGCAACCCCATCCACACTGGGCTGCCGCACGATGTGTTCAGTCGCAGGATGTTGAGACGACATGACAGTATGCGAGTTGTCAATATTTCCGTCGATATCGGAAGCAGGCTGAGAAACACGACCCTTACGACGACGAAGACGCCTACCCGCCGTTTATCAGCGGCAACAGAAACAATTAGGTCACTGTTCACGCACCAAATGCCATCAATGGAAGGCATAACTGACTCTACAGATGGGCCGTGAGAAAGCGACGGGGAGTCAGTGGCAGCTAGTAACATACGGAGATCGTCCAGCGAAGTAACCACTTGGCAGCACTTAGATGAGAGTTCGTGAGTTTTCCCTAATAATGATGCCGAATTGTCATTAAAAACATCAGTAGCGTGAATAAGCTTGTCGATTTTGTTATTCAGAATAGAAACCAACTTTGTGGAGACAAAATTAATCTTTTCAGCCAAGAATGACTGGTCAGCGGAAAGAGTTTCAGCAATGCCCCTCATAAGGCGTAAGACATGGCAAGGCCTAATGACGGAGCAATCTCCACATGTTAAAGGACCACCAAATGTACCCCTCAAGCAAGCCGCATGAAAAGCGTGCCCGCAAATCCCATCGCAGATAACCTTATCCTCGAAAATCTCGACACCGCACGTCTTACAAGAAGTCATCATGTAGAATCGTTGATCGTAGTGTGACAAACGCAGAACAAAACTTTTTGATTGCAAAGTACGTAACAATAAACAGATGAGTTCGATTCAAAAAATATATCACAAAATTAAGTTCCCAAAAAGATTATGTTATTGCTGAAAATTAATCAAATTTGTGATCCGAAGTGCCAATTAGTCAGTATAAATTATAAATAGTACGCTATTACCAAAGCTCGCAATATCCAAATAAAAATGGTAATAAAATGGTAAAGTAGACTGAATGGTTGCCGGAGGGATAAAAAAAGGAGCTGGCTTGAATTTATTTGCAGAACGATTCCAGTCTAGTAAGGTGTTGAGCGCGAGGGAGGTGTTTTAGGCGGTGAATTGCTCCACAGGAGGTTGGGGAGAAACGCCCAACGAACAGAAAGCATTTGACCTCCCTTATTAATAAAGTAGTAAAAGGACGGCATAAATTCCAGCAATACTAATACTTGCGGCAGGGTTAAGGTTTCTTACAAATGTATCGGGGAATCCTATTTATGTAACATGTCTATATCAACGTTTTCTGTTGTTCTGAAATGCCTTTTGGATTTCATTGAAAACAATGAGTGTTTTAAGTGGATTTCTTCCCGGTTGCTAGAAGATTGTTATCTTGATATTCTCAAATGTTACTTACACCTCCAAGCGGTAGCAACCGGGCAATGCATCCAAATAACTAATGCGGGAGGAGATAACCTTCTTGAAAAATCCCCCTAACTCCAAGGTTCTAGTAATCCATGCTGAGGGAGACTGTAGTGGTTTAAGTTTTGCAAGACCCAGGTGTAATTGGGTCGAGAATAGCGACTACTCAGGCCCTTTTGTAGGAGTGGGAGGATAGTAGACACTAACAGGTAGGCTATATCCACGAAGGTTCTGCGGCACTTCCTCAGGTTCGGCGGTGGCAGAGGTAGGTGAGGGTTTATAGGATGAATGGGGTTCTTTGGTTGATATCAGATATATGAGGGTGTAGTCCCTTTCGTTGTGGAGTCCTAAATCCTAGAACCTCTTTGTACTTATTAATACTTAAGATACACTTATTTGAATATAAAAAGAATATTAAAAGTTTTATTTTTTTATTATTTATGAAGTTACCAGTTCGGTTGTTCTGGCTTGACTAAACTGTTCATTTACAATTTTTGTATCCTACTTTACAATTAATACATAGATAGGTAGTTTATAATTTTCTCTGTGTAGAGTACAGTATTTTATTGTCATAATTGAATGATTATTATATTTTTTAACGTGTTTGTGTTTCACACTATTCAAAATTTATCAAAGTGTACAGGTTAACCAAAATATTAATCATTTTTGAGGTCTTAAAAAACACACTTGCTTTTAAATTTTCCACATTTACTTAATTGTTCAGTTCGTTATAATAACTTCGCTAACGAACTGAATAATTAAATAAATGTGGAAAATTTAAAAGAAAGTGCGTTTTATTTAAGACCTCAAAAAGGATTAATAATAACATTTTCCACCAAGTAAAAGCTCCAATAACTACATAAAAAGTAACCAAATTTTATTTGACAGTTATTTTATCTGTACAGTCTGATAAAACATAATCAAAGTGGATTTATTTAAAATATTTTATTGAAACAATATAATCAAACTGATGAATATTTTAATTAAAAATTAATAATTAAATTTGTAGGTACTGCTTCATTACTCCTCTCTCAGTGAAAATATCCATTTTAAGTGAATCTTATAATTAAGAATATGATGAATAATAATATTGTTAATGATAAATAATTTTATAATTGAAATTTTACTTTCTTTTTTGATTTGTTTGTGATTGGTGTAATAATTTTCTCTGCGTGTTCGATAAACTCCGGTTTTAGTCTGTTGACTAAAATGTTTGTTGCTTTACCACAGTAGCCGATTTGATAATATTTGTCAAGTTTGTTTAATACTTTGAAAGGACCTTCATACGGGTTTTGTAAAGAAGATTTGTTTCTGTCAGTTCTAACAAAAACAAATTCTGTATCTTTGAAATTGTTAGGTACGTAGATTTTAGAATTTTGCTTTCGAAAATTTGAGGGTGGTTGTTTTTTTTTATACGATGTGGCAAATCCTAGGGGACAACCCGTTGAAACGTTAGCATGGTTTTGGCCGGAAGGTAATCAGGGTAAGAGAAGTGAGGAAACTTGAAAGTCTTGTTTTTGCAGTGCTGCGAGCTAGACAACAACTCAGAGACGGAGTGGATTATTTTAGTTTCTTAATAAAAGCTCACGGGAAGACCTGGACTCGAAACCGGGACCCATGGCATGGTGGTCGTGTGGCTCAACAAATTGATCCAGCTCCGTCCCCGTCTTGTTTTGAAGTTATTTATACAAAATCTGATTTTACTTAAAAAATTTAGTGGATCTTGAATTGGTGTTAATGATAAATTCTCCCGTAACGCGAAGAGGTTATCCATATACAAGTTCTGCTGGAGAACATTGCAAGTTTTCTTTAATCATGGTTCGGAAACCTAAGTGGACTGCAGGTAATTATGTGACCCAATTATTTTGGCCGTCACAAGCGCGTATGGCTGCTTTTAATTGTCGATGAAAATGTTCTATCATTCCGTTTAATTGTGTATGATAAGGAGTAGTGCGGATTCGATGTGATCTTAAAATTTTTGTAAATTCTTGGTATAATTTGGATTCGAATTGAGTACTCTGATCTGTGGCAATTTCTAGTGAAATACCAAAACGTGGAAAATATTGTTCATATAATATTCATATTCATATTCATTTATTACAGGTAAATATACACAAGATTTAAAATCTTTTATTGTACAATTAAAAGTGGCGCTAGATTAGTTATTTCAACAAAAACGAAATGCTAGAAATATTAATTGAGAAATAAAAATAAAAAGAAGAGATAAATAGAACAGGAAATAAGAAAAAAATATTTAAAATTAATTTACAAAGCTACTTTAGATGCTTCAGTGTAGAGAGACAAGACCCGATTAAAAGTACCAATCAAGCAAAGTGATTGTCTAAAAGACGCCTGAATGCAGTGGCAGTGCCAGCCGTTTGAATATTTAGAGGAAGACTATTCCATAAGCGAATTATTTGGAAAGGGTAAGAGCTATTCATAACTGATTTCCTAAACCGCGGTACTAGTAAATTTCTGTTTCGCTGAGATCTTGTAAATTGGAAGTATTCACGGAGGTATGGTGGTTTGTTCCATTTAAGCAGCTTGAATAGAAACAAAAACGCTCGTCGTTTGAGGTAAATCTCCAGACTGGACCCGAAAAGAGTTAATCTGAAAGGTGTGATATGGTCAAACCTTCGTAGTCCGTGAATAAACCTAATACAGTCGTTAA
The DNA here is from genome assembly GCA_964036015.1 of Leptarthrus brevirostris. Lineage (NCBI taxonomy): Eukaryota > Metazoa > Arthropoda > Insecta > Diptera > Asilidae > Leptarthrus > Leptarthrus brevirostris. The sequence goes on from OZ038373.1 coordinate 29,645,097, forward strand.
AAGCAACATCTAATCTACGTGCACAGTGACTGTCTAAGTGAGGAAAAACCAAGCTAACGAAGGTAAAATGGGGCAGTATCAATGCCTTAACCAAATACAGACGAGCACTTCTCGGGATAATATAGGCTGACAACCAAAGTCTTCGTAAACCAGCATATATCTTGCAAATCCTCGCACTTACATTTGCACAGCAGTTCATTTCTTGTCCCAAAATAATGCCAAGATTAGTTATTTTACTTAGGACTGGCAATGGAGAACCATTTAACATTATCTGAGAAGCATTACTTAAAACAAGAGGATTAGTATAAAACATGATAGATTGAGATTTTTCGGGGTTCAAAAGTAATCCGTTTGCGATTGACCAGTCAAATATTCTACAAAGATCGGCATTTATACGCTCGATGCAGTACTCAAGGAGCCCAATAGGCCTATCCAAATAGATCTGAACATCATCAGCGTAAAGATGGATTTTCACATCACGCACCACACTTGGCAAATCATTGATGAAGGTCGGTCCTAAATAAAAGCGGTCCCAGTATTGATCCCTGTGGTACGCCCCGTGAAAGAACCAATGGACCAGAGATTACGCCATCGATCTGCACTCTTTGGGAACGATCTGACAAGAAACATGCTATCATAGAGGCAGCACATGAGCTAAAGTTGAAGTACGTGTGTAATTTGTGAATAAGTAAGCTGTGGTCAACGCAATCGAAGGCTTTAGAAAAATCCAGTAATGTTAAAGCTGTGAAGTGATTATTGTCCATGGCTTTTCTTATGTCAGTGGATACCCTCAAAACAGCCGTCTCACAACTATGAAAAGATCTGAAACCAGATTGCCAACAAGATAGGAATACGTTCCCCTCGACATAAGCCAGTATTTGCTTGGACATAATCTTTTCAAGTACTTTCGAGAAAAAGCACAAAATGCTTATTGGACGGAAGTCGGTTATCGATACTGCAGAAGACTTCTTAGCGATGGGCAATACAGTGGCAGCCTTCCAGCTTACAGGAAACGAAGAGGACATTAAACATGTGTTCACAATGTGCAGGATGTAATCGGCAATGAAATTAAGGAGTACCTTAATAAAACGGGGCGATAAGTTGTCAGGTCCAACTGCTGTGGATTTGATTGAGCACATAACAAATAGTAATTCATCTAGACTTACATTTCGAAAGTAAAACGGGTCTGCAAGGTCATTCACTGAGGCATCAGGCAAGTTCGCAGGAAAGATACTTGTTGAATTCATCGGGTTTACATTGGTTGCAGTAAAAGCAGAATTGAGTTCATCTGGATCAAAAGGGCATCGAATCCTGCCCTTGCCATGAATACCAGCGTTATTTAGGTTACGCCAAAGAGCTCGCGGGCCGAGGTCGGTCCTAAGTTTCACACTAAAATAGTGTCGTTTAGCGCCTTTGATTGCTGCGGTAGCTTTATTACGGGCGATTTTGTAAAGCAAACGCGCCTCTTCGGATTTAAGGCGCTTGTAGCGTTGAAATAGGTATTCCCGTTCTGCGATTAGAGCTTGCACCTCAGGTGAAAACCATGGGCAATTCCGCGACCGAATGCGTTTGGTTTTAATTGGGACACACACATCAAATAGATGAGAGACAAGGGATGTGAGAATTTCGACTTGCTGGTCAACTGACGGAGTAGCGTAAATATAATTCCAAGGAAGAAGTGAACATTCATTGGATAAGGAGTTCATGTTTAAATTATTATAATCACGATAGGAGACTGTATCAGAGCAGCGGGCGGAAACCAACGCAAAGTCGTATTTGCAAAATAGAATGTCATGATCGAGTATACTAGGTGGGTCAACTTGATCTTGCAAAATCACTCTGTCACTATCAGAGACAAGGATTAGATCCAACATCGAAGGATTGGAGGAATTAAAGTAGGTCGGGTAGGAATTAACTACATTAAGTAGAAGAGACTGAATGAGATGTGTGAACTGTTCTGATCTATTATTCTGCCGTAGCAAGTCCACATTGAAGTCACCTCCTATGATTACATTAGGATAACGTCGAGTTAGGTGAGATATAACATTCTCAAATTCATTGATGTGGTCGCAATCAAAGCAATTTGGTGGACAGTACACTGAAGAAAGTACGCATTTTTCAATTCCAGAGCTAATCTCCACGCAGAAAAATTCAATAGGTTGGTCCACCGATGAAGCAAGGTATCTCGCCCTGATGCTTTCCCTTACGTATATCGCAACCGCCCCCCCCCCCCCCCCACCCACTCGACCCTTGCGGTCGTTGCGAAATAGTTGATCACAGTTGGTCACAGTTCAACCATGTCTCATTAACAATTATAATATCCACACTTAGATCAGAGAATATATAACGCAATTCCTCCATTTTATTTCGAATACTCCTAGCATTAAGAGTACAGACCGATAACCCATGAGAACGCTTAGAAAGTATATTCAAAATCACTCTTACCCTATCCAAACCCAAGAAACTATCTGTCATCATATAAGCTAGCACCACCAAAGCATCCAGGAGTCATTAGAAACACAGAAAAATCAAAGAACAAGGAATTTCCAGGCAAGTATCTCCACACAAGAAGCATCATTAAATTACAGTCAATAAACATTAGGTTAAATTGATTTGAAAGCAAGTTAAATTGAATTAATCCCCTATCCTGTTAAAGAAATCGAAACCAAAACTTTAAAAATGGTAATACTAGGTTATTAAATAAATGTAGCAAATTCAAAAGAAAATAATTTAGAAGGAATGAAAGCACTAAGAAATAAACAATATATGATAAACTGATAAATTAAAAATAACTATATAATCCTACGATATTTATGAAAAGCAAATTCAAAAGATAAATAAATTCAAATTCCAAAGAGACACCTTAAATTAGCTCCAGTACAGCGGAAATGTCAACAGTTCGATGCACTAAGTGTTCAACTTGGTAAGAGATTACGCAGCTGCTCATGGTTTAGCACTTTTATTTCCGAATCCTCACTGCATCTCTTGATATACAGAAGTCCACTTAAGTATGAAACACAATTGCGACTGCCGACGTCCAACGCATGAAAAAGTTCGCTGTCAAAAATATGAAAGTGCTACGTTTAATGGGTATGCACAAAACTAGAACTGCCAACTGCCAGCATCCGACGAACTGGTCGTCGGAATAGAGCAATTTTCTAATTTGGCAGTCGGACGTTCAGTATTGCCAAAATAAAAGTGATATTTGAAAATATTTTGATGTGCAGCCAATATAAAAGTCGTACATGAATCCTTTTTGAATTTGAAATTGTTTGGTGTCAGTAATAAAAGAGTGAAAGTTAAAAATAGATTTTGGTAAAAATTAATTGAAGTGCGAAAAAATTAGGTGTTATACAACTTACAATATGAACAAATGGTTTAGTCTCTACCAATTCCTCAGTATCAAAAACCATTTTAATTGTTTTGTTTAAATGTCTATATATTATTTTTCTAATTCAATAATATAACTTAGTCTACCCAAATTCACTAAACAGCATTCGTAAATAATACTTCTTCATACACTTTTGTCACAAATTTGCCAACATTTCAAACAAATGTCAAGTTCTTCTTTTCGCTATTCGTCGCCGCCGCAATTGTGTTCCAACTTTGTTGACTGCAACTATTGCCAGCGAATTTAGGTCGGCAGTTGGCAGTCGTGCAGTCGATTCGTCGCAATTGTGTTTACACCTTTACGCTGCTTTAATGCCTCACGAAGAAGAGAGATGTTAAGCTGCGTTAGACTTTCATGTACATAAATTGGACCGGCAGAAGAGAAGCCCTCCAGTTGTGACAATTTAATGGCCCTCCGCCTACGAAAAGCAGTCAAGAAAGCTCGTTGTTCAGAGCGGCAGGAGAAACGAACTATAATTGGAGTAGTTTGCCCGGCAGACTTAGCTCGAATTCGGAATGCGTCAGTAAAAGCTGAGACTGGATGATCGATTATGGTTGCAATTCTCTTAACCATTTCAAGTGGATTTTCTCTTGGCTGTGGAGGTATTCCTCTAATTACTACGTCGCTCAGGCGCTGTGTCCGATGGAAGTCGTCGATCTGCCGACGCAGCAAATCATTGCTCTCTTGGTGCCGTACCACACTTGTCCAGCTTCCGCGGGATAAAGTCCGCACGAGTGCCCACACTTGTCGTGTCGGATTTTGTGTAGAACACACGCAATTTATTGTATGTAGTGGTAACATTAAAGCAGTTCCGAACCCAAATAAACCTTGCTTTGAATGTATGCGTGCCGATCCGACGATAAATAGGAAAGTTTCGTGCGGATTTCCCTATACACCCCTGCACACCCTCTCTTCCACAAACTGCGATGAAGCAGGACAAGTGTGGTACGGCACTTGGAGTTTGTTAATAGACTCCTCATGCTTTGAGAGCTTATCATTGAGGGCACAAACTGCAACATCAATTTTAGCAGCGATTCGAGCCTCCAGCTCCATCATGAGAGCATCAATTTTTTTTACAAGGCGAGCTTCCATTGACTCGAATAGTTTGTCCAGTGTGACTGATTGGATATCGGTGGAACCAGGGTCCTCTGTTTGCAGTTTAGCAGTTCTGCGAGTGACAATCTGGCTATTATCCTCAGCAGTTGATGTCGATGGAGTTTTCTCTTTCCTAGCCCCTTGAGTGACATTGTGCTCTGCAGTACTTAATAAAGAGCGATGCCCAACGTATACAAATATAGCCAAGAACAGCAACACAAAACAACCGCTACCACAAAGGTTCAAAAAGAAATGATTTTTTAGCAAAACTTTTCAAAATTTCAAGAGTTTGATAACTGATCAGCCTCGATCGAAACCGATACCTATGCACTACGCCAATCAGTCTATTATAAAAAATACAATCTTTTAGCGCTCGAACACTTAATTTAAAATATAAAATCCGGAGCCGATTAAATTGCGTCTACTCTCTAGCGTTCATACTAATGTGTCGAGAATTGTGCTTGGCTGTATATCTTTGATTGGATAAGCTTCTGGCCGACGAGTAAATCTATCTATTATTGTCAGAATGTAAGAATATCCATTTGAAGACGGTAAAGGACCTACCAAATCTAAATAGATACGTTCGAATCTTGCTTTGGGTAGTTCGAATTTACCAATTTCGGATTTTGTGTATTTGGTTATTTCGGCTTTTTGGCAATTGAAACAATTTCTGGCCCAATTGTTAATGTCTGTATTCATTCCAGGCCAAAAGTACTTAGAAGCAATAGATTTTCGTCTTGTTCTAATTCCTGGATGAGATAAATTATGAATGGTATTAAAAATAATTTTTCGAAGTTCTTTGGGTATATATGATCGTGAATTTTTAGTAGAAACTTCGTAGCAAATGTCAGACTCAGAAGTGTTTAATTTAATTTAATTTTTAACCGACTTCCCAAAAACACAGAGGTTCTAAGTTCGACGCGTTTTTTTTTGTTTTTTATTTTTATTTTTTTTATGTCTGACCGGTCATAACCTCGTAACGCGTCGACCGATTTTCATGATTCTTTTTTTGTTCGGTAGAGTATGTTCACCGATTGGTACCATGTCAAAAAAACGTAACTTTGTAACGCGTGGTCCGATTTGGATGGTTCTTTTTTTGTTGTACAGGGTATGATCCCCCATTGCTAATAGGAGAAAAAAATTTGGCCTAGGATGGGGGGGAGGGGGGAGGGGTAGGCTAACTTTGTAACGAGTGGACCGATTTGGATAATTCTTTTTCTGTTGGGTAGAGTATGTTCCGTGGTTGATACCAGAAGAAAAATTTTGGGTGGGGGTGAAACTTAACTTTGTAACGCGTGGTCCGATTTCGATGGTTCTTTTTCTGTTGCATACAGTATGATCCCCCATTGCTAATAGGAGAATAATTTGGTCCTATGGTGAAAGGTGTGGGGGGGGGGGGGTTGCCAAACTTCGTAACGCGTGGACCGATTTGGATAATTCTTTTTCTATTGGGTAGAATATGATGCTTAGTTGATATTACGAGAAAACAAATGTTGCTGGGGTGGGTGGGGAGGGGAGGGTGGAACCTAACTTTTTACCACGTGGACCGATTTGGATGGTTCCTTTGCTGTTGTTTAGAGTTGTATAGTGTGATCCCCCATTGCTAATAGGAGAATAATTTGGTCCTATGGAGGTGGTGGGGGAGGGGGAGGGGTAGTAACTTCGTAATGCGTGGACCGATTTCGATGATTCCTTTTCTGTTCAGTAGAGTATGTTCCTTGATTGATACCATGAGAAAAAAAGTTTAGTGCAATGGGGGTGGGGTAGGGGGTTATAACTAACTTTTAACTCGTGGACCGATTTGGATGGTTCTACTCATTGTATAGAGTCGAAGACACTATAAAGTGAAAAATAAAATAGTTTTTAAAAAAAAAGTTGAACCGACTTCACAAAAAGCGCTAAAAAGCATAAAATAATTTTTAATTTTATATCTATTACGACATTTTGAAGTCGGTGCAAATTTAACAAATAAAACAACTACAGAACAACAATTGAAAATTTACGTAATTCTACCTGAACGTTTCAGCTCACGGGATCAAAAGGAAGGACGATTAAATACTTTTGTTGTAGTTGTTTGGTTTGTTTGATTTACACCGACTTCAAAATGTCTTAATAGATATAAAATTAAAAATTATTTTATGCTTTTTAGCGCTTTTTGTGAGTCAGTTCAACTTTTTTTTTAAAAACTATTTTTTATAAGCTTTGAATTATCTGGTCTGTTATGCTGAGTTATTAAAATATTGTAACGTGCACGAGGTAGGCCACGAAAAGGGAAATAGTCAACCGGGTAATGCGCATGCCCCAGGTCAAGAAAAGGAAATGTCAAACGGGAAAAGTCAAGGACGACTCGAAGCTATGGTGAATATGTGAGGTGAAAATGTCTAACGGAAATATCTAGAACTAAGTGACTGAACTTTCTAGAATTAAGCTAAGTAGTTTAAATAGGGTTGAGTAGCAGCTGAGTTTAGTTTAGTCGTGATTTAGACTGCGAAGTGTGTACATGAGATAATGGGAATAGTTAGTTGTACTTTAACCAGCGAAGTGATAAGTGTTAATTAGAAAAGTGAAACGTTATATTGTGAAGAAAACGTGTAAAGGAAATTGTTAAACGAACTAATTAATCGAAGTGAATAAACTTGTGAACATTTGTGATTAGAAATAACTGTCTTAATTATTCCGTCGAGCCCGAAGAGCCCCATTTACGTTACAATATGTGTAAGTTCTTCGTCACTGTTTTGGCACTCAGCAACCGTTTTTAAATCAAATTTGGTATTGTTATGCTTTGAATGTTCGAAATTTTCGATAGAAATTCTAGATAAAGTATCTGCTACTGTATTTGATTTGCCTTTGATATGTCTGATATGGGAGGTAAATTGAGTTATGTAGTCCAGATTTCTGTTTTAGACCATATTGTTGTAATGAGTGGTTTGTGGTCTGTAAAAGTTATAAATTCTCTAGAAAATGTCTAAAATGTTTGATGGCTAGATATAATGCCAAAAGTTCTCGGTTGAATGCTGAATATTTGATTTTTGCTTCTTTTAATTTTTTAGAGAAAAATGCAACGTATTCCCAATGGTTTGCATTGGATTGTTGGAGAACTGCACCAACACTAGCAGAAGCGTCTACAGTTAAATTGAATTTTGCATTTTCAACAGGATGAATTTATAAAGTTGCTTTTGAAAATGATTGTTTAATTTTATTAATTTGGTCTTCACATTCTACTGGAGAAGAAATTTTTTTAGCGTTATTTGGCTTCTTTTTGAGAAGTACAGCCAAATGAGTGGGAATTGGGCCTAGTAGTTTGGCAAGATTTGGAATAAATCTATGGTAATATTTAACCAATCCTATAAATTTTTGAATTTGTCTAATAGAATTTGGAGAAAGAAAATTGTCAATAATTTGATGAAAAGTAAGATGCCTTTTCTTGTTATTTTGTGACTTAGGAAATCCAAAGTTCCGACTCCGAAAATGCACTTGGATGGACTGATATTGATTCCGAAATCTGATAGTTGTTTGAAAATTTGGCTTAAATGATTTTTATGTTCGCAGCTAAAATATCGTCAATGTAGACAAAAACGAAATCTAAAGTTTTAATAATTTGGTCCATGAATCTTGGAAATGTTTATGCAGCATTTCTTAGAGGTAAAGGCATCCTAGTGAATTCAAATAATCCGAATGGAGTTGTAATGGCTGTTTTGTGTATGTCCTCTTTAACCATTGGAATTTGGTGGTAAGCTCTTACCAAATCAATTTGTTTAAGTTCATTGAGAAATTTTGTATGTATGGTAATGGGTATCTATCAGGAACTGTGATTGCATTGTGCCTACGATAATCTCCACATGGTCACCTCCACATCTGTAGAATTCTTCTTTGCTACTAGATGTACTGGAGAAGATATTGAGGAAGATGATAATTGGCACATACCTAACTTAACCATGTGATCAAATTCTAATTTTGCAATTTTGTATTTATGTCCATTTAAACGTCTTGGACGAGAAACTGTTTAACTGGAATATCATAACGAGGTGGTTGCGTTAATGTGGGAAATTTTTGCAAATTTTACCGTACATTAACACTTAATGCTGTTGTACCGTCGAGTAATCTTTTGTTTTTTAAATCGATTAATTAAATTTTGTTAAAAAATCAGCTCCGATGATGGGCTTGTTGACATTAGCAATGATAAATGGGAAAATGAATTCTCTTCTAACACTGAAATCTACTTTAAGTAGTTTCGTACCATAAGTGTTAATGGTAGAACCGTTTGCTGCGGATAAATATAAGTTAGGGTCTTTGTTAAATTTTCTAAAGAATTCGTTAGGTACTACTGAAATATCAGCACCTGTATCTATTAGAAATTTAAATTGGTTTTCTTTGTCAAAAATGAATAAACGTTTAGAAATATTATTGTTAAATATATTGTTCACTGGAGGAATAATTAGTTTTTTTGATTATTAATAGTTTTGAAAGAACACGGCGAAATGCATTTAGTCGCTTTGGTACCAAATTTATTATAGTACCAAAAATAAGAATTGTTGTCTCTAGATCTGTTTCTACAACGTGAGTGAGAAAATTGGTTTTGACGCGATAATCAATGTTTCTAAATTTTCCAAATTTGTTCTCAAGGTTATTGATCTTGTTTAAAAGGAAATTGTTGTCGATAAAATTGTAATTTTTTTTTGGTAGATTTTTGTTAATTTCTGACAAATATTGAATTTTGGAAATATTATATATATTTTATCTGCCAAATCTATAAGTTACTTTATATATTGTTTCCATGTAGATTTTAAAGGCTATATTTATATTTGCAGGCAATTTTCTCATCCATAGTTTTTTTTAATAAAGATTTGCAAAATGTGGATGAATTGCCGGCAAGAATCTCCATAGGGCAATATAATTCGGAAGCTCTTCTATCTCCGATTTCGGTAGTAGATAGAAGTTGCTCTAACTTTTTTTCTTCCGATTCTGTAAACCGTTTGATTAGAGTATTCTTCAAACTTTCATATTTATTGAGATACGGAGGATTTTGTAAAAAACCTAGAACGTTTGTGATGACTTCTACCGGTAAAGACTGAACAACGTGACTGTATTTTGTTTCGTCTACCGTTATTCGTTTAGAAGCAAGTTGGGCTTCGGCTTAAATGAACGAAGCTTCTGGATATGGAGTCCAAAAGCTTGGTAATTTAATTGAAGTAGTGGCTACATAATCGTTTTCATTGAAATTTGTAGCGTTTTTATGTAAGCTTTTTTTGTGAAATATTTGAATCGTCTTCACTAGTCATCATAATTGTATATATGCACTTTTGAAAGTAAAATTTCACTTTTTTATTGTACGCTGATTTTAACGATAACTTAACTTCGCGAATCACAAAATGAAAGTACAACCCCTAATTATAACTTGTAAATTATGGTAATATTTTGAGAATGATTATACATATATTAAGAAAATATATTATTTTGAGTAGAAAAGAAAGTATTATTTTATTAATACGATAAATATTTTTGATGTGTGAGTAAGTGTTGTTTATGAGCTTTTAATTATGTTATTGTGGTACAATGAAAATAATTCTAATTATATAAAACGTACCAATGTTGTCTTCATTATTTGTTGATAAATTTTTTTTTTTAAAGTTAAGGTGTTGATTTCTTCTTCTTTTTTGTTACGGTGTTGTCTTTTCTTCTTTCTTCTTTCTTCGTATTCTTCTCTTGAATATGTTGATGACTGCTTAACTAGAGGATGCCTTACTCTGGTGGGGGCACCTCATAGTTAAAATATTGTGTATCTTGATAGTTTGCTGATGTTGATTTTTGCTGAAATTTTTTTTAATGAAGAGGATGCCTTACCCTGGGTGAGGGCACCTCTTATTAAAACTTTGTTGCTTGATGTATGCTTGACTTATTATTTTAAAATTAAATAATACCTTACCTTTGGTGGGGGTATCTCTATTTTAAACTTTGTTGCTTTTTGCCGGTAATTCTTTTTGTTGTTGTTTTTTTTTAAAGCAGAATGTACCTTAACTTGGGTAGGGGGTACTTCTGTTTTTTTTTTAATTTTCGGGGTCACCAATGAGGGTAGTATTGGATGAACGGGGTCCTTTGTTGGTAATAAATATAGGAGAGCGTAGCCCCTTAATTTGTGGAGTTCCAAATCCTAGAACCTCTTTTGTATCTGTAAATATTATAGATATATTTTATTTGAATATAAAATGACTATTTTTATATTTTGATTAGTTTAAAAGATTAATTTTTTTATTATTTATGAAGTTACCAGTTCGGTTATTCTGGCTTGACTAAACTATTCATTTACAATTTTTATATCCTACAGTACAATTAATACATAGATAGGTAGTTTATAATTTTCTCTGTATAGAGTACAGTATTTTATTGTCAATGATTGAATGATTTTTTAAAGTATTTGTGTTTCACACTTTCAAAATTGATCGAAGTGTACCGAATGACCAAAATATATTTGACAGTTATTTTATCTGTGCAGTCTGATTAAACATAATCAAAGTGGATTTATTTAAAATATTTTATTGAAATAATATAATCAAACTGATGAATATTTTAATTAAAAATTAATAATTAAATTTGTAGCTATCGCTACAGTAGGCTCTAACGAGTTGGCTGTTTTCGCGATACAGGCACCAGTAGAAGATGCCCATCTGCCTTCCGTAGGATAAGCTACAGTTAACCTCACTGCATGGATCAAGAAGGCACACTGGGGATGGTGGAACAATATGGATTCTTGCAGACAGGGTAAGATGTTAGCATTGATTCAGGGAATCGATTATAGGGTTGTTGTGTGAGCTTAGATTGAGACACAACATAACCTAAATTTATCTTAACGTTTTTTTTGTTCTTAAAATACTGACTAGGGGGTCTCCACCAGGTTACTTTCCTTTTTTCAATATATTGCATATTCATCGAACATTTGAAAATCTCTATTCCCAAGGTACGACAGCCACCATACCAGTTGGAAAAAAGCTTTAATAAAGTTTTGACGAGGTAGGTACCGGAAGAACCAAAATGAAAACGGAATAGAGGGAAGAAAGCTCCAATCGAGGAGAGCTGAGGTCTTTTTGGAAAAGAACTGTCAAGGTGGACAGAAGTGCGCGCTGTAAAACACGAAAGTAAAAAAATTAGATAATACGGTGCATTGCAAAAAGCAAAATTTTAAGTTTGAGTGACATTAAAATTTTGAACCGGACAAAAGGGTTTGTGATTTTTAGGTGAAATTTTGGAAGGTATCTTTCTTTTAGCTATAAAATATTGAGGTTAACTGGATGGCGATCTCGGAAGGTTCACGAGACTTTCTTGGTATTTACCAGGGAATTGCGATGACGCAATGATGAAACTTAATCTGCTAAACCTCTATGGAACTGGATGTAATTACAAAGCAATTTTTTTTGGACCTGTTGTGCAGTATTAATAGGCTGTAATCCCATCAGAGTGCCGCGTGTTAACCCCACATTCTGGACCATACCTCAGTGATCAGCTGGTAACGTAAGCATACCCTATCTTATTTTTTTATAACTTGCATCTTGAAGCATTAGCGAAATTGTTATTTAGCCCTACAATTGAAGACGATGATGAAAGTACTCCTTCAGAGGCAGCAGAAAGTTGCAGTTTACCTGTAAATCTTGCTTCAAATGAGGTAACTATTAGTGAGCCTCCTTCAAAATACTACTGCGATAGTTATAAATTCAATCTGTTGCTAATTATTTTTCGAACATTAATAATTTAACAGCAACTAATCGGCTCCAGTAATGCCAGAATTGCTACTTTACTAGATTAACTATATAAAATCCAGCGGAATGAAATTTTCTTTAGACTACTTGTATGCATAATAAATTATAAATTTCATGTTTTTTAAATAGATGAGAACCCGCAATATAAGAACAGAATCTCGTCGAGTCTCGAGTTTACGTGTGTGAGCTGAATACTTCACGTAAACTAGTTATAAAATTTTCTTCAGTTACTATAATGGGAATTTTCAATACCTTTATTTACATGCAACAATGTATCCCGAAATACAGGGTGGTCTCTTTAGGACGCAAAAATTACGAATCAAAAAGTAAAAATTTAAAAACCATTTAGTAAGATTAGCTAAACGCTTTGTTGCCAATGATGGCCTAGTATGATTTTATAAGTATCTTGCACTTGTTTAGCATTTTAAGCAGATCCTTCTGTATTGAGACCGATCTCATTAATAGAATGCGTCGGCATGTTGCAAGCGTTGATATTTTCTTGCCTATTGCAAATTCGTGTGATATTATTCCCTTTAAGCAGGTTGAGTAGATTTTACATCTGATTACGAAATTCAATGCTCTCTAAAATCATGATTTTCAACGTTACTCAAAGCAATTTGCAATATATTTAATTGCTTTATTTTTATACAAACAAAAAAATAAATCAGAATATTTACCTTGAAAAGGAATTTACCATAATTTACGAAAATAAATACTCAAGTAATCTAGTGTTAAGATATTGAAACTAACAGAACAATTTATATTTTTTATTTTCTTTACAATGGAATTTAGACTGTAAGAAACATTTTAGAAATAATGCCGGCAAACTAGCCACTAAATCGCCTTGAAATCAAATATCTCCTTAAAGGTATTATTCTGCGCTCTTAGTTTTTTTTTTGTATAATAAGAGAAGGTAGTACCTACCTTAAATTGGTTCAGTAAATAAGGTTGCAAAATTTTGGTTTATAAATATTAATACGAATTTAACATTGCTTTTAAACGTTGGCAAAATTTCAATACTGGAATTTATTTTCAGGGTAATAATTTCTTTGGGCCCAATTCCCTATTAAGTAATTTGGCTTTTTACAATAAATCTACTCTCTTCCGGTTTGTATCTACTTATTTAGGATATTTATGACGGTGTTACCTTTAAAATTTCATCTAAAACTAAAATATAACACTGAAATCATATTATTTTGAAAATATACTCACTATAATTAACGTTAGCTACAAAGAAAAAATTGAAGATAAATACGATCCTTTGCAAGCTAACTTATTTCCGCACAAACAAGTACATAAATATATTAATTGTTCGAATAATCAAATTATTTGTTATTTTTGTTTTGAATTTCAGTGAGTGGTAATATACGTAAAATATAATTGAACATTATGAAGTGAATAAATGTCTATACCTTTAGATATCTGCCATCCCAGACATATCAAGCCTAAGTTTAATGCAGTATGTTCGGCTTGGTTAGTTTTTTTGATTAGTACATTACGTGACACTATAAACTTTCGGCAGCTCGAAAGCAGAGATATTTTATTTATTTTATTCCTTAAGGCAATTAAATTGGTAGCATATGATATTGATAGCTTTTAATTTAAATAGATAATGAATTATAGGAATTAAAGTATACGATAAAGTCATCAGCATTTTTTTTTAAAGTCTATGAAGTTGTACATTGAATGTACTTTACTATTAAAATATAGGAAATTTGTATAAATGGTCCGCCCTATAAAATATCTGTTAGAAGATAGGGTAAATAAAAACGTAAACTAACCCTCTATTACCTCTATAGTAAATTACACATGAATAAATGCACAACATAAAACTATAGATAAAGTAAATACATATATAAATACTGAAGAATGGGGGGATGCGCCCTTTGAAACGTTTTCTCACATTCTGTATTACTTTATTGCAATTGAAAATTACTTTTCTCTATTTTAATATTTATTTCTTTAAATGTATTTAAAATATGGTGAACATATATAGTATTTCATGAGAGAAAAACAAAAATATTTTACAAGTGATTTCGATATTGAAGCGACGGTAATCGTATGTCAGATCGTCGGCATCTATATAAATATTATAATATTATTATGAAGTTTTTTTTTTAATTCATATCTGGGTTAGACACATGTCAACATACTAGTGCTATCCCTAGTTTTTTTTTGGCCTGAAGTTGGTACTAGGTTATATATGTAGGAATCATTCGTTGAATTAAAAGGTATTACACCCTCAACGACAATCTTCGTTTTTTTTGGAATTCATTTGATACTCCGGACGAATGATTAAGGGCTAGAAGCCAGCTTTATTCCTCTCACCTTTCTCTCTCTTCACTCCGTGTACGAACGGCCGTCGAGGTATAAAGGGACTATGTCGTATCCGGGCGTGACATAGTCATAGGATGGGGAGGGTTAGCCCAATAAGCCTCATACCAGCTAGAGGCTGAGGTTGCTTCTCGTCAGGAGCATTATAGCGGTTTTCTCTTTTTATCCTTTTCTTTTATCCCTTTATTATCTTTGTGCGTTCCTTTTTTTTTCTTGTCTCCAGTCTTCCAGGACTTAAGAGTGCCCGCAATAATTGTTCGGGTGAGTGTACCGCGGAGTGTGAGGCAAGAACTCACCCCAATCCGACGAGCTTAGCACGGCTCGCTAGGCGGGCCCCTCTCCTCTGCGGTCATCTGACAGAGCCTGCACGGCTAATCCTACGCTCACCCCGGTAATCCTTGGAACCTTTCCCATCTCTTTCGGTTGTGCGTCACTACTAGGTTATGTTAATCTATTCTAGTGGTGACCACATGCAGCCATCTGTTGGTTGACTGTGAACATGGATTTCCCAATTTACCGATAACAAAATGGCGCCCAACGATTGTGCCTAGTCCTGTTTAAGGACCTAGAAGGGAAGTAAAATTCCCTCTCTAGAGTACACGCACATCTCAGGAGACTTCACGTCCTCCTTGTTCGCTTCGGCAGGTTATTCGGACCGATTTCCCGAAGTAGAAGAGTTCACTACTACCGCCTTCACGGCTTATATACTTCTACTTTTCCTGGGCATAATCCTGTGGATAGCCCTCAACTTTTTTTTCAATACAGACCTTCCTGAACGGACTTCCTAGTAGTCATATGCACATTAGGCTACTCAAATTGCCTTCACGGCTTGTCTGAATTTACCATTAAAATTTTTTTTTCATTACTCCTTTTCCCTCGACGACTATGTATCGACAGTCCAATGGATGAATCCGGGGCAGTGGCCTCAAAAGCTGAAGCGCTATAAGGGAACTGTGTCCTTTGGCTGAGACTAGCCACTGCAGATAACTCTGTAGCTAGCTTCAGTCTTTCCGAGCTCCCAATTGTTCCTGGATTCCTCTCCGTGGACTGGCGATCCTAGTCGATCGATTCCTATCCCTCTAATCAAACTTGTCTGAAGGAAGACTGGCTCGAGAATTCAGAGGCATTCTGGAACAACAAGCTTCTGGCTTGATAGCCGCCGTTCTTGTCTGGATGACTCTGTCTTCTCATAGTAGTCAGCCGGAATTTGGACAAGGTTTGATTCCTGATTTTATTCCCGACCTTTAAACTTTTGTCACCATCTGCACCTAACGGAGAAGCGCCTCAACGGCGGTCGTTCGTTTTTTGGAGGGGGAGAATGGTTAGAGAGGAGGGCGACCACATATTTTATACTATTTTTTTTCTCGTTTCAACATAATAAAATAACAGGTTTTGCTTGTTGGTATCTACCAAATATTGATAGCTTTGTTTGCAGTTGTGATCAGGCCACAACAATTTTAATTTTAACCATTTGGAGATACCAATTGTTTTACACTTCCTTTTCTTGTTTATATATTCTTTAGTTTTTTAGTTATAGATCCATTTCCCCTTATAGTATCTAACATTGGACAAGCAAGAACTTAATTACCTAAAATTTTTCTTTCTCTCATTTTATTGACATTTATTCTGTCTTGACTCCTTGTCAAGGAGGTTCAGCTTCGTTTGGGAACTCTAGATAAATTAGAATGCTGCGTTCACCACCAGAACGAGTCACAGGAGCAACTGCTCTACCACTTCGCTCAGTGTGCCAAAGTGGTGATTTCAGTCCCAGCACTTCTCCTGTCGTCACTCCTTGCGCGCATGTGTTCCATCAGAAATGTCTGGCACAGTGGCTCGAGCGACAGCCGAGCTGCCCCATATGTAGACGAGCATGTTCACTTGAGGATAGCAGGGTCTACAATCCTAGCAGCGGAGTGGTGCCACGTACCAATACGGAAGGCATGGTGACCAGGTCACAGGCCCGAAGACCTCCTACGACACCGGCGGTCTCACCCACTCCCCTGTTGAACAGGACTGTCCCTGCGGCACCTCTCAGTTCGCGAACGCAGGAGTCAAGCCTTATTAGCAGGATTGAGAGGAGAGCGCTATCTGATCTTATAACGCGACAGATCAGTCAGCAGCTGCAGGGTCTCCAGCTACAGCAGCCTCCCGAAAACATTGCGCCAGTACATCACCAACAATATCAGCAACCTGCAGTGCCTGTTTCTACTTATCGACCCGGCCAAAGACAAGGTCGTTACGTTGAGGGCAATAACGCTCGACAAAACAACCCCCGGTATAGACGACGCTCGGCTAGCCCCATGCGGCAGTGGAAACTCGTGTACGATGTTGACAACTCACGACTGTTTGCAGAGGAGTTTTTATTCAGAGCCGAGGTGATGGCCCGCAATACGCTAGGCGGAGACTATGATTTGATGGCCGAAAACTTTGCTACCCTTCTGAAAGACAGGCCCGCGGAATGGTATTGGCTGTACCTCCATTCACAACCAGAACCCAGGTGGGACGACCTAAAATTAGCGTTTCGCAGAGACTGGACACCACCCGAACCGGTTACGGATGCCCTTAGGCAAATGTTGGAACGACGTCAACAACCAGGCGAGCCGTTCCAGCACTATGTGCAGGACCTCCAGTCATTAAGACAGAGGCTTCGTTGGCCCATTCCTGAGTTGAACTTCCTGGACATTGTCAAGGATAACCTATTGCCAACCACGCGACCGCACATCTGCCAACATCACATACATAGCATGGCCCAACTGCAAGCTCTCGTGATGCCAATCGAAGCAGCTCTTCGTGGAACGAGGCCTAAGCATCCATATAACGCCCGGAGAGTCGAAGAGCTGAATGCAGACCCGTCTGAACAGTGGCGGCCCGACATACTCTCCGTTACGGGTCACGTCGGTGATGGTACCGAACTCGACGGCCAAACGGAAGCTTGCTCTGCGATGTCAAAGGAAGTTCCTTGCTGGAACTGTGGTCAGGTCGGACACTGGCACCGGCAATGCCCTTCACCCAACAAGGGGATATATTGCTACGGTTGTGGGATGCGCGAAGTGTATATAAATAATTGTAGGACATGCAGTCGAAAAAACTCGCGTCGGGGCGGGAACAACACCACCAGTTCTCGCCGAAGTCAGCCGCCGTCCAACTTGAAGCTTCGAGCAATCGACCAACCATAGTCCCTGCAACAAAAGACCTTATTCCCACCAATAGCACCTCAACGATAGAGACCGCAGCTCCAGGACGACTTACCTTAGCAATCAATAGAATAGCCACCCCGAGAAAACCCAACGAGTATCCACGTAAACCTTATCATGTTCGGCTCCAGGAGTATACAGATGCCAGGGAGCGCATTTTCACAGAATCGGTTGAAGGTATCATGGCTATCCCCAATCATGGCACAACTCCAAAGCCCAAACGGTCCACTAGACGATTACGAGAATTCTGGCGAAGAGTCAGGGCCAACAGACGACGACTTGTATCAGGTATTACATCTCTACCGCGAGATATTCGGCCATATGCTCGAGTCAAATTGTTAGGGCAGGCAGTCAACGGGCTGCTAGATAGTGGAGCGAGCGTGAGTTGTCTGGTAGGACAAGCAGCTCGGAAGCTTATCCAAGAAGGCCAGGTGACATTTAAAAAGTACGCAACATCCGTCAATACAGCTGATGGAACCTCTCAGCAGGTATGCGGTCACCTGGACACGGATATAGAGTTCCGCGACAACCGACCTATCATCAGGCTATATGTCGTACCTAGTTTGTCGCAGGATCTATATCTTGGAGTCGATTTCTGGAAAGCTTTCCGGTTGGCCCCAGATATCATCTGCTCACTCTCTCCGTCACCCGAACTGGAGGCACCCGTTCACCCCAACGTCCACCGTCTGTCAGCCGATGAACATATGCAACTCGAACTAGTTAAAAGGTTGTTTCCATCGTACGCGAAGCAAGGCTTGGGGAAAACATCCGTGTTACAACACACCATCGACGTCGGAGGAGCAACACCTATTAAGCAACGACATTACCCGGTCTCGCCAGCCGTACAAACCTTGATGGACGCTGAACTTGAGCGGATGAAGAATCTCGGTGTAATTGAGGAGAGCCAGAGTCCGTGGAGCTCTCCAGTGGTACTGGTCAGCAAGCCCGGAAAGGTCCGACTATGTTTCGACGCGAGGAAGGTTAACGCCGTAACAACAAAGGACGGATATCCCCTCCCGCATATTGACGGCATTCTCGGAAGGCTTCCCCCCGCTAGATACATAACAGGATTGGACCTGAAGGATGCTTTCTGTCAAATACCACTGGAAAACAACTCTCGTGAAAAGACTGCCTTCACCGTGCCGGGACATCCATTGTACCAATTCACCGTGATGCCCTTTGGATTATGCAACACGCCGCAAACCATGTGTAGGCTTATGGACAAGGTTATACCACCGGACCTGAAGGAGACAGTCTCTGTGTCTATGGACGACCTTCTCGTAGTGTCGAGGGACCTACCTGAACACCTGACCACCCTTTCACGAGTGGCGGAATGTTTGCGGAAAGCAGGACTGACTATAAACGTCGAAAAGAGCAAGTTTTGCTTGAAGGAGATTAAATACCTCGGGTACATAATCGGAAACGGATGCATCAAAACGGATCCAGACAAGGTTTCCGCGATCGTGGAGTACCCCATCCCGAAGACCGTACGGCAAGTACGTCGCTTTTTGGGTATGGCAGGATGGTACCGAAAGTTCATCTCGAACTACGCTGCGGTATCATCACCGATCACGGACACCTTAAGGAAGAGTGACAAGTTCACCTGGACCGCTGAAGCCCAAGATGCATTCGTAGACCTCAAGCACAAGCTAACAACAGCCCCATTGCTCGTCAGTCCTGACTTCCGCAAGCCCTTTGTCATTCAATGTGACGCAAGTCAGGAAGGCGTCGGAGGAGTCCTTCTGCAAGCCGATAAAGAAGGCATCGAGAGGCCCATAGCCCACATGTCTCAAAAACTTAATTCCGCCCAGCGCAACTACAGCGTGACTGAATTAGAATGTCTGGCCGCAGTCCTAAGTGTAAAGAAATTTCGTGCGTATTTAGAATTAATGCCGTTCAAAATAGTGACAGACCATGCGAGTCTGAGGTGGCTCATGAGTCAAAAGGACCTATCCGGTCGGTTAGCCCGCTGGAGCTTGAAGCTGCAGGCTTTCGATTTCGAGATCGAGCACCGACGTGGCAGTCAGAACGTTGTCCCCGATGCTCTATCCAGAGCGTTCGAACCTAACATTTCGGAGCTCGAAGTATCTCCACTAATAGACCTCGACTCTCCGGAGTTCGAATCGGTAGAATATCGTGATCTGAGGAAACACATTATGACTAATAAGTCCAAACTTCCCGATGTTATCATACTGGACAAGTATGTGTACATCCGTAAGCTGCCACGTACCGGCGACTCTGTCTCGGAGGATGAGGCCTGGAAGCTGTGGATTCCTGCGGGACTCGTCGAGCAGACAATGCGTCAGGCTCATGATCCACCTCTTACGGCGCATGGTGGCATCAGCAAAACCCTGGAACGAATACGGCGATACTTCTACTGGCCTAAAATGACAACCCAAGTTAGAGCATATGTTAATAACTGTCAAATCTGCAAGGAGACCAAGGCTCCAAACTCCGTCCTCCGTCCACTCATGGGACATCAGCCAAAATCGGAACGCCCTTGGCAAAGGATCTACATCGATCTTCTGGGTCCATATCCCCGATCAAGAAGAGGAAACACTTCGATCCTAATTATATTGGATCATTTTTCCAAATTCCCTCTACTCAAGCCTCTGCGGAAGTCAAGCTCTCTTCTTATAGATATATATTTAGAGGAAGAAGTATTCCACGTCTTCGGGGTACCAGAAACTGTCGTCACGGACAATGGCCCCCAGTTTAAATCTGTGGCTTTCAATAAATTGTTGAGCCGCTATGGAATACAACATGTATATACCGCTCTTTATTCCCCTCAGGCCAACGCAGCAGAACGAGTCAATCGCTCTATTCTAGCTGGCATCCGTGCATACTTATCAGGTAGCCATGACAGATGGGACGAACATCTGAGTGCTGTCGCTAGTTCATTAAGGAGCTCCACCCACAAGGCGACAGGATTTTCCCCGTACCAAGTTTTATACGGCCAGCATATGGTGACACATGCATCAAGCTACGAGCTCCTGCGTAGACTTGGCACGTGGGCAGAAACAGATACCCACATAGATATGTCCGACAAAATAGTCCTTATTAGGGAGAGCGTAAAAGCTAACCTAAACCGTGCATTTGACCAGGGTGAACGAAACTATAACACGAGAGCTAGGCCCATTACTTTCCGGCCAGGCCAAGAAGTCTATCGGCGTAATTTTACGCTCAGTGACTTTCAGAAAGGTACGAACGCCAAACTTGCAAAAAAATTCTTAAAAAGCAGAATACGAGCAAGAAAGGGCAACAACTTATACGAATTAGAGGATTTACAAGGGCACCTAATCGGAATATACCACGCTAAGGATATCCGTCCCTGAAGTGACAACACTGTTGGGCGTGAGGTTGTGAGTCTGTCCACGCTGGAGTATGTGTTCTCCCTTTCTAATGATGAAAAGTGTCTACGTAACGAAGCTTCCCTCTGACAAAAGGAGATGAAGTGTAGACGTGAGCTGAAGGAGGGAGGTACACATACACCAAGGTCCAGTCTGCACGGCAGGACCCACGCCTCCAATTCCGTTTATGTAGAGACACATCTCGGCTACTAGGTGAAGGAATCACCAGGGCGCACGCGTCTCTCATTAGGACGTCGGGGCTGCACTGGTGAATCTACCACTTCGGGGAGCCTAGATATACCGGCTACTCTCTCATTAGGAGTATGCCTGTATCGGACTAGGCAAGCCGAGATGATAAACCGGTCACGCCATTCAGACCAACTGCGATTTGGATTGGCCCAGGTATATCCTCCCCTCACCCACAAATGTCATATAAGCACTGAGCCCTCAGCAAATTTTACCGGTGATAACACTCTGGTTGCACCTCGTTCCAAAGCATGGTTCATGCATCACGCAATGACATCATTTAACAACTTTTCTTTGAACGGTCAATAATCACTTCGATGGAGTACCCTATACCCAAAGCTAGAACGGCAATACTACTACATCCGGCTAACACGTAACAGGAGCAGATGTCTCGTAGAGTTCAGGTATTCAACCTCTCCTTTGTTCCCTTTATTGTGTTAATCTTAATTCCTTTAGTATTCTTGATATTTTTTCTATATACATGTAAATACGTAACGGCCACTGAGCTGAATTGTTTTGTGACTCATTTTGCTTTTGATCATATCATCAATCCCTTGTCTAACGCCATAATTTTTGTTTGTGGTTCGGCCTTTCCGTATGTACGCTATGATAAGTGCAAATGCTCAATAAACAACAAGTCCTCTTGGTATATGCGAACATTAAAAGACGTAAAGTCATCGAGGGCAGGTGTAATATAGACAAACATAGTACATACAAAAACAGAGAATCGAGAAAATTAAATATAACACATAGTCCTTGGTGCAAATTGAGATCAATAGAGTTCTGAATATGGTTTTGGGCGTGTGGAAATGCGGAAGATTAAAGAAGAGTTCCTTCGAACTAGGCAAGATGTTAGGGCCAGAATCCTTTTAATTTTTCTCTCATTAATATCCTCCTATCTCCCAATTACTTATGATTATAATTTTTCTTTTAAGTTTTGTTATTATTTTGTAAGTTTTTTTTAATTTTTTTTCTATCATTAATTCCTTTACGACTTATTTTTTTTTCATTGTTATTTTTGTTTTCATTGTTATAATTTTTTTTACCCCAACTTCCTTTATAACGTTTTTACAAAAAAAAAAAAAAAAAATTTACATTGAATTACAAAAAAAAAAAAAAAAATTTATATATATATATATATATATAAAATTTCCCTCCCTTCATAAAGATGACATCAACGGCCAGGACACTTCCGTACACTACGTAGTACTGACTTCGCAAGCTCAGCTCGTGGAACCGAGACGTCTATTCTGAACCTGAGATGCTTGTTCTTTTCTGTCAGCGCTTGGGTCTCATGAATCGGTTGTAATGTCAAAGAATTTTAAGACTATTATCTCCTATTATGAACTTCGAAAGCGTGAAATTCCGCTACGAGACGATGGTCTGACGGTCAGGACGTAAGTAACCCCCCTCTCTCCCTTCTGAGGAAATATCCGGAGAAGATACACTTAGTTTAAGATGGGTACCTCGCGTGTCATGATGTCGTTCCATTCGCACTCGGTCGAGCAAGGCTGAATAGAAGCTTTACTAGATTCCCTGGGCTATCGAACAAGTAAGGTAACCCGGCAGTTTTATCTGGGCGACATTAGGGAGCGATGGTGAGAACCCCGTCAACGACATCGACCTATGTGAAAATCCGGAGGCCTGAACTACGCCAAGAGATAAACGCAGATCTCGCATGCGCAATCCAACAATTCGAAATCACCGAAACCAGAACCAACCAATAATTCTCCCAGTAATATCGACAAAGTCGATCTCCAATTGCGACAGGCCTCATAAGAATTACTCAGTCCAAATGCACGCCAATAAGACAAAGGCAAGCCACAACAAGTTCGAGCTAATCACGAATCTCGCTGCAAGGCATGTGTTGACGTTGACCAAAATGAGCCACCAATGGATTACATTATAAAAAAAAAACTTATCAACGACGACTCTTAGAAATTTCATAAGTTACAACATCTAAACAGAAGTATGGGGGCTCATAACCACGCTACATGTCAATGGCCAGATCACGATCAACTGATTAAATTTGGACTATGTTATGCCGAGAACTAAGCCGAATCTTCGGAAATGAAATCGCCATCAGTTTTAAAGCGACATTTGACCGACTACATGAGATACCGTAATGCGTTGCCAGATTGAGGACATACATTGTGTACTCTCGCTACTGACTACGGTTTGGATTCAAGTAATAAACGAGCGTTCACAGAAACAACTGGAACCAAAGGCAAAACATTCCACGTCACCAAGGGCAACGACCAGCATCAGTAGATTAAGTTAGTTTTTTTTTAAGTACAATATAGTGATCAGGTAACTATAAGTTAAGGGCAGATCACGCAGTCAAAAGTTTATGGACTAATTTATATTAATCTAGTTACGTAAATAAGAAATAGATGCACAATATTTTAGCTAATGGATAGCCATAACCAACTGCATATTTATGAACGCAATAGTGGGTAATAGGAGTATATGGACAAAATTTTTTTTTTTGTAAAAAGACAAATTAAACTTTTATGGAAGGTTACCTTAGACTACAACTTACTGTTCAGAGGGTACTGTTAGAAGCTAGCTAGTAGTGTTAATATCCCCAAAGTCTCTAAAACAACGAACTTTCGTATACTCAGCGAATAGCGTTAATCAGCAACGATAGTAATTAGGTACACGGTATCGCCTATTCCCACCCCAATATCAATCTTCAGTGATTCCACACGCATCCAGCGCATAACATATTTTAGTCGTTCAGAAGCCTTGAACGACACATATATATATTTATATCATAATTAACAGTATCATTGCGTAGCACCTGTCTCATCTCGATTAAATACTCCAAATTTCCTAACCACATATGACATAGTCCTGTTTGGTGGACATCGGTAAGGGCTGAACCACAACGCCTCGCGGTAATCATTTATAATACAATTATCAATTTATCTAAGCCCGGCTAACTCAATCGTGAGACAAGATACACTCAATCTCAGGGCATGGGTCGAGCCACACGTGGGTCTCTGACTAACTATAATAAAAGCTTTTATGTTTAGGCTCTCCTTCCTTTTCCCATATCCCGCTCACCCTTTTCAGCTTCCCTCCCCTTGAATTGTTATGAGATAATTCTGGAAGAGAATCTGCCCTGTTGTGTGAGCTTAGATTGAGACACAACATAACCTAAATTTATCTTAACGTTTTTTTTGTTCTTAAAATACTGACTAGGGGGTCTCCACCAGGTTACTTTCCTTTTTTCAATATATTGCATATTCATCGAACATTTGAAAATCTCTATTCCCAAGGTACGACAGCCACCATACCAATTGGAAAAAAGCTTTAATAAAGTTTTGACGAGGAAGGTACCGGAAGAACCAAAATGAAAACGGAATAGAGGGAAGAAAGCTCCAATCGAGGAGAGCTGAGGTCTTTTTGGAAAAGAACTGTCAAGGTGGACAGAAGTGCGCGCTGTAAAACACGAAAGTAAAAAAATTAGATAATAAGGTGCATTGCAAAAAGCAAAATTTTAAGTTTGAGTGACATTAAAATTTTGAACCGGACAAAAGGGTTTGTGATTTTTAGGTGAAATTTTGGAAGGTATCTTTCTTTTAGCTATAAAATATTGAGGTTAACTGGATGGCGATCTCGGAAGGTTCACGAGACTTTCTTGGTATTTACCAGGGAATTGCGATGACGCAATGATGAAACTTAATCTGCTAAACATCTATGGAACTGGATGTAATTACAAAGCAATTTTTTTTTTGGACCTGTTGTGCAGTATTAATAGGCTGTAATCCCATCAGAGTGCCGCGTGTTAACCCCACATTCTGGACCATACCTCAGTGATCAGCTGGTAATGTAAGCATACCCTATCTTATTTTTTTATAACTTGCATCTTGAAGCATTAGCGAAATTGTTATTTAGCCCTACAATTGAAGACGATGATGAAAGTACTCCTTCAGAGGCAGCAGAAAGTTGCAGTTTACCTGTAAATCTTGCTTCAAATGAGGTAACTATTAGTGAGCCTCCTTCAAAATACTACTGCGATAGTTATAAATTCAATCTGTTGCTAATTATTTTTCGAACATTAATAATTTAACAGCAACTAATCGGCTCCAGTAATGCCAGAATTGCTACTTTACTAGATTAACTATATAAAATCCAGCGGAATGAAATTTTCTTTAGACTACTTGTATGCATAATAAATTATAAATTTCATGTTTTTTAAATAGATGAGAACCCGCAATATAAGAACAGAATCTCGTCGAGTCTCGAGTTTACGTGTGTGAGCTGAATACTTCACGTAAACTAGTTATAAAATTTTCTTCAGTTACTATAATGGGAATTTTCAATACCTTTATTTACATGCAACAATGTATCCCGAAATACAGGGTGGTCTCTTTAGGACGCAAAAATTACGAATCAAAAAGTAAAAATTTAAAAACCATTTAGTAAGATTAGCTAAACGCTTTGTTGCCAATGATGGCCTAGTATGATTTTATAAGTATCTTGCACTTGTTTAGCATTTTAAGCAGATCCTTCTGTATTGAGACCGATCTCATTAATAGAATGCGTCGGCATGTTGCAAGCGTTGATATTTTCTTGCCTATTGCAAATTCGTGTGATATTATTCCCTTTAAGCAGGTTGAGTAGATTTTACATCTGATTGCGAAATTCAATGCTCTCTAAAATCATGATTTTCAACGTTACTCAAAGCAATTTGCAATATATTTAATTGCTTTATTTTTATACAAACAAAAAAATAAATCAAAATATTTACCTTGAAAAGGAATTTACCATAATTTACGAAAATAAATACTCAAGTAATCTAGTGTTAAGATATTGAAACTAACAGAACAATTTATATTTTTTATTTTCTTTACAATGGAATTTAGACTGTAAGAAACATTTTAGAAATAATGCCGGCAAACTAGCCACTAAATCGCCTTGAAATCAAATATCTCCTTAAAGGTATTATTCTGCGCTCTTAGTTTTTTTTTTTGTATAATAAGAGAAGGTAGTACCTACCTTAAATTGGTTCAGTAAATATGTTCTGCCAAGGTTGCAAAATTTTGGTTTATAAATATTAATACGAATTTAACATTGCTTTTAAACGTTGGCAAAATTTCAATACTGGAATTTATTTTCAGGGTAATAATTTCTTTGGGCCCAATTCCCTATTAAGTAATTTGGCTTTTTACAATAAATCTACTCTCTTCCGGTTTGTATCTACTTATTTAGGATATTTATGACGGTGTTACCTTTAAAATTTCATCTAAAACTAAAATATAACACTGAAATCATATTATTTTGAAAATATACTCACTATAATTAACGTTAGCTACAAAGAAAAAATTGAAGATAAATACGATCCTTTGCAAGCTAACTTATTTCCGCACAAACAAGTACATAAATATATTAATTGTTCGAATAATCAAATTATTTGTTATTTTTGTTTTGAATTTCAGTGAGTGGTAATATACGTAAAATATAATTGAACATTATGAAGTGAATAAATTTCTATACCTTTAGATATCTGCCATCCCAGACATATCAAGCCTAAGTTTAATGCAGTATGTTCGGCTTGGTTAGTTTTTTTGATTAGTACATTACGTGACACTATAAACTTTCGGCAGCTCGAAAGCAGAGATATTTTATTTATTTTATTCCTTAAGGCAATTAAATTGGTAGCATATGATATTGATAGCTTTTAATTTAAATAGATAATGAATTATAGGAATTAAAGTATACGATAAAGTCATCAGCATTTTTTTTTAAAGTCTATGAAGTTGTACATTGAATGTACTTTACTATTAAAATATAGGAAATTTGTATAAATGGTCCGCCCTATAAAATATCTGTTAGAAAATAGGGTAAATAAAAACGTAAACTAACCCTCTATTACCTCTATAGTAAATTACACATGAATAAATGCACAACATAAAACTATAGATAAAGTAAATACATATATAAATACTGAAGAATGGGGGGATGCGCCCTTTGAAACGTTTTCTCACATTCTGTATTACTTTATTGCAATTGAAAATTACTTTTCTCTATTTTAATATTTATTTCTTTAAATGTATTTAAAATATGGTGAACATATATAGTATTTCATGAGAGAAAAACAAAAATATTTTACAAGTGATTTCGATATTGAAGCGACGGTAATCGTATGTCAGATCGTCGGCATCTATATAAATATTATAATATTATTATGAAGTTTTTTTTTTAATTCATATCTGGGTTAGACACATGTCAACATACTAGTGCTATCCCTAGTTTTTTTTTGGCCTGAAGTTGGTACTAGGTTATATATGTAGGAATCATTCGTTGAATTAAAAGGTATTACACCCTCAACGACAATCTTCGTTTTTTTTGGAATTCATTTGATACTCCGGACGAATGATTAAGGGCTAGAAGCCAGCTTTATTCCTCTCACCTTTCTCTCTCTTCACTCCGTGTACGAACGGCCGTCGAGGTATAAAGGGACTATGTCGTATCCGGGCGTGACATAGTCATAGGATGGGGAGGGTTAGCCCAATAAGCCTCATACCAGCTAGAGGCTGAGGTTGCTTCTCGTCAGGAGCATTATAGCGGTTTTCTCTTTTTATCCTTTTCTTTTATCCCTTTATTATCTTTGTGCGTTCCTTTTTTTTCTTGTCTCCAGTCTATCAGGACTTAAGAGTGCCCTCAATAATTGTTCGGGTGAGTGTACCGCGGAGTGTGAGGCAAGAACTCACCCCAATCCGACGAGCTTAGCACGGCTCGCTAGGCGGGCCCCTCTCCTCTGCGGTCATCTGACAGAGCCTGCACGGCTAATCCTACGCTCACCCCGGTAATCCTTGGAACCTTTCCCATCTCTTTCGGTTGTGCGTCACTACTAGGTTATGTTAATCTATTCTAGTGGTGACCACAGCCCTCAATCCAATCCATATCCACATGCAGCCATCTGTTGGTTGACTGTGAACATGGATTTCCCAATTTACCGAAAACAGGGTCGACAGTGGGATAGCTCAGTTACCTACGCTAAGGGGGACTGGGAGGAGACGAAAAGGGACCCGCTTCTATGAGATCTATTTCTTCTAAACCGAGGAGGTGTTTTTAGTGAGTAAGAATCTCACACTACCGGAGGCCACGGGCTGTCCAATACCTTATGGAAGATTTTTACCTCTCTCGATAAAAACAGAAAGAAAAAAAGTGGATTTCCTTCTGCATGGCTGAAGAAGAAAAAGCTGCAGCAATTCTTTACACTATACGGATCGAGTCGTCCTCAACTTCGTACATTTGACATTATATTTGATATCTGGCCACCTGGGATTAAACAGCTTATTATTATTTTCGTTTTCATAGTCAACCTCGTGGAAGTTACACTGCCCCCTCCCTCGTAGAACATATTATTTCACCGATAAAGATACATCTTCTACGGTCTTCCTGTCATTCTTATATTTCAATGATTTGTTTCTTACATCGGGCTTTGTATCTTCTGGCAGCTCATTCTCAAATTTTAGTTGTTTCTTCACTAGCCCTTCGGATTTCTTTTCTTCGAACAGATACTTAAAGTTGCCTTCACCAAATTATTTATTTCTGGCCCTCTTTTCACGCTTATTTTTCACATTTGCACATTTTTCTCCTAGTTAGCTGCAGCTTAGCTGAAGGTTCCTGTAACACCACGGAAGTCGCTAGTGTTCAGAACGTAGACTTTGATTGCATTCTTCTGCCTCTTTCAATTTATTCGTAGTTGAGCAATCCCATAGCTCAACGTCAGGATGAACTGTTGGAGTGTTAATTGGTTGAACTTCTAGATCCCTAGTCAGAATTTTCTTCCAGTGAAATCTTTCTATTCTTTGTCAGGCGTCTACAGTTTCCGTTTTCCTTGGTTCAATGTCTGTAAGACAGTCGGTCTATGTGATGGTTCAAGCTTCACCTTTTTTGACACATTCCCATTATATGTATATATAAATATATATAATTAAGTCGCTCTTGTAGTCCACATTTCCCGCACTGTCTTGACTCGTTTTCCTTCTGCAACTTTTCTTCATTCGTTCATCTTGATTTGTCCTTCGCCATTGACGTGATCGTCTTTCTTTTAAAAAAACGTTGATCCCTTCGTGCACCTGCACTTGAGCAATACTCCTCAAAAAGTCACCATGAATCTTCCTTTTACAATCTTTCTGTAGATGACCTTCTTCATCACAGGACCAGCATCTATATTTGCGACGGTGCTTCAGTGTTCATGTCGATACCTTTTCTCCATCCAAATTTTTTACTTCCTCAATGGAACGTTTTTTCTTTACCTGAGTAGGTTTAGCCGATGTCAAGTTTGGCATTTTAAAGATTGTACTTGCTGCTTTTGGATGAACTTTAGAAATATGGTATGTTATATGATAATTTTGGAAAAAGTTTTAGCATTTTTGATATTTACGGGAAACACCGTCATATTTTATGTCATAAGATAAAACAGCAAAAAACCACCTATTGAGAGCTTTTGAAGCACAAAAACCCTAGCGGAAAAACTCAGCGTAAGTACCCTTGAAAACTACACCTACCTATCATCTAGTATAGCTGAGCGTAGTTGGTTGTACGCCGGAGTACTCTGCATGACCCAATGGAACGCAGCTTATGCCCGCACATAACTGCTGCAACCTTTCTGTAGGTTGCTGTGCTCAACTCCGTAGCAGAAAACGTAGACCTCTTTCATGTGCTCGTACCGCAACTCTAATGCTTGTATCAGAGATGCGTAACTTTCTCAACTTACAACTTAGCCGACTTTTAACATCTCCGGTTTGCAGAACTTCCGTAGAATTGAGGAACACAACTAGATCTACTGGGAATTCGGCCGATGCAGGGGACTTTGCCATTATTTCTGTCAAAAGTTGGCTAAGTTGGAGGTCGAGAAAGTTACCACTGTATTTCCCGCTTAACTTATTTACGGATCCTTCCATCGATGATTTCAACTCGGTTGATAACTTATTCTGTTTTTCCAATGATGACTTTTATTCAGATTTCAAGTCCGCCGTAAACGATTTCTGATCTGCCATAGATACTTTTTGTTCTTCCATTGATGAATTAAGTTTTAAGAGAGCATTGAGAATGTTTTCTTCTTGTTCGAGCTCGTCCCCAAAATGAACGTTTCTCAATCTTTATCTTCATTTTTCATAGCTTCTTGTAATACTGCTACCAAGGCGAATTTATTTGCAACTGTAGGTAGGGAACTTTTACTTAATGCTCCCTTCAAGTCTTGAACGCGTAAATCCTTCAATTTGCGACCCACATTTAGATTTTATCACTATTTCACTTAAAATTCGAAACACCTTTTTTTAAAGTTCACTTGGTAGTCTATCTTAATTAATCCCACTTCTGACACCAATTGCAGCGTAGATAAATCTCCTCGGGCTCGGCAAATTAATTATGACACTTACTTTCAATCAAAAATGTTCACCGTTTTTATTCATTTCACTGATTAGTTCGTTTTACCTTAATTATTTAAACTTATCACTATACTGGTTAAAACACAACTAGCTCTTCAAGTGTCAATCGCATGTAAACTATTCGCGGTTCAAATTATTATTCCAGAAACGTCAGCCACTTAGTTCTAGAAGCTTCCGTTATACATTTTCACTTTACTTATTTCCCATAGGATCCTTGATTTCTACCCACCTGGGACATGCGCATTACACAGATTTCCGATTTCCTGGCCAACCTCGTGCACGTTACAATATGTATGTTGACACTCGATATGCTGGAGCATTCCATTATACCTCAGTTTGGGGCCTTACCGATATAAGAAGGTCCTTGCAAGCGCAGGATCCTAATGAAAAAAGTTGGGTTTGAAGTAAAATTTTCGTTCTTTTTTTCTTTTTTTTAATACGATGTGGCCAAATCCCAGGGGACAACCCTGTAATGCGTTAGCATGGTTTTGGCCGGAAGGAAATAAGAGTTAGGGAAGTAGGGAAACTTGAAAGTCTTGTTTTTGCATTGCTGCGAGCTAGACTACAGCCCAGAGATGGAGTGGATTATTTTAATTTCTTAATAAAAGCTCACGGGTAGACCTGGTCTCGAACCCGGGACGCATGATATGGAGGTCATACGGCTCAACGGATTGATCCAACTCCGTCTCCATAAATATAAATTAAGTAATAAATTCAAATTTTATGGGATTCAGGATATCCTCTAGTGCCTTTGCTAATTTCGCACATGGCGCAGGTAATGCAGGAAGTAGCAGTGCCCGGTTCAACGAATTGCATTCCAAAACGCGAAACATCATCGAACGAACAATTGGATTGCAAAAATTGCATTACACCGCCAGATTAAGAATTAATTATTAAAAAATAAATAAAAAACCCGACTGCGTTAAAAAATATCAACTGAAAAGCGCAGACAAGCTCTAGAAATAGAAATTTATAAGAGCAATATATAATGCACCATTCTGTTATGGTCGGTAAAACTCTTGCATTCCCAGTGGTCCAGAAACACCTGACCACTGGATTCTAACTGATTGCGGGAGGAAATCTCTGGGTCAGTGGATTCGGCTATGTGAGCTGAATCCCTTCCTTACTCCGAATCCTACAATTTTATTCCCATTTTCACCTCCTTGTTCCATTCCTGCGCTTATGCATCCCACCTGAAATTCCTAAAAACATAAATACTTAGCTCCATAAGCGCATGAGAAGATTCAGCTGGTTTAGCTGGATCCATATTTCATGACATAAATTCCTCCGTTCACGAAACCGTAATTGCAAAATCAGAGAAAATAAGTTTACGCACAAACTCTAACTGGGAAAATTTAAACACCGTCTGTTAACGGAACCCATGACAAATTTTAAAATCCTCAGCCGCTCATACAAAAATGTAAAAACTAACGCGGCCGAAGCTAAAACATCCTTAGTCACCACTGCACAACACTGAAATTGTCCATAAAGACGCACACAACTCTAAAAGAAAATTGTAATAAAATAGTTTTTAAAAAAAATTTGAACCAACTTCACAAAAAGCGCTAAAAACCATAAAATAATTTTAAATTTTATATCTATTACGACATTTTGGAGTCGGTGAAAATTAAACAAATAAAACAACTACAGAACCACAATTGAAGATAATACATAATACTACCTGAACGTTTCAATTCACGGAATCATATAAAAGGACGATTAAATACTTTTGTTGTTTGTTTAATTTGCACCGACTTCAAAATGTCGTAAGAGATATTAAATTAAAAATTATTTTATGCTTTTTAGCGCTTTTTGTGAAGTTGGTTCAACTTTTTTAGAAAAAACTATTTTATTTTTGACTTTTTAGTGTCTTCTACTCTATGCAACGAAAAAAGAATCATCCAAATCGGTCCACGCGTTAAAAAGTTAGGTTCAACTCCCTACCCCCACCTCCATCCCACTAAAATTTTTTTTCGCGTGGTATCAATCAAGGAATATACTCTACCCAACAGAAGAAGAATCATCGAAATCGGCCCACGCGTTAGAAAGTTATACTCCATCTCCTACTCCCCCACCTTCCAACATAAGACGAGCAATGGAGGATCACACTCTATACAACAGCAAAAGAACCATCCAAATCGGTCCACGCGTTACAAAATTAGGTTCCACCCCCACCACACCAAAATTCTTTTTCTCGTGGTATCAACCAGGGAACATAATCTACCCAACAGAAAAAGAATTATCCAAATGAGCCATCCGTTACGAAGTTAAACTACCCCTCCCCCACCCTAGACCACCTTTTTTTCTCTCCTATTAGCAATGGGGGATCATACTCTGTACAACAAACAAAGAACCATGCAAATTATTTCACGCGTTACAAAGAGTGTTTTCGATTTTGCCACCGAGACATTACACCGGGGACAACTGGAGTTACTGTGACTCTGCACCAAAGTGTCATCTGCTTCCAAGTGCGAAACCCTGTATTCGAGTTTATTAGTGCCACCCGCTGTCAAATTGCAATTGAAAATTATGGAGATTAATAAAAAATCAGCAATTTCAGCAATTATATTTATTATAATTATTGGTTGGTTGGAAAAGAGTAAAGATTTTTCGTTTTTTCTCATTTTTATTATAACAGGACAGTAAATATAATTAATTAAATATAAAAATCGTAGCACGCAAGCACAATGCCAGTTACTTTTACTCATCTACTTCATTTGTGTTAGTAGTGTCACAGCTGTTCCTGGTCCAAACCAGGGGCAACCGGTGCTAGCACCAAGGGCAAAATGTGGCAAAAACGAACAATCCGAAGCAAAACTCAAGTCATGGCACCGCAATCTCGAACATGCATTTGCTTCTTTAAGGCACAAGTGTTAACACCGAAGCAAAATCGAAAACACCCAAAGTAAGGCTCCACCCCCACCCAAACCCAACCAAAGGTTTTTTCTCGTGGTATCAACCAGGCAACATACTCTATCCAACAGAAAAAGAATTATCAAAATCGGTCCACGCTTTACGAAGTTAGAATACCCCTCCTCCTAGGGAAATGTTTTTTCTCCTATTAGCAATAAGGGATCATACTCTGTACAACAAAAGAAGAACAAACCAAATCGGTCCACGCGTTACAAAGTTAGGTTTCACCCCACTGTTGTGATCGCCATCGTGCTCCCTGAGCAGAGCGGGATCGTTCTTTAAGAGTAAGTTCACTTGTAGATTACACAAACTACACTTTCCAATGACTACGATAATTTTAAGTTTTTTTTTTATTAAAACAACAAGACTTCACGACATAAAGTTTATTTTATAAAATTTATTAATTAAGTCAAGTATGAACCAACAATTTTCAAATTTTTATGGCGGTAATGGTAAAAACAATCCGAACACTCCAAAATAAAATAGTCAACTCCACGTATAGTCGTTGGCGAAAAATTTATCGGTGCCCTCTCGAGGGGACCCTCACGAGTCCAGCAAAACACCAGATCGTGTCATCCGACACTCAGCTCGTATCACCAGGCGTCGCGAAGAATTCCCAGAAGAATTCAGCACATCAAGTGCTTTGGAAAGTCGCTTGTATGCACAGAGAGTGAAATCGTACGAAGATAACATTTCTGCCCAAAACTACATAGTTGCGGTTTTGCTTGTGGGAAGTTTTCTTGCGAAATTTAACTGTGTACAGAGCACATATGAATGAAAACTCAAGCCAACATTTTTTTTCTATTTTTACTTTAATTAAAAGCATAACAATGCCTTATCATCAATTTCATGAAGTCAATGTACCAGTTAATTCATCGCATCGAATATTTCTTCATAATCAAATTTCACAAATCAATGCATGACATGAAATTCATGAGTCAGCGCAAGCGATGACTGAACTTTTCATTGCATAAAGTTAAGTAGGTATAATG
Organism: Leptarthrus brevirostris; assembly: GCA_964036015.1. Classification (NCBI taxonomy): domain Eukaryota; kingdom Metazoa; phylum Arthropoda; class Insecta; order Diptera; family Asilidae; genus Leptarthrus; species Leptarthrus brevirostris. The sequence continues at coordinate 29,679,770 of OZ038373.1, forward strand.
TACTTTTGTTAAGATTATATGTTAGCATTTATCGTTGTTATAAATACAGCACCTGATTCAATAATTGTAAGTTTACATTTAGAAGTGAATAAAGCAAGTACAAAAATTTGAGTTCATTTTCTTTATAAACTGATCCAGTTATCTTGGACACTCAACATTTGATCCTTCGAACACAACGTTGCTATAGTCATCAAGCCTGCTGACCTTGGGTCTTCAGGTGAAATAAAATAAAATAACATAATGTTCAACCTCTGGAAATAAGGTCCAAAGGCTCTGAAATAACTTAAAGTGAGCGAATAATGTTCAACCACTGAAATTAACACATAAAGGTCATCAAGAAAATCGCTACGCAAATTAGCAAAGATTCGTCAGCCAGAAAAACAGGAGTATGGCGAGGCACGGTTACTATCACTCAACACCGCATGGGAAGAGATCGAAAACATTAACATACAAATGGAGGCATTACAAGATCAAAATCCCGATCTCAAGTATTTCAGCGAGAACTACTACAATCAAGTTGAAGCACTATACGATCAGACTAGAGATCATATAGAAAGCCTGATCCGAGACGCAATCTAAAGAAAGAAGAGCTCGAAAAATCACAGAACAGTTACGCCAAATCAAAAAACAAGCAGCTATAATCGACACGCTCAAACGTAACATAACAAACATTAGAGCAGAGGAAGAGAAGCAGCATTCATCAGTAGACTTGACACAGAAAATTAAAATCAAATCAACGAACTTAAGCCAGCTAGCCAAAAACATAGACAGAAAAAATGACGTAAACATACACCACGGCACGGTGGGAATGAAACCAATATGCGGTTTCTGCAAAGCTAATCACAAGATATATACATGTGAAAAATTTGCCAGATTGAATGCTTCTCAAAGAAATTAAAAGATTCGAAAGGCCAAACTTTGCAATAACTGCCTAGTAAAGGGCCACATAGTTCATAACTGTAAAAGCTGGAAAACGTGTAGGATGTGTAGCAAAAAACATCACACACTATTAAACTTAAATTCATCAACTCAAAAACCTGATAACCATAACATAAATAATTTCCTAAAATCCCATTCTGTCAGAGAAATTTTATTTTATGTTATGGTCATAACATAAAATTTTTCCTGTTATGAGCTCATAACATAAAAGGACCTCAACAGGTCATTTTATGAATCTTTTATGTGACTGACGTACGATTTGACATTTCTATTTCTTGTGCTTGAGTTTATATAAATTAATTACAACGGCATTACCAATTTAATGAAAAATAGAAGTAAGTGCCAGGAAATATTTGCCGTTTTGTTCGAAGCTTGCCTACTATTTATAATTATACTATGTTTTTGCCTTTGTTTGTCGTGTTTTCCGTTTTTTTTTCGGGAGCTCATCACGTTGGACGATCTTTTTACCTGGCGTACTCATTTTGTTTTTGATTACTTATGGAGTTTACGCAAAAATCCCAAAATCTAAAAACACCCTTTTTTCTGTTTTTGCTATCACCCAAAATCGAAAACCGATTTCCGATGATTTCCGATTTTTCGGTCCTAGGCCTTTGAGGGCTGGGCCGGTCGGGGTTTAAAAAATGAATATCGATAAAATAAGTAAATATAAACCAAGAGAGTTCTAATCAACTCCCGGGCGGTACCCTTATCCTAAATCCCAAAACAAATCACCGGCGCTTTTACTTTAAATTGAAATATATTTATTTTTATTGAAATATCGCCCGATCAGCTGTTCAAAAGTAAAAGAATTCACAGCAGAATGTACTAAATATTTTATGTTACGTGTCCATAAAATGTTTCATAAAATTTTATTTTTATTTTATGAAGAATTTTATGTTATCGCCAAAACATAACATAAAATACCATTTTAAGAAAAATTACAGAATAGGGCCCAATATCTAAAACTTGGCCACATGACTCTAGCAACCGACAATATAGACACAGCGTATTACCTGCCTCATCACGCTGAACTGAAAACCGATAGTACAACGCAAAACTATGAGTGGTATTTGATGGTACAGCAAAACGACATAATCATGAAAGCTAAATAAGAATAAGGTACTAGAAAAAAAATCTTCCTGAAAAGAATTGGGTTAAAATAATAATTAAATTTAATGACACTTTTTTAAAGAAATTTTCGACTGGACGAACTATTTTGCGTCGGGGTAGTATATATATATATATATATATATATATATATATATATATATATATATATATATATATATATATATATATATATATATATATATATATATATTTATATATATTTATATATATATATATATATATATATATATACATATATATATAGATATCTACTTGAATTTAGCCCATTCCGAGCTTGTGTTTCCCTCGAATACTATTGGAGCTGGAGCTCTAAATGACCGCGTGAATTCCATTGTAATTTTCGGTTACCTTTTCCAATCAGTTTTATTCTTACAAAATACTTCCGTAAAGTAGTTATATATTAGGTCTGTTCGTTGACGCCACTCCGAGTCAAAAAGAGTCATTTAGCGCCATTTCTTACTCTAGTTGTGTTATTTGAGAAAAGAGTGCCAATCTTCTTGCGCTTTTTGTGTTCTTTGAGAAAAGAGTCATACTCTTTTCCATTCCTTTTATGTTCTTTGAGAAAAGAGTAGCAATCTAGATTACTTTAGAGCGAACTTTTCTGCTCCTGCTTTAAATAAGGAGCAGCTTTTTGACGTTTAAGATCGACTGATTTGAAAGTGACTTTTTGTTAATGAAGTTAAAAAATTAAAGTATTGTGCTGCAAAATGCAAAAAGTAACAATGGTAAATTCTTGTGGGAAGATATTTATGTGACATGCTCGCCAAATACGGCAAAAGGATTAGTTGTCTAAAAAATTTTGAATTATAATTTTATTCAAAACAAAGTGACAGTCAGCTGTTAAGAGTGGAGTATTGCATCCAATCTGGAGTGTGTTCAATATTTTTGCTCGAGCAATTTTAAGAGCATAAGTAACCAATTTAAAGAGTACTGTCAAACCATACTCGAGTAATAAAAAAGTAATCCAGATTTTGAACACACAAAACCAAGTTTTCTTCTTGGCGTTTTTATTAAACTACTAGCGCCACATATAACTGTTCCATTATTACATATTTATAACTTCGCATTAACAACATCGCAGTACCCGACGGAATGGAAGAAAGCTGTGGTTGTTCCCATTCCAAAGAAGACCTCTCCTACTCAAACACCAGATTTTAAACCAATCAGTTTGTTAAGTTTCCTTGCTAAGGTGCTGGAAAAACTCATATATAGGCAGATAATGGAATTTATGGAGGAGAGTGGTTTGTTGTCCCCTTGGCAGTCCGGTTTCAGATCTAAACACAGTTGCGAGACTGCTCTTTTGAGGGTGACGTCTGATATCCATGAGGCTCTTGATAGAGACTATTTGACAATTCTTGTCCTGCTTGACTTTAGCAAGGCATTTGACTCTGTTAACCATCCGAAACTTCTTTGTAAATTGGTTGATAATTTCAGTTTCTCGTCATCAGGGGTTAGGTTGGTTGGAAGTTTCTTATCTAATCGGTGCCAATACGTGAGGATCGACGGCTCAAACTCACAGACAGAGTACCTTCATTCGGGTGTTCCTCAAGGCTCAATACTTGGCCCGCTCTTATTTAGTCTCTATCTGAATGATCTACAATCTACAATTAGTTATTCTTCCACACACCTGTACGCTGATGATGTTCAAATATATCTGAGTAGACCCGTAGGTTTAATTGAGGATTGTGTCTGTAGAATTAATGAGGATCTTCGTCACATCCATGAATGGTCAGTAAGGAACAATCTATGCGTTAATCCAAGTAAGTCGAATTGTCTGGTCGTATATAGAAACTATATTGAGAGGTCTGAGCTACCTGCTATCCTCTTAGGTGATTGTGTCCTGGAATACGCCGAAAAAGTCAGAAATCTAGGTGTGTGTCTTAACTCAAGCTTTAGCTGCTGTGATCAGGTCTCTCACATGTTGGGTAAGGTGTATGATTGATTACGACGGCTACGGATAACTTCTAATTTTTTATCATTGGAAATTCGTATGAAACTGGCCAAATCGGTTATCTTACCTTTTTTTACCTACGGCAGTAATGTAATTCCAAAATTGGACTCCATTTGCCGGAGGAGGATGACGGTGGCCTTTAATGATGTTATGCGCTACGTTTACGGACTTCCCCGAAATGCTCATGTATCGCACCTTACACCACTGCTTGGCATGCCCATTGGCGTATTCCTTGAGCGTCGTTAACTAATTTTTTTATATAAGTTGTTATCTAACAAATGTCCTGCATATTTGTACGAAAAGCTGCACTTCCTGCGTACTCTCAGAGGTATTAGGCTTCTGGCTCCAAGATGCTTGTCACAGTATGGAGAGAGGTCTTACTTTGTCCAGGCTATGCGTAAATGGAATACTCTTCCGATTAGTGTTCAGAGGGCGGGCTCCATTCGGCTTTTCTTTGAGAGGTTAGAGAATTGTGGTGGTTTTGAATGAGGGTGGTACACAGTTTCGCGGGGTCATAGGTTGCTATTACTACTATTATTTTTCTTTTGTTTTCTGTCTTGCATAAAAGGCTTTGTTTTGAATTGCTATTTTTATTTTTTTTATTTTGTTAGTTTAATTTTATTAATGCTAGAGTATGATATAATTTTGATTTTGTCTTTAATAGATAGTCCATTGCTTATATATTATCGCTTGAAATAAGATTTTGTAATCTTCTGTACAAGTACAATAAATAAGTATTATTATTGTTTATGTAAGTGAGTGCGCATTTGCTCTAAAAATGGCTTACTGTAACGAAAATGCTCTTGTTAGCATGTAAATAGGGCAGGTAAAAAAAAAAAATGCAATGATTACTGACTCTGTACAATGATTTATTTCACGAATTCATTTCTCAACTTCAAAAAAACAATTCAATATAACAATTTCTTTTTAATAATTCGAATAATTCAATATTTCAACAAAATAAAACTATAACTATAATGTAAAACTGTAAAATGTAACCGTAAAATTCAACTACTGAAAGATTTATACGAGAATAGAATATAATCCGTTAATTCTGCATTTAAAATCACCTTGTTTGTAAAAGAAATTACCACTATTAATGTGTTTTTCTTTTTCACAATTACCAAGTTGAAATTTGTGCAGAATTTTCACCGATTATATAATAAATGAAATGATTTTTGAAATTACAAAAGAAAAGCAAATTATGAAATTACGAAGTAGGGAATGCAATTACTTGGTTAAATGGACACAAATGAAATTTGCGGAAAGAAAAAGGAATAATAAAAAATAAAAAAAAATAATAAAAAAGAAAAGAAGAACGATAATCGCGAACTACGAAAACCAAATAAGTCTTAAACCTATTTGGAACAATGGAAAAATTTGCCACTAAACTTGTGTTTTTCCACTTTATCCAAATTCAAACCTTTTGTTTCAGAGTACTACTCTGTTCAACTGCCAGAAAAATAAGAGCTCGTATGCTGATTTTCTCGGCCTTTTATAGCCCTTGGAGACCTATTAGGTCGATTCCAGAAAATTCGTCAGTTTATCCATCTAACAATGTTTGCTATTTTTTCTGATTTAAGTGGATTCCTTTATAGACAAATTATTATAATTTGCAATGAATTAATTATTGACGCAATAAATTAGTTTTTTCGTATGTAATTATTCCCTTTTATAGAAATTAAAAGGAAAATTTTACTCAATTTGACTCTAAATTGTAGTACTAGATTTCTTGTCAGTTGAGTATTATCGATAACAATTGGAGAGTTTGCATTTTATTCCACTTTGTCTTCTGTCTCTTTCTCTCCAATGGCCAATATGGACATTTATAAAAATTTCAAATTTCTTGTAATTAAATTAAATTCGCCGCGAAAAGTTATGTGTTGCTAAAAGTTCCGGCGACTGACTATTCCACTCAGGTGGTTTTGATATCGGGAACGTCAAGATAGTGTCTTTTCGCGAGTTTTTTGAAGTGCGTGACAGGTGAACTTTACCTGTAGTTTTCATTTTAGTCGGTGTTTTTATTTTATAGATTATCATCTATAAACCCTTATGAGGCATCGTGGGAGCGTTAATCATCATTCCAGCTTGAATTTTGTGCTCGAAATGGTATAATTAGTGCAGGTAAGTTTTCATGTTTACATCTGTCACTTGCAGATTTTACGTGGAAATTTTTTAGTGAACTAAATTAGAATTTAGTTAATGTTCCACTTAAAATCTGCTAACGTATCCAAATTACTAATACAACAATTTAATTAAGATCCAGTAAAACATTTATGTGTAGAAAATTATGTTTTTCGGTTCCCATGTTGTTGTTGTTGCCTTTTTGTATACGTTTGTGCTTCGCGTTTGTACTAGATGTAACAATTGCTTTTAACTTGTACTTGCATTTTTGTAATAACCTTTTTTTATGCATTTTAGGTGGACCAGGATACATTCGTAGGACAGACGGATAGACTTTTACTGCCTGTTGAGGATTCTCAGTGTACGGAAATGTCAGGTAACTTTGTCTTATAATAAGAACTCTTTTCTTGGGGGTAAATTTGCTTTTCTTTCTTTTTCAGGTTTATTGGGATCAGGACGACGAGGAATATGTAACGATTGGGCATGTTGACTTTGATATCTCTGCTTCTTGATTTTTGTATTTTTCGGAAGTCGATTCTGCTTAGCACATTTCGTGGAATGAAGATATCTTTGCCTTCCTTTGTGGTAAAACGCTGGATGTCGTTGTTTACTCGCATTTCAATATCGTTGATGGTTCTCGAGTGTCGCAGTCGATTCCACCTCGTGACATATTGACCGTTGATTTTGACTTCGGGATCATCTCCTTCGAGTTTACGGCTCGAACTGGCTGACTGCTCTGGAATTGCTGCTGGGGCCCTTGAAGTTTCTTCCCTCCGTTGTATCCTTTCGGTACCTTTAGAGACGCGTTGAGGAACAGTATCGCGACCGAGCTCTTTGAGCAATTCAGGTGGCGGTGATGGTGGTGGTGAAAATTCGAGGGCTTCCGGATGTAGTGAGAGATAATCGTCCCAGTCAGCTTCACTCCAGTCAAGATCACCCATATTTTTTTCTTCTGTAAATAAACAAACTAATAACTACTATGTTTAAGGTTACACATAGAACATTAAGGATGCAACATCACTTAACGGAACGACACCTGAGGACATTGACCATCACCATCTTAGTTCTTTAGGTGGAAGCTTCGATGGGTAGTCTACACAGTTTTGTTATTGGTCTTCGAAAACTGTTTGTACTAGTTCGAACCTGAACAACTCTGACTAACCCATCTTCTCCCGGGAACACCTTCTCCTTTCACCTTTCAGCAATACTATATTTCCAACTTCTATGTTAGGTTTAACACTGCACCACTTAGGTCTCTGTTGTAATTTGTTTAAATAGTCCGTAGACCATTTCTTCCAAAATTGTCTGGCCATAAATTTGACATGTTTCCATCGTCTCCCGTACGAAATGCACTGCGTATCTGATTCGGCTTCTGGAACTGCATTCAGTGATTGTCCTATTAAAAAATGTCCCGGGGTTATTACTTCTAGATCTTCTGTGTTGTTATTAATTGCACATAATGGTCGGGAGTTGACGCATGCTTCGATTTGTGCTAACAACGTTGCATATTCCTCAAAAGTGTATACTGATTTCCCGACGATTCGAATTAAGTGGTACTTAACAGACTTCACCCCAGCTTCCAAAAGGCCGCCAAAATGAGGAGACGCCGGGGGATTAAAATGCCAAATAACCATTTTCGACGTCAAATAGTGTTTGATGTCTGGTGAAGCTTCACGAATTGCCCTTTCAAGATCTTTACTCAAAACCTTTACAGCTCCCTTGAAATTAGAACCGCAATCTGAGTAAATATCCGTGCATAGTCCACGCCTTGATGTAAATCGCTTAAAGGTAGCAATAAAGGCCGTCGCAGTCATATCGGAAACCAATTCTAAGTGTATGGCCTTTGTCACCATGCACACATAAATGCAAAAATATCCCTTGTAAATTTTTGTTGTTTTATGTGGTGACATTTTAAGATTTATTGGCCCTGCGTAATCGATACCAACATGAGAAAATGGTTTGGATATGTTCACTCTAGCGGCTGGAAGACTTCCCATTAGTTGTGATCTTGTTTGGTGCTTATGAGCGATGCATACCTTGCAATTATTTATTCTACTTGAAGTAGTTCTCTTGGCATTTAATATCCAATATAAATTTCGGCTTGTGTTTACTACTAATCCCACTCCACCATGAAGTGTATCCTTGTGTATCTGATCTATTATCAAATTTGTTGTATGATGTTTGTCTGGCAAAACCATTGGATGTTTTCTGGAGTATGCGATAGCTGCATTATTCAATCTTCCGCCTACGCGAATAAGTTTATCCTCATCGAGAAACGGGTTTAGACATATTAAACGACTATTCTTAGGCAATGCTTTATTATCCTTTAAACAAGCATACTCGCTAGGAAAGCTTTCTTGCTGAACGCATTTTAGGATAATTACAGTTGATGCTTGCATTTCTTCGAATGATAGTGAGCCACCCCTTTTAACATTCCCCTTCTGACAATTGGAAGCGAATCTTTTGATGAGTGCAGTAATTCGGATTAGTTTATGAATTGATGAATAACGAAGAAACAGTGCATTGGAGCTTTCCGCTTGAAATACTTGTGAGGATGGTTTTTTCAATTCCAACTGTGGTTCGCTTAATGGAATTGCTAGGTCTGGCCAATAATTGCTATCCTTTTGTAGCTACTCAGGACCATGCCACCAGAATTCATTATCTTTTAGTTCATCAACAAAAATACCTCTAGAAGCCAGGTCTGCAGGATTCTGTTTTGTAGTGACATGTCTCCAATTCTCTGGACCTATAATTTCCTGGATTTCGACTACTCGATTGGCTACATAGGTCTTCCACCTATTGGCATGACTTCTAATCCATTGGAGTGTTATAGTGGAATCACACCATGCAAACACTGGAATATTTCCGAACTGCATGTCTTGCATAACATAACATAAGTCGAGCCAAGAGTAATGCTCCATTAAGTTCCAGTCGAGGTAACGTAAGTGGTTTGATTGGAGCTACCTTAGTTTTTGATGTTAACATGTTTGCAGTAAATGATCCGTCATTATTTTCCACACGCACATATACCACTGCAGCGAACGCTTTCATAGATGCATCGCAGAATCCGTGTAATTCTATGTTATTATTTTCTTTCGTGGTACCAACCCATCTCGGAATTTTTAGTTGGTCTAAGACTGTAAGCTTGTTTTTAAATTGGTGCCATTTAGTTGCGATTGATTCATCCACTTTAGCATCCCATGAAGATCCCGATATCCATAAACTTTGTATTAGTAGTTTAGCAACAATTATTACTGGTGCTATCCAGCCCAACGGGTCATTTAAAGATGCTACTTCTGATAGTATTGATCGTTTCGTGACACTGTTTTCATTTTTTCGTAATGCAATTGAAAAAGAAAAATGGTCTGAGCTGGGGTACCATTTTATTCCTAAGGTTTTTATATTTTCACGTTCATCAAACTCAAGTGCGTTCTTGATCTCTCTATGTTCCATGGATATCCCTTCTAATACATCGAGATTATTACTGGCGCACTTACGTAAATGAAATCCTCCTGAATTTAACATATTGATATATTGTGTTTGCAGTATTCTTGCTTCTTCGATTGTATCCGCTCCTGCTAGTAAATCGTCTACATAAAAATGTGTGGGTAAATTCGTCGCTGCTAATGGCCAGTTTAACCTTTCATCTCTTGCTAACTGCTGGAAGGTTCTTATTGCTAAAAATGGTGCTGACGAAGTACCAAAGGTAACTGTATTTAATTCATAATCTTGAATCCTTCCTGTGTTTGGGTCCTCCCATAAAATTCCTTGATATTTACAATGGTCTGGATGGACCAAAATCATCCGGTACATTTGCTTGATGTCCGCAGTCATTGCAATCTTGTACTTCTCCAATTGAGTAAAGTGGAAAACAATTTCGGTTGGATTGTAGGCCCAACAAGTAATTGATCATTTAATGATCGACCGTTCATACTTTTCGCTGACGCATCAAATACTACGCGGAGTTTCGTAGTAGTACTTTCCTTAAACACGGCGTGGTGTGAAATATAATATGTTTCAGTGCAAACATTGGTGGGTGATTCCACTTGCTGCATATGCTTTAGCTCTATGTATTCATCCAAACATTTTTTATACTCCTGTTCCAAATTTTTGTCAGCATTAAACTTTCTTTTTAAATAATAGAATCTTTTCAAAGCCATCTCTCTTGAGGGACCAAAATTAGGGCTTCTTCCACTACTAAATGGCAACTTAACTTGATATTGCTCATTTTTTAATCTGCAATGATTTTTCCTAAAATCATTTTCACACTCTATCTCTTCTGGCTTGAGAATTTGTTTAACATCCACTTCTTCAGTTTCCCAGAATTTTCTAATTTGCTCATTTAAACTTCCATTATCCTCACTGATGACTGAATACGTTTCCACATTATGCACCGATGGTTCAGGGCTATCTCCCAACACTAACCATCCAAGAGTTGTATTGACCGCAATTGCTGTTGCCGGTCCTCTCTTAATGCCTTCCAACAATATGTTTGTATAAACCTTTGCTCCTAAGAGTATATAAACTGGCATGGGCTTCCAATAACTTGGATCCGCTAAGTTCAAGTTTCTTAAATGGTCCCATTGTTTCGCGTCGAGTGGTACTCCTGGCAAGACATCTGCTATTTTATTTATTATTAACATGTTCACATTTAACATGTTATATTTATGCTGGCAAGACATTAATTCCACGCTAACTTGCTTAGTGGACCATGCCATCTGACTTCTGTTTAACCCAGTAATTTTTACCTTAGTTTGTTTTTCTACCAACCCTAATCTTTTTGCAGCACTCTCTGTAATTCAAGGTAGTTTGTGATCCTGGATCTACTAAGCATCTTAATAAAATTGATCTTACAATTGCTGTAGCTAATAATGCCTTATTGGTTTCATTTGAAAAGAAACTTTTTACTTCTTCCTTATCCTTTGATTTTATCGTGTCGATTGTCTTTTCTGAATTTCCTTGAGAGGCTATCGGATTAGAATTGCTTAACTTCGTGTGCTCCTGCTGCTGCTCTATATTTCTTATAGGCTGGTTAGTGTTGGTAGCACGTAAATGTAATAAATGATGATGAGAGCCTTCACAATATTTGCACCTTCTATTGCTAGGACATTTACTAGCTATATGCTTGTGTGAAAAGCAATTGAAACATCTTCCAGAAGATTCAACGCACTTTCTGCGATTTAAAGTATCCAATTTTTAAAAACCTTTGCACGTACCAACATAATGACTACCACTGCATGCAGAACATTTATCAGAGTTCAACACATGATATGTTTTTGTGGATTGAACTTGAGCTTTAACAGGAACTGAGTGTGACATGGATTCTAAAATTCTAAATCTTGTATTTAGGAATTTTTGAAAACGCTCAAAATCTGGCAATTGCTGAGTGTCTCCTAATTCTTCTTCCCAAAGTTTAAAAGTTGTATAAGGTAATTTCTGAACTAGTAAATATACTTAAATCGTACTCAAGCTGACACGTCTACGTCTAAGATCTTCAACTGTTGAATACATTCTTCAGTAGTGTCTACAAATAGTTTTATGGCTTTGCTATTTTCTACTGCCAACTTTGGCTGATTGAAGAGCACCTTCAATTGTGTATTCACAAGTAATCTCTTGTTTTCGTAGCGTGTTTTGAGTTTTTACCATGCTGGCAAATAATCTTGTTCAGTGATGGGAACATGCTTTAACAATCTTCCAGCTTCTCCGGTAAGACATCCCTTTAAATGATGAAGCTTGTCTACTCCTGACAATTGGTGGTTGCTATGTATAATCGAAACGAAAAGATCATGAAAGGATCGCCAGGATGAATATTCACCATCAAAATTCGGCAAATTAATTCGTGGAAGATGTCCATGGTTATTATTTGTATATATTATAGTTGAAGCCTCTTGTGCTGGGATACCGAGAGTCTCTTTGGGATTTTTTTCTATTAAACCATATGTAAGTTCGGTTAGATAGTCGCTATATCTCAGTTCTTCTTCTGTATATTTGTCCTTTGTTAAATACTCATGCGTAAATTCCTTTTTGGATAAAATTATAAGCTCTCTTAGCTTACTATCGTTTTCGTCAAACTGTGTCCAATTATTTTTCAGTTCCGCAATTTTGCTTTGATAAAAACCGAAGTTTCTTCTTTCTAAGTTAGTCTTTTTGCCTCTTGTAATGGAATCCTTTATTTTTTCCGCGAGCACTATTTGTTTAATACACAATTTCTCCATCGTATACACTCACAAAATTGTATTAGACACAAAAAACAGTTTATACGGTAAATCTAAGGGGAAGGAAAAGGAAAAACGGTACAAATAGGCTAGCCAAGTATTTGCATCAATTAAAAATATGTATACAGAGCCGTGTCCTGCAAATCCGGCTCGAAGGACCATAAAATGTTAGCATGTAAATAGGGCAGGTAAAGAAAATAAAAAATGCAATGATTACTGACTCTGTACAATGATTTATTTCACGAATTCATTTCTCAACTTCAAAAAAACAATTCAATATAACAATTTCTTTTTAATAATTCGAATAATTCAATATTTCAACAAAATAAAACTATAACTATAATGTAAAACTGTAAAATGTAACCGTAAAATTCAACTACTGAAAGATTTATACGAAGATAGAATATAATCCGTTAATTCTGCATTTAAAATCACCTTGTTTGTAAAAGAAATTACCACTATTAATGTGTTTTTCTTTTTCACAATTACCAAGTTGAAATTTGTGCAGAATTTTCACCGATTATATAACATAACAAATGAAATGATTTTTGAAATTACAAAAGAAAAGCAAATTATGAAATTACGAAGTAGGGAATGCAATTACTTGGTTAAATGGACACAAATGAAATTTGAGGAAAGAAAAAGGAATAATAAAAAATAAAAATAAAAATAATAAAAAAGAAAAGAAGAACGATAATCGCGAACTAGGAAGACCCAATAAGTCTTAAACCTATTTGGAACAATGGAAAAATTTGCACTAAACGTTTGTTTTTCCACTTTATCCAAATTCAAAACTTTTGTTTCAGAGTTCTACTCTGTTCAACTGCCAGAAAAATAAGAGCTCGTATGCTGATTTTCTCGGCCTTTTATAGCCCTTGGAGACCTATTAGGTCGATTCCAGAAAATTCGTCAGTTTATCCACCTAACAATGTTTGCTATTTTTTCTGATTTTAGTGGATTCCTTTATAGACAAATTATTATAATTTGCAATGAATTAATTATTGACGCAATAAATTAGTTTTTTCGTATGTAATTATTCCCTTTTATAGAAATTAAAAGGAAAATTTTACTCAATTTGACTCTAAATTGTAGTACTAGATTTCTTGTCAGTTGTGTATTATCGATAACAATTGGAGAGTTTGCATTTTATTCCACTTTGTCTTCTGTCTCTTTCTCTCCAATGGCCAATATGGACATTTATAAAAATTTCAAATTTCTTGTAATTAAATTAAATTCGCCGCGAAAAGTTATGTGTTGCTAAAAGTTCCGGCGACTGACTATTCCACTCAGGTGGTTTTGATATCGGGAACGTCAAGATAGTGTCTTTTCGCGAGTTTTTTGAAGTGCGTGACAGGTGAACTTTACCTGTAGTTTTCGTTTTAGTGGGTGTTTTTATTTTATAGATTATCATCTATAAACCCTTATGAGGCATCGTGGGAGCGTTAATCATCATTCCAGCTTGAATTTTGTGCTCGAAATGGTATAATTAGTGCAGGTAAGTTTTCATGTTTACATCTGTCACTTGCAGATTTTACGTGGAAATTTTTTAGTGAACTAAATTAGAATTTAGTTAATGTTCCACTTAAAATCTGCTAACGTATCCAAATTACTAATACAACAATTTAATTAACATCCAGTAAAACATTTATGTGTAGAAAATTATGCTTTTCGGTTCCCATGTTGTTGTTGTTGCCGTTTTGTTTACGTTTGTGCTTCGCGTTTGTACTGGATGTAACAATTGCTTTTAACTTGTACTTGCATTTTTGTAATAACCTTTTTTTATGCATTTTAGGTGGACCAGGAAACATTCGTAGGACAGACGGATAGCCTTTTACTGCCTGTTGAGGATTCTCAGTGTACGGAAATGTCAGGTAACTTTGTCTTATAATAAGAACTCTTTTCTTGGGGGTAAATTTGCTTTTCTTTCTTTTTCAGGTTTATTGGGATCAGGACGACGAGGAATATGTTGACTCCAACACTCTAATTTAGGTAGTACAATAATACCAGTTCCTTGTGTCATTTTCATCAAAAATATCATGCAAAGGATTAATCTATAAATATGGATAACAATTTTGTCTTTTTTGAATTTACTTACGTTTACCACTCACCACCGCCGTAATCGCATCAAAAGATTTTTTAAATTTGCAATTTTTTTCCATTGCTAACAATACATCGCAGAATCAATCTTATATTACAGTGACAGCTACATACACTAATAAAATTGTATTTGATCTTTTTATTTAAGGTCCAAACTGCGAGCAAATAAATCTACTCAAAGAGCTGCTCTTTTCTCTACCTTGGACACATAAAATGTCAAAAATCAAGTAAAAATATCAGATATTTGGCCGCTTTGAACAGCGTAGAGTAAGAAAAACCAGCTAAAACCAACTCGATTAAAAAGTTGACTCGATATATGGGAATATTATATTTCCGGGACCAATGAATGATTTGCTTCTGTGTGTATAGGGAAGCGCCTGATTCGTTGCAACTTCATTTTTGGAAGATTGCAGATTGGTAATGTTATTCTGATAACCAATTTTTCTTGCAACAAGTGTGTTCGTAAAACTGCTGTTTGGTAGAGAATTGATAGACAATTCTGGGCATTTGAACACGTGGCATGGGATTTGTGATAATACTCAAGAAGTGAATCAGGGGCGATCAGCAGGGGATAAATTTTATTATTTCGACTAGCGGTTATTATATCCAGTAGCGCCTGCTGTCGAAATTCAATTTCTACCATTTGTAGCAACAAACTAGAGACCATTTCTTGCTCGATTTGTCTTGCTACGAGTTTATCAGTTAAATTATGTAAATCATTCATCTGGTAGGCTATTTGCCGTTGTCTTTCGACCAGTTAATTTAAAGGCTTTTGAACGTTATTTAGCGCAGTCTTGACTACACTGATTTGTTGTTTCTCCAAATCAGCGAGTACCTGGTGGTTAGTTTCCAACTCATCCAGGCGGCTATAGACTTCGTGTTCATTGGCACTGTCGATGGTACCGAATAGGTAGTGCATGGCGTTTCCGATACCGTCGAATATAGATCTCGATCTCGTTTTTCGACATTTTGGAACAGCTTGTTTAATTACCTTTGTGCGTTGTTTGATGTTTTCCATCAACGCGTGCATATGATTTTGTTGAAGTTCGCAGAGGTCTCCTCCTGTATTATTTCCACACAATTGATGCACATAGTGTTCAGCTCGTTCCGCAAGCGTTGTTTGATTGTCCAACTCGGTCAGCTCCAACTCCGTGAGTATATTCCATGTGGAGTGGTAAACCATGAGGCTCCCTAGATGCTCAAATAGCACTGCTGTATTGTTGAGTGGGTTTACCGAGTAAGGCTCCGACGTACTATTTCCGATAGTGGACATAATTAGTCCGAGGATGATAGCGTTTTGTATCATACCTGGAGAGAGGAATATGGTTAATGGAGGTTTACTAAATTGGTTTTCTTATTTACTAAGCGTAGATTCTCCCTAAAGTGATCCAAAGCCAAGGGCTGTCAGGAGAAGTTCCGGTTGTAGCCCTGGAGGCGAGGGTGATAATGGTGGCTCTTGCGCCAATTTTTTGTTATTGGAAATGTGGTTACGCCATAATTCTGAACTTTTATCTACTGGAAATATGGCGAGTTTTTATTTTATTTAGTCGGGAGCGTTTCAATTTACATATCGTACATCTCATAAGTATTTTCCAGCGGAATATTCTGAAGTTGTTTGATGCGGATTTTTATATCCGTAGGTCGACTTCAGGACACGGGACTACTAAGAGGAATTTCCTGGTAAGTCACTGAAAGTGGGTATAATAGAGGGTTTATCTTTGGGTTCATTTTTAAAGGAGTAAAAATCAAATCAAAAGTGAGTTGTTTTGATAGCTACTGTTTAATACAGTATATCGAAGGTAGATGAGGGGGACTTCAAAGCAACGGACTACCAGGAAGAAATTCCTGTGTCAGCCTCGGAGGCGAGAAAAAGAAGAAACTAAGAGGTAGTGTTTAATCAAAGTGGGTGTAAATTAAAATACAATTGTGTAGATACAGTGATAGTGGAAAGGTTTTGCCTTATGCAAAGTAGGTAAGTGTGATTAAGGCATTAAAAGAAAATGTTATTATAATTATCCCCTCTGATCGCGGGGTGTAGTAGCTAAGTAGTGTGTAACAACAATTTAGTTTGCCATCAGGAAGAATTTCTAGATATAGCATTAAAGAGATGGAGTTTATGTGGTCCAGTCTCTGACTGAATTACACAAGAGTTGTTTTGGTTAGGGTTCGACTTTTATGAGGTACTGTACAAAAGGTTGTGAAGTCCTGCTGTTTGATACTTTGTAGGTTCAAGCACGTTTAATGGGTGAGATGGGAGATTTTACCTTAAGGGATTCAAGATTAAGTAAAAGGTTATAGGGAATTAAGATAGGTTTATAACTGGAGACGGAGTTGGATCAATGCGTTGAGCGGCAAGACCAACATGCCGTGGGTCCCGGGTTCGAGCCCAGATGACCGTGAGCTTTTATTAAGAAATTAAAAAAATAATCCACTCCGTCTCTGGGCTGTTGTCTAGCTCGCAGAAATGCAAACAAGACTCAAGTTTCCTCACTTCCCTACCCTAATTCCCTTCCGGCCAAAACCATGCTAATGCATCAAAGGGTTGTCCCCTAGGATTTGGCTACATCGTATAAAAAAAAAAAAACTAAAGTTGGTTTGGACCTGATTGGACAGAGTTGTTAAAAAGGGCGTCTTCGTTGTTCCCTTCTTGATTTATAACAGCGTGACCTTCAGTCTCTGTCTAATACAGGTCGGGGGATTTGATGATACTCGGAACGCTAACACGGCGCATCTGGGCGCCAGGCTCCTTGAGGAGTTTCCTCCTACAGATAAAACAACAAACAAAGCAAGCTATTTAGCTGCTCGATCTCCAGAGCCGAAGTTAAATATTGCTCTACTTCATCAGGCCCATTCTTCCACGAATCCCCCTTAAAAAGGTTGCCGGCTATAGCTCGTCGATTGGGTGTGGGTCGGAAGAATGGCCAATTTTGAGAAAATGGGAATACGCGAAAAAAAATTATTAGCTGCGAATACTACAATGAAACCATTAATAAAAGGCGACGGAAACCAAAGAACTAGTTATAATTACAGGATTAAAAGCACAGGTATGTTACTGGAATGGCAAAGCTACTGCAAAAAAAAAACAAAAAAAAACGAGCACGGCTCAAATTTAATTTTGGTTCCATGACACGTCGTTACGGCAGCAGCTGCATTTCAAAAAATGTTTTGGTTACGAAAAAAATGCAATTAATTATGTAGGTGCCGTCTACGGCCACTGGTCTGATTTCGCATCATTAGGCCCTGTACCCAGAATCTCACACAACTCTCAAGAACCATTTGCGGCCATGATTTCTACTGCCCAGAGCTTGATATTCCGAGCTTATACCCGCGAGCGTCATCTATGGACATTAACTGGGGCCATGGTTATTACTTGCGACAGCGAGCTCAGAGGGACACGGGAAATCGAAGAATCAATTTACAACATTTTTCCTCCAAGAGATCATACACATCAAAACAACAAAAAGAATCGACCAATAATGAATTTATTAAGCTACTTCACAAATATAAAACGCTGCAAAGAAAGTTGCTAGCTGCATTCAATAAATTTACTTTGAACCCGCAATCGACTAGAATTCCATTTGTTTATATGATAATTTAACCAAAATTTACTATAAAGAATGTCAAAAAAGGGAAAAAAGCAACAAGAGATACCACACAAATTTCAATTTCTTAATTAATTTCGCTTAGGTTGCTAGAAATTCAAAAACAAAAAAAAAACTAAATTGACTCCAAATGTAACTAAAATGTTCTACCAGCTATTCTAGCAAATGTCTTAAGTTTGACCTGGATAAGTTATATGATTGTATATACTGAATATTATTGCTATGGCAAAGTTCTATAATTTCAAAATAATAGAAATGAAAGCAGTACTTACCGGGATCCTAAATGCATTTACGATCGCCGGAGATTTGCTGAAAATTAATGGTTAAAAATAGTCTATAAATTTTATGCTTGAGATGAGTAGATGAGTAGTATGCTAGTTTACTAAGTTTTGTTGCAGACTTCCAGCGTCTTTCAGCCGTCTTTTAAAGGCTCGCTCTTTGTAGCTATTGGCACTTCTGTAGCTATTGGCGTATTCAATTTTCGCAATAAATTTCGTGCTTGAGGAAAATTTACTATTTTGACATGTTGCATGTGAGGCGTGTGACTATTTTCACCGATTTCGACTAGTGGATCTCCGTTAATAGGAATCCCATTTAAATTTTTATTTGGAATCTAATTTGATTCGTTTCAAAACTAGGAGCACGATTGCAACTTCCACATGACGTGATTTAAATTTAACTAATTTGGGGATTATCCAATGCCCTTTTCTTCCTGGATGGATCTTACCCTAATCAAATGATGAGGATAAATTTATGGACGTCATCCCTGAATAATATATTACTCACCTAATTGCATTTGAGAAATTTCTTACACTATTCCTCAGCTTCCACTTAGCGCGATCTAACCTATTTCTAGTGAATCTTCCTCGTTTCTAAACTAAATTACTATATTTTAAAATTTGAACGTAAGGTTCTTATAAATTACTCGTACCTTTAATTAATTCACTTATCACTTAATTATTGAAATAATTATCTCTTAACACCACACTAAACTGCAAATTTAAAATTTGGCTGTCTATCACGAGGGACTGGATAACTTCTAACTGAAAAAATGTTCAAAGCTAATATAGATTCTGGTTCTATATACCGAGGCCAACCGTAAGCTTCGTAACTATATACTTTACCATACATCTGTATTTCGTACAGTCCTAACGGCCAACGGATTCAAAATTCTCTTTCTCACTCCTGAATCTCGACTATTAATTGGTTTCATATTTTTATCTCCTGTAAGCTATCCATCCAATATTTAGCTAATATATTAGAAAATGAAAACTACCAATGCGCGGTTAATTATAGTATACTTAACTAACCTCCAGAAGAAAACCCATACCAGGCGCTCAGTAACTCTATCAATATATTGAAATAATGTGTTTTTGACGTTAAGGTGCAGAAATTGATATTCCCCTGATTGACCAGTTCTCGTGTATACAACTTTGGTGCAGCGGTAGGGAGAACGCCGTTACAGCACAGGCTCGGATGAGTACACCTCGTAAACTCTTCCGAGGCTGAGGGTTTTCGCGTAGTATAGCAAGTAAACACGAATTACATCATCAATTTTGTAGTTGAACACTGGAATTCGTGAATTTCATATCCCTTACCTCTCAAATGAACAGTATTACCTGGAATAAAGACTTCGTTTTACTGGATATAGACCTCTTTGGTTACGTGGGGCTGCCCCACACCCTGAGATTAAGAGTCTCATCTAGTAGTGTCAGGGCTAACCGGGCTTCAAGTCTTTAGCGTGATACACTCCGATTATTTTCCCTTCCCTATCCTCCACCTCATAGCAAGAAGAACCTATAACGCGCGCGATCCGACACTTCACAAACTTTTTATTGAGTTTGGCATTGTAACTTTTCGCTGCATCACTTTGGGCAAAATTCCTTCGATAAACCTCTTGTCCTACACTATATTTGCGCTCTTTGCAACGAAGATTATATTGCTTTTCATGATGCTTTTGGGCTTTTTTAAGATTTTCTACTACCCTCTGTCTCACCTGTTGATAATCTAGAGTACATTTGTCAATTATATCGCTGTCGAATTCCATAGCTTTAAGTTTACGTAGCAATTCATATGAAGACCCGTGCGTGAAGACCCGTGCGTAATCATGTATTAAATAATAAGGCGAGAACCCGGTGGAATCGTGAGAAACATTTCGTAGTGCGCAGCTTATCGAAGAAATATTTGTATCCCACTCTCTGTGATCACTGGTGATGTAGGCGCGAATCGCGGCCAAGGTGCTACGATTAACGCGTTCCGAAGCATTGGCATGTGGACTGTTTATAGCGGTTCTTTTATGTTTCACTCCATAAGTTGCTAAAAAGGATTGAAAATCGTGAGAAATAAATTGGGAGCCGTTATCGGACGTTTAACTTTCCGGAACTCCGAAAAGATGAAAAATCTCTCTCTCTACAAAGGTAATAAAGTTTTTTGTCGTTGCACTCCTAATGGGTTTCAGCATAATAAATTTCGTGAATTGGTCCAAGACAATTATTAGGGTCGTGTTTCCCGCTTTTGATCGCGGATACGGGCCTAAAAGGTCAATATTAAGATGCTGCCAAGCTCAGATAGGAATGGTTGGTTCTCCCATGGGCGGCCGAAGACAACTATTAGCTGGTTTGCACTCTTTACAGGACTGGCAGATGTTGATGTATTCCTTGACTTGCAAGTCCATTTTTGGCCAATAGTACAACCGTTTAAGTTTTTCTGTTGTCTTGGATATTCCGCAATGGGCGGACAAAGGGGCGTCATGAGCCTCTTTAATAAGATGAGTCGTTAACTCTTCTGGGACCCACAATTTCCAAGCAGGAATATCTTCGGGCAGACCCTCCTTCACTTGCCTAGTTAAACGAAATATTTTCCCCTCTCTTATTCGTAAGTCAGGAAATTTCTCTAAATTTTCTTCAATGGTGGTATACTTTTCGGCGTATTCTTTCTGTTTAAACGCTGAGTGATCCGGATCGAATCCTGCCAAGCTAGTTAAAGAGTTTAATTCCTCTAAGTCTACCCTTGAAAGTGCGTCAGCGACTACATTCTCCGAGCCTTTACGGTGTACGATTGCAAAGTCGAAGCCTTGCAGCTTCAAACTCCACCGAGCTAGTCTTCCTGACAAATCCTTTTGGTTCATTAGCCATTTTAAACTGGCGTGGTCGGTAACGATAGTAAAGAGGCTTCCTTCTATGTAGGGCCTGAACTTCTTTACACTAGCCACTGCGGCCAAGCATTCCAACTCCGTGACGCTGTAATTTTTTTGAGTAGGTGTCAGTTTCTGTGACATAAAGGCTATCGGGTGTTCATTGCCTTCAATGTCGTTTTGGGAAAGTACACTTCCAATTCCGGTAGAGGAAGCATCACATTGTATTGTGAAAGGTCGCGAGAAATCAGGGCTCGCTAAAGTAGGTGCATTAGTCAAACATGACTTAATTTCTGCAAAGGATTTCTCGGCTTCTATTGACCATAACGATTTTGAATTTTTCTTCAGCAAGTCAGTGAAGTTGGTATGAACCGTCTGTACCAGCCTGATAGACCCAAAAATCGGCTAATCTGTCGGACACTTTTCGGTCGAGGGAAATTCTGAATAGCTGATATCTTTTTCCGGGTCAGTTTGAATCCCCTCCTCGCTGATTATGTGTCCAAGATACCTAAGACGCCGCTGACAAAATCTGCTTTTTTCCACATTGATGGTCAATCCAGCTCTCCGGAGACATTGCGCAACTTTTCTTAATACACTTATGTGCACCTCGAAATCTTCAGATAAAATCAAAAGATCGTCGAGATATACAAAAACATCCTCGTGCATGTCGTAAGGTATAACCTTATCCATCAGTTTGCACAAGGTCTTCGGAGAGTTGGTCAAACCGAATGGCATCACAGTGAACTGAAATAGCCCCCGGCCAGGGACTACAAATGCAGTTTTGTCTCGAGATGTTGGTTCTAGCTCAACTTGCCAGAATGCGTCCCTTAAATCAAGGCTGATGATGTACTTGGTCGTTTTAACCCGCCCTAGTATACCATTAATTTGGGGAATAGGATATGCGTCTTTGCGAGTTATATCATTTAATTTCCTTGAGTCTAAACAAACTCTCACCTTCCCTCCTGGTTTCTTGACCATCACCAGAATAGAGGCCCACTCACTTTGCCTTTCTTCAATGACCTTTAGTTCTAGCATCCGGTCTATCTCAGTTTCCAACAATTTCCGCATTGGTGGGGATAGGGGATAATGCCTTTGCCTTATTGGCTTATTATCGCCAACATCAATGGAGTGTTTTAGCAAAGAAGTACGACCCAATCCTTCTCTAGTAAACGAGGGAAATTCTGAGATTACATTGTCCAATATTTGTCTCTGCTCGATGCTTAGCTCGAAACTATTGCTATCGGGTTGTATTTCTGCGACAATAGCGGGAAAAATTTCGAAGGCAGTCCAAAAATTAATACCCAAAATCAGTTGTCGAGTTAAGCTCGGTACAATGAAAAATTTAATGCTTTTAACTACATTGTTAAATTGAACTGGCAATATTACAAATCCAAGAACTTTCTGATTAGCGCCATCCGCGGTTTTGACACAGGCTTCTAGCGAGGACCATGGCATCTGTAAGTTTTCCAACACAGTTAGTGCACCATTGCCTAGGCAACTTACGCTAGCACCACTGTCCAACAATCCCCGTAAGATGATATTTTTAATTTTAATCTCCACCACCGGCCTGCCATCTATTTCGGTCTTTATGTTGGTGTTTGAGAGAAGTTTCTTGACTTGTCGGCGGGCGTCGAAATATTTGCGGGCTCTGTTAAGACGTCGTTTGGTGCTCATTGTGGGTGGTGAAGTACAGTCTGATTTGGTTCTACGGTCGCCGTCATAGTAGCTCGGTCTATTTTCTGGGGTCTTTTGAGGGGGGTGTATGTCTGATGTTGCGGGGTTCGGGGACCCCTCAGGCCCTGACCCGCCTTTGGGTTTCCCCGCATACATTTAAAACAATTTGGTCTAAGAACATTTTTCTCTCCACAAGTATAGCAGAAGACTCTTCTCGTGTTATCTGTGCAATACTTGAAGGAATGACCCATATCGTCGCAAATCCAGCAGATAATAAATGGGCTGTGCTTATTTTCACCCATCTCCATCACTTCTTCCACGTCTGAGGACTGGTCCTGAACTTCCGGGTAATTTAGGATCAGAAATCGTTCATACTTTTCATATTCCACTTCATGGACCGTCGCTCGTCGAGACTTCAACTGATCCTCGGCGGATTCACCCACTTCCGACCACACTTTCTCAATTTGCCTGCATACCCGATCGATCTCTTCAACGTTATTAAAATCCCGCAATATTAGGGTTTTCCTTAAGGCCGGATGCATATTTCTCCGTATTATTTGCAGTAACTCGCTTTGGCTAATAGGCTCTCTCAGTCTTAAAGCGAGACCTTCAATCTCCAAGCGGAAGTCGCTGAATCTTTCCCTAGGTCTTTGCTTCCGAGATTCCATCAACATTTTGATCTCGTCATGCGTCTGAGAGTCTTCGAGTTCCCTCCGAAGGGAATAACATAACTGGTACCAGTTCACCCGACTTATGTATTGGGTTAATTACTCACAAAAGAAAACTACAAATTCCGACAAACGCAACTTTATTAAACCGTCCCTTACAGTGTCGTGTACTCAACTCCTTTACTAACTAACTTAATTATCTTCTTACTAACGTCCAACTTTACAGTTTATCTGGCTGCATGCTTTAATTTGACATTTTTGTATGCAGCTCTCAGATCGTGAGAAGGCTTTCATTTAAAATATGCTAAGTTTGCGGGGATTCGCAGGCAGTTCTGGTAATGTCACGTTTCCAGATGCTGAGGTATACATTACCCCTCCCCGATTAGAGTTGGACCCTTCTTTTAGTTCTTTATGTATAATTTCTTTTTTATTTATAATTTTTATATTGCTCTTCCTATTTCTTTTCAACACAATTGTAATGGCAATGCCTACAATTATAACAACAATTAAAGTTATACTGATTCCATATGATACATTTTTGTGAAATTTCAATTCCTTTATTTCCTTGATGTTTTCGAAATGTTTGAATACAATGTTATCAAATGTTACGGCTTCTACTTTAGTTTGATTAATTTCATTGCTTGGATAGAAGTACTTTTCTTGAATCATTTTCTTTTGATTATAAAATGTCTCTCCATACAGCTTTAATTCACAATTGTAAAAAATAATTAAATAATTTTTATTTAAGGTAATATTTCGATCATCACATGTTTGCACTAATTGTTCTTTCACTGCATTCTTAATTAATATTGTTTCATCGTCTAACATTTCTATTTTAGTTTTATTATTATGCCTAAATTTACATTGATTTTTCCACATACAAATTTGGCTACTTTTTAAATCCTTTAGCATGGTATCATCTTGATATGTCAAAATTGTGTTTCCAATTTCTACAACATATTCATTATTTTCCTCAATTTCCAAATTATCTTTATTGGGTAGTGGTGTAATAAGTTTTAAGTCTGTTCGAATATAATTCTGAGGAATCTTAATTGCAATTACTAATAATTGGTCCGTATATTTCATGACACCTATTTTTATTAATTTTAATTTATAAAAATCAATTTGGTACAATTCTATTTCTTCTGCCGTTAGAATGCTTGGGTGTATTATATTATGTTTTGCCGATGCAATATTATCTTGGATTTGACTTATTTTATTGTCTAGATATCGTAATTTTATGATTTGGTCTAGGTATAAGGAGTGTTTTACAATTTCAATATTTTGCTTTCTTACTTCTTCAAATGCTTTTGTCATCTTAATTCTATCTTCTTCTACTGCATTTTTTAGTATGTTAAAAGTTTCGTTAAAGTGGAAATTAATTGAGATCTGTTTGTTCAATGTGTTAATAGCATTATGATTATTTTCGTCTACTCATCTTTCATCATCGTTCATTGTACCAAACAACCACTTCTGCAAAGTACCTCCAAAATTAATTAAACCTCTCTTTATTCTAGTATCTTTTGGCATTATTGATTTGATTTTTGCTCTAATTGTTCTAATTTCAATCTTAATTAGGTTTTTATTGTCAATGTCTATTTGTTCTAAGTTTGTTTCAATTTGTGTTAGTATGTTATTTACTTCGTTTGGGTCGATAATGTGTAGCACTGTACTAGTTTGATTGACTATTTCTACTTCTCGGAGTTTTATATGAATATAACCTGCCTCTTCATGAACTGGGTTGACTTGTAGTAGCCCTTTTGCTCCTGACATCGTTGTTAGATGTATTATTATGATGCTGAACATCTGCGGATTTTAGAGGTCTTTTAATGTTTGAAACATGTATATTTTTTAGTGATTTAATTCTATAATAAGGTTCGTCCTTATGTCTAAGTCTCTTATAATTTCTAATAGCTCCTACTAATCTATTTTCTGTATAACTTTCCCTATCATTATTTCTTTTGTTAATTATACGATTTTTTGTTTTATTAATTCTTTCTTGAAGTTTTCCGACTTCTACTTGTTCTTTAGCCTCCTTAGGGTTACACTTGATCGTTGAATGATACCGATCGTTATAGTTTCCTATAGCCATCTGTATTTTCATTTCCACTGAGAGTTCACTATCCTCAATTCCTGTTATTTTCTCTAAGAGGGTTGAGTGTAGTCTCTCGATGTCAGCGTTTCCAGTATGATTTTTTGGTTTTGTTAGGTGTACTTCAATGTTTTCTGTCCTAAGGTATTCCATCAGTTGTTCTGCTCTAAATTCGTTGTCCATTATGATTTTATAAGGTTTTCCAAATTTTGCAAAATGTTCTATCATAAGTGTTTTTTTCGCTCTCCAATTTCGATCTGTTATACAGTATGCTGCTGCAAATTTCGTTAGTTTGTCAATTACTGTTATGAAAGCCTGTTTTTTAAAGTGAAATATGTCTAAATGAATTATTTCATTTTTTTCTTTTGGAGTTTCTGTTAATGCGAACTTTGGTTTTATTGGTTTTCTGTCATATTTAATTTGTTGGCATTTTTGACAGTTATTTATGATTAATTGAATATGCCTTTGTAATTTTGGGAAATATATTTTGTCCTTCAAATTATAATGGCATTCATTTATTCCGCTATGCATGGATTCCTTGGTATGGTATAGAGAAAGTTGTTTATGTAATTCTTCCTCCGTCGTCAATTCTATAGCTCTTTTCGAACATCGTATGAATTTTATTCTTTTATCGTATGAGAACATTGAACATTTTGCGGTAGTCTGTGTCAGACACTTCTGAATAAATACCTGTATAACCTTGCTTTATATAACGTTTCAATATATCCTTTATTAAATTTTCGTTTTCTACTGGGTTTATTTCAATGATTCTTCTATTATGTAGAGTCCTCATTTCCTCTTGTGGGCTATACGTTAACAATATTTGCGTTTTGTATTTGTTTATAATGTCATCTTTAATACCTATGTGGTCCAACCTTTGCTCCTCTACTGAGTGTACTGTATCAGATATTACAAGATTTGATTCGACGTCATTCTCATCATTAATTTTTTCCGTATTTTCCAGTCTGCTTAAATAATCAGCTACTTTATTTTCTTTTCCTTGTAAGTACTCTATTTCGTAATTGAATTCCTGCAGTTTGAGTAACCACCTCTGATGTCTTTGAGAAAATTCCTTACCTTTGTACTTACTGTTTAAATATTTAATAGGTACATGATCCGTTACAATTTTAAATTTATTTCCATATAGGTATGATCTAAAGTAGTTTACTGAGTATATAATTGCTAAAAATTCGTTATCGGTAGTGCAGTAGTTTTTCTCGTGGCTATTTAAAGTTCTTGAAATGTAACAAACTGGGTGCCCTTGTTGTGACAAGACTGCTCCAATAGCATGGTCACTAGCATCTGTCGTTACTACAAATGGTTTGTCGTATTCAGGGTATTTGAGAATTGGATGTGAGGTTATTAAGCTTTTCAAATTCTCAAAAGCTGCTATATATTGCGGGTCATTTATGTTGATTTTGTTATCCTTTTTAAGGTACTTAATCATTGGGTATGCAATTTTTGAATAATCCTTCATGAATTTTCTATAATATCCTGTAGCTCCTAAAAACCCTTTTAATTGTTTTTCTGTTCTTGGTATTTCCAACTCTTGTATAGTTTTTATTTTTTCAGGATTGGCTTTAATTCCCTCTGTTGTCAAAATATGTCCTAGAAACTCTGTGTTTTTTTTCAAAAAGCTACACTTATCTACCTGTATTTTTAAATTATGTTCCTGAAGCCTTGAAAACACTTTACTTAGTGATTTTTCATGCTCTTCCAAGGTTGTAGAAAAAACTAGAATATCATCCAGATACACCACACAGATTTGGTTAATGTATTCCCGAAGAATTTCATTCATTAATCGCTGGAACGTAGCCGGGGCATTCTTTAAACCAAACGGCATACGTACATATTCATAAAGACCAGCTGGAGTAACGAATGCAGTTTTTTCAATATCTCTCTCTGCTAGTAATATCTGATGATATCCTTTAGCTAAGTCTATTGTGCTGAAATATTGTGCCTTTCCTAACTTGTCCAATATGCTATCGATGTTAGGTAAGGGATATTTATCATCGATTGTAACTTGGTTTAACGTCCTGTAGTCCACTACGATCCGAAATTTTTGGACTCCCAAATTATCTTTCTTTTTCGGTACTACTATTATCGGTGAGCTATATTTGCTCCTACTTTTCTTTCTACCAGCTATTCGAGCAAATGTCTTAAGTTTGACCTGGATAAGTTATATGATTGTATATACTGAATATTATTGCTATGGAAAAGTTCTATAATTTCAAAATAATAGAAATGAAAGCAGTACTTACCGGGATCCTAAATGCATTTACGATCGCCGGAGATTTGCTGAAAATTAATGGTTAAAAATAGTCTATAAATTAATTTTATGCTTGAGATGAGTAGATGAGTAGTATGCTAGTTTACCAGGTTTTGTTGCAGACTTCCAGCGTCTTTCAGCCGTCTTTTAAAGGCTCGCTCTTTGTAGCTATTGGCACTTCTGTAGCTATTGGCGTATTCAATTTTCGCAATAAATTTCGTGCTTGAGGAAAATTTACTATTTTGACATGTTGCATGTGAGGCGTGTGACTATTTTCACCGATTTCGACTAGTGGATCTCCGTTAATAGGAATCCCATTTACATTTTTATTTGGAATCTAATTTGATTCGTTTCAAAACTAGGAGCACGATTGCAACTTCCACATGACGTGATTTAAATTTAACTACTTTGGGGATTATCCAATGCCCTTTTCTTCCTGGATGGATCTTACCCTAATCAAATGATGAGGATAAATTTATGGACGTCATCCCTGAATAATATATTACTCACCTAATTGCATTTGAGAAATTTCTTACACTATTCCTCAGCTTCCACTTAGCGCGATCTAACCTATTCCTAGTGAATTTTCTTCGTTTCTAAACTAAATTACTATATTTTAAAATTTGAACGTAAGGTTCTTATAAATTACTCGTACCTTTAATTAATTCACTTATCGCTTAATTATTGAAATAATTATCTCTTAACACCACACTAAACTGCAAATTTAAAATTTGGCTGTCTATCACGAGGGACTGGATAACTTCTAACTGAAAAAATGTTCAAAGCTAATATAGATTCTGGTTCTATATACCGAGGCCAACCGTAAGCTTCGTAACTATATACTTTACCATACATCTGTATTTCGTACAGTCCTAACGGCCAACGGATTCAAAATTCTCTTTCTCACTCCTGAATCTCGACTATTAATTGGTTTCATATTTTTATCTCCTGTAAGCTATCCATCCAATATTTAGCTAATATATTAGAAAATGAAAACTACCAATGCGCGGTTAATTATAGTATACTTAACTAACCTCCAGAAGAAAACCCATACCAGGCGCTCAGTAACTCTATCAATATATTGAAATAATGTGTTTTTGACATTAAGGTGCAGAAATTGATATTCCCCTGATTGACCAGTTCTCGTGTATACAACTTTGGTGCAGCGGTAGGGAGAGCGCGATCCGAGTTGAATGTTCGGGTCCAAATCCCGATGCAACAATTCTTAAAAGTTTTTTTTTTCACTTTGCAATTAAAATTTTAAATTCTTCATATTATATTATTTAAATTAACCCGCCGTTACAGATTTTTGTGCTGGCTTTGCGTTACGATCTTCATCTCGATCGTAAATTGTGGTAGCACGCCACGACGCGTTAAGAAACAATATTATTCGATTTAAATTGTCTATTCATAGAATGGTTTAAGTCGGTTGTTGTGAACCGTAACTGTATGCTTGCCCATTTTTAGGGTTGTATTCACTGATGATGGTATACCGATTACCAGATATGGTCCTACCCAGATTTGAGAGAGCTTATGTTTTCGGCTTTCGCTCTTTAGTAAGACTTTGTCACCTATGTGAAATGATAAGGGTCGAACAGCTTTATCGTAGTATAATTTCGACCGTTGCTTGCTATCGAGCAGATTTTTACGTGCCGTGGCATAATACCTTTGGAGCTTGTATCGTAGGATCGTAGATCTAGCTCTCGTGATTATACACGGGTTCAGGGTCTCGTTTTAAATTTGACGGAACATCCGCTGTGAACCCGTAAAGGCAGTCCATGGAAGTTAATTTTGTCCCTTCATGTACACTGTTGTTGTACACGAATGCAGCGGTTCGCAGATATTGATCGCATGATTTGGGATTCTCGTCCACTATGGTACGCAAGTATTCGATTAATGGCCTGTGTGCACGTTCAAGTGCGCCGTTTGACTGTGGGTGGTAAGCAGAAGCTTGTAACTTCCTCACCCGTAGCAGTTTAAATACCTTTTTAAACAAGTCACTTAGGAAGTTGCTTCCCTGATCAGTGACTATTCGGCTTCCTCGTTAGGTATGGCGTTCCAATCGACAAATTTAGTGAGGTTATCCTGGAAAGTCAAGATGTACTTGTTTCTGGAGTCCATTTCCTCGATTGGACCAACAATGTCGAGATAGACTTTGTCGAAGGGCTGTTCTGCGATGACCGTGATTACTGTCGGCATTTTGCTGAGGTGATGCCTTAATTTTTTGGCATTTTCAACAACGCTTAACGTATTTCTTGATATCGCCAAGCATGTGTCTCCACCAGTACTTCCAGCGTTACATTTTAGGCGATTTTTGCGAATAGAGGTTATTTCATCCTCCGAGTCCGAATCCATTCTATGGTGGACTTGCGCTTTTACCGTTACGTTTTGACCATTGGTGTCTTCGCTAACTTCCCGTGGAATACGACTTAACGCATTTGTATTGTTCTTTCCTGGTTTGTATTCGATTTGATAATCGAATTCGGAAAGTTTATGGTGAAACCGAAAAAAGTGGGGTCTTTTACATTAAAGACTCCTTTGAGAGGCTTGTGGTCTGTATAGACCGTAAACTTTCGGCCTTGCAGGTAACATCTGAAGTTACGCTTAGCCCAGACTATGGCGACCAACTGTTTTTCAATAGTTGAGTAGTTGCGTTCCGCCTTGTTCAGTGTACGGCTGGCGGAGGCAATGGGCTGGTCGTGTCCTACTTCTCCTTTGGAGAGGACGGCTCGTAATGCTGGCGTCCGTGGTTAAATTGAACGGTTGCGAGAAATCGGGATATATAAGGATGGGGGGGGGGGGAGGGGGTTGATAGTAGTGGTTTTCTCAAATGCCTCCTGGCACTGTGAATTTGACATCCTTGCGGAACAAATTCGTGATGGGACGCACAATCTTGGAGAAGTCAGGGATGAACTTTCGATAGTAATTGGCAAGTCCAATGAAGGATTGAACTTGTCGTACTTATCTAGGAACTGGGAATGTTTGGACGCAAGCTGTTTTACTGTTCTCTCTCAAACGATTGAATACTTTGCGAAGCTTGTTATCGTGATCCACGAGGTTTTTACCGTAGATGACTATGTCATCTAGACAGACAAAGCATTCCGAGCCTTGTAATCCTGTTAGGACGAAATTCATTAAGCGTTGGAATGTGGCCGGGGCTCCTTTGAGCATATGCCTAAATTCATAGTGGCCGTAATTGGTGCTAAACGCGGTTTTTTGTCGATCTTGAGGATCCACGAGCACCTGGTGATAGCCGTTGGCAAGATCGAGGGTGGTAAAATACCTAGAATGATCTAATTGGTCAAGAATATCCTCGATCCGAGGCAGCGGAAAGGCGTCTCCTATCGTATTTTCGTTTAATTCACGAAAGTCGACGACGACGCGCCACCTCTTTTCACCGCCTGGTCCTTGGGGATGACTAGGAGAGGTGAATTCCAAGGGCTTTTACTTGGCTGCATTATGTCGTTTTCTAGCATTTCGCGAAGCTGTTCATTTATTAAATTTCGTTGCGTCTTTGGCAAACGATACATTTTCTGATTGATTGGTGCATGGTCCTGCACCAATGGTATATCATAAGTGATGGCGTTTGTGAAAGTGAGCCGATCACCTTTGAGGAAAAAAATATCATTATACTCGTAACAGAGTTGTGATATTGCTTGTTTTTCCTCCGCGCTCAGGTTTACGTCCAGCCTGAGCTCTTCGTCTAACCTGGCCTTGAAGCTTTTATTTAAAAATCAAAGAACTTTTAAAATTCAAAGCACTTTTGGTATGTGAGCTATTTATTTAGCCAGGATTGTATTCAATACTAAAGTACAACCGAACTTACAATCCCATGTCCCTCTGAGGAAAATAAAAACACATAAAAATGAATATTTGATTCAAATAAGATAACGTTGTGCCAGATTTCATGAGAGTGTGACTGGAATAAAAATGATTCATATTTCTTAGTATATTTGTACTCAATACCAAATGAAATTCTCAATGTCCGGATTATACGTCATAACTACAGCCTGAACCATAATAACTGTAATATATGATTAAATTTCTTTTCTTATGAAATTGACAAAAGAGAAAATTAGATTTTGCTTAAGTATAATTTTAAATTAATATTTTGTATTTATTTAATAATTTAGAATATTGCTAGCAATATATGTCTCCCTAACATTAGTAAAGTGTATACTACAATATTAAAAAATATTCAAAAACAAAAACTTTCTTTAGTATGGTGTCCTTCTACCAAACGTTAGACACATGGTGAGAAATTACTATTTTAATCAAACGAATCAATCAACAAGAAGGGGAAGAAAAATCGAACAACAATCAAGATACCAACAATGTTCGCCCCAACAATCAAGCATTTTTTATACAATTAACCGATTTATTGCTCTGCACTTGGTGAAAATACTTTTCACTCAACATTTTGTAAAAGAGAAGAAAACACTTGCTTATTACTTTTCCACAAATTATATAATAATCGAGTTACAATCGACGCGTTTCGACTTTCTGGGTCATTGTCAACAATCAAGTATATTATCAAAACACAATCAACAATATCAAAAACACACCAGCTACTTTAATAAACAGTTATTACAATGTACCAAATAGCAACAAAAATAAGAAATAGGTGAGAAAAATTTAACAACAATCAAAAACTTCAAGAAACATTTATAAGAAAAACGCTATCGAACATGCAAGTTTAGTAAGTATAGATTGTATGATGGATGTTTGTCCGTACTTAGTCCTGAACGACCATTTTGAATATGGACATTCTCCATTCGAAATTAAAACCATTAAAAATATTAAAATATTGCCTTGAAGCTTTTATTTAAAAATATTAATTCAAAGCACTTTTGGTATGGGAGCTATTTATTTAGCCAGTATTCAATACTAAAGTACAACCGAATTTACAGTCCTATGTCCCACCGAGGAAAATAAAAATACATACAAAATGAATATTTGATTCAAATAAGATTTGTTTGTGCCAGATTTCATGAAAGTGTGACTGGAATGAAAATGTTTCATTTTTCTTAGTATATTTGTACTCAATATCAAACGAAATTCTCAATGTCTAGATTATGCGTCATAACTACAGCTTAAACCATAATAACTGTTATATATGATTGAATTTATTTTCTTATGAAATTGACAAAAGAGAAAATTATATTTTGCCTAAACGTAAGGCACATGGTGAGAAATAACTATTTTAATCAAATGAATCAACAGGAAGGGGAAGAAAATCAAAAAACAATCAAGATACCAACAACGTTCGCGGGTTATACATGCAAATGTAAAAAACAGTTTTTTTTTTTCGAAGTAGACTGTACTTTCGTATTAAGAATTTAAATGAAAATATGAAAACATTCACTTACAACGCAAAAAAAATAAAAAAATAACATAAAATTTGTACTTAAAATAATCTTTTATTTAATGATCCCTCATTTCATACAGCTTCTGCGCTACTTTCCATTAAATTCAAAGCACCAGGTGACGTCACGTAAAGCTTTTTAAGACGAGGGAGACTACCTTATAGTCTTTGTACCATGCACCTACATAAAATAAAGCTTTAAGCTTTTCTTTCGTTAAATCTTCTGCCTCTTTTGTACAGGCAGAAGCGAATGTAGGGAGAGATCGTGATCAAAACGACAAATACATGAAGAAAGCTTCTAGAGCCTTTTCTTCTTTTTGTATCTTACTCGTGAATGCCTTTAGCTGGGAACGAATTTAGTTTCGTTCGTTACCATATCTGCTTAAATGCATAATTAGCATTTTTAAGTTACCAATGCGCTACAAATTTCCTGGGAAATAAATGCGCGGTAACTTGAGCGATTTGTTTGTCGCGAATTGAGATAATTTATGCCGTTTAGGCGAATTTAGTTATATCCGTTTGATGCAACTGAAATAATTTCTCAATGATTCAAGATTCATTTTAATAATTATATGCGATTTGTATGAATTATGTTATTTTATATAAGGTGCCATTATGGCCATTCTTAGGTACATAACACTACGAAGGAAAACACGTTACCAATCGGTGTCCGAACAGCGACACGAAGATAACACGTTACAAATTAATGATATTTTTTGAACCGAAAAACATTCTAACTTTATTTTAAATATTAACATCTATTGGTTAAAACATTTTATGTTGATTAATTAAGGTGAACTGAAAATTATATGTTTTGTTTTTCCTTTTATAAAATTTTGAACTAGTGGGGTAGGTCCAGATTCTGGGTGTCGGATCATTGGTGCGACCCTTGAGGTCCACACGAACAACTTCCCAGTTAATTACAATTCAATTGTTATTAACAATATTCAATTATTATTAAAAATATTAAATTGTTAATAGCGATAAATTTCATGATCATAGTACAAACGAGTAAGTGAAAACTCAATAAAATTCATATTATTCGGTTTATCGTTTTATTTATCATTAATATCAACTATTTATGGTTTTTTACCATTTTTTTAATGTTACAAAAAACTATAAAAGTTCTGGATAAAAATATCTGTTATTTTTTTAAAGTATCCAGTTCTATCAGAACTAATTTGTTGATCAGATGAATCTTTTTCAAAAAAAAACTTTCGCCCACTTTTATGTCATTTAAAAATACTTAAAAAATTTATATTTTAAATTTATAAATTAATAAAGTAATGAATTCAATTTATCATAATAATTTCGTTGTAATTAGATGCAAAATTTTTTTTAAAAAATTATTCCGTTATTTATTAATTTGAAATAGTTATAAACAATTTATAATTGATATAAACAATTCTTAATTGTTATAGACCATTTGTAATTGATATAAACAAGGTTTATTCATAAAAGAAATTTTTTGTGGTAAAAAAAATTTCAATTGTTTATAAGAATTTTTCAGTGTTTATAACAATTTTCAATCGCTATGAACAATCTTCAATTTTGTATTCAATTTCCAATTTTCATAATCAATTTTCAACCAGGTAAAACTATTTTTTATGATTATAAATTTATTATTGTTATAAACAATTATTAATTTTTATAAACAATTTTTCATCATTATAAACAATTTATGTTCATAATAAATTGTCATTATCTGACTTTTTGACGTCCCGATCGTCATCAGAACAAATTATATCGAAGAAATCCTTTTCAAGAAAGTCTAAAATCAACTTTTTTTTCAGTTTTTTTGTTTAAACAAAAAAACGGCTGAACCAAAATTGATTAAATTTCTTTCAGCTCTTATTGACAATAATACGCTTCGAATGGCACCATAGCGAAGTCGTTACCATTTTTTGTTCGCGAGATTTCGTTGTCGAAAAAAGTGGGTCCGAACGTACACACACACACACACACGCACACACACACACACACACACACACACACACACACACACACACACACACACAACCACACACACATGTGTGTTCAAAAACATGCGTAAAACACTGACTTTGAAATGTAAAAAAATTTTAAAACTAAAAATTTTTAAAATCGGGCCCATTACAATAACTTCCCTATAGGTGGGAAGCTAATAATGAAAGGATTGCTGAGTTTAGCAATGAAATTTTTTAGCAAGGTGTTTACTTGGGGTGAAGTGTGGCCAACTTCAGTTGAGTCGCAACAATGTCACCCTCGTTAATCGTTGAAGTGCAGAGTAGTTATTTAACATATCCCAGGCACGCCTTCTAACATCATTAGCCGTACCAACTAGAATTATAGTTCGCTAAAATATCTACGTCTGGATCTAAAGTGATGTCTGTAGTGTTGGTCTCCTCCGATAATGGATTCTTTGGCCCATGCCACCATAACCAATAATCTCTTAAATCCGCTGGTGAAATTCCCCTTGAAGCACATTCCGCCGGGTTTTCACTTGACTTTATATGGTGGAACCAGAGAACAGCAAGCAGTCTGCTTCTTCGATCTGAAAGACCTTTCTGAACTGTGCTGCACAGAGATGCAATCTGGGTATAGTAACGCCAACTTAGTTTTAACATGGAAGAGATTAATTATTATTTCTCCATTGGGTCCGATTACTCGTGTCAATAGCTCCCGTATGGCTGGGTATTAATCGCCGTCATCTAATTCCAATTGCTTGAGTGTCAGCGTAGCCACAAATAAAGCAGGTGCCGTTCAAAACGTCGCCGTCAACAATTGTTACTTTTTTATTGGTTCGTTCATAGTTAAGCGCCAGTAAATAGTTTGGTACCTGCTGTCTGAATCACATATCATTATCTGCCTGTACATTTTTGCGATATCGGCGCATATACAGATACGACGCAATGGAAATTTCAACAATAGCCTCACTAAATCTGGTTGAATAACTGCGCCTAACATTAGAATTTGATTTAAAGATAGTCCACTGGTGGATTTGCACGAAGCATCGAAAACCACCTTTAATTTAGTGGTGGTACTATCCGGCTTCAAGACGGCATGTTGTGGCAGATAATGACGTTGAACCTCACCTTGACCTACCGCAGTAACATCTATCTTTCGCATATGTCCCAAAGCTATATATTCCTTCATGGACTCGGAATAATCACATCTTAGTTCAGCTTCACGGCCCAATCTTCTTTTTAAAGCCTTTAATCTAGACAGCTTTTAATCTAGACAGCCTTTATTTCATCCGGTTTCGAGCCGCACTCTTCTATTTCCCAAAACCGTATTGATATCCTTCGTGCCATGATGAACTAAAGCTTTCATCTTTTGCTCCGCTATACGCCTGACAACGATTCATCCAAATACCGTATTGCGTGCTATAAGTCCATTAATAACTTTCTCGCCATCTCTCACGCATTCCAAAAAAATGTCCGCCCTTCCGGATCCGGATCCGGATCGGATGTTTGCAAATTCCCGAATGAAGATACATCAATCTCTTGAACTGGTAGTTG
Source organism: Leptarthrus brevirostris (assembly GCA_964036015.1). Taxonomy (NCBI): domain Eukaryota; kingdom Metazoa; phylum Arthropoda; class Insecta; order Diptera; family Asilidae; genus Leptarthrus; species Leptarthrus brevirostris. The sequence goes on from OZ038373.1 coordinate 29,716,530, forward strand.
ACAAGTAATTTAATTCAATATTAACTGAAAGACCTCATATATAGTTGGATTGAGTCTCAACCCTATCTTTATGATTACGTCACCTCAGGAAACTTTCACTGCATGGTTGCTGGTAATGCCGCTAATGACGGCTCTTGAATTCCTTCTTTTCAATCCTAAGCCTTGAATACATCTCTCCGTCATCAAAGATTTCTGAGACTAACCAATCCGCCGTTAATTGATAATTCCGTTTGTGGCTTTCCAACTTCGACCTGTCTTTCATTCTTATCTCTGAAATAGGACTCTTTAGCTTCGAAGTGCAGGAAGGCTTCATGGCGAACCTTACATTTTTTACATAATGAAGCCTTGCATTGCTTCGGTCGTAACATTATATAATCTTTTTCGACCACCTAAAAATGTTTGAGCTAAGGTTGGTTGTTCCATTATGGAGCGAATATGCAATTCGATTATTAGTCTCTTCTTGTCGTATCTGGAATGCAAATCCTCCCAAGCAATAGTATAATTTGCCTCCGCAATTGCTAAGTGATTTACCGCAGATGAAGCTTCCTCCTTTAGCAAACCCTTCAAATACCGAAGTTTTTTTACTCCAGATAGCTTATCATTATCGTGGACTAGTGTCTACAATACACCACGAAATCCTATACAATCACGGAAACTTCCCCCGAATGTTAATAGTTCAATAGTTGGCAATTTAATGTTAGTGCGCCACTGATTTTCGTTAAAAGTTTCATTAGCCCCTTTAACTGACGTCTTTTCATTTGGAATTACTGCTGCTGTAAATTTTTCTACCAAAGCACTCATCCTAGTTTGATGGTCAATTAAAGCCTTGATTAATATTTCTAGACGGCCTTCATCCGCGTTCATACCTTGATGCTCTTCGAGCTCTAATTTTAAAATTATTCTTCTAAATTGAATTTAAAATTGAAGAAATTTCTCTACGGCTTCCACTGGTGTCGCCGCCTCTGTTATTAACTCCGCTCCCGTCATCAAATCTTCGATCTCCGACTGAACATCCTTAAATTCAGATGTGTAATGTTCCAATCTCCGTAATTTTATTTACAAAGGCCTCCAACTTGGTCAGCTGGGCTTTAATCGTGGCTCTTTTTCTCCTTTTCGTAAATAAAATAAATTAAGCTAACGCGCTCGTTATTAAATCTATCGTCGATAAAATTACAACGAACTAATTGTCTTACACTTTTTGTACAAGCAGACAACCGTACCGAAGAATAAAAAACATAAACCGCCACAATTTGCAAACCCAATTTGCAATTTTGCTTACCCTTTTAATTTAATCCGCGAAATATCGTTCGGCACAATAACGCTCTAATAAGGTCCCTGCTCGGGCGCCAATGTTCGGGATCGGTTAGATTAGGACAAACTAACAAAAGATAACCGCTCTAATAAGGTCCCTGCTCGGGCGTACGAGCTTTACAAGGATTTCTGTCTTGTGACTGATTGGGTAGTATTTAAGAAACAAAAACTAACATGAGTTGCTGCGATGATGCAGAGATATTAGCTTTAGAACAAGGCAGTACAATGGTTTGTCAAAACACCGATTGTGAATATGTAGAATTGTCTCCGACAGCGACCATTCCTCAAAACGAAATTTGAAAAAAGCACCACACCACCTGCATCTCAGTGCACGTGATAGAAATGACTTCTTTTGCGGGTTCTTTGAAAGAGAGTGTTCGATTTCTCACCTCAAAAGGACTTTACTAAGAACGACAGAATCTTAATTTTACTTTCAGAAGTTCACAGTTCACAGTTTTTCAATTAAAGTCACTCAAATAATACGACACTCTTTAAGTTTTATTTTTATTTTATTTCACTTATAAACTTCAATTTATGCAATTCGAGTTCAATTTAATTTAATTTTGTTCAGTACACCACTTCATCACTTTAGTTTTTGGATTTCAAATTTTGGATAATTGATTTCAAGTACAAAAATAACTTCCACCGCGATTCCCAATGATTAAAACCGCGTTCGTTGCTGCCTGGATTTCTACTGAAACATCTTGTTCGATAAAACCATTTTCTACCTTATTTTTTTTCCATATATGGAAGAATTCGAATCCTAAATTTCAAAACATTTCCTTTTTTGGTAATAATTTTTGAATATTTTCCCTTTTTTATATCTATCTCGATTGGTAATATTACATGTTTCATTCAACTAATTTTTATATCAACTTGATCTGATCCAAACTCTACAAAGTTAACGACGAATAGGAGAAAGGGAAAACGAAATGACTAGTCGTGTGTAGTGCACTGTGATTAAATTCAGGCAAGTAAATTATTGAAAGTTAACAAAAATTCTCGTGATTATGTGTTCTGTGTTTTCGTGAAAATTAACATTGACAATATTGACGTGTACGTATTACCCTGTCTATTTTACAAGATTTATTTAACCTATCTAACCTAACCTATAAATTTCATTCTTTCATGCTTCCATCAAAAAGCACCTTTGGACGATGACCAGTAATAATACTTCAGCAGTTGGACTTCAGATAAGTATTGATTACATCTCTTTGATTTTGATTCTTTGTGTTGTTTTGTTTTATATATGGCGTTCTCCATGAAGATGTCATTGCATCCCGGACATTCTCCCCGCCTTGGGACCGTAGGTCGCAATGTTATTGACCTTGCCGATTGTTATCATCAGAAGTTTCAGTTAACATGAATTCGTTCATTTCAGATGTGATTGTTTACCTCTCAGCAGTTGAATTTGTGTTTGCTGAAAATATAAATAAATAGGAATGGCAGCAAGGGAAAACAAGGTGATTCGAGTGTGGGACAATTTGGAGTGCGATATTGATTAATCTTTTGTTTTTATGTTGAGTGTAAATTTTTATTTTAGTTTGTGTTTTGAAATTTGCAAAGATAAATTTTACGCGGTTAATTCTCGGTTTTCGACATTCGCGCCTTGAGTTTCGTGCCTTGAGTTTCGTGTATGTTGTTTCCGACTGGTTCAATTAGCAATCGGCAAATTTTTGTCACGGGTCTCTTGAAAATAGAGTTTTTTGTCTTCACTGTAACTACTCTTACTAATTCGTCACTACCTGGATGAGTCTTTATGATTTTACCGAGAAGCCATCGCGACGGTGGAAGATTTTCCTCCTTCAAAAGCACCAATTCGCCGATTTGAAGATTTCGTTGCTTCTGCATCCATTTGGGGCGTGAATTTAAGCAGGCTCCGATTTGGGTTAATGTTGCAGTTCCAAGGCCAGGATTCTCATCATAAGTTGTGAACCACCATGCAGGGTTTCCTTATGGATTTTATCCAGTATGAGCTTCGTCACGTGACTTTTGTCCGGCAGAATAATTGGGTGTTTTTCTTCGAAAGTAAGATCTGAGTATTGAAGTCTTCCACCCACTCTTAAAAGTCTGTCTGAATGTAGGAAAGGCGTCAATCTAATCAAGCGGCTGCTAGTTTTTATGTTATGATGGCATTTTAAGGCCTTGATCTCCTCTGAAAATTGCTCAGTTTGTACCTTCCTTATCAATAACATGAGCGCCTCGTTTGTTTCCTTTGCTTTAATGAATCCTTTCTCTTTTGACTTGAAGCGATAACAGTATGCTATAATTCTGAGAAGTTTGGTTAGAGATGAATTTTTTTCTTCTATGCTTTCGGAAAGTATTTGCATGCAGGTTATTGTTGTCGTCTTAGCTTCCAAATGTGTGCTTGGCAGGTCTTTTCGATTAGGCCACACTATCTTTGGCATGCTCAACCATGTAGGCCCATTCCACCATAAGATGTTATTCCTTAAGTCAGCTGGTAGCAGTCCTCTTGTTGCACAGTCTGCCGGGTTATCCTTTGATGATACGTTCCTCCACTTGACTGAATCGGATAATTCATCGATATGGGATATCCTATTAGCAACGAACGCTTTCCACTTGCATGGGTGACCCTTTATCCATGCCAAAACAATCTCCGAATTTTAGAAGTTTTGCCAGAACCACTGCACCGCATAGTTCCAATCGAGGCAACGACACCGTTTTGATTGGTGCCAACCACCTTTTTTTCGCCTCCAGTATAGCTGAGCTGCTTTCCTGTTACCATGTGAGTCTGTACCACAAATGTATGTAACTGCTGCATATGCCATCATGGAGGCATCACAAAAACCATGGATTTCGATGGCAGTGCAGGTGTCTGAAAAATTTATCCATCTGGGAAGTTTAATTGTATCGAGATTAAGTAATTTTTCTCTAAATGTTATCCATTCTCTTTCGAGTTTTTGCAGCATATCTTCATCCCAATCCAGTTTTTCTAGCCAAAGTTTTTGAATGAATATTTTAGCCATTATAATACTTGGTGCTGCCCAACCTAAGGGGTCAAATAGCTTAGCCACATCAGACAATATTGTACGTTTCGGGCATTTTCCTTTCTGTTCACCCAGCCTTAACGAATAGCACATTTTGTCGCTAGACGTATTCCAGTAAAGTCTTTTCCTGATGTTCTTTAGGGACTTTATTAAGAAGCTGTGAACAGTTTGATGCCCATTTTCGGTGGTAGAAGCCTCCGGATTTTAGAAGTCTTATTAACTGCCCTTGCTTTTCGATGGCCGATTCCGCAGTAACTGCTCCCGAAAGCAAATCATCCACGTAAAACTCCCTTAACGCCGACTCTGAACCAATGGGATATGTCTTACTTTCATCTAAAGGTAATTGCTGTAGAACGCGGGTGGCTAGGCAGGGATCGCTTTTCGTTCCGAATGTTACTGTGAGTAACTTATAATCTTTGACTGGTTCCTTCGTTTATTCGCGCCAAACAATGCGTTGGAATTCTGTATGTTCTGGTTTTAGACGTATTTGGAGATACATCTTTTCTTCTCTTATATTAAGGATGGTGGTGACGCCGCCCTTATTCAAAAGGACTTAGATACGTTTCTGGCGTGGTGCGAGCATAACGGCTTACACCTCAATTTTGAGAAATGCGAAGCTATGACTTTCTCCAGGAGCCCTAATTCTCAAGGTTTTGATTACAACTTTGCGATGAATGGTCTCCGTCGCGTGCTGTCCGTAACTGACCTTGGGGTAAAGCTTGATAGGAAGCTTGACTTTACTCTGCATATTAACTATATCGTGTCTAGGGGCAGTTTAATCTTGGGCTTTGTTAAGCGATGGTCTAGAGAGTTCTCGGATATACCAACATTAATGCATTTGTACTGCTCCTTAGTTAGACCTATTCTTGAGTATGCATCTCAGGTCTGGTCGCCCTACTATGCTGTTCATTCCAAGCGTATCGAATCGGTGCAGCGTAATTTTCTTAGATTTGCGCTAAGAGGGCTCCCATGGGACGATCCACTTAGACTCCCGCCCTACACCGACCGCCTCCAGTTGCTCGATTTGCCCTCGCTTGAGAAAAGGCACAAAGTCGCTGACTTGGTGTTTATTCACCAGGTCTTGAACTCTAATATAGACTCAAGTTCGCTTGTTAGCAGGGTTTTCTTCAAACAGTCCCAACATAACCTTCGAAGACCGCCTTTGTTGCATGTTGAACCATCCAGATCAAATTACGGCATGCATGAACCAATGAATCGTTTATGTAGGGCTGTTAATTCTTGTCCTAATTTTGATTTAACTCTTAGTAAGGTGTTGTTTAAGAACTATCTATTTTCTGTGCTCCCGTGACTCTCTGTTTGTATGTTGTGTTGCTGAGTTTCCTTGTTTTGTTTGTGCTGCTTTCTTTTTGTTTGAAATGCCTTTGAAAGCGAAATGTAGTATGTAAGCGGCACGATTTCTAGGGTAACTTTTGACTAAGGTTTTGCTTAAACGCTCTCTGTTGTCTTGGCACCCCTTTTGTAGTGTTTGGGAGTGTTTTTTTTTCTCTTTTTTTGTTTACTCATACTTTATTGCATGCATGCATGGGTTATGGGAGCCTCATTCACCTCAATATATGTTATATTCTGGTGAACAGGTCAAGTGATTCCAGGCCCCTGCCTGCGAAGTGCGCCTTCTGAGTTAGAAGGGTTAATTCTATTATATATCGGCCGTAAACGCGATCTGATACTTCCTCCAACGTAGTAATAAACAAGCCAACTCATCTTGAATCGTGGGGCCTTTAAGTAAAACATCATTCAGCGATGTACCATTTGAAGTCTTCGCCGATGCGTCAAAGACAACTCTAAGCTTTGTCGTTGTACTGCCGTTCTTGATTACAGGATGATGAGGTCAATATGCGTAGTTCTATGTACTCTCGTAAGCACTTCTTGTATTTCAATTCTAGATCGGCATTTCTTTTAAAGCGAGTTTCTATTTGAATTAATCTAAAGATAGCTGTTGTTCGGGATTTTCCTAAGGGTTGGGTTCCATTTGGCTCTTGAAAGGGAAGAGCAACTGCGTACCGACCATCTTTTATACGCCTGTAAGTGTCGACAGATATTTCTTCGCATCGTTGTTCCTCTTTATTTGATATCTTTTCCAATTTCAGCTCCTCCAACTCCAAAAAACGTATAAGTTGGTTGTTCAGGTCATCAACAATGTGAAAATTGTTCACCGTTTTCTCCATTATATGACCACTGATAGCCTCTCCGGACAGAATCCATCCGAATAAAGTGTTCTGTACTATAGGTAAGCCACTGACATGTATTAATCTGGACTGACTTATAAGCTATCTCATATGGGTACAATTTTACTTTCAGTGGAGGGAAACAATTTTTAATTTCCAACGTTTACTGTGAATTTGCAGCCATTCAGAGTAGAATAAAATAACCAAATATAAACGAAGAGACATATTTAATTTTAATCTTCTATATTGTTGTAAGGAAAATGTAAAAATCATTGGAATAAAATTTATAAATAAAAGGTTCTTTTAGTCTGGATAATGCTTACCCAGAAAGAGATGTAAGATGATTGTGAATATTGTCATCTATTTCTATTGCCTGCATTTAGGAGACCTTCTTCTTGATTATGACGTCAATACAGAGCTAAGTTAGAGCTACGAACATATAAAAGATAATGTTCAAAGTGGGTCTTTAGCGCGAATATTTAAACCGTAGTAGGCAAACATTTTTAGTAGCGTAGTTTGATTAATATTTAAAGTATTTAACCGTGTTTAATTACTGTGCTGCATTGCAATATGCCTTCAAGACGGTGTGTAGTTAAAGATTGCTTTGGTAAAAAGGGGCTAGTTATAGCTGGGAAGCCTGTTATTATGTTCAGGTAAAGGTGGAAAGTTTTATTTGGAGTTCTTTTAATTAGAATATTTTGTGTGAGTGAGCTTAATAATATAATAATATTTAAGGTTTCCAAAGAACGACAACATTTTAAGAAAATGGTGTGATATGCTAAAAATAAAATGTGAATTCGTGAAACGTTACAACTCTCCATATCTGTGCAGCATGCATTTTGATGAGGCTTATTTAAGTCGAGGAAATCGAGTAAAACTTTTAAAGGATGCAGTTCCTATGGAAATTGAATTTGGATGTGGCTTAGAGGTACTTATTTATGGTTTTAGTTTTTGGTGGTGGAATCACTTTGTAAAAAGTGTTGCTTTTATGATCCTTTATAGAATGCATGAGTATGTATGTAGTTGCTTAATAGTTATAATTTCCAATATTGCGAGTCTGACTTTGTTATTCTTTTTTTACATTATAATTTGTCTACTTAACGTGGCGTATAAATTATTTCAGACTCGCATAACATAACTATTCTTATCCCGCCTATGTTTTTAAATTTTCCGCAAAGGGGAAACATCTTTTTATAATACAGTAAGTTATAATTTACTATCTTTAATTTTAAGCAATACGAGGAAACAGTTGAATCCGATTCAAATTTCGAAGAAGTATTGAGTGATGATGATAAGATTAAGGTAGATTTAAAAGTAGCTGAAAATCGAGGGGAATCCCAGGAGCATTTTAATATCGCGCATAGTAGCTCATTGGACATCTCTCGTGAAACTGAACACATGTCTAATATTGCGCAATTACCTGTCCAAAGGTCCTGCTCTACAAAAATAGAATATGGGGTTTCCTACAGTAAATATAAAAGAGCAGTTGCAGCAAAAAGAAATATTCTCCATAATCTGCGACGAAAAGTAGTACGGAAAAACATTAATTAATAGTTTAAATAGTATGTTAATAGTTCTTAAGAAAAAAAAATGATAAGTAACGTTAATTTTAATCGTCTTAAGGAAATTGGGATGGACATACCAAATGCGATTTTCAAAAGAATGTTGAAGAAGGGCGCAAACGTATATTGCGAAGAATTAAAAATATTTGCGACCACTCTGCATTTTTACTCGCCGAAAGCGTATGAGTATGTGAGAAATATATTTTGCAAAGCATTGCCTCATACATCTACAATTCGAAGGTGGTACTGCAGTGTCGATTGTGAGCCTGGATTTTGCCAGGAAGCGTTCAACACACTCGCCTCCAAAGTAAACACTATGAGGTCCGACAACAAATCCTGCATATGCACCTTAGTAGTAGATGAAATGGCAATTAAGAAATATGTAGAATTGGTGCACAGTAAAGTTAGAGGGTTTGTATATTTAGGATTACCAACTGCGAATGAAGACGCAGACCAAGCTACAGAAGCGTATGTATTATGGTGGTTTCTGCAAACAGCCATTGGAAAATTCCAATTGCCTACTTTTTAATACATACCTTAACTGCACAGGAACGAGCTAATTTAGTATTAGAGGCAATTAGTAGATTGCAACCAATAGGAGTTCGGGTGGTCTGCCTAACCTGCGATGGACCCACCTATAATAAAAGCATGTTTCGGTTGCTAGGTAGTGTTATTGACTTACCCTCACCGAAACCATATTTTAATACAGAGACACACCCAGACCAACCAATATGTACAATGCTGGATGCGTGTCATTGTATTAAGCTAGTGAGAAATCACTTGGCTTCTTCTGAATATTTCATTTCCGATAAGGGCAAAGTTTCTTGGGCATATGTTAGTAGTTTGCACAATTTACAGGAAAAAGAATGCATTAAAATGGGCAATAAATTGAGTAAATTGCATATTCAATGGGAAAATAACAAGATGAAGGTAAAATTTGCTACACAGACATTAAGTTCTAGTGTAGCCGATTCCATTGAATTTTGTGACAGGGAATTAAACCTTTCCAATTTTAAAGGAAGTGAAGCCACTGTTGAATTTATTCGCTTAATGGACACTGCATTCGATATCCTAAATTCACGGCATCCCTTTGCAAAAGGTTCCAAGGCTGCCATAAGCCCACGGAATTATAAGGGTATATTTTAAAACTAAAAAATAATTTACAAAAACTCATTTATAAATCTAGAATAGGCACAGGATTTCAAGGAATTTATATAGGACTTGAAATTATCAAAATTTTGTACTCAAATTTATATGTAACTACACATAATCTTAAGTACATTTTAACGTACAAAATGAGTCAGGACCACTTGGAAAATCAGGCTGGAACAACAATCCTACTGCCAGATAATTTATTTCTTCTTTTAAAAGTTTGCTTTCACATGCTCAAATCAAAAGTTCTGGGGGGAATAGTGAAGAGTTGGAAGCATGTAGTCTCCTTAAAGTTTCTTCTAGTACTGTACATTTAAAAAGTAATAATTTAAATATGATACTTGACAGCACAGATAATTTATTTCCGGAAGTAGAGGAGGATGACGAAGAAATTCCTTTTATATTTGACGCCTTTTCAAATTTGTCAGAATTTCAAGTCAATGCTGTTGGATATATCAGCGGTTATGTTGTGAAATTGGTTACAAAAATAATTAAATGTACCAATTGTATTGATGCATTATTTGCCGAAAAAGCTGGTGCAGCAGCTGGTGTAAATAATTTCATATTTAAGAAAACGAGAGGTGGCCTTATTCTACTGTCAGCAGATGTAACTAATATTTGCTTACAAACTGAAAAAGCGTTTCGCGTGATTATGGAGACATCTAAGTTTAATAAGAGCACAAAGGATATCCCAGAAAGAATCGCCCTTGAAGTTACTAGAAAGCTAACATTTACAGATATTTTTCCTTCCTTAAATGAACACATTAAGGAACTATAGTAAGATAATAATCATATTTATAAATTAATTAAGACTATTTCATATGCATATACTAAAATTAAGCTCAGTTACGTATTTCGTCAAACAAATTTGCAAAACAATTATCTTATAAGGTCTAGACTATCCAGATATATAATTTTTAGTGCCTTTGAATTTCTTTTTATTATTCGTATATTTTTATTCTTTATCGTTATTGGTATGTCCAATTAGATTCTAGTTATTTACATTTAATACGCTATCTTACTCGAATAATTTTTTTTTTATAAAAGGAATCAGTTTATTTCACTTTTTACTTTCCTAACGACTGGCACCGCGACGTGGTAGGAGCGCCGAGTAGTCCATAGGATCCCCAGTGAAAAACTGGCCTGAGTAATGGATGAAACCAAGATCAGTCTAAAACATACCTAATTAAATAAGCATTCGGTATTGTTCATCGCATTGTAAAATAACAATATAGCTGTAATATTAATTATGAATAATATATGCTGAACTAACTGAAACAAATGTTCACAAAATAGTAACAATTATTCTTAGGAAAACACGTAATTACATGACTAAAAGTCTTATAATTACATGATTATACTCTCTTTTTAAATAGAAACATTTCATTTAAAATAATGTATGTATATTATTTATTATGTTCAGAACTACTATTCTCAATAAACAATTTATATAACATGAGCCGCTTTACTTACCTATATATCAAAATTAAATTATTAAAGCACTCGAAAATACTAAACCGATTTACTGTTAACAGCGGATAACATCGCAGGGAAGAAAAGAAAAAATCTAAGCAAAAGATATTTTATTGTATTTGATTTGAAAAAGAAATGATGAAATAATACAAAGCAAATTATGTTAAAAATAATTATTAACTTGACAAAAAGTAAACTAAAAACATAATTACGAAGACACTTCGAAGCGTCGTTCTCACTTTTTGTGTATGCATCTCCTACCGTATTGCTGAAAATATGTACTTTTTGGGTTAGTCTTATAATAAATAACTCGTCACCTTTTTTATCCAATGCACGTCAAAATTTTTCATTCATTAGATGATTCTGATGCAGTGATTCCTTTATCAATGTTCCAGTTGACTAGTGGCATACTTGAAGACCATTTATCGTCAAAAATGTCCTCATCACAACAAACACATGAAATAAATAAAAATGTTGCAACAATTTAACTATGAAAATAATTTCGTAAAGTTCTTTCTTACCAAACAGTGAAGATGAAAATTATCCAAGCATTGGCTTAATTAGTTCCATGCGATTCCTTTCGATTTAGGGTACTTGATCAAAATTGTTATGTATATGAGCTTCCAAGATAACATTTTGTCTCCCTTGTAAATTAACTTCTGCAGAATTGTCTGAAATTTTTAAATTTTAATTCATTTTGAAATGAAATTTATAAATTCTCTTACCAAGCAGATAGGTGGATTTCAGGAAGTATCTAACAATATAAACAAATAATTCTTTTAGCCACTGCACCTGCACGTTTCTAACACTTCCATATGACGTGTAAAATATCGAAACTAAATTTTAATTACGAATTATTTAGTTTTACCGTCTGAATAACTTAATTATTGAACTAAACAAAATTACATGTTACCGGATTTAAGAAACTTCAGGCAACATGTCAATCACTTGTCAAAACTAGCAAAGTTCTCAGCTCCGAAAAATTTACACTGAACTTAGTAGCAATTATGAAAATCGGGTTTAACTTCATTGTCAAAAAAGATGCTTACACAGAAAGAGACAACTAGCGAAAAGTGATACCATTTTCTACAAGAAATTTCAGGGCACCAGTCACTCCAGTAATATATATCTCAGTGAGGTAAGCCTGTGCCTCCTTTAATAAGTCCATCTTGAATAATTTTTGAGTATACGTTAGCACCCACCGTGCAGGTGGTTCCAATCATTCGTTATAATTCGTCGAGACGGCAAGAGATGTGTAAGCCTATTTAAAACTAACCCAGTAGCCTCAATTGTAATTGCATCATTAACTCGGGGCTTTATGATGAGATGCACCCTCGCTTTGACTTGACCAGCATTTGTTTGACCTACACCAAATATGTCAGCTCTAACAGTCTCTTTAGGTAACCGCAGATCTTGAATTATTGTTTCGGACACAAAGGACGCCTGCGATCCCTGATCGATTAAGGCTCGAACAATTTGTTCTCTTCACGACGGCGCAATTATTTGAACTAAAGCAGTGTTGTCTATAACTTGAAAGTAACGCAAAAGGTTTTCTGCTTCACCCCCCCAAATGTAGCTTCAGATATTGTAATTTTTGTACATTAGATAGCGACTCATTCTCGTGTACCAAAGTTTTAAACAAATCATGGAAGGCGGGCCATCTTTTATAATCACCATAAATTGTTCGACCATTCTCTACCTTATTTTCATTTCAACATTCCAGAAAATTGTCATATATGGAAGAATTCGAATCCTAAAGTTCAAAACACTTCCTTTTTGGTAATAATTTTTGAATATTTCCCCTTTTTTATATCTATCTCGATTGGTAATATTACATGTTTCATTCAACTAATTTTTATAGCAACTTGATCTGATCCAAACTCTACAAAGTTAACGACGAATAGGAGAAAGGCAAAACGAAATGACTAGTCGTGTGTAGTGCACTGTGATTAAATTCAGGCAAGTAAATTATTGAAAGTTAACAAAAATTCTCGTGATTATGTGTTCTGTGTTTTCGTGAAAATTAACATTGACAATATTGACGTGTACGTATTACCCTGTCTATTTTACAAGATTTATTTAACCTATCTAACCTAACCTATAAATTTCATTCTTTCAGCTTCCATCAAAAAGCACCTTTGGACGATGACCAGTAATAATACTTCAGCAGTTGGACTTCAGATAAGTATTGATTTCATCTCTTTGATTTTAATTCTTTGTGTTGTTTTGTTTTAGATATGGCGTTCTCCATGAAGATATCATTGCATCCCGAACAGAGAGTATTTAAAAAGGTACAGAGTATTTAAAGGTTTTTTATTATGAAAATAAGAAGACTTTAAGTACAATATCAACGATAATTTATTTATTGGATTTCCAGACGTTTTTCCTTGAGATATTAGAGCTAATTGTAGAATTTTGCTCTAGGTCAGTTGCAATTCTTTAGATTTACCTGGTTTAAGTTGTTTTCTTTAATTCTGATGCCTTACGTTGATTGATGAATTGATTTATTGACGTGTAATTTCCGCTCGTTGAAACTGAATCAATTTTACTATCCTACGTGTTGATAAACTTCTAATTACTTCCGCCCGTAAAGAAATTAAAAGACTTGACAAATTTGCTATATAAATTTATTGCGATAAATCGGAAAGCAAGTTAACAGTTGGATGGTCAAAAAGAAAGAGAGAGCTGGTACACCTGCCCTATATAAACAAATTACGAAGAATTATGTGTTATACATAACGGATAATATTTTGTTATTTACTTAAACAATATTCAGAAGGCAAGTGTTGCCGGTATTAACTTCATTGCGTGTGTTTACAATATCTATCTATCATTTGGAAAAGAAGAAGAACGCGTCATGAGTGAATAAGTCACTGTCAATGTGCTGCCGGTTTTTTTGCTTTTTTAACTAGTTTGAGCGGTTTTCTTCTTAAATTAATATATTTACCTGTTTATTTACTGCGCCAGCTGTATTAGTTGCGACAAATTTCACCCGGGGAGGTGGTTCCAATCATTCGTTATAATTCGTCGAGACGGCAAGAGATGTGTAAGCCTATTTAAAACTAACCCAGTAGCCTCAATTGTAATTGCATCATTAACTCGGGGCTTTATGATGAGATGCACCCTCGCTTTGACTTGACCAGCATTTGTTTGACCTACACCAAATATGTCAGCTCTAACAGTCTCTTTAGGTAACCGCAGATCTTGAATTATTGTTTCGGACACAAAGGACGCCTGCGATCCCTGATCGATTAAGGCTCGAACAATTTGTTCTCTTCACGACGGCGCAATTATTTGAACTAAAGCAGTGTTGTCTATAACTTGAAAGTAACGCAAAAGGTTTTCTGCTTCACCCCCCCAAATGTAGCTTCAGATATTGTAATTTTTGTACATTAGATAGCGACTCATTCTCGTGTACCAAAGTTTTAAACAAATCATGGAAGGCGGGCCATCTTTTATAATCACCATAAATTGTTCGACCATTCTCTACCTTATTTTCATTTCAACATTCCAGAAAATTGTCATATATGGAAGAATTCGAATCCTAAAGTTCAAAACACTTCCTTTTTGGTAATAATTTTTGAATATTTCCCCTTTTTTATATCTATCTCGATTGGTAATATTACATGTTTCATTCAACTAATTTTTATAGCAACTTGATCTGATCCAAACTCTACAAAGTTAACGACGAATAGGAGAAAGGCAAAACGAAATGACTAGTCGTGTGTAGTGCACTGTGATTAAATTCAGGCAAGTAAATTATTGAAAGTTAACAAAAATTCTCGTGATTATGTGTTCTGTGTTTTCGTGAAAATTAACATTGACAATATTGACGTGTACGTATTACCCTGTCTATTTTACAAGATTTATTTAACCTATCTAACCTAACCTATAAATTTCATTCTTTCAGCTTCCATCAAAAAGCACCTTTGGACGATGACCAGTAATAATACTTCAGCAGTTGGACTTCAGATAAGTATTGATTTCATCTCTTTGATTTTAATTCTTTGTGTTGTTTTGTTTTAGATATGGCGTTCTCCATGAAGATATCATTGCATCCCGAACAGAGAGTATTTAAAAAGGTACAGAGTATTTAAAGGTTTTTTATTATGAAAATAAGAAGACTTTAAGTACAATATCAACGATAATTTATTTATTGGATTTCCAGACGTTTTTCCTTGAGATATTAGAGCTAATTGTAGAATTTTGCTCTAGGTCAGTTGCAATTCTTTAGATTTACCTGGTTTAAGTTGTTTTCTTTAATTCTGATGCCTTACGTTGATTGATGAATTGATTTATTGACGTGTAATTTCCGCTCGTTGAAACTGAATCAATTTTACTATCCTACGTGTTGATAAACTTCTAATTACTTCCGCCCGTAAAGAAATTAAAAGACTTGACAAATTTGCTATATAAATTTATTGCGATAAATCGGAAAGCAAGTTAACAGTTGGATGGTCAAAAAGAAAGAGAGAGCTGGTACACCTGCCCTATATAAACAAATTACGAAGAATTATGTGTTATACATAACGGATAATATTTTGTTATTTACTTAAACAATATTCAGAAGGCAAGTGTTGCCGGTATTAACTTCATTGCGTGTGTTTACAATATCTATCTATCATTTGGAAAAGAAGAAGAACGCGTCATGAGTGAATAAGTCACTGTCAATGTGCTGCCGGTTTTTTTGCTTTTTTAACTAGTTTGAGCGGTTTTCTTCTTAAATTAATATATTTACCTGTTTATTTACTGCGCCAGCTGTATTAGTTGCGACAAATTTCACCCGGGGAGGCTGGATATTTACGGATCTTTGAATTGAATTTTTCTTTCACTTGTGGAAAAATGCCCTCACCAACTCGGACATCAATTGCTAAACACGGCCCGGCCACACGTAGTAAGCACACCAAAGGGAGCTCTGCTAAAATGTCAACTCCAAAAATCAATCCATCCGTCAATTACTTTCATCATTATCTGCTAGAATGGATGCGATGGAAAAATTGTTCATCAGTAAGCTGGAGGAAGTCAGAGCAATCATATCGAGGACCTGGAACACAGAATATACAAACGCTTAGCGGAGAACACCTCACTCATCGAGAAGAAATTGCAGTAGACCTGTGGTACTGTGTCGAACTTGGAAATGCGAATTGACTTCCTTGAACGTAATTTGCACTCGCAGGACATAATTTTGCACGGCATACCGAAAACAGAAAATGAGGATCTGTACAAAATCTACACTAATCTTTGTGATTCAGTAACAATTGATTCACATCCTCCACTTAAGCAGATTCTTTGCATGAACAGTCAAAATAACAACACTGTAAGTACTTCCGTTTTAATCAAATTTTGCAGCACACGCGATAGAAATATCATTTTGAAAGCGGTATCACACAAAAGTAAACAGTCCCAGCTAAGTTTACGTGACGCCGGTTTGCAGTCCAATGGGAAAATATTTGTTCACGAAAGCCTCACTTAAACGAATTACGCTATCTTCAGAGAAGCTAAAAGACTCAAACGCCGGAAAATATTACATACCGTTTTCACCAGAAATGGACAGGTCTTCATACGTCAAAGAGGTGATGCCCCCGCTGAGAAGGTACCTAGCCTTGATTATCTCCTGAAAACCGGATCACACAACAACCAGCAATGACATTAATATTAAAATTTTTCTTTTCTTTTCTTTTCCTTGTTATTACAATTATCTGTTTATGTTTACTTGAATTTAATCGACCAGTTAATTTAGTACTTGTTATTGTTTATTTTTATTCAATATCTTTCCTTATTTGCTATTTACTACATTGCTTGCTTTGTTATTTCTGCCTGCTGCTGTGTCTTTTGTTTGTTATGTATTATTTTATTTTACTTGATTATGGATAATTTAGATTCTAGTGCTTCCATCTCTGGTTGTCTGAATAACACACGGATTTTGTTGAGGATCTTATCTGAGCAACAGACTGTATTTAAGGTCTGCCATCTCAATGCGCAGAGTCTTTATCCGAAGATTGATGAATTTCGACACACCTTTGGTGGCAATTCATTAGACATTATCTGTGTCTCTGAGTCCTGGCTTAAGCCACATATTGATGATAGTTTGATCTCACTGCCTTGTTATGAGGTTTTTCGGAATGATCGTTTGGGTAGGGCTGGTGGTGGTGTTGTCATGTTTCTGAGGAGCGGCTTGCGTGGTCGTGTTGTTGCTTCATCTGGGGTAAATGCCTCAATCGAATACATACTCGTTGAAATTTGCATAGGGAACAATAGGTCTACAAGCCACCCAATGTCAATGATTTTCTTGATCTTGAGGAAGATCTTTCTTGTATCTGCCATCTATATGAACACATTATTATTGCAGGTGATTTTAACTCTAACATCTTAGTCAACAATACGTTGACGAATTCTCTACGTTCTATGCTTGGCACATTATCTCTAAGTGTCGGTAACTCATCACCCACTCACTTCACGGACGGTTCGGCTACACTTTTAGATCTTTTTATTGTGGCTGATTCTGACTCAGTTCTTTTCCATAACCAAATCGATCTTTCTGCTTTCTCTAGACATGATCTAATCTACATGACATATAACCTCGGTAACTATAGAAACTCTCCATTTTCGTTTACATACAGAGATTTTCGGGCAATTAACGTTGAGCAACTCATTTCAGATGCAGAAACGGTTGACTGAGAGCATATCTACTTATTTGGCAGTGCAGATGATCAGATTGAGTATTTTGATAATCGGGTGGAATATCTTTTTGATACACATGTTCCAGTGAGGACTAAGTTAAGCCCCGTTTCCGATGTACCCTGGCTTACTGAAATGTGACACAGCTATCGTGTTTTGAGAAACAGAGTTACTATGAAAGTTCGGAAATCCAAGGCATCGTTTTATAAATCTAAACTTGACATCAGGCTTGCAGCCAAACGGCTTTGGAATAATTTGACGAGTATTGGAATTGGTAAACGTAACAAATCCACCATTGATGAGGATCCTGATGCACTTAATGAAACATTTATAAATTTTAACACACCTTTTAATTTCTTCGGTGATCCTTGCGAATCTATAACCGGCGGTAACTTTTCTTTTGTTAATGTTAATGAGGAACAGGTTGCCACCGCAATTTTCTCCAGCAAATCTAAAGCTGCTGGCCTTGACAACATTCACCAAGATTTCATTAAAGTTATCCTGCCCATCGTTTTACGATATATTACGCATATTTTTAATACTATTATAACAACTTCCGCCTTTCCTTCTAAGTGGAAATTGGCTAAAGTTATTCCAGTTCGTAAAACCTCTCGGTCCTCCACACCTGAATACAGACCAATATCTCTTCTACCATTTTTATCAAAGGCCTTTGAGCGGATACTTTCCTTACAAATCAACGAACACCTAAAGGCTCACTCCATGTTGATTGACTTTCAATCTGGGTTCCGCGCTCAGCACAGCTGTATCACGGCCTTGCTTAAAATAACCGATGACATTCGCTGTAGTATTTCCTCGGAACTGATCACTGTCCTTATATTGCTTGACTTCTCAAAAGCATTTGATAAGGTTGACCATTATCTCTTAATAGACAAACTTTGTCGTAATTTCGGCTTTACCAGATGTGCCAGTAGGCTTATTTGGTCCTACTTAAGGGGGAGATCTCAATGTGTTCTGTGTCCGGGCTGCTTCCTGTTTCCAGTGGCGTGCCGCAGGGGTCGATACTTGGACCTTTGCTTTTTGTGTGTTTTATTAATGATCTACCTATGGTTGTTAAAAATTGTAGGTATAATATTTATGCCGATGACGTTCAAATATACCTATCCCGTCCTCTAGGGCTTGTTGATGACCTAGTAGATAAATTATGTGAGGACCTTACGGCAATATTAGGTTGGGCTAAGGGAAACAAACTTGTATTAAATGCGTCGAAATCTAATGTTATTGCTATTTACAAGCGGAACTTTGATAGTTCTTGCTTATGTTAGCATGTAAATAGGGCAGGCCAAGATGCAAAATGCAAGGATAACTGACTCTGTACAATGATTTATTTCACGAATTCATTTCTCAACTTCAAAAAAACAATTCAATATAACAATTTCTTTTTAATAATTCGAATAATTCAATATTTCAACAAAATAAAACTATAACTATAATGTAAAACTGTAAAATGTAACCGTAAAATTCAACTACTGAAAGATTTATACGAGAATAGAATATAATCCGTTAATTCTGCATTTAAAATCACCTTGTTAGTAAAAGAAATTACCACTATTAATGTGTTTTTCTTTTTCACAATTACCAAGTTGAAATTTGTGCAGAATTTTCCCCGATTATATAATAAATGAAATGATTTTTGAAATTACAAAAGAAAAGCAAATTATGAAATTACGAAGTAGGGAATGCAATTACTTGGTTAAATGGACACAAATGAAATTTGCGGAAAGAAAAAGGAATAATAAAAAATAAAAAAAAATAATAAAAAAGAAAAGAAGAACGATAATCGCGAACTACGAAAACCAAATAAGTCTTAAACCTATTTGGAACAATGGAAAAATTTGCCACTAAACTTGTGTTTTTCCACTTTATCCAAATTCAAACCTTTTGTTTCAGAGTACTACTCTGTTCAACTGCCAGAAAAATAAGAGATCGTATGCTGATTTTCTCGGCCTTTTATAGCCCTTGGAGACCTATTAGGTCGATTCCAGAAAATTCGTCAGTTTATCCATCTAACAATGTTTGCTATTTTTTCTGATTTTAGTGGATTCCTTTATAGAGAAATTATTATAATTTGCAATGAATTAATTATTGACGCAATAAATTAGTTTTTTCGTATGTAATTATTCCCTTTTATAGAAATTAAAAGGAAAATTTTACTCAATTTGACTCTAAATTGTAGTACTAGATTTCTTGTCAGTTGAGTATTATCGATAACAATTGGAGAGTTTGCATTTTATTCCACTTTGTCTTCTGTCTCTTTCTCTCCAATGGCCAATATGGACATTTATAAAAATTTCAAATTTCTTGTAATTAAATTAAATTCGCCGCGAAAAGTTATGTGTTGCTAAAAGTTCCGGCGACTGACTATTCCACTCAGGTGGTTTTGATATCGGGAACGTCAAGATAGTGTCTTTTCGCGAGTTTTTTGAAGTGCGTGACAGGTGAACTTTACCTGTAGTTTTCATTTTAGTCGGTGTTTTTATTTTATAGATTATCATCTATAAACCCTTATGAGGCATCGTGGGAGCGTTAATCATCATTCCAGCTTGAATTTTGTGCTCGAAATGGTATAATTAGTGCAGGTAAGTTTTCATGTTTACATCTGTCACTTGCAGATTTTACGTGGAAATTTTTTAGTGAACTAAATTAGAATTTAGTTAATGTTCCACTTAAAATCTGCTAACGTATCCAAATTACTAATACAACAATTTAATTAACATCCAGTAAAACATTTATGTGTAGAAAATTATTATTTTCGGTTCCCATGTTGTTGTTGTTGCCTTTTTGTTTACGTTTGTGCTTCGCGTTTGTACTGGATGTAACAATTGCTTTTAACTTGTACTTGCATTTTTGTAATAACCTTTTTTTATGCATTTTAGGTGGACCAGGACACATTCGTAGGACAGACAGATAGCCTTTTACTGCCTGTTGAGGAAGCTCAGTGTACGGAAATGTCAGGTAACTTTGTCTTATAATAAGAACTCTTTTCTTGGGGGTAAATTTGCTTTTCTTTCTTTTTCAGGTTTATTGGGATCAGGACGACGAGGAATATGTTGACTCCAATATTTCTCCCACCTCTTGAACGACCTCGTTCAACAAATTATTTTAATTTACATGTTTTAAAGTTCATTCCTTTGTAATTCAATCAAAATTCATTTTTACAAACTAACTTAATAGAACAATTATTAAATTCAACTTAACTATTTAATGTCTGTTGGCTTTCCTCGATTTCTTTTCTGGTAGTGGTGGAACACTATTCTGTTGTCGGCATAAACTCGAACTCTCACTTCGTAACGATTGGGCATGTTGACTTTGAAATCTCTGCTTCTTGATTTTTGTATTTTTCGGAAGTCGATTCTGCTTAACACATTTCGTGGAATGAAGATATCCTTGCCTTCCTTTGTGGTAAAACGCTGGATGTCGTTGTTTACTCGCATTTCAATATCGTTGATGGTTCTCGAGTGTCGCAGTCGATTCCACCTCGTGACATATTGACCGCTGATTTTGACTTCGGGATCATCACCTTCGAGTTTACGGCTCGAACTGGCTGACTGCTCTGGAATTGCTGCTGGGGCCCTTGAAGTTTCTTCCCTCCGTTGTATCCTTTCGGTACCTTTAGAGACGCGTTGAGGAACAGTATAGCGACCGAGCTCTTTGAGCAATTCAGGTGGCGGTGATGGTGGTGGTGAAAATTCGAGGGCTTCCGGATGTAGTGAGAGAAAATCGTCCCAGTCAGCTTCACTCCAGTCAAGATCACCCATATTTTTCTTCTTCTGTAAATAAACAAACTAATAACTACTATGTTTAAGGTTACACATAGAACATTAAGGATGCAACATCACTTAACGGAACGACACCTGAGGACATTGACCAATCACCATCTTAGTTCTTTAGGTGGAAGCTTCGATGGGTAGTCTACACAGTTTTGTTATTGGTTTTCGAAAACTGTTTGTACTAGTTCGAACCTGAACAACTCTGACTAACCCATCTTCTCCCGGGAACACCTTCTCCTCACAGCCTAATGGCCAATGTGTTGGTGGAGTATTTTCACCTTTCAGCAATACTATATTTCCAACTTCTATGTTAGGTTTAACACTGCACCACTTAGGTCTCTGTTGTAATTTGTTTAAATAGTCCGTAGACCATTTCTTCCAAAATTGTCTGGCCATAAATTGGCCATGTTTCCATCGTCTCCCGTACGAAATGCACTGCGTATCTGATTCGGCTTCTGGAACTGCATTCAGTGATTGTCCTATTAAAAAATGTCCCGGGGTTATTACTTCTAGATCTTCTGTGTTGTTATTAATTGCACATAATGGTCGGGAGTTGACGCATGCTTCGATTTGTGCTAACAACGTTGCATATTCCTCAACAGTGTATACTGATTTCCCGACGATTCGACGTAAGTGGTACTTAACAGATTTCACCCCAGCTTCCCAAAGGCCGCCAAAATGAGGAGACGCCGGGGGATTAAAATGCCAATTAACCATTTTCGACGTCAAATAGTGTTTGATGTCTGGTGAAGCTTCACGAATTGCCCTTTCAAGATCTTTACTCAAAACCTTTACAGCTCCCTTGAAATTAGAACCGCAATCTGAGTAAATATCGGTGCATAGTCCACGCCTTGATGTAAATCGCTTAAAGGTAGCAATAAAGGCCGTCGCAGTCATATCAGAAACCAATTCTTAGTGTATGGCCTTTGTCACCATGCACACATAAATGCAAAAATATCCCTTGTAAATTTTTGTTGTTTTATGTGGTGACATTTTAAGATTTATTGGCCCTGCGTAATCGAGACCAACATGAGAAAATGGTTTGGATATGTTCACTCTAGCGGCTGGAAGACTTCCCATTAGTTGTGATCTTGTTTGGTGCTTATGAGCGATGCATACCTTGCAATTATTTATTCTACTTGAAGTAGTTTTCTTGGCATTTAATATCCAATATAAATTTCGGCTTGTGTTTACTACTAATCCCACTCCACCATGAAGTGTATCCTTGTGTATCTGATCTATTATCAAATTTGTTATATGATGTTTGTCTGGCAAAACTATTGGATGTTTTCTGGAGTATGCGATAGCTGCATTATTCAATCTTCCGCCTACGCGAATAAGTTTATCCTCATCAAGAAACGGGTTTAGACATATTAAACGACTATTCTTAGGCAATGCTTTATTATCCTTTAAACAAGCATACTCGCTAGGAAAGCTTTCTTGCTGAACGCATTTTAGGATAATTACAGTTGATGCTTGCATTTCTTCGAATGATAGTGAGCCACCCCTTTCAACATTCCCCTTCTGACAATTGGAAGCGAATCTTTTGATGAGTGCAGTAATTCGGATTAGTTTATGAATTGATGAATAACGAAGAAACAGTGCATTGGAGCTTTCCGCTTGAAATACTTGTGAGGATAGTTTTTCAATTCCAACTGTGGTTCGCTTAATGGAATTGCTAGGTCTGGCCAATAATTGCTATCCTTTTGTTGCCACTCAGGACCATGCCACCAGAATTTATTATCTATTAGTTCATCAACAAAAATACCTCTAGAAGCCATGTCTGCAGGATTCTGTTTTGTAGTGACATGTCTCCAATTCTCTGGACCTATAATTTCCTGGATTTCGACTACTCGATTGGCTACATAGGTCTTCCACCTATTGGCATGACTTCTAATCCATTGGAGTGTTATAGTGGAATCACACCATGCAAACACTGGAATATTTCCGAACTGCATGTCTTGCATAACATTTTTTATAAGTCGAGCCAAGAGTAATGCTCCATTAAGTTCCAGTCGAGGTAACGTAAGTGGTTTGATTGGAGCTACCTTAGTTTTTGATGTTAACATGTTTGCAGTAAATGATCCGTCATTATTTTCCACACGCACATATACCACTGCAGCGAACGCTTTCATAGATGCATCGCAGAATCCGTGTAATTCTATGTTATTATTTTCTTTCGTGGTACCAACCCATCTCGGAATTTTTAGTCGGTCTAAGACTGTAAGCTTGTTTTTAAATTGGTGCCATTTAGTTGCGATTGATTCATTCACTTTAGCATCCCATGAACATCCCGATATCCATAAACTTTGTATTAGTAGTTTAGCAACAATTATTACTGGTGCTATCCAGCCCAACGGGTCATATAAAGATGCTACTTCTGATAGTATTGATCGTTTCGTGACACTGTTTTCATTTTTTCGTAATGCAATTGAAAAAGAAAAATGGTCTGAGCTGGGGTACCATTTTATTCCTAAGGTTTTTATATTTTCACGTTCATCAAACTCAAGTGCGTTCTTGATCTCTCTATGTTCCATGGATATCCCTTCTAATACATCGAGATTATTACTGGCCCACTTACGTAAATGAAATCCTCCTGCATTTAACATATTGATATATTGTGTTTGCAGTATTCTTGCTTCTTCGATTGTATCCGCTCCTGCTAGTAAATCGTCTACATAAAAATGTGTGGGTAAATTCGTCGCTGCTAATGGCCAGTTTAACCTTTCATCTCTTGCTAACTGCTGCAAGGTTCTTATTGCTAAACATGGTGCTGACGAAGTACCAAAGGTAACTGTATTTAATTCATAATCTTGAATCCTTCCTGTGTTTGGGTCCTCCCATAAAATTCTTTGATATTTACGATGGTCTGGATGGACCAAAATCATCCGGTACATTTGCTTGATGTCCGCAGTCATTGCAATCTTGTACTTTCTCCAATTGAGTAAAGGGAAAACAATTTCGGTTGGATTGTAGGCCCAACAAGTAATTGATCATTTAATGATCGACCGTTCATACTTTTCGCTGACGCATCAAATACTACGCGGAGTTTCGTAGTAGTACTTTCCTTAAACACGGCGTGGTGTGGAATATAATATGTTTCAGTGCAAACATTGGTGGGTGATTCCACTTGCTGCATATGCTTTAGCTCTATGTATTCATCCAAACATTTTTTATACTCCTGTTCCAAATTTTTGTCAGCATTAAACTTTCTTTTCAAATAATAGAATCTTTTCAAAGCCATCTCTCTTGAGGGACCAAAATTAGGGCTTCTTCCACTACTAAATGGCAACTTAACTTGATATTGCCCATTTTTTAATCTGCAATGATTTTTCCTAAAATCATTTTCACACTCTATCTCTTCTGGCTTGAAAATTTGTTTAACATCCACTTCTTCAGTTTCCCAGAATTTTCTAATTTGCTCATTTATACTTCCATTATCCTCACTGATGACTGAATACGTTTCCACATTATGCACCGATGGTTCAGGGCTATCTCCCAACACTAACCATCCAAGAGTTGTTTTGGCCGCAATTGGTGCTGTTGCCGGTCCTCTCTTAATGCCTTCCAACAATATTTTTGCATAAACCTTTGCTCCTAAGAGTATATCAACTGACATGGGCTTCCAATAACTTGGATCCGCTAAGTTCATGTTTCTTAAGTGGTCCCATTGTTTCGCGTCCAGTGGTACTCCTGGCAAGACATCTGCTATTTTATTTATTATTAACATGTTCACATTTAACATGTTATATTTATGCTGGCAAGACATTAATTCCACGCTAACTTGCTTAGTGGACCATGCCATCTGACTTCTGTTTAACCCAGTAATTTTTACCTTAGTTTGTTTTTCTGCCAACCCTAATCTTTTTGCAGCACTCTCTGTAATAAAGGAAGTTTGTGATCCTGGATCTACTAAGCATCTTAATAAAATTGATCGATTGTAATTATCTTTAACTCTTACAATTGCTGTAGCTAATAATGCCTTATGGGTTTCATTTGAAAAGAAAATTTTTACTTCTTCCTTATCTTTTGATTTTATCGTGTCGATTGTCCTTTCTGAATTTCCTGGAGAGGCTATCGGATTAGAATTGCTTAACTTCGTGTGCTCCTGCTGCTGCTCTATATTTCTTATAGGCTGGTTAGTGTTGGTAGCACGTAAATGTAATAAATGATGATGAGAGCCTTCACAATATTTGCACCTTCTATTGCTAGGACATTTACTAGCTATATGCTTGTGTGAAAAGCAATTGAAACATCTTCCAGAAGATTCAACGCACTTTCTGCGATTTAAAGTATCCAATTTTAAAAAACCTTTGCACGTACCAACATAATGACTACCACTGAATGCAGGACATTTATTAGAGTTCAACACATGATATGTTTTTGTGGATTGAACTTGAGCTTTAACAGGAACTGAGTGTGACATGGATTCTAAAACTCTAAATCTTGTATTTAGGAATTTTTGAAAACGCTCAAAATCTGGCAATTGCTGAGTGTCTCCTAATTCTTCTTCCCAAAGTTTAAAAGTTGTAAAAGGTAATTTCTGAACTAGTAAATATACTAAAATCGTACTCCAAGCTGACACGTCTACGTCTAAGATCTTCAACTGTTGAATACATTCTTCAGTAGTGTCTACAAATAGTTTTATGGCTTTGCTATTTTCTACTGCCAACTTTGGCTGATTGAAGAGCACCTTCAATTCTGTATTCGCAAGTAATCTCTTGTTTTCGTAGCGTGTTTTGAGTTTTTCCCATGCTGGCAAATAATCTTGTTCAGTGATGGGAACATGCTTTAACAATCTTCCAGCTTCTCCGGTAAGACATCCCTTTAAATGATGAAGCTTGTCTACTCCTGACAATTGGTGGTTGCTATGTATTATTGAAACGAAAAGATCATGAAAGGATCGCCAGGATGAATATTCACCATCAGATTTCGGCAAATTAATTCGTGGAAGATGTCCATGATTATTATTTGTATATATTATAGTTGAAGCCTCTTGTGCTGGGATACCGACAGTCTCTTTCGGACCTTTTTCTATTAAACCATCTGTAAGTTCGGTTAGATAGTCGCTATATCTCAGTTCTACTTCTGTATATTTGTGCTTTGTTAAATACTCATGCGTAAATTCCTTTTTGGATAAAATTATAAGCTCTCTTAGCTTACTATCGTTTTCGTCAAACTGTGTCCAATTATTTTTCAGTTCCGCAATTTTGCTTTGATAAAAACCGAAGGTTCTTCTTTCTAAGTTAGTCTTTTTGCCTCTTGTAATGGAATCCTTTATTTTTTCCGCGAGCACTATTTGTTTAATACACAATTCCTCCATCGTATACACTCACAAAATTGTATTAGAGACAAAAAACAGTTTATACGGTAAATCTAAGGGGAGGGAAAAGGAAAAACGGTACAAATAGGCTAGCCAAGTATTTGCATCAATTAAAAATATGTATAGAGAGCCGTGTCCTGCAAATCCGGCTCGAAGGACCATAAAATGTTAGCATGTAAATAGGGCAGGTAAAGAAAATAAAAAATGCAAGGATTACTGACTCTGTACAATGATTTATTTCACGAATTCATTTCTCAACTTCAAAAAAACAATTCAATATAACAATTTCTTTTTAATAATTCGAATAATTCAATATTTCAACAAAATAAAACTATAACTTTAATTTAAAACTGTAAAATGTAACCGTAAAATTCAACTACTGAAAGATTTATACGAGAATAGAATATAATCCGTTAATTCTGCATTTAAAATCACCTTGTTTGTAAAAGAAATTACCACTATTAATGTGTTTTTCTTTTTCACAATTACCAAGTTGAAATTTGTGCAGAATTTTCACCGATTATATAACAAATGAAATTATTTTTGAAATTACAAAAGAAAAGCAAATTATGAAATTACGAAGTAGTGAATGCAATTACTTGGTTAAATGGACACAAACGAAATTTACGGAAAGAAAAAGGAATAATAAAAAATAAAAAAAAAATAATAAAAAAGAAAAGAAGAACGATAATCGCGAACTACGAAAACCCAATAAGTCTTAAAACTATTTGGAACAATGGAAAAATTTGCCACTAAACCTGTGTTTTTCCACTTTATCCAAATTCAAATTTTTTGTTTCAGAGTACTACTCTGTTCAACTGCCAGAAAAATAAGAGCTCGTATGCTGATTTTCTCGGCCTTTTATAGCCCTTGGAGACCTATTAGGTCGATTCCAGAAAATTCGTCAGTTTATCCATCTAACAATGTTTGCTATTTTTTCTGATTTTAGTTGATTCCTTTATAGAGAAATTATTATAATTTGCAATGAATTAATTATTGACGCAATAAATTAGTTTTTTCGTATGTAATTATTCCCTTTTATAGAAATTAAAAGGAAAATTTTACTCAATTTGACTCTAAATTGTAGTACTAGATTTCTTGTCAGTTGAGTATTATCGATAACAATTGGAGAGTTTGCATTTTATTCCACTTTGTCTTCTGTCTCTTTCTCTCCAATGGCCAATATGGACATTTATAAAAATTTCAAATTTCTTGTAATTAAATTAAATTCGCCGCGAAAAGTTATGTGTTGCTAAAAGTTCCGGCGACTGACTATTCCACTCAGGTGGTTTTGATATGGGGAACGTGAAGATAGTGTCTTTTCGCGAGTTTTTTGAAGTGCGTGGTAGGTGAACTTTACCTGTAGTTTTCATTTTAGTCGGTGTTTTTATTTTATAGATTATCATCTATAAACCCTTATGAGGCATCGTGGGAGCGTTAATCATCATTCCAGCTTGAATTTTGTGCTCGAAATGGTATAATTAGTGCAGGTAAGTTTTCATGTTTACATCTGTCACTTGCAGATTTTACGTGGAAATTTTTAAGTGAACTAAATTAGAATTTAGTTAATGTTCCACTTAAAATCTGCTAACGTATCCAAATTACTAATACAACAATTTAATTAACATCCAGTAAAACATTTATGTGTAGAAAATTATGTTTTTCGGTTCCCATGTTGTTGTTGTTGCCTTTTTGTTTACGTTTGTGCTTCGCCTTTGTACTGGATGTAAGAATTGCTTTTAACTTGTACTTGCATTTTTGTAATAACCTTTTTTTATGCATTTTAGGTGGACCAGGACACATTCGTAGGACAGACGGATAGCCTTTTACTGCCTGTTGAGGATTCTCAGTGTACGGAAATGTCAGGTAACTTTGTCTTATAATAAGAACTCTTTTCTTGGGGGTAAATTTGCTTTTCTTTCTTTTTCAGGTTTATTGGGATCAGAATATGTTGACTCCAACACTTACCTCCCATAGTTATCGATAATATGGTTATCCCTTACATGAAAGTTGTTAAAGATCTGGGAATCCTGATCAATAGTGAGTTGTCTTGGAATAGTCACATTGACAGTCTTGTTGCTAAAATTTGTGGGACCCTACGCAAACTGTCTTTATCGGCTCATTTTATACCTCGCAAAACACGTCTATATCTTGTAAAGACACTTATTGCACCCATTCTAACTTATGGATGTGAGATTTTTAGCAAGACGGATTCCTTATCCTTTAGGAAGTTACAAGTCGCTCACAATTCCTCTGTACGATATATATTTGGACTTCGGAGACATGATCACATTTCTCAGCATGCTCTCTCAAGACTTATTTTCAATATCGCTCGATATGTTTTTTAAACAATCTTCTTATTACCCGATTTCCCGGTTACCTCAGTGACAGGGTTCTTTCTCTGCGATCATCTAGAAATCTTTCGATAATGACTCCGCATTTTAATTGTATTACTACCGAGAGACAATTTTTTGTTCAGGCGATCAGAATGTGGAATGCGCTACCGCTAAATATTAAAAGGTCATACAACAGCAGCAGGTTCAAAGACATTTTGTTTTCTTATCTCTTAAATGAAGTTGAATAGATAAGTAAGCTCTTTTTACTTTTTATTTTTTATTTTTTATTTTTTTTCTCCTCAATGTATTCTACAACTTTCCTGATTAATTGAATTATTTTATATCTTTGTTATTTACATTCTTTCTTATTTCTTGTTAATTTTTATTTTTATACTAATGTTACTCTTATTTGCCTACACTTCGAAAAGACTTGTATCTTAATTGTGTAAGGTCTGAAATATAATAAATGAAAATGAAATCTTTCCGAGTTAACAAATATTTTGGAACAAGTTCATTATTCATTGAATTCATATTTTAGGCTTAAACATCCTCCCGCCCGTTAAGAGCGTGAGGTCTTAACTAATTAATTGGAAGTTTTTGAACCTTGGTGATTGGTCTCTTGCAGTTACCCTTCGAGGTTCGTAAAGTTACTACTCGTACAATTTTGTCCTTTCCTGGGTGAATTTGCACTACTCGTCCCATGAGCCATTTGGTTGGAGGCATATTGTCTTCACGGATATTAACTAGGTCACAATCCTGCAAACACGGGTTTTCCCGGGAAGTGTTGTTATGTGTTTTAAAGATTACAAACTTTTTTATTTTTTATTTATTTTTATTGTTCGATTGTTCTGGCTAGACTGAATAATCTATTTAAAATTTTTGTATCCTACTTTACAATTAATACATAGCTTATAATTTTCTCTGTATATAGTACAGTATGTTGTTGTCAATGGTTGAATGATTATTATATTTTTTAAAGTGTTTGTGTTTCACATTATTGACCAAAATATATTTGAGAGTTATTTTATCTGTACAGTCTGATTGAACATAATCAAAGTGGATTTATTTAAAATATTATATTGAAATAATATAATCAAACTGATGAAATTTAAATTAAAAATTAATAATTAAATTTGTAGCTATGTTAGTTTGGTTTCTCCGATCACCCTGCGTAAGTGACCCTTTACTGACTTAACCCCGGCCTCCCAAAGGCCACCGAAGTGTCGTGCTCCTGGTGGTATGAAATTCCATGTGATTCTGTTCTGGGATAGAAAATAATTTATTAGTGAATCGTTTTCTGAAGTTAGTGCTAATTGATAAAGTTCATTTAAATGTCTCTTATCACCTACGAAAGTCTCACTGCTGAGATTACTGACTACCTCTAAATGTAAAACCTTTGTTGCAAAGCACACGAATTATGCTATGTATGAATAAGAGTTGCGTCCTGTTTTGTAACACACGTAACTGATAATCAATTCCCGTGTTGCTAAAAGGATGAGAAATTGTCACACGCTTCTTTGGTAAGTTTCCCATCAATTGCTCGCATGAAGCAGATTTTTGTTTAAAACAGGTTACACACTCATAGCAGATTTGTCTAGCCACAGTGCGAATACCTAAGACCCAGCATGTTTGCCTTTTCAGTCCTATAAGAAGTGATGGACCTGAGTGCAGAAATCTTAAGTGAATTTCGATCATCAACATTTCAGTTAGCAGATGAGTCTTCGGTAATATTATTGAGCCTTTGGCTGCAAAGTGGAGGGAAGAATTTTATAATCATCCTCCGACTCTAAGAGTTCCATCAGGGACCAAAAAGGGGTGAAGCCTCAACAATAGGCTTTCTATGGAAATGGTTTTGCTGGCGTTGAGATCTCTCACTTCGTCTGGATACGATGACGGTTGAACCCATTGTATCAATATGAAATTAGCCTTGCTTAATTCTTCAGAAGACAAAAGATTATACCTTCTTCTTTCCCAAGTTAGTTGAAAATTCTAATAAATCTCTAACAGTACGCTAGAACATGTAGTAGTTTTTAAAGGGTCGAAAATTTGAACGTCACTCGTCGTATCGTTGTCAGTTCTTTGGAAATGAACAAATGTTTTGGTCATCCTTTCCTCCTTTAAAGAATTCGGTATACTCTCATGCGTTGATGCCAGAGGCCAATGTTGTTGCTTCATGGACAGCCACTTTGGGCCTGACCACCACAGTTGAAAATCTGGAAGTTCGACTGCGGATATACCCCTTGATGAGCAGTCAGCTGGGTTCTCCTTTGATGCGATATGCTTCCAGGTACTTCGTGGAATGAATTCTAGGATTTCCGTTGTACGATTCGCTACAAAAGTAGTCCAACGTCTCGGAACATCGGAAAGCCAGGCGAGTACCACAGTAGAGTGTTGCCATGCCAATATTGGAGCGCCGTACAGAGATAATGAATTAATCACCTTGTTAATTGACCGAGCAAGAAGAAGAGCTCCACACAATTCTAATCTGGGAAGTAATATTTGTTTCAGTGGGGCTACCTTAGTTTTTGCGAAGATTATTCTGACAACAATATTTTCGTCATCGTCTTTAATTCTACAGTGAACTACTGCACTGTAAGCGCTTTCAGAGGCGTCTGAAAATCCATGTATTTGAATATCACGCCTGCTACAGATTGCTCTTCTTGGTATTTTAATTTTAGTAACTGCAGAAAAATTATTTTTCATGTCGTCCCAGGCCGTCGTCCACATAAAAATTTCTTTGAATAACTAAGGAGGTATCTGGAACTTTGTCTTAGTTTGCTGTGCTAATTAGTCCGGGCGCAATGGGGGGGGGGGGGGTCATGTATGCAATTTGGGGTCCCCGTAGTAACTTGTCATATTGTTATGTTTTTCGGCACGGAGAATCGATTTTTCGAGGTTACCAGGCTCAAAAATTTGTCGTTTTCGAGATATGGCCCGATTTTAGTCAAAATTGGTGGTTTTTCTGAATTTTCCAAAAAAATAAAAAAATTTTAAATTATTAACCAACTTTATGAGAAAGATCTTTTGATTTTAAACAATTTATGTCCGCAGCATTTTTTTCCTAAAGTCCTTGGTTTAGCTGTAATTTGCAAAAAATGCTTCACAATTCTTATAGAGTATTTTAAATGGGATAACTTATATGGGCAAAATTCCTCAAGTGTACCAGGTGAAGAAATTCGATGTCTCCGATTTTGTTCAAACTTCACCAAAGTATTGTTACTGGTATAAGTAATTATCGTGCTAAAGGATTTAAAAAAAAATTTTGTGCAAAAGTTATAGGGTTGTAAACTTTTGCATTTGTGCACTTTTTCTCGTGATCATATCTTTTTTGAAAAATCATAACTATCGCCACTATTGCAGTAGAAGAGTGATCTTTAGTGATTTGTAAAGGTCGTTACATGCCGTTCCGAATAAAAATATAATTTTCCAAAAAACAAAATTTTTTTAAAAAAAATTTTGACTTTGAAAAAAAATTTTTGGTTTTTTACACAATACTTGATCATAAATTTTTTTCATATTTTTTCAACTGAAAGTGTCATCTCAGCTTTAAAATCATCTATCATTTAGAGTGGCAAAGCAATGTTAAGTGTAAATTTTTGATTTTTGTTTGTTGCTTAGAACAGATGAACATAATATAACATAAGAAAATGTAGATGGCGCGTTAAATAGTATTCTCACAGTCAGTATACAGTCAGTAAGTATACAAGTGAGATATCGCCACAAATAGTCAAAATGCCAGACAAGTTGAAAGATATAAAGTATTGTTGCAATTCTTTGAAAGTGAAGAATCATACGTGGAAAAACAAGGGTATGAGAAAAGTGACTTCACAAATTCGTAAAAAGTTACCGACCCTTCCTGTCATCACAAAAGTATGTGGATCATGCATTTTTATTTTATTTATTACTGCAGATTCATTGAAAGTTGGGTGTGCTATCTGTACTGCACGAACATGTTTCCAATTGTTGCCATCAATTGACCATGATGGAATAGATGAGGACAGACTATCCAGAATAAAGGCTTCGGTATTCATTTGATTAAGAGGATTTCATCTCGATTTTTGAAGGTGAAACTCCACTAATGGGTAATCGTGCAGATTGTCTCCTCCAGGCCCGTGCGCACTCCTCTTTAACGACTTAATTGAAATCGAGCTCATATTTTATGCGAGTTCATTTCATGTAGGGCTTATTGGCTTAGCTTTCTCGATTGCTAGAGTACATCCCAACAGTTTCGAGTGATCGTGTGAACTGCCAACTGTTGATAGCAGGGTCGCCAGACTTTCCACAGACAATATCGCCAGATGGACACTAAAAAGTCGCCAAAATCGCCAAACTATAAATTTTTTGTAGCCACGATTATAGCCAAAATGTCAAAGTGGAAATCAAGATGGCGGTGATCCAGCACACAGCCAGCGCCAACTAGACGGCCGAAAAAAAAGCTGTCGCAGCTGTGACACTTGACACTTTGACAGACAAGTGAAGAATCAGCTGATTCTGACATTTCAAATTGTGAGCGATTTTTAAAAAGTTGTTGGTCAAAATGCAACACAAAAGCAAGAAGATATGTTTGTGCCGCGAATTTTTTGTAATTAAAGCTTTAACGTAGCTAAGAAATACTTATTTGTATCGTATCGATACGGTTTAAAATGTACAGAGCAAGACAAATTTCACACATTTTCCAAATTAAATACAAAATTATTTGTTGCTAAGGAAAATCAGTATGCTCACAAAATTCTACAGCAATCTCCTCTATACAATATATTTCACGAGCCAGATTCAACTGCAAAAGATGTATCTGAATCAATAAATATTGAGGAAGTACTTAACACTCGTGACTCCTCCTCGCCATCTGAAATTTTAGAAGACTTCAAGAAACTCACGTTATATTGCAAGAACACTGAAACGTGCATCACCCACGAAAAGTTTGATAAATTTGTTGATGTTTTCAGTGAAAATTGCAGCCGATTTAGTGATGAACAACTTATAGAATGCTTAAAATATCTTTTCTTTCTCCCAGAGACTCCCGGGATAAGAGTGAGAAACTATTTGGAGTTGTGGTCTACTCTAGATAAAGCATGTGCTAATAGAATTGAGGATGGTCGACGGATAAAATTCTTCTAGTTTGTGACTACTGGTACGGTTTAAATCTTGCCAAGCCATGCGAATTTGTCTGGAGGTCCCTTAGAAAACTTGGTAGAAAGTTGCGGAAGCTAACACCTCAGCAACTAGTTCACACTATGTTTTTCTGCAATACAGTTCGAAAAGCAGTATTTCAAATGTTTGATTTTGAGGTAAACTTCAATAATTGTATAGACAGCTTATCACTATGTGAAATTGGTATAATGTGCATGGGTTTCTTTAAAACTCAGACGCCTATTAGAAACACAGAACTTATTCAAAAAATTTACCAGCGACTTATGCAGGAAGTAGACACTGTTGAAGATATAACACTTGCAAATATTCTGAAAGCTCTACGTTACTCTTCAAGAATACCACAAATTGGATTAATGACTCAACTCTTGGATAAACTATGTCCTGAAATTGAAAGAATATCGTTGCTTAGTTGTCTTCATGTATCTCTATTGGGCTGTGACATACAACAAGTGCATAATAAAAGTCTTGAGTTAGTTGTCGACCGTTTTAACAAAGATATCGGCAAGGCTCGATTAAAAGACATGGAAAGACTAAGTTTCGTGCTATCACTTTTTGATTTTCATACCGAGAAACAATCTAAGGATGAACTTTGTCAGAAGATCTTAGCTGAATTAAGGCAGAGAGTAGAAGAAATCGTTCGTTATCCTAGATGTTTTCCAAATTGTTTGAACTACTTATCCTTACTTGGGCATTATGATGAAGAATTAATAAACAGCGCGTTAGATGACGAATTCATTAAACACGCCTATGGCAGCAATATACTATTGAGACGATAAATATTTAGTCTAGATACATTTGTAAGAATAAATTTAAAGGAATTGTACAATGGAAAGTTAATATCAGACAAGAAGAGAAAAGTTATGGGAAAATGCTTAGTAAACTATGTTCCGGAAAGGAACTCAAAATATAAACTGAACGTTACGGATAAGCTTTTACTTGAAATTAAAGAAAACTGTGAACTAATTTTTCGTCACTGCCATTTCAAGCATTTACTTCCGCATTTAGAGAGGCCTGATGTTGTCATAAGTTATGACCACGAGAAAAAGAGTACTCTTCCGCTAAGCAGATCTTGCCCCGAAGATTATACTGGTGCCATTCTTGACAGAAACGCCTTACTAGAACCGTTTTACCAAATATTGTAACAATAGTTGTAGCTATAGGAGGATGGAATAATTTTATTAGAAATACTGACAAACCTACGGGACTCTTTAGAATGAAATTAACACAACTCGAGTTGTTGGGACATAAACCAGTGGTGGTAATTTAAATACTCCTCAATTTGATAAAATTGCTAAATGTTTTTTCCCCTATTTAGATACCTTGGTATGAGTGGAAGGAACTGGGGACAACGTCGGATCGACAGAATTATATAAGGAAAAAGCTTTCCGCGTTAATGTTATAAATTATTAAAATGAAATAAATTATGAAACAATAAATAAAAACAATTTTATATATCAAAAAAAGCTTTCCATAAATTTTATCGAGTATTCGTAAACAACAAAAAGCGTTGCTGCAGCTGGAATAGTTCTTAATACGGTTGGAAGTAATCCATTATAAAGAGCAGAGATTCCTTCTTTTCTTGCTATTTCCAAGCCAACTGATATCATTCCTCGTTTGAGATTATTAACCTGTATTCTACTTTTAATAACGTCAGCAGGAAATATACTTGTCCACAGTGTTACACCCCCGACTGCGCCTGCTACCATTGTTTTCAAAGGTCCTATGTCGTCCTTGCGTTGATTTTGCCTAAAAAATTAGTGTGTTAATATCTAAAACAAAGTTCCGCGAGATTTTGTTAATACTTTCTTAGGAGTTCTTTGTTCCTTCGTATCCACCAAAGAAGAAAAAGTAACCAGGCATTTCTCTTGTAAATGTTGAAGTAAGACCACGGAAAAATCCAGGTATACCTTAAAAGAGAAAAATTGTAATTAGAATTTTAAAAGATGCTCTAGGGGGGTATTAGTTTGCACTGATGCAAACCAACGTTTGATCCATGAAGTGGAAATAAAACGCAATATTTAGTTACATTTTGTATGCTCTCGTGAAGACGCTTTTCAATCCTAACAATAATTAAGCAGTGCCATGAGGTATCTTTCTCTTATTTATATGAACAAATTTACGTGAGTAGAAGCTTATTCAAAACTATAAAATCTTGATATAGTATGTTCTGCTGCAGCATGGGTTAATACTCATCAGTCAGTCATTTCTTATTTCTTATTCTAGTTTTTAACGAACTTGCACGAAATTCGTTCCCCCGCTTTTCCGGTTTTGAACAAATCCTTCCTTCTACGCAAGTTTTTGCACTAGAATCTGAGGAACAGACCTTATGGATAAGTTCGTAC
This sequence comes from Leptarthrus brevirostris, assembly GCA_964036015.1. Taxonomy (NCBI): domain Eukaryota; kingdom Metazoa; phylum Arthropoda; class Insecta; order Diptera; family Asilidae; genus Leptarthrus; species Leptarthrus brevirostris. Next base: position 29,752,840 of record OZ038373.1, read on the forward strand.
ATATAATTAAAAAAGTACTTACAAATCTGCGTTCATTATCGTTCGTTTCACAATTTAAATCGGAGTAGAAAAAATAAAACGTAAATAGCTGAAAATTCAGAAAAATTATATGTTTATTCTTATAAAGGTACACAATCACATTTTTCAATTGCACATCATGTGCTAATTTTACAAAGCTATATTCACAAAAATTGTGTTTATTCTTACATAACAAATGTTTGAAACACATCACATTTTTCAATTGCACATCATGTGCTAGTTTTACAAAGCTATATTAACAACTGGAGTTACATTTTTAATTATTCAAACAAATGCATGGAAATTCAATATCGCTGAGGGTATTCAGAACTTCATTATTTTCCTTTTCGTCGCTTTCACCATCATTTTTTGCAGGATATAATTCCTTACTATTGAATTTTCTTATCATTTCTTTCGTCGGTTCAAATTTATCGCAACAGATTTTGAGTTCATAAAAGTGAAGACGAAGACGGAGTAGTGCGTCTAGCATTTTTAATTGCAATTTGTTCCGTGCTTTTGTCTTGATGGCGTTCATAACAGAAAATGCTCGTTCTACAATGGCATTACTTGTCGGCAAACTGAGAATTGTTAATACAAATAATGCTAACTCTTTGAATACATGCAAACCGGCTGCATTCGTGTATTCTAAAACACATGGCCAAAATGTGTAACTGTTTGCAAGGATTTCTTTTTTGTTACAAACGTCATTCCATGACACCATCAGTCATTTATTCCACTGATTCTCTACCTTGCCTAAGTCTTCGTCTTTTACATAAAAGTTCACAAAAGGTAAGTCTTTGAAATGAGGACGACTTTGATTTAAACTAATTTTTGGTGCAAAAGTTTTGACTTTTTTTAAAATTTCCAAGTTCATTGGCAAACGTTTTGCCAAGTTCATTGGCAAACGTTTTGCCAATTCCAAACAAAGGTGCTTTAAGTATTCAAAAACTTTTCCTTCAAGCAAAGATTTTTCTTCGCGAGAAATTGGATATGATGAAGATGCTCTGAAATATTCAATCCCAAAATCTGCTTTTTCAGAAGGTAAATAAGCCAGTTAATTTTTCAGAGCGTTAATCACAACTTTGACGTCATTGTCCAGCAAAAAAACAGGTTTCATAATTTTACGACAGAGCAACAAAAACAAACCTTCCAGATCTTCGCAGGCTTTCCCGGGATCAACTTGATTTTTTTGAAAGAGTAAATTTACCTGGTTCAGTTCATAAAGAATTGGCTCAAGAATAGTGAGGTAAAGATAATTCGAGTTATCTTCAAGCATCATATTCAATTGTCTGGCGGTGTAACATTTTTCTTTATCTACCACTGTTGCAAAATGTGTTTTCAATTCAAAATAATGGGTTCGAATTCTTTTTATCGCACTGTGCATACAAAGCCATCGCGTTGGGCATAATTGTACAAATTGTGTAAATTGTTTCCCATCTTTCTCGTAGTTCAACAGCTCGAAAACTTTTTTATAAGTTGATCGGCGCTGTGAACTGTATCTGAACCAGTTGTAAACTTCGCGGCAAAGAAAAGCAATATTCGCAGGAAGAAATTCAGCTAACATTGTCCAGCGAGTGACAAACGCATCGAATAAGAACCAAACTTGGACAATCTTGCTTTAGACGCGTATACAATGAGTTGTTTCTGCCACACAAATTTGGTGCTCCATCAGTGCCAAGACCAATCAAAGGTTTTAAAGAAAGTCTTATTTCAATTAAAAATTCTACAATATATTTGTATAGTGAAGCAGAATTTGTTTCCTCTAAAGCAATAATTCCAAGAAATGCCGTGGTTATTTCATTTCTGTACAGACTGAAATATTTCACGCATATACACATATATTTCAGCACCGACACATCAGTTGATTCGTCAACAATTAACGAATAGTGCGAATCTCCAATATCGGTTATCAACTCATTTAACATGCATGGCGCTATGACATTTTTAATTAAACCTGTGCATTTCGTTCGATGTAGCTTTAGAGTACCAAACGTCGTTGATTTTTTGTCCAATTTTACAAGTAAGTCGCAGAGGTGGTCGATGCTGGTCACTGAACAATGAGCTCCTATGTACGCCGCTAATTTCAAGTCCCGTTCCTTGTCCAAAGTGGATACTGAATAGCCAAAGGAGTCTGTAATACGTGCTTGTTGAGAAGATGGCTTGAACGACTCTTGTTTGATTTTATGTTTCCTCGTTTGCGCACGTTTTTCCAAATCTGAGACATGGGCACGCAACGTCTGCTTACAAAGTTTGCAGTAGGCCCTTTTTTCCGAATCCGGGTCTGACTCCTTTAACCAACCTGTAAATCAAAATATTGAACATTTAAATTGCTATCTTTCTCGAAGTCTGGTTTAATGCACAAAAATTTCAATAGAATTCCTATGTACTTTCTGCCCATTTTTCTTTCTCCCATTCTTTGCAGTATTTCCGAACGGGAGGACTCCTTTCTCTTCCCAACGATTTCTTTTTCAGCATATTTGGAGTCAGCAGTGTTGTTTTCGATCGAGCGACTAAATATGGACTGAAAACGACACCATTAAAAAAGTCACAAGATACAAAATAATAGTTTTTTATTTGAATATTGACTCCTTTTCTGCCGAAAAGTGCACTGAAAGTAAACCGAGTTCGGTTTTAAAATTTTGCTTGGTTGAGTACACTTTTCTATTATTACTTTTTCTATTCTATATTACAGCTACAATAAAATGTTAGATAATGATAGCAAACAACAATTTGTAAGAAACTATTTATCCACTTTAGAGAATTACTTTTGATATTTTTTGTACTCTCTATACCGTGCTTAATTTCCGTACTGTTAAATATTAAATAAATTGTTTATTCATCATCCATATGGATTAGTGAGTGGGGACATTTAGTACTTTTTGCGCTCCAAATAGAAATTCTAGTCCTACCGAAAGAGACCTAATAAATGTCAAACTCAAAGTGACAACCGGTGGCCTTTGGTTGATGTTTACACGTTTGGTTGTTATTAAAATGATAAAATGCTGATTAATCAAGTTGAGGAACTTCTTAGACACTTAGAACAGGAAGAACTAGAGCAAATTGATAATGGCGCAAAACCCGAACTTTATGTACAATTATTCGCTACGCAGCATATCTATACAAAATGGATTTATCTAGTGCAACTTATGGAAACGTATTCCGCAGAGCACCATAAGTGGCAATGAAGAACTTGAGAAATTACACGAAGTGTACATGCTTTGTGGAATAACAAAAGTAGCGACCTTTTAAAAGCTTTAAACTTTGCTTGGTCTCCAGATACACAACCTATAATGAGTGAATTGGAAGAAAAAGTCAGGGAAGATGTTCTGGATTTAATTGGGAAGGCGTACACATCGCTTTTTGAAAATGTGTTCATATAAATGACTAATATTTCCTCAGAAAAAGTTAAAGATATGTGCAGCTCTTTAGAATGGGACATTGTGGAAAACAATGGGCCGCGCTTAATATATCCCAAAAAGAAAACAGCCCAAAAGTCAATTTCAACGTCCTCAGAAGATCAACTTCATATTTTAACAGAATTTGTTTCTTTTCTTGAAAATTAATTTAAAAATATTAAATATTTCATTTATGCCAAAAAGTGTTTTATTTAAAATTATATATTTTCTCAATTTGTAAAAAAACCCGTCAGAATTGGTTTATCTGTCACTTGCAAGGAAATATTTCATGTGTGATAGCTACTATTAGCTCGTCGTTTAAGCAGAGTAAAGAATAGTTGACTATTTAGTCAACTATTGTGAGTTCCCGAACGGGTTTAGCTATCGAAAATAGTCATATATTCTTATTTCCGAACAGCAATAGTTAGCTATATGTAACTATAGTCAGCTGACTATTTTTCGATAGCTATAACCGTACGGGAACTCACAACAGTTGACTAAATGTTCAACTATTCTTTCCTCTGTTTAAACGACGAGCTAATAGTAGCTATCACACATGCATATAAAACACATGTAATTTGTAATTCAAAAGCCAATCAAAGAAAGTTTTAATGTAATCAGTCAGTTATTTCCTGAGTTCAATTGTTTTGTTATTTTACTGTTTTTGTATTTGATTGCTTTCCTTTGCACTTTTATAAAATTGTTAAATTTGTAGACTTTGCAATTTATGTATAACAAATTTGTATATAGAACTGGATCTTTTAATAAAGTTTTTAATGTTTATTGTACCGTGATTAAGAGCGTTTTATTTAACAGTCAGTTTGCAAGGGCATTTACAATATAATTACCAGGGCATAGGGCATATTCAAAAAGTTAAACTCACCAGTACGCACGAGCACTAAAACCCTTGGAGCAGGGCCACACTATCCTAGTCCTGTTGATAGTTGATGAATAGCGTGTGTGGGTTTATGCTAAGTGCATAAACCGTACAGCATAAAAAGTTGTTGATTATACTAAACTGAGTGGCTTCTGCTTCGGCTCCGACTTGAAAACAGTTGAGATAGCTAATCACTAGATCTAGAAATATAAATAATAAGTAAATTAAATACATTACCAAGGTATATTCAAAAGTTAAACTCACCAGCACGCACGAGCACTAAAACCCTTGGAGCAGGGCCACACTATCCTAGTCCTGTTGATAGTTGATGAATAGCGTGTGTGGGTTTTGCTAAGTGCATAAACCGTACAGCATAAAAAGTTGTTGATTATACTAGATTGAGTGGCTTCTGCTTCGGCTCCGACTTGAAAACACTTGAGATAGCTGATCACAGCCGCTAGATCTAGAAATATAAATAATAAATAAATTAAATACATTACCACGGTATATTCAAAAGTTAAACTCACCAACACGCACGAGCACTAAAACCCTTGGAGCAGGGCCACACTATCCTAGTCCTGTTGATAGTTGATGAATAGCGTGTGTGGGTTTATACTAAGTGCATAAACCGTACAGCATAAAAAGTTGTTGATTATACTAAACTGAGTGGCTTCTGCTTCGGCTCCGACTTGAAAACAGTTGAGCTGATCACTAGATCTAGAAATATAAATAATAAATAAATTAAATACATTACCACGGTATATTCAAAAGTTAAACTCACCAGCACGCACGAGCACTAAAACCCTTGGAGCAGGGCCACACTATCCTAGTCCTGTTGATAGTTGATGAATAGCGTGTGTGGGTTTATGCTAAGTGCATAAACCGTACAGCATAAAAAGTTGTTGATTATACTAGATTGAGTGGCTTCTGCTTCGGCTCCGACTTGAAAACACTTGAGATAGCTGATCACAGCCGCTAGATCTAGAAATATAAATAATAAATAAATTAAATACATTACCACGGTATATTCAAAAGTTAAACTCACCAACACGCACGAGCACTAAAACCCTTGGAGCAGGGCCACACTATCCTAGTCCTGTTGATAGTTGATGAATAGCGTGTGTGGGTTTATGCTAAGTGCATAAACCGTACAGCATAAAAAGTTGTTGATTATACTAAACTGAGTGGCTTCTGTTTCGGCTCCGACTTGAAAACAGTTGAGATAGCTCATCACTAGATCTAGAAATATAAATAATAAATAAATTAAATACATTACCACGGTATATTCAAAAGTTAAACTCACCAACACGCACGAGCACTAAAACCCTTGGAGCAGGGCCACACTATCCTAGTCCTGTTGATAGTTGATGAATAGCGTGTGTGGGTTTATACTAAGTGCATAAACCGTACAGCATAAAAAGTTGTTGATTATACTAAACTGAGTGGCTTCTGCTTCGGCTCCGACTTGAAAACAGTTGAGATAGCTAATCACTAGATCTAGAAATATAAATAATAAGTAAATTAAATACATTACCAAGGTATATTCAAAAGTTAAACTCACCAGCACGCACGAGCACTAAAACCCTTGGAGCAGGGCCACACTATCCTAGTCCTGTTGATAGTTGATGAATAGCGTGTGTGGGTTTTGCTAAGTGCATAAACCGTACAGCATAAAATGTTGTTGATTATACTAGATTGAGTGGCTTCTGCTTCGGCTCCGACTTGAAAACACTTGAGATAGCTGATCACAGCCGCTAGATCTAGAAATATAAATAATAAATAAATTAAATACATTACCACGGTATATTCAAAAGTTAAACTCACCAACACGCACGAGCACTAAAACCCTTGGAGCAGGGCCACACTATCCTAGTCCTGTTGATAGTTGATGAATAGCGTGTGTGGGTTTATGCTAAGTGCATAAACCGTACAGCATAAAAAGTTGTTGATTATACTAAACTGAGTGGCTTCTGCTTCGGCTCCGACTTGAAAACAGTTGAGCTGATCACTAGATCTAGAAATATAAATAATAAATAAATTAAATACATTACCACGGTATATTCAAAAGTTAAACTCACCAGCACGCACGAGCACTAAAACCCTTGGAGCAGGGCCACACTATCCTAGTCCTGTTGATAGTTGATGAATAGCGTGTGTGGGTTTATGCTAAGTGCATAAACCGTACAGCATAAAAAGTTGTTGATTATACTAGATTGAGTGGCTTCTGCTTCGGCTCCGACTTGAAAACACTTGAGATAGCTGATCACAGCCGCTAGATCTAGAAATATAAATAATAAATAAATTAAATACATTACCACGGTATATTCAAAAGTTAAACTCACCAACACGCACGAGCACTAAAACCCTTGGAGCAGGGCCACACTATCCTAGTCCTGTTGAAAGTTGATGAATAGCGTGTGTGGGTTTATGCTAAGTGCATAAACCCTACAGCATGAAAAGTTGTTGATTATACTAGATTGAGTGGCTTCTGCTTCGGCTCCGACTTGAAAACACTTGAGATAGCTGATCACAGCCGCTAGATCTAGAAATATAAATAATAAATAAATTAAAAATATTACTATGGTATATTCAAAAGTTAAACTCACCAACACGCACGAGCACTGCAAGACGCCGTCATCCACACGTGCAACTTGCAGTTGCAACAACTTTGAAATGGACACTAAAAAGTCGCCAAAGTCGCCAATCTATTATTTTTTTGTACCCTTGATTATAGCCAAAATGTCAAAGTGGAAATCAAGATGGCAAATGTGTTAACACGGTAGTACACGTAAGTGCAAATAGTCACTTCCTTTAGCTTATCGCGATAATATTACAATAAATTGTTTTTTTATTGGGTATGCAATATACTGTGTTAAGGTACGAGTAATTTATTTAATTATTTATATTTTTGAACTCGTTTTTACAAGCACAATTTCATTTGATTCCCATTTCACCTTAATGAAAATTAGACCCAAACATCAAAATTCAATTCCTATCTTCGTGCCAAATATTAAGTCCCTATATGAAAGGGTTTCGGAAAAAACGCCAAACAATTAAAGACTTCCAATAAAATGTTTTTCATTATCAACCTAAATTTAAAGTGGTTTTCAATTGTAGATACTAACGCTTTCATCAGTGATGCCAACGCTCATAGCACCTTATTATCTTTAAGAAGTTCAATTGTGTTGTGTTGAATCGTTTTGATTTGAAAATCATTCCGAATTAAAATTCCGACTGATCAACTGCAACTGAGTTTTCAGTCGAAGTCAATGCCAAAATCAAATTTGATATTAAATTGTAGCTTCAGCTTCTGTGATTTTCAGAGATATTTGCATGAATAGTTCAAATTATTATTCTCTATAAAAGGTAAAAAAACGTAATGAATCTATATATATTCAAAAGTCCAATTACGTGTACCTGGTTACCGACAATTATCTGCAGGATCTCTTACTTTTAATAAAACGTTTTCCATTATTTCTAACATTTATTAAAAATCAGAATTAAACTGCGAAAAAGCCGGCAAATAACTCATTCGACGTGCCGTAGAATTTTCTGTCACTTGCAGTTGCGGCAACTTTTACTCAAATTAGCTAAATTTTTCAGAAAATTCTGCTAAATTGATGTATGTAATATACTTGTATATTAATAATATTGTAAATCTTTAGAAATTATTTTTTATAAGGTAAATATTCTGTCAATTTTTCTTTCAAGAAAAATCGCCATAAAAACGCCTAAAGTCAATGAAAAATCGCCAAAAAAATCACCATCGCCAATTTCAAATTTTATGTCGCCAGGGCTGATAAAAAATCGCCAATTTGGCGAAAAATCGCCACGTCTGGCGACCCTGGTTGATAGTTTCAAATTGCTTCGTGCCATCAAAAATTGATGCAATTAATTGCGCGTAAGTTTTAATACGAGTTTTAACTGAAGCGAGTGGCAAGTGTCGGAAGTCAATTTTATTGATTTCTATCGTTTGACAGAGCACCGGAGATAGCGTACATAAGGACTTAATTAAACTTCAAGGAAATAATACAATAAAAGGATGCTGTTAAGTTTTGCATATTTTATGTGAAAAGTTTAGTATAAGCTTATGCGTTTCACATGTATAAATTAATAATTGAATTGTTTTTAAAATTGACCTCGTTTACAAGTAATTACTTGTTCTATAGGTTAACGATATTGTTTGATTCCTTTTATATGACATTGTAGAGGTCATGCAATATCTAAATTTTTATTTTAAATGCGTATTAGGTCCAGAAAACGTGGATCACACTCTTTTATTTCTTCTTATCCGTAGATTCTGATTCATTTAATTATTTCCATTAAGTACGCCTTTTCTTCTCTACCTTTAGCCATTTGCCACTTGTGGATTAAAAAACTAACTCCACGTTTACGGCCACGAGACCTGACGCAAGGAATACAGTGTCGTTCTGTGACTCCAACTCAAGAATTTTCAGGGCTTCATCTGACGTGCCGCAGCTTAGCCATCTCCGCCCACTACTGTTCGTGCTACCCTTTGATGGCATTGCCTCTCTAATCTCACACTCTTCAATCTACACAGACGACATGAAGATCTTCTCTTGTGTTAAGAATAGTCATGACATCACCCTTATTTAGGATGACGTAGGCATTAACCTGTGTTGGTGTGGGCACAATGGCTTGGATTTTGAGAAATGTGAGTTAATGTCTCTTTCCGGAAGCCACAATCCCCAAGTTTTTAACTACACTTTTGCGGGGAATGGCGTCTGTTGTGTGTTGTTCGTGATTTTTACTTTACATATTAATGACATTGTACCTTAATTTTTGGCTTTGTAAAACGTTGGTCCAGAGAGTTCTCTCGGATTTGCCGAATTTGATTCAATTGTACCACTCTTTAGTTAGGTCTATTTTCGAATATGCATCTCAGATTTCATCGCCCTACTACGCTGTTCATCCTAAGCTCATCCAATCAGCAGGATTTGCTGCTGGGGGGGGGGGGGTATTTTTTTGTACTTCAGTCAAATTTTTCCTAACCAAGAAGTTTAGAAAATTATAAAAACCCTCCTGTTATATAGTATATACTGCAATGGTAACTCATAAATCGCAAATAACACGGTTTAAATATCTTAATTTTGGATAAATTTTATTAATTCAGAATTTACGTGTTTATACACTTTAAGGGAACTGCAACAAATTTATTATTTACCTTATGAATGTTTCCGTTAATAAATCACTTTCTTTCACGTTGTATTATTAGGTGCTCTTACAGATTTATTTTGATTTATTGCTCTAAATACTTCACTATGTTAAGAACTTCAATTATCACATACAAAATTTTATCAATTTTATTCCTTTCGCATAAACGTATATTTGCAAGTAAATGTTCAAACATAGCAATTGCTAAATTGTCTCAATTCAATAATTTTTAGGTATGTAAATTGCATTAATGTAATGACAAAGAGGTTACTTATCTGTGACTGGTTGATTGTAGCATAAGATGTATCCGGCTGTGAAGGACCATGTAGAATTTTGCTAAAGATCAGTTGAAATGGTTTAGCTTGCTACGTACCCCACAATGCGTAGCAGGCTAGCTCAGGAGACGGGTTGGGTTCATCCTGGAGGAGAACAAAAAAAAAAGAAGAGAGATGTCGAGATAAGGGCGCCACGTAGTCTTTTGCAATGGCAGGGTAGACTACGAAACCTGAAATATTTAATATGTCGGTATGTCGAGAAAGAAATCGAAAACTCTGTTTTGTACACTTAAAATCCAAGGTTTTAATTACTCCAATTAATTCATCGCGAAACTATAAAATATACACATATATATATCTTCGCAGTCATCAACCAGCCACATTACTCAAATATTAACCAAAAAGGAGAAAACGAAATACTCATCTGTTACTGAAACTATAGCTCCTCCGTGCACGGGGAAAACTCCGAATGGTACCAAAATTTCCTATGTTGCCTGTGTCCGCAGCCTCTTTACGCCTTTTGTTCCAAACTGAATAATATATTTTCCTTTGCTTTTCGTGATTACAAAGTCACACTTCAACTCAAAACGCACTTGAGGAACTCAGATATCTACCAAAATTTTTATTGTACTTTTAGAGCTCCGATGTTCACTACTCGACGTATAAGCGGGAAGAGAGAGTGATTTGGCGCTTGGCGATTATTATGCAGCATGCGCACTTGATCTCCAAACTCTCCTATGCGCATCCGCTTTTGACTCGAGTTGTGGACTCCATAATCGTCGATATTGCAGTAAAATTAAAAATGTAAACTCTTAAATTCAAATATCGTAAGAGGCTTGAACGACAATTATTGCAATTTTGTTAACGACATTTTAATAAACGATAACTGTTTCGAAGTAAGAATTACTATATGGGTAGTGTGTTTGTATACAAAAGTTAATCTGGCGGGTTGATGTTGCGTAACAATGTTTTGTATAATACTGTGAATATTACAATCTTGTTTATTCCTAATTTATAAAGAAAATGTTCTGATGCAAAATGATTTAGCTGTTTCTGTATAACCCAGGTGCGTTTCGTTCCATAAAATAAACCGACTCCAATAATTTCAATGTAGTACGTCTTGTCCTTCGCAAAAGCATATCCTGAAATTAAAAATTTCACTGCAGTACAACAGCTTTAAGGAACTACGCTCACAACACTGAGGGGACCAACACCATTTGCGCAATTTGGGATCGTAACATACCTCCCCTTCCTCCAAGAGAGATTTCTTCGAAATCTCATTAAAACGCACGACTATTTATAGTCAAAAAAAAAACAATTTCGCAATACAATAGGTAAATTAATTTAGTTTTAAGTATTCAAATCTCGTTATTATTCAAACGCGCTACTCTTCGGGAATATCTTTAGTGTATGGTCTCAAATCCTTTGCGTGCCAAATTCCTCGACTCCTACCAGTATCATCTGCCAATTCATAAGTCCAAGGTGATACAATTTTTATTACTTTGAAGGGACCGACGTATTGAGGTGCTAACTTTGCATTAAAATATTTACCTGCATCAGAAAGAACGTAGTTTTTGCGCCAAACTAGATCGTGGAGTAAAAATCTAAAGTCTCGTTTGCGTAGATTATATCTCGATCGACTAACATTTGCCGCTTTTATTAACTGATTCTTTACATCTTGGTATACTTGTACCATCGCCTTAGCTCTTTCACTTGGGATATAGTTAGCATTTGTTCCCACACCCGGATGATCTTGTCCATCCAATATCATTTCTTTACCGAAGTTAATAAAATAAGGGGTTAATTTAGTAACGTCTTCCTCCGATTCCGATTCTATGATTCTCCGATACATACGCTCGTAACATCGTCTTAATAATTTGATTAGTGCGTTCGGCTGGATTTGCCTGCGGGTGATAAAGTGCGGTATACTTAATGGCAACGCCATAAGACTCACAAAGTTTTTGAAAATCTCGGCTTTTGAATTGAGTACCATTATCACATATGAGAATTTTCGGAACCCCAAACAACAAGAAGACATGATCCTCTAAGGCTCGTGATACAAGGGAAGTAGTCGCTGATCGAAGCGGGAATAACATCGGGAACTTACTAAATTGATCGACAATTGTTAGGATATACATAAATCCGCGATTAGAGCGAGGTAATGGACCAACTAAGTCAATGCTGATGGTTTCCCACGGTCTATCCGCAATATTGCGTGTGGCCATCAGTCCTGCTCTTTTCTTTAACTCTGGTTTAATTGCTTGGCAAGTAAGACAATTCCTGATATATGTATGAAACTGTATCCGCCTTCATTTTAGGCCAATAGAAACGTTGCGATAGCCGTTTTAGAGTCTTCTGGGTACCACAGTGACCAGAGGTAGGAACGTCATGAGCTTGAAAAATCACTTCCTTCCTTTTACCCTTTGGAATCACCTGCTTCCAGGCGTCCGACTCAGAGGCTAGTTGCGGATATTTTACATTGCAATGTTTAAAAATAACCCCGCCTTCAATTTTCCAATCAGGGTATTTGTCTGGACAATTCTGAATTTTCTCGACCATCTTCAGATACCACTTGTCTTTTGTCTCGTTATCTATGGTTGACAGATTTACCACTGGGACGGAACGCGAGAGCCAGTCAGGTAAAAGATGTTCCTTACCTTTTCTATGTATAACTTCGAAGTCATACTGCTGCATTCTCATAGCCCACCTTGCCAACCTACCCGTTGGGTCTTTGAGATTATGCAGCCACACAAGGGAGGCATGATCCGTCACCACAGTAAAACGCGAGCCTTCTAAATATGGTCGTAATTTATCCACCGCCCAGAGTACAGCTAGGCACTCTCTTTCCGTCGTGGAGTAATTCTTCTCACACTTATTCAAGGACCGACTTAGGTATGCTATTACGTTCTCACTACCATTTATATTTTGCGTGAGTACGGCTCCTAGTCCATAACCGGAGGCATCTGTATGCACTATAAAGGGAAATTCAAAATTGGGACAGGTAAGTATGGGAGCGCTTGTTAATTTTTCTTTTAGATATTTAAATGCCGTTACGCATTTTTCTGACCAAATAAACTTTTTATTCTTCTTCAGAAGGTCTGTCATTGGGGAAATTAATGAGGAAAAATTTGGAATAAAACGTCGGTACCATGCAACAATTCCTATAAATTTACGGACTTCCGACACCGTTTTTGGACTTGGGATTCCCAAAATACACTTAACCTTTTCAGTATCCACTTGAAGCCCATTCTTTCCTACTAAATATCCTAAATATCTCAGCTCTGGTCGACAAAATTCACACTTTTCATAATTTATCTTTAACCCAGCTTTGTACAATTTATCCAACACTTCCTTTAAAACTCTCTTATGTTCTTCGAAATTCTGTGTCACGATGATCACATCATCAAGGTATACAAATACATGTTCCTCTAAACTTCCCGATAATACTCGATCGATAAACCGTTGCCACGTTGCAGGAGAGTTAGTAAGGCCAAAAGGCTTAGATGTCATATAGCGTGCGTCTCTCAGTTTATCTAAAGTTGCAGAGACATAAGGCAGCGGATACGCATCTTTTTTCGTCACTCTATTTAATTTACGGAAGTCAACGCAAAAACGATAAGTTCCGTCCTTCTTGCGAACCATTACGATAGGCGACGACCATGCGCTATGCGAAGGTTCTACCACTCCATCCTGTAGCATTTTGTCAAGTTCGATATTAATAATCTGCTGAATGGATGGCGATACAGGATAGTAGCGCTGCTTAATAGGTTCACTATCAGTTTTAATCACATGTTCCACCTGTGATGTACATCCTAACCCTTTACCCATTTTGCGTTTGGCTTCGGAAATAATTTCATCGAGCTCTGTTTTCTGCGACAACGTAAGTTTCGATTGGCTCTCTAAAGAATTAATATTAAATTGTCCCTCACTACTGGTAAAATCCCATGAATTGTCCTTTAAATTAACGCGTATGCCCATTTCTTTCCAAAAATCTACCCCGAGGATTAAAGTATGCGGCAGTTCGGGTATAACTAAAACATTAACATCTTTTACGCGACCTTCAAGCTTAATAGGCAAACAAACTTCTCCTAAAATACAAACTTCTTTTCCATTAGCTAATTTGACGGACTTAACCTCGGAATTGTGCAAAGTCAATCCCATGTCGCTAAGCAACTTCCACCCAAGAGCACCTAATACTGTGCTTGATGCTCCGGAATCTAGTAGACCTAAAATCCTAACATTAAGTATAGAGATGGCTAGGTAAGGACGTCTGTCATTCCCTGCCTGTGCAAGGATGTGATCCAATAAATGCGACATGGCGTTTGTACCTTCCTGGCCTATATTAACTGGTCTACCGTCGCCTTCCATCAACTTTTTGTTCACTACCGCGGCGGTCTTAAGATTATTCGAGCTCGGTTCGCCGCTTAATTCCGGGCTCTTCTCTCGTTTCCCTGCCTTGTAGCTCCCTCGTTGTTTTGTCTCCTATCTTCCCGGTCATTTCGACTATTTCTGGTTGTCTGGTCATACCTACTTGAGCCACTATTCCTACAATTCGGACATTGCGTACGAATAACACCATGAAGTCCACACCCAAAACATCGTATGTTTTTCCTACAGTATCTAGCTAGGTGGCCCTCTCGACCGCATTGAAAACACTTAGGACGCTGTTGACGATCTGATGAGTTAGGCGTCAAAGACGATATTGCTGGTTGGCTTGAACCGACATAGGCTAAATCGGATTCGAGTAAATTTGTATTCCTTCTTGACGGTGGGGGACAAAAGGCTTCGACGGAGGAACGAACTGCTTCCAAACGCCTACCCAGTTCAACTAGTTCTGACATACTACTAACATCAGTCATACCCAGTTGGGTCTGGTAAAATGGACTCATATTACGCTTAATAATCTTTAACATTTGGCTTTCGCTTAAACTTTCGGTTAGTCTGGAGAACATGGTGCTCATAATCGCGACATATGTACCAATGGTTTCTTCCTTGCCTTGGGTGCGTCTCTTGATCTCTTCAAGCAATCTATCGTCATAGTCAGACGGAAGGAACTCTTTCCTCAATTCACGAACAAGATCAGACCACGTATTAAATTGACGCTTATTTGCACGGTACCAAATCAGAGCGCGGCCTTTAAATAGATCTAAGGCTGATCGAAACATTTGCGATTCGTTTACCCCTCTCGCTTCGCTTAGTTCGGTAACACGCTCAAGAAATGAATTCAATGATTGTCCCTGCTCCCCGGAAAAATTAATGCCCCATTTGTATACTTGGACTATTGGATTTACAGGCGGAACAATGGTAGTAGATAAAGGGAATTGTTGGGTTTGTTCGGAACTATCGGTATCGGTCTCTTCAGCCTCAACTTTATCTTGTAGAGAGCCCAAAGCTAACACTAATGCACCTTTCATTACACTTTTCTCCTTCTTCTGTGATTCGTCTATTGCTTTACTCCTACTCAACCTTGACAAAGACCACTCTATCTTAGTCAACGACTTTTTATATTCCGTCGAAGAAGAATCACCGCTGAATGCTGCAATTAATGCATTTATCTCTTCTATTTTTTTCTTAAGCGCTTCTTTATCTTCCTCAAACTCAAACGGATATGGATCAACAAACAAAGACTGACCGAGTTTTTCACCCTTTAAGGCTGAACGGAGACTCGTTCTCATGTCGTCTACCTTACCCACCGGCAGACCGCGAATTGTTACCTCATACGTAAGTTCTTCCTGATTTAAGCGATTCACTTCCATTTTTAATATCGTTAGCAATATAGTAAAGGAGCAAAAAGAAAGAAAACAAATAATCACTATATTGCCACAAACTCAACAAGTCACTAACTCAACCGAAATGTGCCAAATTGTCGCAAATGTATGAGAGAATAGTATCTATTCTGGTTATGGTTTCTTAAAATTCGTTTCCTGACAAAACAATTCTGAAATCTTCAAGTCTAAAGGTTCTTATCAAATGCAAACAGTATATAACACACTAAGCTGCAATTATCATATATTCATAATTTTAAATATACACACGAGCTTTCTAAAGGCAACACTAAGCTACAGTCATCATATCATGCTCCGTTTCGTATGAAGACCAGCTTTATATGCTAATTAAGGAAACTCCTTACGAATTAATAAACTGTTTTGATCCTCAAAACACACTAATAAAATACTTGAAATTAAAAAGATAGCCGAGCCTAAATCACTTCATTATATATATATAAACGGAGAACAAAATATAAACAATATGCTACTATTCGGATTACAAGTACTTAATGGTGCAGAGTTATATATAAAAGACACTCTGCATCACTTTGGAAAAACAGCATATATTCCACTTTAAATTCTCGGTGAACCTAAATATATATCGTTGCGCGATAAATGACCAAACTTACAAAAGATTAATGCTAAACAAAAAAAAGGAAGATCGTAGTACTAACTTAATTATTAATAAGCAATTTAATCACGCTATTCAAAATTATTGATACTTCTATTATGGATACTAAATATTATAATTACCCTTTTGTTTATTTATTAAAAGTAATATCGTATAATAATATGTTTCATTTCAAAGTGCTATTGGTTATTGATCAATTTGTAAGATTACCTTGGCTTTATCCTTCAAAATGTAGAATCCAGTTCAAACGCAACTGAAATAAGTCTCTGTATGACAATGTGTATCACTGTATGATATATACGCACTTCCTTGAGCACAATAATAAGACCAGCGTAATAAACCTTAAATTGAGTTCCGAACTATACACCAATATTAACTTTCAAGGAAATTTACTCAAATCTTAATGACGCTTTTTCGTTGTAGATCCAAGTTTGCTTTGCAAAATTAAAAATTTCATCAGTGCTTGTAAACAAAATGTATCACGCTTAGTATGCAAACTTAATCTTAATTCAAAAAAACTGAGCGTAATCTTGACATTAACACTTCCTGACATCACTTTTTCCTTTTTAAATGTAGTAATTCAATGTTGAAAATATACACCCAATGAAGTAGAATTATAGAGTTATGACTTAATTATTTAGAGATTTCATACCTTAATATTTTGCACTGTATTTAATACTTTACTAATTTACTTTTCCGGAGGAAGAAAAGAAGGTAAATACGTTCACTGTGGCTGGATGGTGACGAACGATAGCAACTTTACTGAACAAATGAAAGATTTCCGCAAATCAACTGTACTGATATTCAAAACAAACTATTGTCACACAGCTGTGCAGCAACTAATTCGTTGTTGTTTTTACGACTACTATCTGTAACAATAGAAATATTTTATTGTTATTGAATTTTTATGACCTTTACAGAACCAGATGTTTGTAAAATATTGTGATCTGGTAAGACCTTCTACGTGCGTTCAAAGTCACGACATTGACATTGAAAATATTGGCAATTTTTTTTTTGCGAATAGTTTATAAATTTATGCTTTATGTTTTATAGAGTCGATATGCGCACTGTAGATTTATAATGCCACCCATAAAAATTTAGTCAATTGCATAGTCCCTGTATATATAAGTTAAATTTATTTAAATTTTATAAAATAAAAAAAACAAATTTTTATTTAATTATCAGCCGAAGCTGGTGTTTATTCACTCGATGCCAAAACCTAACTTAAATTAACTTAAACAGAATAATTCTTATGAGCTAAATTATGAATTGGGTTGCTCACGTTGCAAAGGTAACGCAGACATGCTGTCAGCACTTTTAAGTGGTTCATGTGTCGAGTCGTTGACATAGCTTGCGGCTCGTGGGAACTTCTAATCGTGCGAATGCAATTTTTATGTTTTCCAGATTTTAGCTTAATCGGCGTTAACTTATATAATATTTGTATCCACCTGTTATTTTCACACCACCACTTTAAATTGCGATTTTCACCTGTTTTTTTTCCACCTTTTGGGCCCCACACATTGGGCGTCAAAATTTATGCTACGTACCACACAATGCGTAGCAGGCTAGCTCAGGAGACGGGTTGGGTTCATCCTGGAGGAGAACAAAAAAAAAAGAAGAGAGACGTCGAGATAAGGGCGCCACGTAGTCTTTTGCAATGGCAGGGTAGACTACGAAACCTGAAATATTTAATATGTCGGTATGTCGAGAAAGAAATCGAAAACTCTGTTTTGTACACTTAAAATCCAAGGTTTTAATTACTCCAATTAATTCATCGCGAAACTATAAAATATACACATATATATATCGTCGCAGTCATCAACCAGCCACATTACTCAAATATTAACCAAAAAGGAGAAAACGTGGAAAACTCCGAATGGTACCAAAATTTCCTATGTTGCCTTTACGCCTTTTGTTCCAAACTGAATAATATATTTTCCTTTGCTTTTCGTGATTACAAAGTCACACTTCAACTCAAAACGCACTTGAGGAACTCAGATATCTACCAAAATTTTTATTGTACTTTTGGAGCTCCGATGTTCACTACTCGACGTATAAGCGGGAAGAGAGAGTGATTTGGCGCTTGGCGATTATTATGCAGCATGCGCACTTGATCTCCAAACTCTCCTATGCGCATCCGCTTTTGACTCGAGTTGTGGACTCCATAATCGTCGATATTGCAGTAAAATTAAAAATGTAAACTCTTAAATTCAAATATCGTAAGAGGCTTGAACGACAATTATTGCAATTTTGTTAACGACATTTTAATAAACGATAACTGTTTCGAAGTAAGAATTACTATATGGGTAGTGTGTTTGTATACAAAAGTTAATCTGGCGGGTTGATGTTGCGTAACAATGTTTTGTATAATACTGTGAATATTACAATCTTGTTTATTCCTAATTTATAAAGAAAATGTTCTGATGCAAAATGATTTAGCTGTTTCTGTATAACCCAGGTGCGTTTCGTTCCATAAAATAAACCGACTCCAATAATTTCAATGTAGTACGTCTTGTCCTTCGCAAAAGCATATCCTGAAATTAAAAATTTCACTGCAGTACAACAGCTTTAAGGAACTACGCTCACAACACTGAGGGAGCAACACCATATGCGCAATTTGGGAACGTAACAAGCTTTGGTTTAAGTTGTTTTCTTTAATTTTGACGCTTTATGTTGATTGATGATTTGATTAATTGATGTGCAATTTCCGCTCGTTAAATTGAATCAATTTTACTATCCCACTTCTTGATTTTTATTACTTTCGCCCGTAAGGAAATTAAAAGACTTAGAAAAATTTGCTTTATAAATTTATTGCGATAAATCGGAAAGCAAGTTAACAGTTGGACGGTCAAAAAGCAAGAGAGAGCTGGTACAGCTGCCCTATATGAACAAATTACCAAGAATTATGTGTTATACATAACGGAAAATATTTTGTTATTTACTTAAACAATATACAGAAGGCAAGTGTTGCCGGTATTAACTTGTGTTTACAATACCTATCATATTTCAGAGTTAACAAATATTTGGGAACAAGTTCATTATTTATTGAATTCATATTTTAGGCTTAAAGACTTTCATTTTCTAACAGGGAGCATAATCTAATGGAAGAAATTTAAATTGCAAAAGGAAGTACCTAATGATATACCTACTACTTTTGATTACGCATTAAGCTTTTATTTTCAAATTAGTTAATTCTGCTTATCATTATTATATTAATATATTTATACATATTTTCAACATTTAGGTATATTTTATCTATAGTAAATAAAGTAAGTGTTTGCGTAAATACATCAAATATGTACATCGAATCTCTATGGATTATTACTTACTGCACTGATAAATTTATTACTTAGATGCACTGATAAATTTATTTTATGATTTAACTATCTGTGCGTACAATGTTATATTCTGTCTTTTAGAATAAAGTTTACTGGTGCCTTAGGGACAAGTAGAAATTCAAATTCAGTCTTAACATCTTCTGGGAATTCGATTTGAAAAGATAAGGTTATCTGGAAAAATATGCTTTAAAGATAAAACTTTTACTTTGAAGATACAATATTTAATTTTCTTACCTTTGCTATAAGTAATAATAATTCAATTTCAACGAAACGCTTTCCTGGACATGTACGCTTACCTATACCAAAAGGCACTACAATTCCAGCTCCATCGTCTTTGTATAATTCTTTTTGTATCCATCGCTCAGGAATAAATGATGTAGCATTTTTGAAATTTTCCTCATTACGACAAGCGACCCTACTTTGGCAAAGAACTACAGTCTAAATAAAATAACAAAATAAAATGGAATAAGTAAATAAAATAAATTTTAATTATGAATTTGATGTTATGTTATACTATTAAAAGAGCTATGTTTACTTTATACGTCGATAGTAGGTATAAATATATATATATATATATATATATATATATATATATATATATATAAATATATATATATATATATATATATATATATATATATATATATATATATTTATTTGGTTGCTGGGTTCGAAAGCATAAGCTTCTTTTAAACGCACTGTTGAAGACTTCAAGAGACATGTGCATGATAAAATCATATTTGCTTCAATGTAATGTGCCAGCGCCTCATTACCATATTCATAATAACATCTGTACATATGTATTTAAAATTTTCCAGCATGAACCAATTCTTTTAGAGCGACATGTGGACAATTTCTTTCTTTCCATAACTCTCAAATGCATATCTAAAAAATGCCTAAAGGCATGAAAACAACCAACGGATAAACAAACAACGGAAATCGGTGAACTTCTGCGAGTTAAAGCCGGACATAATCACTGTTTTGATTATGTACTAATCATGATTTTGGATAGCCAATTGGAATTCCAGAGTTATGTAGTTGCGATTTGATGGTATATCGGGCAAATTGGCAAAGCCAATAAATATGGTCTAGAGGTTGAGTAGTGAGTTCAGTTGTGTTCAGGCATCCAAACAAATTGAAAAAGTAATTTTTTTAAGAACGATCTGAAAAGCCCCCACCAGTGGTAAGCCTTTAGCATCCAAGCCTAAAAATTAATTATAAATTTGTAGTGAATAAATAAAAAGGTCTGGAGAGCCCCCACCAGTGGTAATCCTCCAGAATCTATGTGAATTTGAAAGTTAGTGTTTAAAAAAAAATTTAATCACTCGAACTTCTTGCGAGAGATGAAAAATACAAATAAGGCGCTCAGGGGATAGTCCAACGAAGGGAGATAGCCTGAAATAATAGTCCTCCCCAACATTTTGTTAGAGAAAAAATTCAAGGAGGGCCATAGTACACTGCCCAACTTTAAATAGACATCTGAAAAATCTACAAATCCGAAGTCTCATTATGGATGCCCAGGAATTTATCGCTACCCAAGAGGAAATCTCCGAAATGGAGCAGCAAGCAGGACCCGACGATGAAACTGCATCGCTTTGAAAAGCTCTTCGCTGAGCTTACCAAGTAAGAATTTTTCTCCACGAGTTAAAAAATTGTTAATAAAAAAACAAAAGGAAAGAACACATATTTCAAGAATGTTTAAATTTTTTCTTCCTAAAATAAAGAACAAAAGAATATGAATAGAACATTCTCAAATTTTATTCCTATTATGCAGCTTTCTTATATTAAAAAAAAAACAAAAACAGACTGCGCAGGAACAAGATTTTCTTTAATTTTACTATTATGCAATTTTTTTCAAATAAAAATAGATATAGCACAAAATCTTTGTAGAAACAGAATATTTTAAAATTCTATTACGCAATTTTTTAAATATATAACATATATATTATATATTCTGTTTCTCAGTGTAAAAGTTTAAAAGCGTAAAATAATTTTTCTTCAGTGCTACAAAATATACTAGTAAAAGTAATTCGTTTCGCCAAGTGTCTTGATGACATTTGTGCCAAAGGTCGTCTTTTGTTTGTGTGACTAGTAGCCAGATTAAATGAAAACTTTTCTTTCTCTATAAAACTTGAATTTAAGGGAATTAAAATTTGGATGACGTGAGTTTTTTCCTTCGCTGATAAAAATTCTCGTATAGACCCGATATTGGTCTCCCCATTTTTTCTTTTTGGGCTTCATTACTTTGAGTGAAATAATCACGTCAAAATTTTCTTAAGGAGTCACGCCCGCGCAATCATGGCGAATCCGCCTCCTGCTCCTAATGAAAACCCTGCGGTTGCAGAACACTTCCTAAGTGTAACAATCGCAAATGCACGAGAATTAATACCTGAATTTTCTGGTACTAAAAATAGTTTTTGAAAAAAAAAGTTGAATCGACTTCATAAAAAGCGCTAAAAAGCATAAAATAATAATAATAATAATCTGCCAGGTCAGACATAAAAAATAAAAAAAAATAAAAAACACGACGAACTTAGAACCTTGTTTTTGGGAAGTCGGTTAAAAAGTGAGGTAAATCGACTTATATCGTGCTGCGACGATCTATTCCAGACAGCCGCAAACGAACGGGATAAAAATTAGTTTTTTCAAGTTCTATAAACAAAATTATCCGGTGCAGCTTTCGACATCATAGTTTATGGTGACGTTAGCAACTGGGATGAGTTTAAAACCCAACTATTGATAAAATAGTTTTAAAAAAAAAGTTGAACCGACTTCACAAAAAGCGCTAAAAAGCATAAAATAATTTTTAAGTTTATATCTATTACGACATTTTGAAGTTGGTGCAAATCAAACAAACCAAACAACTACAACAAAAATATTTAATCTTCATTTCTTATGATCCCGTAAGCTGAAACTTTCAGGTAGTGTTATCTATTATTTTCAATTGTGGTACTGTAGTTGTTTCATTTGTTTAATTTGCACCGACTTCAAAATGTCGTAATAGATATAAAATTAAAAATAATTTTATGCTTTTTAGAGCTTTTTCTGAAGTCGGTTCAACTTTTTTTTTGAAAACTATTTTATTTTTCACTTTTTAACGTTTTCTACTCTATACAATGAAGAAAGAACCATCCAAATCGGTCCACGCGTTAAAAAGTTAGGTTTAACCCCCTACCCCACCTCCATTTTACAAAAAATGTTTTCTCATGGTAGCAATAAAGGAACATACTCTTCCGAACAGCAAAGGAATCATCGAAATCGATCCACGCGTTACGAAGTTACTACTCCTCTCCCTCCCCCACCACCACCATAGGACCAAATTATACTCCTATTAGCTATGGGGGATCTATACAACATCAAAAGAACCATCCAAATCGGTCCACGCGTTACAAAGTTAGGTTCCACCCCCCTTCCTCCACCCCAACGCCACCAACATTTTTTTTCTCATGGTTTCAACCAGGGAGCATACTCTACCTAAAAGGAAAAGAATTATCCAAATCGGTCGACGCGTTACTAAGTTAGACTACTCCCCTCTCCACCACCACTCCTCACCATAGGACCGAATTAATCTCCTATTAGCAATGGGTGATCACACTCTATACAACAGAAAAAGAACAAAGTTAGGTTCCACCCCCACCCCACCAAAATTTTTTTCTCGTGGTATCAACCACGGAATATACTCTACCCAACAGAAAAAGAATTATCCAAATCGGTCCACGCGTTACGAAGTTAGACTGCCCTCCTCCCACCCTAGGCCAAATTTTTTTGTCCTATTAGCAATGGGGGATTATACTCTGTACAACAAAAAAAGAACCATCCAAAGCGGTCCACGCGTTACAAAGTTAGGTTTCACCCCCACCCTACCAAACATTGTACCAATCGGTGAACATACTCTACCCAACAAAAAAAGAATCATCAAAATCGGTCGACGCGTTACGAAGTTATGCCCGGTCAGACATAAAAAAAAATTTGTATCAGACTTGAAGAGGCTTAAACAGGGTCCGAAGGAAACCGTAAACGAGTTCTCCTTACGGGTAACCCGAACTTTGGGTGAATTAAGTAAAGCCACCAAAGTCTCCGTAACTAACGCAGATGCAAGAACCCTTTTTCTAAAGGAAAATGAAAAAGAGCCAATTCGATCATTTGAAACAGGTCTCAAGAACGAACGCTTGCAAACATTAGCGGAAGCACGTAATGACACTGAACCAGCTAGTCTAATTGACTATATCATAGAACGTTCATCGTGCATAGAGGAAAAATTTCAAAGAGATCAAATAAACGAGGGTCTTCCTAAGCGTACCCGGATATATGTAGTGTATCACAAACCGGGAGACTCAAAAGAGTGTTATAAAAATAAATTTATCCCAACTTTTAGTGAACCAAATACAGGGTGTAACGTTTCTAGAGGTCAATACGAATACAAATGATAGCTCTCACCTAGAGAAACATAAATGACAGTATGACAGGGGGGGGGTGTAATCTCAACCGTTTGGGAGTTACAGAGTGATTCATACATTTCAGTTTTCCATGGTTTGCACGTTACTCTTTTATTTTTTTCTTTTGGTCTACTCAACATAGCCACATCAAACAAACGCTGGAAAACTACTACCCCAATTATTATTTTCATCGCTGCATTACCAATTCTGCTAACTAAATCCTCCCTGTTGCTAACTGGGCTTGATTAAACTTCATCCTTCTTTATTTCCCATAAGAAAAAGTCCAAAGGGGGTCTGGAGATCTAGCAGGCCAAGGAATCGGTGCGCCTCCTCCAATGTGGCGGTTAGGAAATTTTTCATTTAGTATTACCTTCACAATGTTAGCCGTATGCGATGGTACTCCATCTTGTTGGTGGGATATTCCCCTAAGATTATCCATAGGGTTCTACTCTATTAGATCTGATATGTTGTCCAAAAAGTCCGCATAAATTTCACTATTAAGTACTTGCGGCAAAGTGAATGGTCCTACCAAATGGTTGGCGATGATACCAGCCCAAACATTGACACTGAATCTCTGCTGGAATGAAGTCACCTTTGCCCTGTGTGGGTAAGTGTTAGACCAGGTAATGAAAGTTCGTGATACTATTCCTGGTGAATTGAGATTCATCTGTCCACAGAATTCGGCCCAGAAACGCCACATTCACCACGTCGATTTCCACAAGCCAAGTGCTAAAATTTAGTTTTCTCTCAGAATCTCCTTCCAGTAGTCCTCGTTTCGTGCTCGTCTCACGGTCCTGTCTCACGACGGTGATTACTCGACGTGGGCAGAAGTTTCGGGTCGTGTCTCCATGTCGTGTGAAGTTACACATCCTCTTTCTCTTAACCTTCGGAAAGTTCGTGTAAATACCCCTCTTTGGGGTACTCGCCGGTTAGGGAATCTCCTTTGATATTCCAGTACAGCCGCTCCCTCTTTTCCGTCTTTTTTACCATTTTTTATTAATTTTTGCTTAAAAACACCCGCACTAATTGATTTCTTTTTCCACTATGATAGGTATTCTTGTTTACTGACCCTTTTTTATAGCAAAATTTCCATCAGGTACCAGTAACAAAACGCCAGGATACAAGGATGTGAATTATTTTTTAAAACAATAATTAAAATTAATTACCTGTTAACCAAAAACAATCATTTTCGACCCTTTATCTTAAAAATTTTGTTTATCTAAAGAATTTCCTACCTAAAATGCAATAAAATAATTAGGTACTCAGGAAGTTCTAAGGATGTGGTTTTCCTAATTCTTTCTCTACCTTGCCATGTTGCACCTTTTTGGAAAGGTAATAAGACGGGGAATCCAATAAAAATTAAAAAAATTACATAAATTTCGGAGAAAATTTGGGAAAATGCTGAAATTTTGGTAATTTAAAAACATTTTTTTTTCAATTTTGGCCGTGACTGTACCTGCAGTGGTAGTAGTGAGATCAACATAGTTGAAAATTTTGGAAGGGCCATTGGGATCGAAGTTGTTTAGCGTTTGTTTGATGTCGCTATGTTGAGTAGATCAAAATGTTGAGTAGATAAAAATAAAAGAGTAACGTGCATACCATGGAAAAATGAAATTTATGAATCACCCTGTAACTCCCAAACGGTTCAGATTTCCCCCCCTGCCATACAATTTTTTGTTTTTCTAGGTGAGAGCTGTCATTTGTATTCGTATTGACCTCTAGAAACGTTACACCCTGTATAAAAAGAGAAGTGCGAAGGTTATATTGCACCTACTGCAACAATGTAAGTGAATGCAGAATTAAGCGCACAGATTTGAACAGAGGGGTTTTTCAACAGGGAAACTTGAGGTATCAAGATTCCCGGCGGCAGTAATATTACCCTCAAAACGAACTTTGGCAGCCGCAACAACGAAATTATTTACGACCGGCTAATAATACTGGATATCCAGAACACCAAGGGCCAAATAATAATTCCCAAAGATCGCGGGTGTGGCCAGCAAATCAAAGCCAAATAGGCCAAACTTTGGGCGAGTGCGCTTGCTAAACTAAGAACGAGTACGAATAGGGAAATGAAATTCCACGGGAAGGAATCCCCGGTGTTCCGACCCTTTCCTTCGAAATATAAGCCGATACGCACCAACGGAATTAAAGGTTACAGTAATCACCGTAACCGAACGTGACATAACCGCTACTTTACCATTCTCCATAACTAAAAAGAGTAGGACAACGTTTGTTATAGATACTGGCGCTGAAATCAGTTTGTATAATATCCTGTCTACTTCCGACGAAAGCTTAGTCCAGGTTAATAGGTGTCTGATCACCACCTTCTCAGATGATTACATTGTATCCGAGGGTTTAATATACGGAACCATAGACCTGGGGTACAACTGTAGCGGCCTATACATCTGTCATCCTTTTCACTTAGTAAGAGGTGAGAACATACTACCTTGTGATGGATTATTGGGAAACGATTTCTTAACGAATTATGGTTGTAATGTGAAATATTTGGAAAGTGTGATGGAATTTGAATTAACCAATGAGAATATAAACTGTCTAAGTTCATTAGAAATCGCGTTTAGTGGAAATAATCTTAGCAGTGGAAATCCCAGTGTTATAATAAGTAATAATGAAGAAGAGCAGCAAAATAAGCATCTTTTTGTCAAAATGAATGAAAATAGCAGTGAATTTAAAGAGAAAATAAAAGTGAAATTCCGTCATTAAGTAATAATCAAATGCACAATTATAAAAACGAAAATTTAAAGAAAATGAAAGAAAAGAAAATTGGTAATATTAACCAAAAACGCTTAAATAAACAAGACTTAGTGAAATGAAAATAATTATGAAAAATAAAAGGCGCAAATATGAAGAGTCATGAAGTTATTATTCCAGCAAGGGCTGAGATGATTTTGGAAGTACCAATCAGAACCAATAAAATTTCAGTATGTACGAAGCAGAAAATAAAAACAGGAGTCTACTTGGAAAGTGCCAAAGTCGCCATTCTTAACCTCAACAAGGAAGATGTTAAACTTTCCCCAGAGGATGCCTCGCCCAGTTCTACTAATTTCGATCAGTAGTAGATCAGACATAGTTCAAACAAATTACCATAAGGACCCTATACATGATACGTTAAATAAGTTAGAAAAACTTATCAATTTAGATCATTGTAATGACGAGGAACGCAATAGCATATCGAACATTTGTACACAACATAATGATTTATTTTATTTAGAGGGTTACTACCTTACATGCTTACGTACTGACAGAATAAGTCACACTATACCCACCCTAGTAGACAAACCACCCATATATATTAAGCCATATCGGCTCCTGAAATCACAACGTCAGGAGATAAATAGACAAATTGTAGGTAGAGGACGGGATAACAGGACCAAGCAATAGAATTCCGAAAAAAACCAGACGCAAACGGCAATAAGAAGTGGAGAGTGGTAGTGGATTTCAGAAAATTAAATGAAATGGAGACCAAACATTACTGATATCTTGGATCAATTAGACAAGATTAACTATTTCATCACATTATACTTGGCTAATAGTTTCCACCAAATATCAATGGATGAGGCAGACAAGAAAAAAACCGCCTGCAGTACACCATTTGGTCATTATCAGTATAATCGAACTTAAAAGTACACCAGCCACTTTTGAGACGCTGATGAACACAGTGCTAACCGGATTACAAGGTATACGAATATTTAGTAGAGCTCTCAGTTGGAATCGGATAACCCGAAAACCCGGGTACCCACCCGGCCGGGTAGGAATCGATTCCTACCAAAAATTTGGTTCCAATCGGGTACCCGGTTCCAGGCGAGTACCTGGTTCCAAATAGGAATCGATTCCATCAATGGAACCGGTTCCACTGTGAGAATCGAATCCGCCACCGGGAATCGATTCCGTAGTATGAACTGGTTAATAAGAATGAGTGAAATTGCACAGCAAAAATTGTCACTAATAGCAGGGAGAATAAGAAATTTTAAATTTTCAATAATAAATCTTAAGTCGTATTTTGTAATTTAACTACAAAAAAATCTGTAATTTGCAAAGAAACTAGACATTTCCTTAGTGAAATGCAAAATTTCCTCTGTTGGCCTTGAAACTTAATCTGTACTGCACGATTTCAATAGGAACCGATCGATTCTGGCGTTGGAACCGACTCTTATAATGGAACCGATTCTCCCTTTGAACCGGATACCCGAGTAGGAACCGAGTACCCGTGGGTCGGGTTTCTGAGAGCTCTAATATTTAGACAACATAGTAGTGTACGGTTACAACCTACGTGACCACAACGATAAATTACTGGACGTATTCCGCAGGCTTAGGGCAAAGTAATTTAAAACTACAGCCGGATAAATGCCACTTCTTGGCAAAGGAAATCACTTACCTTGGTCACGTCGTTAGCACTAAGGACGTACACCCGGACCCCGCAAAGATAGAAATTCTTAAGCCTTATCCCCAACCAAAAAAGCCAAAAGATATTAAATCGTTCTTAGGTTTCGTAGGGTATTATCGCCGCTTTATACCCAACTTCGCTTAAATAGCGAAGCCCCTAACAAAATTACTCAAAAATGCAGCTACATTTGAATGGGACGCTTTTTGCGACTATTCTTTCAGAGCGTTAAAAAACAAATTAATCACCGCACGCACCTATACTGGCTTATCCGGAATTTTCAAAGGAGTTTATCGTAACAACAGACGCAAGTGACTTAGGACTAGGAGCAATATTATCTCAAGGCAAGATTGGGCTAGATGGACCAATATGCTATGCAAGTCGAACGTTAAACCCCACAGAAACGAAGTACTCAACCATCGAAAAGGAACTCTTAGCCATTGTCTATGTAGTTGAGCAATTCGTCTTATGAGCAGATCTTTATCACGGAAGCAGAAGTCACACCTGTGGTAAAACACAGAAGTGAAAGTCTTCCGTTGTTTAAAAGTTTTGCTACTGAGGCGGAACACTTGTGTGAGGTCGAGAGTCTTCATCTTCCCGGAAGAAGAATGTTAATAAAAACATTTCCAAAATTGTGACTAAGAGTGTTTAATATGAAATAAATCAAAACAAAAGATTTTCATGGAAATCCAAAATTGTGACTGACAGTTTTTAATGTTAAATAAATCAAGAACTATATGACAACCAAATATTAGGGTTAAAAAAAAAGAATTAGATGTCAAAGTTAAATTACAAGTAAGGAACTGTACGCAAATCCAACATTGTGATTATAAGTTGAAGAAGAAGTCAAAATTAATTTAATAAAAGAACATCGAGAGCAAACGAGTATTGTTTCTTTTGGTTAGTTAACCGCTTGACGAGTCCCTCAGGAGAGATAGTCGTAGCCCTCTCATCATCACTTAATAAAAAAATACAAAAATTGGCACAGCCGGAAACTTTTCCAATATACAAGGAAAGTGACATCAGCCTCCCAGGGCCAACGAGGGACGATTTCAAGGAGCAGTAACTCAACGCGAGATACAAGTCAGAAGACAAATTGCGGGCAACATTAATTACCACCGCAAAAGAAAGTTAGCAATTTTAAGAATTCTTAGATAATTATAAGAATTAAAGTTTTGTGAATTTAAATGATAGTTTTTAGTACTGATTTAGTACACTTTGTTTTTGTAATATGAGCATTTGTTTTCGCGATATTGGATTTTTTTTATCATGGACGGAATATATAAAATATAACGTGATTGGAATTTAAAAAGTTAAATTAGTGTAAGAAACAAGAGTTGCAGTTCAAAAAGAAAATCTATATATAATAAAAAACAGTTTTTAGAAAAAAGTTGAACCGACTTCACAAAAAGCGCTAAAACGCATTAAATAATTTTTAATTTTAGAACTTTTACGACATTTTGAAGTCGGTGCAAATCAAACAAACCAAACACCTACAACAAAAATATTTAATCGGACCAAATTATTCTCGTATTAGCAATGGGGGATCATACTCTATATAACAGAAGAAGAACCATCGAAATCGGACCACGCGTTACAAAGTTAGGTTCCACCCCCACCCCCGTTGTATTGTTGGGGATTTTTCTGTTCACGGCGTTATACATTTTCTGCTTCAAGCGGCGTATCGGCATTGGAAGGTTAAGAAAAATCTTTGTACCTTCGTTGTATTCTTTGGTTTTCTGTTCATTCCGTTGTAAATAGAATATGTGGTTCGGTATTAAATCAGGATTGTTTTCTGAAGAAATGTGAGTTTTTTTGAAATTGCTACGTTTAAGTTCTTTCGACATGGTTGTTGTACTGCATTCCTGTTGCTTAGTTAGGATTTTAGTTTCATGCTCACTAAATTATGGAGTGTTATTAGAATAATAGAAAGTAAAATATCCATTTCAAAATGGCAACGCATTTAATGAACGAAATATTTGAAGTAATTCCAGTGTTTTCGGGAGAGCCAGCTGAAAAAGCAGAGTCAGATTTATGCTTTTTCCTGGATTTCTCCCAAGCGTATTATAAAAATTTGACAACAACAGATAAGTTGTCATTTTTAGATATAATCACTAAGGTTAAACTTAGAGGGATTCCCTATGAAATTTGTGGGAATCGTACTTTTGAGACTTTTGACTAGCTTAAAAAGGCTCTGGCGGATTACTATCTCCCTAGTATAAATCTAGCAGGATTGATGCAAGATACGCGATCCTGTCCTCCGATTAATGGGGAAACGGTAAAGCAATTCGGGAACAGGCTGTACTCCAAACTAAAGAAATGTGTGGTGTACACTTTGCGTGGACAACGTCAATCCTAAGTTGGAGGAGTATGAAAGAATGGCCATTCAGACATTTCAACGAGGCTTACTAAGCGTGCCTCTGAGGCAATTTTCATGCTTGCTTAATGAAACCGGTTTTCTAAGAGTAGTCAAAAGTGGTTCTGACTACGAAACCTTAGAAAGTCAAGGCCAGATACGACATGTTTCGCGAAAATTCCCCTTTTTCCTAGTAACTATATAATGTCATAAACCTATCAATGATCAAGGATTTGTGATCAATAACATCCAATCTTCAAGCAACCCAATGTTTAGGAGTAACGCGAAATTCTCGCACCCAGTACAGCATACACAGAACCAACCTGAAAATTATTCCAGGGAAAGTTCCAGCTTCACAGGCAAGCGAAAAAATATTACTTCCTATAGACACGGAGAATCCCATCATAACATTCCGAAAGATAACAGTACGAATGTTAAAGGTTTTTGGATACGTCATGCAAGGTTGAAAGAGAAGAAATATAATTGCCAACACGAAGTACGGAATTCAAGTTGCGCGAGAGATCCCACACTGAAAAGAGGGAGGGTGAGTTAACGCATACAGATGCGTTATCTCCTTTTTGTAGAACAAAGTCATATCAGGCTTCCGGAAATAGTAAAGCACATAGATTACCAGAAGTCAGTAAAAAGTCAGAAGAAAATACCAGTTATAATTTTAGTGAAATTAAAAAGCTTAAAAACGAAGTAGTAAGTAAGAACGAAAGCAAAAAATTCAGTGAAACAGTTAGAAAGTTGCAACAAGAAAAAACAGAATTAAACAGAAATGTGGATCGTACTAATTGTGAAAATACTAAATTATTAAGTGAAATAGAAAAGGGGAACAAATCCAGTCCATTATTGCTCCAAAAACTGGAAATTTTGACTAATGAAAATCAAGAAAATGTAAATAGGATTAATGAACTTAGAAAATAGAAAAATGAAATGTTCGCAAAATCACATACAATACTTAAAGAAAAACTACTTCTAGAGAAAAAATGGATATCACTGCAACAAGTAAATAATGAGTTAAAAGATCAAATCATAGGTACAAGTAAAGAAAATGAGCTTCTCAATGAAAAAGTCAACGTTTTGCAAAAGGAAAGAAATTCTGTTAGCGAAATTTTTAAAAACTGTTCTGTTCGAAACAATTTATTTGAAAGCGTGTCAACATTAAATAGAAAAATTGAAAAATTAACCAATGCAACAGAGGGAAATAATAAGATTAAGACAATCCCAAAAGTAACTAAGGATCATAGAAACAGTTTTAAACAAAGGACTGAACTTTTGCAACACATAAAAGCTCCTCAGCTTGAGGTGAAGAGAAGTAAGGTATTAACTAATTGAGAAAATACTTACAAACTATGATAAAAAACTTCAGGAAGCAACGAAGTCATTAGATAAAAAAGATACCCAAATTAAAGCTTTGACCTCAAGGCAAGAATTTAAAGAGAAGGCTGAACTCGCGAATTGATCAATAAAGAATTACGGTTATAAAACTTTCATTTTAGATCAATTAGGTAAAAGTGAAGAATATAAACTTCGGGCGGCTAACAAGGAAATTAAAACTCTAAAAGCATTGTTAACAGAGAAAAAGCAACATGTTATAGAATCATATAATAAAGAAGAATTAAAAGGAGATCGTAAACTTAGGAAAATGAAGAAACATAGAGCAGATGTTAATAACCCCAATCAATATTTAGAAATTATGCTAAATAAAAACGCTTCGTACATTGTAAAATTAATGAACGACTCCACATCAAAACCAACAAAACTTCAATTTTCATTAAATGAAAACAAATCTAACCTAGCGAACCAGGTAGAGCGGGAAAAAATCGGAATTTTGCGGAAGAAGCAGAAGCAATATTTTAGGAAAACGACGAAAACTCATCATCAATGATTAAAGGTATTTTAGCCATTATTTTGTATCTATTTTATAGAAAAGGAAAAAGGGAAAGTGTTAAATCAAATAATAGGTATCGGACTCCTAGTGTAAGTACCTCAGAGCCTACTTGCCAATTTTATGAAGAAATAATAACAAAAACCAAGAGGTTATCTCATTCACGTTCGACTGATTGGGTTGATCCGAAAAGTAAAATTTATGTAAGTTTTAATGAATTACCGCCCGACTTGATCTCAAGAAACCATGCGCACCGGTTTTTCTGGTTTTTTTTTAATCAGACCGACATTTATTTCATTATTATATTGTAATTATTGCAGAGAAATTCCCGGATAGTAATTATTAAGCTCAAAGTAGTCACACCCCAAAGAGGTTAGTTAAAAATGCTCGTAGTGTACATGAATTTCATTTTATTTGAATTCAGCCATGGAAAACCAGACCTTCATAAACTTTTGTTTTATTTTTACGGAACTAGACCGTGGAAAAAGAACAATCGCCATTACCAAAGTCAAGCTGACATTTTAACGAAGATCAGTTATGAAAAAGTTCCCCAAAAGCTTTCCGAAAGCTTATACACATTTAGAAAAAAGCACATGTATAACAGAAAAAAAGCTCCAGCGACAAAAATTTAAAGGTTGAAGTCCAGGGAAGACAAATTTAAACCTTATTTACTTCGAGAAGATCAAAATTAACGAAGCAAAGACACACACTTGGGTTATTTTAGTTTAGGTTAGGTTCTTTACGATTACTAGGTTATGGCATTCAGATCAGAATGAACAGCTGTCTAGTAATTGTTTATTACAATTACTCCCATTTAGAAATATAAATGGAATGTTTAATTGTAAAAATGGCAAGATAGTTTGCTTATGAATTACAATAATGCTTCCGTTTAAATTGCATAATTAATTTTTATATACATGCAAGAAAATGGATACTATATCAAAAGTATCCCTGATAATAATTTTACTGCAACTGGGCTATATGCACAAATGTGTCAAATATTCGAGTGCGGTATAAGATAGGTGGTTTAGAAGACCGGGTTAGAAAATGAAAATGATGAGAAGATAATTTGATTACGATTTTCAGAAATGCTGCCGTTTAAATTTGATAATGCATTATTGGATTATGACAATGGTATATTATTATATACATGCAAGAAAATGGATACAAATACTAATACGTGCTAATATCAAAATGTAAACCGACCGGTAATAGAAGGAAAAACGGATGACATCGAATGTTCAGAAATTGAAGAAACAAAATTGTTTGCCAATGTAAACATGTCGTATAGCAAATGACATAATTTAAATATTACAACACAAGTGATATGGAGAAAAAACCAGATCACAGATAAGAAAGTGGAACATATATTAAATAATTATGATTTCAGTCTGCAGAATTTGGAATATATTGAGATAAGCGACAACTTTATCGGAAACTTGGATCATTCTAATAATAAATATCTTTCTAAATTAAAGATATTAAAGGTATCCAAAATAAATTAGAAAACTGTTCTTTTCGACTTTTAAAAAGTTAACTGATTTGAACTGTACTTAGATCAAAATATAATAAGAACAATCGATCATTCATTTAAGAGCTTTAAATTTTCCGTTCTTCGTTTTCAAATGTTTAAAAAATCTACAAACATCTCAAGATATCGGATCTTTCACACAATAACTTGTTGCATTTCCCGATAATTTCTTTTTAGCAAATGAGAAATTAGAGACGTTATTACTTAACAATAATTTTATTCAAGGCTGTCTAAAATTGCGTTTTTGGCTTGAAAAACTTAAAATTTTTAATTTTAGCTAACAATAAAATTTATTATACAGAAATTCTGTCGACTCTCTGAAAAATTTAAATTTGAGCTCAAATAGTATGTTTTTACGCATTCCACTTTTTTGATGGAATTATTGAGTTGAAATTCTTTTTTTTTGGGCAAAGCGGAAAAACTTTAATTATTTAAAAAAAAAATTTATAAGAGATTTTATTTCTATAATTACCGTAGTTGAACAAAAAAACGAATGCTCCTAGTTGGGATGTAGTGAAAAGCTTTGTAATGGTAATTTTTTTTATATATAGTGGACCTTAATAATAATAAATAATTTTTTCTAATCATGTTTAAGAATAATGAAAAGTTTGTACTTTTGTAATAGTAAGTCATTATTTTTTTATATAAATAATTTTTTTGTAACCATGTTTAGGAGTAATAAAAAGTTTATACTTTTGTAATAGTAAGTAATTTTTTTTATAATAATTTTTTTTAACGATGTAATAGAATAATAGGAAGTTTGTATTTGTGTAACAATGAATAATGTTTTTTTAATTGTAATTTTTTTTAACCATATAATAGAAAGTAATAATGAAAAATTTTTTTTGGTCATAATGAATTTTTTAATACAATTTTTTTTTAAACTAAAAAAATGTTTGCAACATTTTTTTTCTTGGAGGGTGGAGGAATGTTGTTTTCCGTACGGGTGTAGATCCGTTTCTTGAGCAGATCTTTATCACGGAAGCAGAAGTCACACCTGTGGTAAAACAAAGAAGTAAAAGTCTTCTGTTGTTTAAAAGTTTTGCTACTGAGGCGGAACACTTGTGTGATATCGAGATTCTTCATCTACCCGGAAGAAGAATGTTAATAAAAACATTTCCGAAAACAGTCTTCTTGTAAGATTCTGAGTTAGCGGTAAGTCAGTAGGTAATTTTAAATTTTACGAGTTGTTAATCGTAGTTAACGGAGAGTTGCTCAAGAATAAGTTATTACGGGGTCAGAGTTGAGTTAGAGCCGAGAGAGTTGATCGTTAAAGTTTTAGTGAGCTAAACCCAAAATTGTTACTAAGAGTGTGTAATATGAAATAAATCAAAACAAACGATTCTTATTGAAATCCAAAATTGTGACTGACAGTTTTTAATGTTAAATAAATCAAGAACAATATGAAAACCAAATATAATGATTAAAACAAAGAATTAGATGTCAGAATTAAAAGTAAGGAACTGTACGCAAATCCAACATTGTGATTGAAAGAAGAATGAGCGGTTAATTGAAGAATTGTAAGCGAGACTTGACTTAGAAGGAACAGTAGTGGAAGCAAACAAAAAGTTGTGAGCCAAAGGCATTTATATGAAATATAAGTTGAAAAAGAAGTCAAAAGTAATTAAATAAAGGGACTTCGAGAACAAACGAGGAGAGATAGTTGTAGCTCTCTCATCATCACCTAATAAAAAACAAGAGTACGACTACAAAATTAAATACGAAGCAGGAAGATTAAATGACAACGCCGACGCTCGTAGCAGGATAAAAACTCCAACCTCACAACTCCTAACTGAAAAAAGAAGATAAATGCAATTACAAGAGGTCAAGCTAAACAAGCTCTGCAGACCCCGTTCAAGTTACCGCAATACCATCCGGAACGAATTAAAGTTACGCGAAAATCATAGAAAAGAACCACCCCCTAACTAAACGAAAAGGGTTTCCGCCACACATTTTTGTTACTTCCCTCTATAAGTAGTGAAACTGAATCGCATATGAAAAGATTTGTAGCAGATTTATCTAAAGAAGTAGAATTAGGTAAAACCTATAGCTTTAACAAGTGTTGCTTTGATTTTTAAATTAAAGCCTATAGGCTTAAAATAAATAATATTAATTATATCATAACAAAAACCCACATACCTTTACGTACCTACAAGGATGAAGAAACAATGAAAGCATTACTTACAACGTTTATGAAATTATGTCAAGCCGAAAAACTAAACAGGCTAAATCTCGCTCTTCTATTTCTCAACAATCCTGATCTAATGCAATTCAAGAAAAAATGTGCAGAAGTTTTCAATAATAAAGGAAAAGGCATTGTGCTCTATCATGCAAAGGCGAATGTCCCAACAGACCCTAAAGAAATACAGGACATCCTGCGCAGTTACCATATTTCACCGACGCCAAGGAATATCTAGGACCTCCAAAAGGATACAAGAAGATTACTTTTGGTCAAGAATGCGCCGTGACATTAATAGGCGCATATATCAAAAACTGCCCGTCGTGTGAGATCAATGAGTTGACACAAAATCGACAATAATAATTGACACGACGACGAGTTCAAAACCATTCCAAAGAATTTTCATAGATATAGTAGGACAATTACATACTAGTTAAATTGGTCATAAATACTTGCTTACCTTTTAGGACGACCTTACTAAGTTCTCCACCGTGAGCGCTTCAGAAAATGTAGAAGCAATATTGAGCCTATGTCAAGCTCAATAAGAAAAATCGGGGGATGCCGGACAAATTTATAAGACTAATTTAGTTTTGTAAATATGACTTTTATTCAAAAATTAAAAATTCATATAAAATCAAAAAAATAATCAATTCAATAAATAATAATTCAGTAAAATAAATAATTCAAAGTAAAAGTAACAAATAATAATGATAAAAAAGAAATAACAAATTCAAAACAAAAAAAATTTCCGACACCACTGGATAAATTAATTCCTGTGCAAAAATAAAAAGGTATAAATATTGTGATTATAATTCGTACAAAATAAAGCTGAAAACAGCTGAACTATGCTGAAATCAGCAATAATCACTGAAAAGAAAATAATATTGAACGTAGCCACAAACAGATGAACAAAAATATATTCTGAAAATAAAATGAGGATACAGGATATGGATAATGGATAATTAATTAGGATATTTCTGAAATCAGAAAAAAAGGATTTGGAGAAAACTCCCAATAGCTAAAACTTGCTTTATTTTGAACATATCGTTCGAAATCCGAAAGCGGATTGACTTTCTGTCAAGTCAAGTGCGGACCGCGCGCTTTTAAAACACTGTCAATTTGTAATCTTTTCCGATTCCGGATGGTTTTTTTTCACGTAGAGGCTTATCTTCGGCCTTCAGTTCGATTGGATGTCGTCCTTCGTTGTCCTTCTTCGATGTTTGTCTCTTTGTTGAACTTCTCGTTGCGTTATCTTTCTTCGATGCGGCTACATCAGCCGTAGGTTTCTCTTTCTCTTGTAGAGTTAGTATTTAAGGGAGGGTGTAGGAATAGGATTTGAGAGGGATTTGGGAATTTGGAAGATGCTTAGTGTCAGTTGGGTCCTAATTAATGGTGAGCTTTAGATTGTGGACTACCCTCGGTAGTAAATTCCTTTCGTATCGTAAGAGGTTACTCTTTCGTTGTGGAAATAAATGTCTGAGTTTACGGGCTACGTGAGAAGCAGGGGTGAGAGGTATGTGACATCTATCTGAGAAGGTCCAGTAAGTTGTCTATGAGGGAACTGGGATGAAATGGAATCTTTTCCATTTGTTTTGTCGCTAGGTAGACTAGGTATTCCTTGATAGGAGTAATGTTTGCGGCTTCATAAAGCTCGCTATTGGAGTAGTATTTGTGAGGCTCCTTTCTGTATAGTCCTGTGCATGCACGGAGAATTTTCCTCTCGAGATTACCGAGGCGTTGCATGTAGCTTGGGCAGATGGTGTGCCAAATAGGGAAACAGTACGTAATAACGGGTCTTATAAGTTGCTTATACAGCAAAAGTTTGGTTTTGGTTGAGAGTCCATTCCTGACATTGATGATTGGGCTGAGCAGGTTGTAGGCGAAATTTGCTTTGGTAATAACAGCTTTGGCATGAGCATTGAATAGGAGTTCATTGAAGTTCACTACTAGATATTTTTCTTTCTGGGTCGGGGCAATAATTCCGCCATTTTAGGCGGCTTTGATTTGCCTAGATTTTGAGACTTGCCGGTTTCGCCTGGTTGAAGGTTTTCGAATGCAAATAAGTTCAGATTTTGAGACATTTATTTTGATCCCCCATTTTTGATAGTAAGTTTGGAGCTTTTCGAGGTGGAGGTTGACGTTATTTACGGCCAAAATCGGGCAGCGTGATTAGGAATATGTTAAGGAGTCATCTGCGTACAGATATGTTGTGCAATTTTCATTTGCAGGTTGATCAGATGTGAACAGATTGAAGAGTATGGGGCCTAAGATTGATCCTTGTGGGACACCTGCCTCCATCGGTTTTATTGCTGATTTTTGGCTAACTAGCTAAACGTAGAAGTTTCTTTCCGTCAGGAAACCGTGGATTAGTTTGTTGAGGTGCGGTGGGAAACCGAATTGGTTTAGTTTGAAAATTAGATCAATAGTCCAAACAGAGTCGAATGCTTTTTCAACATCGGGAAAGCAGCTGACTGTGCATTCATTTTTGTTTAGAGTACTAGTAACGTCAGTATGAAATTTCAGCAGTGGGTGTAATATTGAGTGTTGTGGATTGAAGCCGAACTGAGATTCCTGCCGAATATTATTCTCTTTGCAGGAGCTTGTGATCTGTTGCTGGATGACTTTCTCAAAGAGTTTTCCCACATTAGAGATTAGGGAAATGGGTCTGAATTCCTTGATGTCCTTGGATTAAGTTTTCTTTGGCATGGGGAGAATACGGGAGGTTTTCAAATTATTGGGAAAGTAACAATTGTTTATACAATTCATGAAAATCGACGAGAGAAAGTCGTGAGCTATTGGTGGGAGTTTTTTCAAAACAGCGTTTGAGACTTGGTCAGGGCCACTCGATTTTTTGCTGTTAATGGTTTTTGTGAGAATGGAAAGCTGAAGAGGGTTTGTGAAAATGAATTGCTCTTGTGGATGAATTGCTGTATTATCCACACTGAAGAATAATTGAGGTATGGATTCCATATTATCCAAAAAGGTGTCTGTACAAGTATTTACTTCATTGCAGAAGGCTGGTTCGGTCAGTCTTGAGTTGTCTTTGAATGTTGCTTGGAAATATGTTGCGAAGGCATCGCACTTTTCTTGTGGGAGAATGTGAATTTTCTCGTTGTTTGATATTGTTTTGGGAAATTTGGGCTTCCTACAGCAGACTTTGTTAATATTCTCAAATGTCTGGGCGTTTGGTTTGATTTTTTCAAGCCTTTTCCTGTATTGTTCATCACAATGCAGTTTCTTTTGTTCATCAATAATGGTTGATAAACACTTGACTTGGGACAGCACGGACTGGTATTCTGAATTTTGGGTATTGAGGGTCCTATGATAGATGCGGTTGAGTATTTTCCGCAGTTTTTGCCTGTATTTGTACAGGTCTTGAAGGCCAGATGGAAGGTTCTTATATTTGTGGTTGTTTGCAGGAATCGTTGTGGAGAAGGTTGATGTTGTCCTGAAGGCAGTGAGTGAAATGAGAGTGAAATGTTTTATGTGGGTTTCAATTTCAGAGTTTTGGAGATTCCTGTTGTTGGGCGGAAGATTTTTTTAGAAAAAAGCCGTCAGCCTATTTTGGCACTCAGTCCAATCAACGTTTTTTAGGGTGATAATGGTGGGAAGACTTATAGTCAATATATTAACCGGAGAATTCCGATTGATTGTCAATTCCACCACTAGATGGTCTGAAGAAGCATGGTGAGTAGCGCAACTGTAGTTGCTGATTTGCGGTATGAGGTTTATAAAATTTGAAGTGACTAAATAGAAATCGATGTTGGAGCCTGAACGAGGGAAGGTTGGGGTGTTTGAAGAGACCACTATGAAATCGTGGTTGTCCGAGTTGTTTGTCAGCCAGTTAGAAATTGTTTTCCCGTGGCTGTTCTCGAGTGTGTCATTCCACATAGGGTGTCTGGCGTTAAAGTCTCCTCCAATTACCGTGTAGGTGTATTCTTTGGAGAGATTGTTTATTATTTCAAGATTTTGTCGTACTTGTGTGGCAGAAGCGCCACACCTGTTATACAGCGAAATCAACAGGAGAGATTCCTGTGAAGTAAGAAAGACTTTTGCAGCCATGAATTCCATATTGTTAAGACTATCGATCTTAACTTCTTGGAAGTTTAGGTGGTGTTTTATAAGGACAGCTGTACCTAAGGTTGTTTCCGATTTACCAGTTCGGGCTGTTGAGAAATTCTCAAAAACTAATCTTTGTCTGGGGCTTAGATGCGTCTCTTGCAAGAGGACGAAATGGGGGAATTGCTCACCAAGGATGGAGTTGAGGCCTATTTTCTTGTTATGCCGTACTAGGGAATAACAGTTGAATGTTAGTATTTTTAGTCTTTTTAGTTCCCTAGGCATAGGCTAAAAGCAAATTGCAAATATGCGCTTTGACGTTCCACGAGGGTGGTAAGTTTCCTGTATTGAGGAATAAAATGATTTATTTTGCCCATAAGGCGAAGAGGTCACACCCGAAGAGAGCTTTCGCTTCTTTGGTGCAAAAGTTGTCTACGTCATTTTGCGAAGTTTTTGGGGCGATTTGAGGTGCCTCTTGCTGGCGAACAGTTGTTGTTGGGATTTGAGGATAGTTAGTTATTGGTCGGTTAGTTTTGTTATTTTCATTAGTACTTGTGAAAATTACATACCACCAGGAACTATAGGTGGATTCTCTGGCGAACTGCTCTTTCTGCTTGAGTTGGTCCTTCAGTTTGTGCGGGTTTCCCTGATGTCTTTGTACCTGGGGCATCGTCTGTAGCTGGCTGGGTGTCCTTTTTTCTGGCAGTTCATGCAGGAAGGCTTCGCTTTATCGTCATTCTTGATGCGGAGGCACTCTCCTGATCCATGATTTTGCGCATATTTCACGCATCTGTAAGGTTGAGCGCAGTTGCTCGCTACGTGTCCGAATCGTTGGCATCGTTTGCGCTGTGAAACTCCTTTCACGTTGTGCTTCTCCCAGTGCACAATTTGGTACTTGAGACAGTCCATCTTCATGATTTGTCCGACTTCATGTTGTTCGTCAAAGGTGATTTTCTGGTTCAGAGGCGCTCTATTTTTTCAAATCCTAATGCATTGCTCAAATGGAAAATGCGTAATTTTTTTGATCTTGCCATCTGAGCAATGTATAAGAGTGACAACCGAACGGTCTCCTAGAGAATAAGCTAACGGTTGTCAAAATTGACAATTATTTTTGACAGCTCGAGAAGGTGAGTTTTGATATTTTGTAAATATTTAAATTTTTATTAATTTTTATGGTAATTTCAGGTTTCTTTGGTGACACTGGAAGGATGGAGCGGGATAAGGGACCAGGAATCGGTTGTGTATTGTATGTAAGTACGTTTTTATATAGATATTTTGTTAATTCCCTTTTTTTTAGGTTGAAAACAACATTCTCCCACTTCACAAAAAAAAAGTTGTGTACAGATAAACTTACGGGATTTGACCTTTAGTTGGATTTTTATCTTTCCGGAGCTGCGCTTGATAAATTTTAGCGTATCTACATCTTCTGTATAAATTCTAAAACTGCGTTTCGCTGCGAAAATGTCACCTCACGGGACGTTTTGTTCTTTAATGAGTTCCTTCCATTTTTCCGGAGGGACAATAAAATGTCGAATATTTGGTACATACTTTTTGTTGTGTTTATTTTGCCCTGCCCTTTGTGGTGGAAGAACGGGTGATTCCTTGAACCCTGATGGAACACATTTTGGGTGTTGTGTTGGTCTGTTGAGGGATGACTTTGGATATTGATGGGATATGTCGTGTTGGGTTGATAGCAAGGTTGTAGGCCTGCAATTTCCTTTCTTCGTGCCTGTTGGGACTTTACATGGTTGTGTCCGTATTCTAATTGACGGATCTCGTGGAATGTCCTCTAGTAGACTTGTTCTGGGCACGGCTTCGAATGGTCGCCTAGCAGGACCTGGAATCTGGGGAGGTTCTACTTTTCAAAGATGTTCCTGCAATTTTTTACATGATGCTGGTGGAATCTGCAAGTCTGGAACATCATTGATCAGCAGGATGTCCTATAGTGTCGGCATTGAAATTTTTCCACAAAAAAAATTTATAAATAAAGCACCACAAAAAAAATGAAAAAGATTTAATTGACAGGACTGATATTGGAAGGGTTTATGGAATTGTCAAATATAAAGGATTTTCGGAATATGG
This sequence comes from Leptarthrus brevirostris, assembly GCA_964036015.1. Lineage (NCBI taxonomy): Eukaryota > Metazoa > Arthropoda > Insecta > Diptera > Asilidae > Leptarthrus > Leptarthrus brevirostris. Next base: position 29,795,253 of record OZ038373.1, read on the forward strand.
ATATGTGTTCGGTTAGTGGATATGAATCAGGCGGTGATAGGAAGTTAACATAGTTTAGTCACTGGTCGTACGAAGCAGCTAGTTAATGTTTTGATAGTTGCTACTCTGACCTTTTTATCTGTTCCAGGATGGATGGCCCCAAAGGCCAACTCAGTGCTGGATATCTGTTGTCAATAATAGATAGATAATGCATTTTTAGGGTTTCTTCTGAAGAACGCCATTTTGGTCTTTGTTGTAAATTATAATTATTTAAATATTGTTTTGACCCATTTTTCCAAAATTGTTGCATTAGTTGTTATACTGCCAACGTTTAAGTGATGAAATATTTTAAGCGTACTCAGGTTCTAGTAAATTTATTAAATTACGACCTGCCAAAAAATGCCCTCGCGTGAGAACGTTGTAGTCGCTAGGATCCTTTGATAAAGATGACAATGGTCTGGAGTTAAGACAAGAATGGAGTTTCTTGCATTAATTAGCCAATATTTTTTCCTCAAAGTGTTTAATACGAGTTGGGTACCACCATGTAGAGTGTATCGGTGAAAATTAATTAAGTTTGTCACATGGTGTTTATTTGGCAATATGATTGGGTGTTTTTATTTACATGATAATGGGGAATTTTCTAATCTGCCCCCAACTCGAATTGTTTGATCGTCTGCTATAAATGGATTTAGAGATAGTATATGACTTTTTCGAGATATTATTTTAAAGTGTCTGAGGCTGAGATATTCTGCCGCAAATGATATTTTCTGAACTAATATAATAAGTTCGCGTTCTGCGTTCTGCAATTTGAAGTTCTTTGCATGTCCGAAAACTAAATTCACGTTTTTGGATTTTGACCAACAATTACTAATGAACCTGAGGCAATACGCTGTAATTCGAACGAGTTTTGGAAATGAGGACTGTTTGAGAGTCCAAAGTTGATCTTGTTTTAATTTTTCTGAGTTCCAATTCGGTCGATTTTAATGTATTATTGATAGGTTGCCATTCGTTTGATGATAACCATTGAGGGCCATGCCACCATATGGTTGATTTCGATAACTCTTTGGGTTGTAATCCCCTAGAGGCACAATCTTCTGGGTTGTCCTCTGATGGTACATGATGCCATGATATCAGTGAAACGTTTTCCTGGATTTCGGCTACTCTATTAGATACGTATGTCTTCCATCGAGTGGGTTGTCCATGTATCCATGCAAGTGTGATTTTGAAGTCGGTCCATGCGTGAATGGGTATGTCTGATAGTTTCATGTCTGTTTTGGCTTGATTGATGAGGAAAGCTAATAATAAAGCGCCGTTTAGCTCGAGTTTTGGAAGCGAGATTAGCTTTGTTGGTGCTACTCTTGTTTTGGAGGTGAGCAGACTAACCTTAGTTGTTCCTTTCTCGTCAGTGACTGTTAAATAAAGTACCAACTCAGTATAGTCAGACCAACTCAATATATTTTCGATTTCTCGATGTTCGAGTGAAATGTTTTCTAGAAAATTGGTATGATTGGCAGCCCATTTTCTGAGGTTGAACCCACCTCGTTGTAATGGATGGATGATGTGGATAATTCTATACATTTTTTCCACGTCTGCGGTGTATGCGAATTTGTATGATCGCCATTTTAATAGTATTGTCCATAGATTAGCTTGGATGGTTGGACCGACTAATAGTTGTTCGTTAAGATACCTTCCATTATTGGTTTTTGCCGAAGCGTGAAAAACGACTCTGAGTTTGGTAGTGGATCTCTCTTTCAGGTCAGTATGGTGTGGCAAATAATAATGCCTATGATTTTCCAATTGCTGGTTGGAGCAATTTTGTTCGGGAGAGATTTCCTTCATATGTCCTAGTTTTACATATTCATTAATACAATTTTTGTATTGGCTAGAAATTTATTCGTCTTTGCTTAATCTTTTCTCTAATTGATAGTATTGTCGCATTGCAATATGTCTTAATTGCCCTTGTATAGGTCCCTCAACATTCCGAAATGGTAATTTGACCAAGTAATCGTTTGTGTGTGTTTTGGTAAATTTTCTTGCATAGCTCATGGTCTGGATTGGTGACTATTCTTTTGATCTCTTTTGTTCCCAAAATTTTTTAATTTGTTCTTTCGAACGTTGCGTCTCATTGACTTGTATTGTGAATGTATTCACTAGTGAGCTATCATCTGTTACTTTTCCCATGAGTATGCATCCCAATTGGGTGTTCTGGGCTATTAAATATCCTTTTCCTCCTTTAATAATACCGTTTTCAATTATGCTGGCGTAAATGTCTGTTCCTGTAGCATTTGTAGCATTTGTGTGGCGTGTCCCCTGAACTCTCTTGGGCACCTTGTTTTTGGTCTCCTTGCTCAGGTTAAGGTTGAATCTTCAAATGTAGTAGAGTATTATGTCACTTTTGACATTTAAGGCAAGTTTTTTTTGGTCAAACAAGATGTGGTAGTATGCCCGGATGCAAGTCAATTTTTGAATAATTTATTAGGTATTAGTTTCCTGAAGACTTGACGATGAAACAGTGTATGATTCTGTTTACATTTAGTACAATTTTTCGGTTTATTTAAAAATGTATAAGTATTTTTAATAGTTTGCTTATGTGGCGGATTACTCGGTTTACATTCTTGCAGTACTTCAAGGGTTCGGAAACGCGATCCTAGGGATGCAACTAAATTGGAATTTCTGTTTTATTGCCTTGTTCCTGTTCCCACTGATAATGTGTCTCAGGTGGGAGTATCTGAACTAGAATGTAGACAAGTATGGCGTTCCAATTTTCTGTGGGAACATTGAGAGCTCGAAGTTCATGCAGGCTCTCTTCAGTTTCATCTAAAAAATTCTTTACAGCTTGAGAAGACTCATTTGTAATCCTGGGTTGGTTGAGAAGAAGCTTGAGTTGGTATTTACTAACACTCGGGTGTTATTGTAACGTTTGCATAGGAAATCCCAAGCTTGCTGGTAATTACTTTCGGTTATATAAAACTGGCGAAGTAAGCGTTCAGCTTCCCCAGTTACACAGGTTTTGAATAATGAAATTTTTGAACCCTTGAAAGATTATGCACGATGGATTTGAAAAGATCATGATCGGTAGGTTCCGTCAAACTTAGGAATATTAATTGTTAGAAATTTGATTTCGCTTCTGGGAGTATCGAACGATGTGGTAGGCTTAGACTCATTTGTCTTGAAAGTTTTTAGGTCTTCTTTAAACTCTGACACATATTCAATATATATGTCTTCTGCATCGTCATAGAGAGAGCTCTTTATATATTCCTCTGCTGATGTGGACTCGCTTTGGTATATGAGGGCGTGTTTTTGCTGGAACTTAGTCCTTATGGGAGTAAAGTTCTCAATACGAAGATTAAAGTAACTTTCGGTGCGTTTTGCTTTGGCTACCTTCTTGTGATTGGTTGCAGCCTTTACCAATTGCTCGAATAGAGCCTTTTGAGTTTTGATAATATTTTGGATATTCATATTTATGTCTAATTAGTCTTATCCGGCTCGAAGGACCAATGTTGAGCCTATGTCAAGCTTAACCAGAAAAAGGGGGGGGGGGGGGTGCCGGAAAAATTTACAAGACTAATTTAGTTTTGTAAAAAATATGCCTTTTATTCAAAACTTAAAAATTCATATGAAATCAAACAAATAATCAATTCAATAAAAAATAATTCAGTAAAAAAAATAATTCAAAATAAAAGTAACAGATAATAATAATAATAAAAAAAATCAAAATTAAAAATTAAAAAAAACGCCACCGACGCCACTGGAAAAATTATTTTCCAGTGAAAAAATAAAAAGGTATAAATATTGTGATTATAATTCGTACAAAATAAAGCTGAAAACAGCTGAACTATGCTGAAATCAGCAATAATCACTGAAAAGAAAATAATATTGAACGTAGCCACAAACAGATGAACAAAAATATATTCTGAAAATAAAATGAGGATAGAGGATATGTATAATGGATATTTAATTAGGATATTTCTGAAATCAGAAAAAAAGGATTTGGAGAAAACTCCCAATAGCTAACACTTGTCTTATTTTGAACGTCTCGTTCGAAATTCGAAAGCGGAATGACTTTCTAGTTCAGAGGCGAACTATTTATACAAATCCTAATGCATTGCTCAAATGGAAAATGCGTAACTGTTTTTGAACTTGCCATTTGAGCAATGCATTAGAGTGACAACCGAACGCTCTCCTGGAGGATCAGCTGACGGTTGTCAAAATTGACAATTATTTTTGACAGCTCGAGAAGGTGAGTTTTGATATTTTGTAAATATTTAAATTTTTATTAATTTTTATGGTAATTTCAGGTTTCTTTGGTGACACTGGAAGGATGGAGCGGGATAAGGAACCAGGAATCGGTTGGGTATTGTATATAAGTACGTTTTTATATAGATATTTTGTTAATTCCCTTTTCCTTTTTAGGTTGGACGCAACAAGCAGTAACAGTAACAAGGGAATTTGGAGAAAACGTGATTTGTAAACGCGGCATACCAAAATCCCTCCTTACAGGCCAAGGCACCAATTTTTTAAGCTTAGTGTTTAAGGAAGTAACTAAATTGCTCCACATAAATCAACTACAAACCACCCCGTATCACCCACAAACGAATAGAGCCCTGGAAAGAAGTCATAGAACTCGAATATCATAGGTACTACATGAACAGAGATCCGTTATCATGGAGACACATGGATTCCATACGCCATGTTTGTATGTAACACTACGCCTCATTCAAGTACAAATGACACACCCCATGAACACTTATACGGATTCCCGGCAGAAATACCATCCAAAAAACTTGTCTAACCGCGGTATATAACTATCACAACTACGCACACGAGTTAAAAGCAAGATTGCAACATGGATTAAAGATAGCTAAAAAAACGATTATTTCAAAGAAAGAAACATCAAATTAATGAGAAAATAAGTTTAAAGAATTTCAATTAAGGCGATAAAGTTTTATTAAAAAATAATACTAAAACATACTCGCGCCATTATGGGAAGAGATATATCCGGTGATACGTATAGACTCCACCGAGAAGACAACCATCAGAATTAAAAACAAAAATCAAAAAATACACAATAACAACCTAAAGATATTTGTTGAATACACTAAAGTATAAACTTCGTGCGGTTTGTATGTATGTATATGCCTTCTATGTGCACCACTTGCTGCAGGGAACAACGCATTTAATATCAATGTGCTTCCAACTAACCCTGGAATATACTTCGAGGATATTGGAAAAGTAGTCTTATATTAAAATGAATGGCTAGTGATACTTTATTATGATTAAGTTAACGTTAAGTATGAATTAGGATGATTACAAGAGTGCAACACAAAAATAGAAAATATTTGTATATAATTTCGCGGCCATGAAGAAACATGGCATTTATGACATTATATTTCTATTATAATGGCAGACATAGACGAAAACTCTAAACTTCTCGAGGATATAAACCCTCCCCGACAGAAACAAGGACTCCTTAATGTAATAGGTACCCTTAGTAAAACATTATTTGATACGTTAGATGAAGACGATGCTCGAAAATACGACGAACTCATCGAAACCGTTAAAAACGGCCAAAACCGTTTGCTCACTCTTACGAAAAATCAGACTTTGCTTATAAAAACGACTGCACATATATTTAACAAATCTCGATCTGCTATTAAAAAAACAATTTCAACACGTGGAAACAAAATTCCAAAAGATCGACAAAGATATCAATTTCATACATGGCGAGTTAGCCCAGGTGACATCGCCTTGGAATTAGAATCATTAATTTCACCAACAACACTAATTAGAATTCGTTATCAAGCAACACTTAACACATTACTTGATCTTGTAACAGACGTTCGGCACACAAATCCGTAATTGGTAAATGTGAACTACTCAAAGCAAGATTCGAACATATCCATTTAGATTAGGTAGGTCCTTTACCGTCTTCAAATGGATGTTCTTACAATCTAACAATAATAGATAGATTTACTGGTTGGCCAGAAGCTTATCGAATCAAAGATATTCAGGCAAGCACAATTATCAATACGTTAATGATAGAACAATTTCACCGACAATTAAAAGCAGCCATACGCGCTCGTGATGGCCAAAATAATTGGGTCACACAGTTACCTGCAGTCCTCTTAGGTTTCCGAACCACGATTAAAGAAGACTTGCAATGTTCTCCAGCAGAACTTGTCTCGAAAGCAAAATTCTTAAATCTCACATTCTCGAAAGCAAAATTCTTAAATCTACGTACCTAAATATTTAAAAGATACAGAATTTGTTTTTGTTAGAATCGACAGAAGCAAATCTTCTTTACAAAACCCATATGAAGGCCCTTTCAAAGTATTCAACAAACTTGACAAATATTATCAAATCGACTACCGTTGCTTTAGAACAGTGATGGCCAAACAGTGCATATACGAATTTAAAAGCTTAAAAGCTCACTTGCCCGCGGGCATAGGTTTGGACATCACTGCTTTAGAACATTTCAGTCGACAGACTAAAACCAGCATTTACCGAACACACAGAACAAATAATTACACCAATCAAAAACAAGACAAAAAGAAAGTAAAATTTCAATTATAAAATTTTTATTACTAACAATATTATTATTCATCATATTCTTAATTTTACGATCCACTTAAAATCGACGTTTTCACTGAGGGGGGAGTAATGTAGCGGTAGCTACAAATTTAATTTGTAATTAAAATTTTATCAGTTTGATTATATTATTTCTATAAAATATTTTAAATACACCAATACCTCGCTTTGCGTCGTTTCGTTCTGCATTTTTTCGAAGTTGCGTCGCTGCTTAATTAGTACTAATGTGCGTCGTTAGATTTTCGAGGTTGCGTTGTTTTGGGTTCGAGTCTTTAATTTTTTTTTGAAATTTTTTTAAATTTTCTTTTTTTTTCTTAAAGATGGCACCACTTTTGTTTCTTATTGCGCCATGCCATCAAAACTCGGGGATTCCCTTTCTGACTAAAAATCAACGCAATTTTAATACAGTTTTATTTTTACTTTGTTTTGCTAATTTTAGAGTTCAGTTTCAATTATGTAGTGTGTTGTGCTTTTTGTAACGTTTCAATTAGTGTGTTGTGCTTTTTTTAAAAGAGAATAATAAATTTTTATAAATTTTTACGGGTTGTTTCTGGTTACAAAAAAGGTAAATATTTTTCCAATCTATTTATTGGCAGAGTTATATAATTTTTTTTTTTACATACAGTTGAATTTTGTTTAGCCAAATGAGTGGAAAGGGCGCTGCTGGTAGAATTACCAAAAATAAAAATAAAACTATCAGCTTGGAGACAAAATTAGATATTCTGCGACGATTTAATAAGGGAGAGAAGGCTGTGAAGATAGCAAAAGCTGTTGGTCTGGCTGCAACAACTGTCAGAACTATTAGAGATCGAGATGGGGATAAAATAAGCGAGGCTGCAAAATCTGCAACATCATTAGATGCTAAAACGATGACCCGTACAAGGAGTGCTTTGATGATCAAAATGGAGTCCTTGCTTTCTATTTGGATTGAAAATCAAGTTGCGCAGAGACTACCATTAAGTAAAATGGTAATTCAGACGAAAGCAAAAAGCTTATTTGATGACATAAAAAGTAAAGCAGTATCCAACGATAATGCTAGTGGTAGTAATACAGACAAGAATGAAACATTTGAAGCTAATCAGGGCTGGTTTGAGAGATTCAAGGTTCGAGCAAATCTGCACAGCATTGCTCTTAAAGGCGAAGCAGCTAGCGCTGATATAACTGCTGCAGAACGCTACCCGACAGAGTTAAAAGCATTAATTCATGAAGGTGGCTATGATCCCAAACAAGTCTTTAATGTTAACGAGACTGGGTTATTTTGGAAACGTCTACCTAACAGAACTTTCATATCTAAAACAGAAAAATCTGCGCCAGGATTTAAAGCTAGCAAGGATAGACTGACTCTTCTTCTTGGTGGTAATGCAAATGGTGATTTCAAATTTAAACCATTTCTCATTTATCAATCAGAAAATCCAAGAGCTATGAAAGGTTGTTCAAAGAATCTGCTTCCTGTCCACTGGCGAGCAAACAAAAAAGCATGGATGACAACCTCATTATTTCAAAACTGGATTTCAACTTGTGCTATTCCAGAAATTAAAGCTTATTGCAACAAGGAAAACTTAAACTTCAAGGCTTTGGTCCTAGTAGACAATGCTCCTGGCCACCCAGTTTATGTGATGAGTTGTCAGAAAACGTGAAATTTGTATTTTTGCCACCTACTACGATACTAGTTATTCAGCCGATGGATCAGGGAGTAATATCGACTTTTAAAAGTTATTACCTTCGACGAACATTTAAACTTCTTTTAAGTGTGACTGATGGACAAGATAAGCCTACCATGCTAGAGTTTTGGAAAAAGTTCAACATTATGAAAGCCATAGAAATTATTTCCGATTTGTGGGAGGAGGTTAAACCATCTTGCATGAATGGTGTTTGGCGCAAAATATGGCCTGAATATACTCACCGAATATGCGCTGCAGAAGTTGATGGTACACCAGCTGTTCGTCATGAAATTTCTAATTTAGCTAGAGAGTCTAATCCACAACCAAGAATTCTTTAATGAAGAACTATTGCAACTGGAATTGCTAATGAAGAAGATGACAGTACCGTTCAATAGAAATCTGCGAAGAACAAAATTTAACCTCCAAACAAATTTCCAAAGCGATGTGTTTGATTGACGAAGCTATGGAGATTTTTTTAAAAAACGATCCTGACAGCGGAAGGAGTTTTAAAATGTCCCAGACGGTAGCTACGAATATCAATTGCTACAAGAAATTTATTTTACGTTGAAAAAAAAGCTGTTCAGCAAACATTGGACCAATTTTTTGTGAAAGAAAGCCGACTTACGACAACAGCCACTATGGACTCATCAGACAGTGATTAATTTTAATTTTGTTTTTCATAAATTAATTGAATAGTTTATTTTGTTTTAATTGAATACGTTTTTTTTGTTTTTTGTATGTATGTAATAAAATTTTATATTATTTTTGTTTTTTAAATGTTTACTTTGTTCAATTTTCTTTTTAAAAAGTAGTATTTTCGTAACCCTGGAACCTATCTTCGATCTTTACATGGTTTGCTATAGTAAATCTTAATTCACTTTGCGTCGTTTCAATTTGCGTCGTGTTTTTTTGGAACGTAACCCCGACGCAAAGTGAGGTATTGGTGTAAATCCACTTTGATTATGTTCAATCAGACTGAACAGATAAAATAACTGTCAAAGATATTTTGGTCAACCTGTACAGTTCGATAAATTTTGAATAGTGTAAAACACAAACACTTTAAAAAATATAATAATCATTCAATCATTGACAATAAAATACTGTACTCTATACAGAGAAAATTATAAACAAAGTATCAAAGTATTAATTGTAAAGTAACATAAGTGACAAAAAATGTAAACTGAAATTTCAGTCTAACCAGATTGTTTAAACAAGAAGGATTAAAAGTTAATAAAAAATGAATATTTTAACAAAATAAATTTTTGATTTCTTTAAAAAAAACTTACGAAATGTAGACAATTTTCTAGGTATAAAGAAGTGCTAGGATCTGAGGCCCCACAACTGAAGGGACTTCCCTCGTTTCACCGAATTTAAGTTAAATCCATTCAATTAAGAACTGCAATACAAAAGCCTCAATTGCACTTGATATTCAAGTGCACAGTCCATTTCTATAAACCCTAACCTATTCCAATAACTTATGCTCGCTTGCCACATACTTTGCCACGGTAAATAACTCATTGTCGTTTCCCCTGCTAATTATGAGTATGAAGTAGATGCAGATAAGAATTAGTAAACCATCCGAGGTTCTTGGTTTTTCCCATGTTGTAACTCCGTTGCACATGATTGCTCATTGGGCCCGCTGGCCATTCATAATTTCTACATTTTCCCCTGCAATGCTTGTGAACATTAAGAAACCATGCGTGCTTTGCACACAAAAGCTTTTCTGGCCTTTTTCCTTCTGCGAGTTAAAGCCGGAGATAATCACTGTTTTCATTATGTACTAATTATGATTTCGAATAGCCAATTGGAATTCCAGATGTATCTATGTACGATTTGATGGCATTCAAACTAATTGGTCAAGTTATTTTTTTAAAAACGATCAGCCGATTCAGTATCCAAGCATAGAAATTAATTATAAACTTGTAGTGAATAAATAAAAAGATCTGGAGAGCCCCCATCAGTGATATGCCTCCAGAGTCTAACTGAATTTGAAAGTTAAAGTGTTTTTATAAAAAATCAAATAGTTTTTAAAAAAAAAATTTGAGCCGACTTCACAAAACACGCTAAAAAGCATAAAATAATTTTCAACTTTATATCTATTACGACATTTTGAAGTCGGTGCAAATCAAACGAACCAAACAGCTACAACAAAAGTACTTAATCGTTATTCCTTATGATCCCGTGAGCTGAAACGTTTAAGTAGTATTATGTATTATCTTCAATTGTGGTTCTGTAGTTGTTTTATTTGTTTAATTTGCACCAGCTTCAAAATGTCGTAATAGATATAAAGTTGAAAATTATTTGATGCTTTTTAGCGCATTTTGGGAAGTCGGTTCAAATTTTTTTTTAAAAACTATTTTATTTTACACTTCTTAGTGTCTTCTACTTTATACATCGAAAAAAGAACCATCCAAATCGGTCCATGCGTTAAAAAGTTAGATTCAACCCCTGCCCCTCCCAATCCCACTAAATTTTTTTTTTCGTGGTATCAATTAAGGAACATACTCTACCCAACAGAGAAGGAATCATCGAAATCGGTCCACGCGTTTCGATGTTAGATTACTCCTACCCCACCCCGCACCATAGGACCAAATTATTCTCCTATTAGCAATGGGGGGTCACACTCTATACAACAGCAAAAGAACCATCCAAATCGGTCCACGTGTTACAAAATTAGGTTCCGCCACCACCCCACCAACATTTTATTCTCGCGGTATCAACCAAGGAACATTCTCAACCCGACTGAAAAAGAATTATCCAAATCGGTCCACGCGTTACGAAGTTAGACTGCCCATCCCCCCTCCCCAGGACATTAAACAGCTTTGAGTTTAGAATGTAAAATGTCGTTGTTTAATGATCCACACATGAGTTCTCGATTGATTTCTGTAGCGTTCCGACGGACAAGAAGAAATAAGGTTGATGAAGTAACTGAACCCTGATCAGATGTAATTCCGTCAATTACTACACGGATTGAACGGCCTGACAAAAACTCTCTATTTATTTAACGAGCTTAGGGTGCAGACCAAATGCGCGAAACATGGCTAGAAGGGCAGTATGCCAGACTGTATCAATAGTTTTTGAAATATCAAGAGCGACGATTTCTGACTCACCAAAATTATGGAGAAAATGCTTCTTTTAAAAGATCCGACTCCAAGAGTTGGTTTGAAAGAGTCACTGAAAATTTTCAGCTTGAGACTTTTTGTCTCTCTCTAGAGCGAAGACCGTAATGTTGCGTTCGTTCATTTCTTGCAGAACTCTTAGTTCCACGTTCTCCTGTTTTTTATGTATTCCTCTTTCTATCATTCTTTTCTTATGAGCACGGCTCCAAGAGTCGGTTCGAAAGAGTTACCGCAAATTTTCAACTTCAAACATTTTGCCTCTAGCTAGAGCGAAGACTGTAAGTGTTACGTTCGTTTTAGTTCTTGCAGAACTTTTAGTTGCAGGTTCTTCTGTTTTTTCATGTATTCCTCTTTCTATCATTCTTTTCACTCATAAGCTCATTCTCATTAGTTAACATGAAGGCTTCACCTATCCAGATTGATGTCAGTGTTGTCGTAGCATATTGTAGCATATTTTAAGTGTCATGCGCTTCAGTGCTATAAAATTGTTTTAATATGCAAACGAAAAGTATTTGATAGCAATATATAATTATTTAAAATTACAGTTAGCGTTTTCATCCAATTTGTAATAAATTAAAAATTAGTTATGCCTAAGTCAGGCAACACTGTCAGTAAATACGGGGAAAAGGAATAACAAAATAAATCTCCACAAATTTTTATTTCAAGAAACAAATTCAATCTACAATAGCAAAGGAAACATTTTATCATTCCCAAGAGCATACTACACCAGTAAACTGTGCACTGTGCACTTTCTCATATAACAATCAAATCACACTACTTCTATTCTACGTATTTACGTAAATATATAACATTGTCATTGGCCATTCGATCAAACTTAAATTCTGTATGTATGTGGCTTTCATAGAATCAAGAATCAAATCAAACTGATGCAAATCTTGTGAAATTACTCTTTGGGATCCGTCACGGGACAAAACTGAGATCCAGTTCACTTGACTCACTTTTGAGAAGCGGATCTTTGAGCCGGTTCAAATCTGAGTTACCCATCTCTAGTTTGATCTTGCTGAGCAGCCAGCGTGGTCTGAAGTTAGAGGGTCGCATGCCTCTCCTTTTTTTAGGTATCGACTGAACATGAACAAGTGTCCTGCTGAATATGATAGGTGAAAAGGTTTGCGTAAAGGTTTAGCCAACGCAGAGGTGCAACATTTTAAAACCAGGGGCGAGAAACAATCAGGCCGACTGGCTTTGGACACGTCGAGCTTCGAAAGTACCCTAAACATTTCCCGAGTTCGAAAATATAGCGGCTTTTGCCTGCTAGTGCACAGTGATGGATTTGCAAATGGCTGCAATGAAGGTGGCAACTACGAATTAGCAGAAAAATTTGCTGCAAACAGGTTGATCTTGTCCAATGATCCAGTAAAAACATTCCTATTATAAATGAGTGATGGCATTGATATACAGGTGAAATTGTTCTTTACTGTTTTTACTAGAGACCTAATGTATGTATATGCCTGGAAGGCTGCTTCCTTCTTTTTAATGGCTGTTAAACAGTAATTATTGAACCAATTGGTGTTCATTGGTTTGATGTTTTTGAAGCTATGAGGAATAAAGCAATGCATGCCAAATCATAGGATGGGTAAGATATAATCGTTGAAACTCAATAAAATAGTTTTTAAAAAAAAGTTGAACCGACTTCACAAAAAGCGCTAAAAATCATAAAATAATTTTTAATTTTATATCTATTACGACATTTTGAAGTCGGTGCAAATCAAACAAACCAAACAACTACAACAAAAGTATTTAATCGTCCTTTCTTATGATCCCGTAAGCTGAAACGTTCAGGTAGTATTATGTATTATTTTCAATTGTGGTTCTGTAGTCATTTTATTTGTTCCTATTAGCAATGGGGGATCATACTCTTAGTACAGGAAATAAAAGAATTACACTTCGAAAAATTACCTTCAGGAATTTGACTTGATAAATCGTTAGGGGGGCATAAAGAAAGCTTAACTCTAGATTTCCGAATTTCCCCCCCCCCCCTGTTTTTGAGAAAATCCAAAAAAAATTTTGAAATGCGTTTTTCATAATAATGTAAATGGGAAAGTTGTTCGTCACAAAAATACCTACATTTTTTATTTAAACAATTTTTTTGTAAAACTTACCGTTCTCGAGCTGGAGCTTGCCAAAGTGTGAAAATTGTACTTTATGGCCGCGCTGAGTCGCGTATTCCATATGGAATAAAGTACAATTTTCACACTTTGGCAAGCTCCAGCTCGAGAACGGTAAGTTTTACAAAAAAATTGTTTAAATAAAAAATGTAGGTATTTTTGTGACGAACAACTTTCCCATTTACATTATTACGAAAAACGCATTTCAAAATTTTTTTGGATTTTCTCAAAAACAGGGGGGGGGGGGGGAATTCGGAAATCTAGAGTTAAGCTTTCTTTATGCCCCCCTAACGATTTATCAAGTCAAATTCCTGTAGGTAATTTTTCGAAGGAACCCTATTTTTTCGTGCTTCGTTTCCTGTACTATCTATACAACAGAAAAAGAACCATCCAAATCGGACCACGCGTTACAAAGTTAGGCTCCACCCTCACCCCCACCCCCATCCCCCCAAAACTTTTTTCACCTGGTATAAACCACGTGACATGCTCTACCCAACAGAAAAAGAATTATCCAAATCGGTCCACGCACTACAAAGTTAGACTACACCTCCCCCCTCCCCCACCCTAGGCCAAATTTGTTTCTCCTATTAGCAATCGGGGATCATACTCTTTACAACAAAAAAAGAACCATCCAAATCGGACCACGCGTTACAAAGTTAGGTTTCACCCCCACCACCCACCCTACCAAAAATTTTTTTGACATGGTACCAATCGGTGAACATACTCTACCCAACAAAAAAAGAATCATCAAAATCGGTCGACGCGTTACGAAGTTATGCCCGGTCAGACATAAAAACAAAAAAATAAAAATAAAAATAAACGCGTCGAACCTAGAACCTCTTTGTTTTAGCAATTCAGCCTTTCGGAAGCTAAATTGACTAGCTCCATTTTTAAAGCAATTTATTGTTAATTGGAATTGACAATATTAATCCTTAAAATGAAATTCACTTGTAATTTTAATTTAAAAATTGGTTACTTAATTTCAATTTTAATTTTATATTTATATCTTTCAAAGATATTTTGAAACTCAATGCACACAATATTAGCCCGACTCCATCGACCAAAAATGGGAAAGGAATGTTTTGTGAGCTGCGGTACAGAACACGTGGTACGATTAGAGAGCGGAAGATGACAATTGATCAGTGACGCCACATGGTGCAAAACACAGGAACGGAAGCAGATGCTACCGATGTTGCAATTAAACATCTCAGAACTGCATACCGATTTCTACATAAAGGCGTCTAAAGAAGTGAAAGACGTGACAAGCGCAACTACATTAGCGCGCTAGAAGAAAAGGCAAAAGAAGCAGCTTACCGGCAGGAAAGACTCTTACAATAAAATATTCTGTAAAAGATACTAATGGATCCTTTCTTCTTACTGAGAAACCTCGACTGCGGAGGTCGAGAGCATATTTAATTAATTAATTTGATGGAACTTGGTAAGGCTTCAGGGATTTATGGAATACCAGTGGAACTACTTAAGGCGGATCACATTGCTGCGGCTGATATTCTTTTCCCTGTAATCCAGGAATGTTTGGAAGCCGAGACCTTTCCAAGTGACTGGGAAAAAGGTGTAATTGTGAAGATTCCGAAAAAAGGCAATTTGAGAAGATGTAGCAATCGGCGCGGTATCTGTCTGTTAACTGCAGTCTCTTAATTGATGGCTATAATCATCTTAATGCGAATCAAAAATACAATCGAGCGCACTGTTAGCGATAAACAGGCAGGCTTGCGTGAGGGTTTCTCCTGCAGCGATCACATCAACACCCTCCGAATTATGATCAAGCAATCCGCCGAATGGAGGTCCGCTTTACATCTAATGTTCGTCGATTTTGATAAGTATAAATGGACAGTTTTTAATTATCACCATCATAAGGGAGTCCTACTCAGTAGCCCAATGTGATATCCTACACAAGAGAAAACTGCTGGAGCCCTTCCAAGTGCTGAATGGAGCGAGACAAATATGCATACTGCCACTTTTGCTTTTCCTGATCGTCATTAATGACGTATTGTACAACGCTCTAGACGACCATCCATCGCGAGGGTTTACATTGATGTCTCCAATCCAACAAACTAAGCCATATAACCCAGCTGAAGCTTACGTAGAGGTTTGCATCAATAAGGCTCGAGTTGAATTTAATACTCTCTCATATATGGCTTTCCATTCAAAATCAAATAGTTTATTAATTTTTTCAATGCATTTTGACGTGGATATTGCTATTTCTTCTAATTGTCTGGGATATTATTTTTAATACTTAAACAGCTAATCGTACACTCATTTTATTCAAATCTTTTAAATAAATGTGGAATCGAATAATGCATATATTTCCATATTCTAAGGTATCAAAAATGGATTTTCATAGAAATTTGGTATAATCTGAACAGTTTCCAGTTTGTGGGTCCTTAATCACCTCCAATCACTTTTATATTCAATCCTAATTTAACAGCCACTTCTATACATTTATCTTTTTTAGCACCGAGAATTTTAGCTGGTATAGATCCAGGGCAAGCAACATAATATAAAACCTGCTTGAATTTTCCAATCAGAATCCTTAACATGAAGACAGCCGGATTTTGTGATACAATTTTTTCTGTTGGCATTGCCAGTGCATGCGCTACTGATGTTCAAGGAAATGTTAGATAAGGAAGTGCCACAAATAATCAGAGATTACTGTTTGTTCTGCTTTTGTTTACTAATATTTAGTTGATACTAAAAACGATAGTGTCATTTAAATAATTAAAAAAAGAATAATAACATTTGTTATTGTGGTCATGCGCAAAATATTTTGTTACAACCCCACTAAAAATAAGACGCGCACATTTCTAGCTTGAAACAGGCACGCACAGAGTCAAAACGCCCGAATGACACTCAAATAGGGCACGGTGGTTAAAAAGATTTACTCTCTATCTTTTAATACTATAAATTAATTCTATATGAATTAGATTCTCTTGCTATAGGTATGCATTTTTTATATTCGTTTTTGCTTCACTGTTAGCTTGTGAATTTCAAATTGATTTTTTATTCTTTTCTTTATAGTATTAATTAATAAAGATTTCACCACTTTGAGTAAATGGGGTGAAGATTGTTTTTATTGCTTTTGCAACTTCTTATTGCTATGATATCATTTGTTTCCAAGCAAGTTTTAACTAGGGATGCATCCGATACCGATACCGATATATCGGCGATACTTCGGGTTTGCCGATATATCGGTATCGGCGATATTTTTATGGCAGATTCAATGATACTTTTCAAATTTCGCGCTTTAAAAATGTAATGTAAATGCGCGTGTTGTCCCATCTATTTCGTTGCAAACGAGGCACGAACTAACTATGCTCGGGGAAACCCCGCGCTTTATTCAGTGTTTTGTTTCGCCCGCCCGCTTTGGCCTCGCACTCGCACATCTATCCCATTTCGCTAGGTTGAATGTTGTTGCGCGTAGTATTTTTCCATGCAAATAAGATTAAGAATTACATATCGTAATTGTTTGTGTATTGTATATCATTTATAACTAGTCGTTTGAGTCAAATAAAATAAATAGTAGTCATGTCAACTCCAAAACACAAAAGTGCTATATGGAATCACTTTGAAATTTCGACAATTGATAATTCCAAAGCAATATGTTTGTATTGTAAAGAAAATGTGTCCCGTGGCATCAATTCTAAAAGTTATAACACATCAAACTTGTGGATTCACATGAAGAGGCACCATCCGAGTGAATTGCACACCGCTTCAACGTCGAAAACAACTATCCAGAAAACAAAGTGTGACGACGACAACGGCCCACAACGTAAGAAACAAGCAACTCTGGAGGAGATTATCGATAAGAAATCTCTTTATAGTGACGACGATATTCGGGCAAAAGATATAACTCGCACTATTGCAGAGGAAATATGTGTAGATATGGAGCCGTTAGATTTAGTGAACAAAATAGGTTTCAAAAGATTGTTAAAAAAGCTAAGCCCAAATTATAAAATGGTTTCGCGGTCCCATATTACTGAAAAAGTCATACCAGAAATTTATCAGCGAGTTAAAGTTGAAGTGCTAGAGCTGTTAAAAGAGCTGCCGCATATTGTGATAACCACTGACATATGGACAAGTGACTCTTCTTCGCAATCTAATGATTTTATTAGCTTGACAGCTCATGGAATCAATGCAAATTTTGAATACAAAAATTACTGCCTTGAGGTTATGCCATTCGATGGAGCTCAGCATTCAGGTATTAACATAGCAAATAATCTTAACAAGGCTGCTCATGATTGGAGTATACAAGACCAAGTTCGAGCAGTAGTTACCGACAACGCTGCAAATATGGGCGTCGCTATTAGAGAGATTCAAAAAACCTGTGATATTGTACCTACCAAATGTTTGGCTCACTCATTTATTAAATGCAAAGTAGAACTTACGACTGAAGAATGGGTAATGATGGAAGAGGTGGTGAACATTTTGCGATACTTTGCAGAGGCTACAAAGTCAATTAGCAAAGCCACTGCTACGTTATCTGATGCCATTCCGTTAATAAACAGTCTTCGAAAAGTATTAAAAAACATAGAATGTCAGTCGACAGAAAGGGAGAATTCATCGCAATCCCAAAAATTAGCGACTGACTTGGTATTGGCTCTTAATGAAAAATTTGATGATTTGGAAAATGAAGAAACATATTTCCTAGCCACAATGCTTGATCCTCGTTACAAAGCACGAATATTTCAATCACAGTCTGCCATTACTATGACAAAAAAGCGCCTTATTCAGTTACTTGATCTTAATGTTGCACTGCATTCCGAAACTATTTCAGACACAGTCACACCTACATCTAGTACTGTAACTGTAAGTTCTACGATGCCTACAAGTTGCGGGAGCGTTTGTGAAAATATTATTAGAGAGTCCGAGGAAGATGAGCCCCTGTCTACTCTGAACTGTAAATCTCTCAAAGAAGAAGTCGAGAGATACCTAAGGTCTCCTAATATATCGAGAGACGCAGATCCGTTTGTTTTCTGGCGCCATGACGTCTCATACCCAAACTTGAACAAAATGGCGCAGAAGTACTTTAGTTTCCAAATGAGTTCTGTCGCATCTGAGAGACTATTTTCCACCGCAGGTCTTATTCAAACAGACTTGCAAAATCGCCTTTGCCCGCAAAACTTAAGAATACTTTGTTTTTTAAATAAAAATCTTATAAATGTTAATTTTGATTACTAAAACTATTAATTAATTGTGTTTTATTTATTCTACCTTCCTTTTTGAATTCAATAAGCGTATCGGTATCGGTATCAGTATCGCCTATATTTTTATAAGAGTATCGGTATCGGTATCGTATCGGCAAAAAGGCGTATCGAGGCATCCCTAGCTTTAACATGTTCTCAATAATGTAGTATCAAAAGGAAATTGCGGTTTTTAATTTTTTCAAATGGATATTGTGGTTGCTGTTTGCATCCTACTCTAGTTCTATTATATTCCACTTCTTGTATAAATATCAAGGGTTCTTAGGTAGTCTTGTAGTATTTATAGTGAAGTCAACCAGTGAAATTGTCGCAATTAAAATTCGTGTCCTAAGTTAGATTAAAATAATAAATTTTGTGTCATCTCCTTACAAAAAAATAAATAAATATTTAAAAATGTCAGCAACCTATCAACGAAGCAGTCATCGAAGACTTCGAAGTATTGGATTAGCTAAATTCTGCAAATTTTAAGCCTGCACTCGCTGTTAAAGACATGGAAGACTCGCAGAATTACAAAATCATCAGCTGCACAAGAACAACAACAAAATATGGATCCAGGATCCTTTTAGAACTGGAGAGTTATCATGTTTTCTTGCCGCCTAGATACGACGCTAAAATTACTGACCGTTCAATTGGCAAAACTAACGATGTAGGCTTCTTTGTTATTTAAATTTATAAATAAATAAAGTACTTTTATTAAATATATGTTTCATTCCACTTCATCTTTCAATCATTTTCCTCAGAGTTTGAAAATAGTAAAAGTTATTTGCAGACTGACAATGGAATCAAAAATGCAGGAGGATTTTATAAAATTCAATTAGTTCTCGACTTCAAGTCAACACCGCTGATAAGTAGTAGGAAACATCTGGACTTCATTCGTAAGCGTAAAAACTTGCCGATAAGAGTTGAATTGTTTTGGGGTGATAAGAAAAAAACGATTCGATGTAGTAACCACGAGCTTTAAAAGATTATCATGCAATTTCTTTCCCAGATCTAAACATAGGCATTAATTCGAGGTCATATTATGAAATAATTTCGTGTTTAGAAAACTAGCAAGTAAGTCATTACACCGATTACGTCATCTGGGCCTTGATTACTAGTTAAAAGAACACCACTGAGGAGGGGGTTTAAAACTAACATGCATCGCTTTGCATAAATCCGTTGATAAGTAATAAACGTCTAGTTTCGCTACCCTAATTTCCTGATAAGAGATGATTGATTCCCAAAACCAGAGTAGCAAACTTGAACTTTAGATAGGAAGCAGAAATTAACATGATCATTGCGGTCGTTATCGGAATAGAATCTTACAGCTGTGTATAAAAGTTTTGACGCTGTATTTCACCTGCAGTAAATCCGTTCTTGACAACTCTTATTATGGAATTTGTATTTATTACGATGAATGACACTAATTTTGCCTTCTTAGGTATATTCAAATGTTCAAAAGGTGCTTACTATTGTCAAGACTTATTCCAATATCACTATTAAATCTTTTGGTTGGAGCACAGTTCAGTTTACTAAAATTATCACAGTTTAAAAAAGTATTAACTTTACTGTGGTACATGCCATTTACTTTGTTTGCATTAGCAAGTATAAACATGTATTTGAAAAAGGGTATACACAAAACATATGTATGTAATCACAAAATACAAAATTTCTTATAAATAAAAACACTCGTAATTTACTTAATCAATTTTAATTTAAAATCGTCATAGTTCTATTAACTCTTCCTGACATATCATTATTTTATATAATTGATTTACATTTTTCGAAATCCTGGTATTTCGTTGATTTTGTTTTCGATAAATTTTAAATTGCAATCTTCATCCATCTCATATACAGTGTTGTTGATCTCCACTGTTTGAACCCCTGACTGTGGTTCCATTGATTGATGATTTTCGAATAAGAATTTTACAAAACATATGTTCGATACAAGAACATCTTTTTGTCTCCCAAATTCATCAATTTTTTACATTATATTCTGTGTTACTTTATTTAGATATTCTTGTTTAATATCACCATCCTTAAGATTTGTAATTAGTTCGATGATTTCAAAATTGTGCTCATAACATCGATTGATGTTTTTGAATCGTGCTATAACCCGAACAGGATCAGATGCACCATATTTCAGATATTTCTGAATGTCTTGTTGGAATTTGTCTAAGTAATGTCCTTCTAGCGCCTCTATCCCGAAAGACAGTCGATTAGTTGCCGCTATTATCATTTCATCCCATAGGGATTGAATTGTATCTTAAAAGCATATTGCTCGCGAGGGGTCTTCACGGCAGATTTTCCTTCCATTTTATTTCTGTAATAACATTTTTTTTTATTTACGCATATATTTATTACTCTGCAACATACCTGATCTTCCTTCCTTCCCTGAATATACTGCTCTATCTAAATATTTGCCTCAGCTTTTATAGCAGAGTGTTATCAAGTATTTTACACCCACACTGGAATTTTCAAAACTTGAGCTGCTTAAAATGAAATGAAATTGAAGATTCCATTAACGTTATTCCCTTAAATAAAGTGTTATATATGTTCATGTCAAAGACAATTTTTTCATCTCAGAATAAAACGATTGAATTACGATTTTTAGATTCCATTCGCTTTATGCCTGCGAGTTTAGATACTCTGGCAAAAAAAATCTGCATGAAGAAGACTTTAGAATAATCCATAATGAATTTAAAGATGATGAGTATTTTAATTTAATAAGGAGAAAGGGGGTTTTCCATATGATTACTTAAATTCTTTTGGTAAAATTAAAATGAAGCGTGTGTCCCTCTCCATCTCTATCATGGGATGCGATTTTAAAACGCACCCAAATTAAATTAGAATTAATAAATAAATGTATAATTTCATGAAAAGCGGTATTCGGAGAGATTTAACGCAATGTTCCCTCAGATATTCTCTAGCTAATGAGAGATCTTAATTCTTCAATCTATTTAAAATATTTGGTTTACCTTGATGCTAACAATTTATATGGATGGATATGTCGGAGTCACATCTTCCTGAGGGAACTTTAAAATTTCCGTGCAGTGTGTCTTGCGACTTTAGCCTTTTGGCATGCTATGCATGGTTTTTTCCAGTGATTAACATCAAATTTCAGTCTGGGACAAAAGTTTTTTGGGGTTACGAGTTTCCTTGTGGCTCTTATGCCCGGATGCGATAAATTATGGAGAGTACTAAAAACAATACGTCGTAAGCTTTTTGGAATATATGGTCTGTTGGTTTCTGTGGAAGTGTCGCACCAGATCTCTGTATCTTCCATGGGAATACGTATCTTTTTGAGGATGAAATTAGAGTTGGCTTTTCTATCAGAAAGAATTTGATTTAGTTGTTCATCGGACATCTGTTCTTTTTGTAAAGTTGGCAAATCAATTTTTTTGGTTTGATTAACTTCGTCAATGTGAGCTCTTGAGAGTGTATCAGGCACTATGTTATCGATACCTTATATATACCGTATATCATTTGTGAATTGTGAGATGAAATCAAGGTGGTTAGCTTGTCGTGGGGATTTTTCGGATTAAGACGAAAGTGCTGTAGTCAGGGACTGATGGTCGTTGTAAATTACAAAATTTCTTCCTTCTGCAAAATATCTGAAGCGCTTAGTAGGTAGATACGCTGCCAAAAGCTCTTTGTCGAAGGTGGAATATTTTCTTTCAGCAGGTTGTAGCCTCTTTGAAAAAAAACTTAGGGGTTTCCATTGGCCAGAAATGTGCTGTTGTAGGACTGCGCCTACGGCATTATTCGAGGCGTCAACCCAAAGACAAATTTCAGCTAGCGGATCGGGATGGACTAGGAGTGTACGACGTTTAATACTCTATTTAATACTATTGAATGCATTTTCGTGCTCTTTATTCCATACTATAGGCCCCCCTGTGGACTGCCACCTTGACGTGGTAGGGGGGCTTAGTACGACGGCACACCAAGCCAGTTGCGTCACCGTGTGACCAAGAGCAGTCCACACCTAGGAACAGACGAAGCCCCATTGTGGGTGCGTGACGAGTGTGGGAAAGCGACAGGCGCCAATGGATTTTGGCATTAAGACCGAGCCCAGTAAGGTCTTAATTACGGCATACTGGACTACGTTTTTGGAAAAGATTACCACGGGCTGACGATTGCAGTATTCTGTTACCTGAGTATGCTGGAGTGAAATCCTGCAGAAATGGCTTTCAGGTAAATGCTGTAATCGCCTCCGTCCCGCTAAAACCCTGGCAGGTCTCAGGGAACGCTCTCGATTCGGCACCATTGGGTTGGTGGTGTAGGTTCAGTTGAAGTACTCCTGACTAGCACCGATCCGGCTCTGAAAACAAGCTCCCGTAAGGACTTGTGTCAACCCTAGTATGGCCTCTCTGCTTGCATAGATAACCATAGAATCTCAAGGATTTTTCGGATTAAGACGAAAGTGCTGTAGTCAGGGACTGATGGTCGTTGTAAATTACAAAATTTCTTCCTTCTGCAAAATATCTGAAGCGCTTAGTAGGTAGATACGCTGCCAAAAGCTCTTTGTCGAAGGTGGAATATTTTCTTTCAGCAGGTTGTAGCCTCTTTGAAAAAAAACTTAGGGGTTTCCATTGGCCAGAAATGTGCTGTTGTAGGACTGCGCCTACGGCATTATTCGAGGCGTCAACCCAAAGACAAATTTCAGCTAGCGGATCGGGATGGACTAGGAGTGTACGACGTTTAATACTCTATTTAATACTATTGAATGCATTTTCGTGCTCTTTATTCCATACTATAGGCCCCCCTGTGGACTGCCACCTTGACGTGGTAGGGGGGCTTAGTACGACGGCACACCAAGCCAGTTGCGTCACCGTGTGACCAAGAGCAGTCCACACCTAGGAACAGACGAAGCCCCATTGTGGGTGCGTGACGAGTGTGGGAAAGCGACAGGCGCCAATG
Organism: Leptarthrus brevirostris; assembly: GCA_964036015.1. Classification (NCBI taxonomy): domain Eukaryota; kingdom Metazoa; phylum Arthropoda; class Insecta; order Diptera; family Asilidae; genus Leptarthrus; species Leptarthrus brevirostris. Next base: position 29,818,844 of record OZ038373.1, read on the forward strand.
GATTTTGGCATTAAGACCGAGCCCAGTAAGGTCTTAATTACGGCATACTGGACTACGTTTTTGGAAAAGATTACCACGGGCTGACGATTGCAGTATTCTGTTACCTGAGTATGCTGGAGTGAAATCCTGCAGAAATGGCTTTCAGGCAAATGCTGTAATCGCCTCCGTCCCGCTAAAACCCTGGCAGGTCTCAGGGAACGCTCTCGATTCGGCACCATTGGGTTGGTGGTGTAGGTTCAGTTGAAGTACTCCTGACTAGCACCGATCCGGCTCTGAAAACAAGCTCCCGTAAGGACTTGTGTCAACCCTAGTATGGCCTCTCTGCTTGCATAGATAACCATAGAATCTCAAGGTGACTACACACGACCGAACCGAGATAACAGCCCTGAGTTGGGACAATTAGACATGAACAAAAAACAAACAACAAAAGAAAAACAAGAACAGGAAAAAACCCCAGAGAAACGTCAGGAGGAAATTGAAACACCGGACGGAGCGAGCGATGCGGCGAACCCGTTTAGGAGGAGTTCTGCGCTGAGGAGAACACCGCCCCAGCCAGCACTAGCGCGCAGAAGGATAAAGGAGGATCCTTGAGACTTCCTCCTAAACCTTGCACCTCAGGGACAGCTGTTATAACGACGGCAATCACCCTAATCACCTCATATAATAATGAGGATGGCAACAACCCAGACAACAACGAGGAGGACATGCTCCGCAAATGCAGGGCCATAATCAAAGGCATGAAGGTCGCCACCAATAAGCAGCGGGGCATAGCCATGAGGGTTAAAAACGGTTTAGCCGAACTGGAAGATCTGATTGACGCGATCAGTTATAACAGGAAGAGAGGACGGAGGGCCGAGCAGGTGCGGTCTACCCGCAAAGAGGTCTCTGCGTTGGCGACCAGGGCACCAAAGGAGATTCCTAGTCCCACCCAGAAGCGGAACGCCTCTAGTCCGGCGCAACGGGAAACGGAGGCGCACAAAAAGCGAGCCGTAGAAAGCGTGGTAGAACTAGGGAGAGAGCAGGTCGAATCACCGGCAGCCTGGAATGTCGTGAGGTCCAAACTTGCGCGGAGAAAGAAGAAGGAGGAGAACCCACAGAAAAAGACGGTTGACACCCCCGGGACGATAAAGGGAAAGAGTGTCAAAAAGAGGAGGATCAGGGTGCGTTCGGAGGCGATTCTGATCAAACCAGAAAAGGGGCAGTCATACGCGGACGTCCTCAAGGAAATCCGGGAGAAGACCAAGCCTGAAGACACTGGGACCAAAGTCCGGTCCATTCGGTAGACACAGTCGGGAGGTGTCCTCCTAGAAATTGGAGAGGAGCCGAATGAAAAGGGTGCCTTCCAGGAAGCTATTAAGATCATCCTGGGAGATAAGGCAATTGTGTCTAAACCGTTGAGATCAGGGACCTCGACTGCCTCACGGATGAAACCGAAGTGAAAGCAGCACTTCAACGGGACATCTCGGAACTGGGAGAGGTTACGATTGGCCTAACTCCAATTAACTCCAGAGGGCAGAGAGTAGCCATCGTTGAAATACGCGAAAAAGCGGCGGCGAAACTGCTGGAGCGGCAGAAGATTCAGATCGGCTGGGTCTACTGTAGAGTGAGGAAAAGAGCAGTCGTGAAACGATGCTTTAGGTGTCTTGGTTATGGGCACGTGGCCAGAGACTGCAAAGAACCGGAGAGGAGCGCTCTTTGCTACAGATGTGGAACAGCAGGACACAAGGCGAAGACATGTATCGCCCCCCAACGCTGCGTGCTGTGCGCAGACAGAGGCCTGGAGAAAGACCGCCTGAAACACGTGCCGGGCTCAGGGCGATGTTGCGTCTTCCAAGATGAGCTGGTCAAGGCCAAAGCACTCGTAAAATGAAGCGCATACTACAGGGAAATTTAAATAGGAGCAGGACGGCCAACGATCTCCCATACCAGCTGGCATCCGAAAGGCAAGCTGACATTCTGTTGCTGAGCGAGCAGTACAGAGATAGGGACTCCTCTTCCTGGTACTTAGACCTCCTCGGAACAGCAGCTATCTGGGTCTTGGACGCGGGGAAGACTCTGGTCACTGATCAAGGAAGAGGCAGGGGCTTTGTATGTGTAAAATGCGGGAATGTGACCTTTTTCAGCTGCTACCTGACGCCAAATGAGTCAATCCAAGAATTCCGGTATAAGATCGACGGCCTGTAAGACGAAATCATGAGGACGACGGGACACATGATAGTGGCCGGAGACTTTATTGCGAGAGCGCTCGAGTGGGGTATGCCACATCCTCCCGAGGCAAATATATAATGGAAATGGCCGACAGAATAGGGCTTATAGTGCTAAACGTCGGCGCAGTAACCACCTTCCGGCGCCCTGGGTATGGGGAAACTATCCCCGACGTTTCCTTTGCCACCGAAAGCCTAGCGCCGCATATACAGAACTGGAGAGTTCTTGAGGATTACACTGGGAGCGACCACCGGTACATCGAGTTCGACATCTGTGACGGGGGACAACAGCGCAGGGACACCCGATACGCATCGATTAGGTGGAACATTGAGAGAATGGACGCCGAGAGGTTCGCAAGAGAACTGGTAAGTGGCGAGGAGATTGGAAGAGCAAACCCGAGCGGAAGATCAGGCGCGGAAAACCTCGTAACCTCAACCATGGAGCTCATAGTGAAAGCGTGCGATATCTCTATGCCGAGGAGAAAACCACGCCACGAAAAACAGCCGGTGTACTGGTGGACTCAGGAGATCGCGGGCCTACGATGCTGGCGAGACTTGGTAGATGACGTCAACAAGGGCCCATGGGGGCTCGGGTACAAGCTAGTGACCCAGAAACTCGGAGTCCCAAGACCCACGTGTGTGATGGAGGCCGCCACCATGGAAAACATCGTGGACGCACTCTCTCCCGAACATCCCGTGAGAGCAGACACTGACTTAGGTTCAGTTGGGGTCTTCCCGGTGTTCACAGCGGATGAGTTGGACAGAGACGTACTTACCATGACAAACAAGAAGGCACCAGGCCCAGACGGTCTACCAAGTGAAGTCTTGAAGATGGTGCACTAGCAAAACCCGGAGCCGCTGCTGCGCATGTACTACACATGCTTGAAATCGGGGGTCTTTTGCTCACGCTGGAAGATAGCGCGCTTATTTTTAATAAGCAAAGATAAGGGGGAGTCAAGAAAGATCTTCGAAAAGCTCATCTGGGCGAGACTTACATCAGCGATCCGAAACGCCGGCGATCTCTCGCCGAGACAGTATAGCTTCAGGGCGGGGCTATCCACGGAGGATGCAATTCTGGAGGTCACCGAGGCGGTCAGGAAAGCTGAAGACCATAGTCGCTACTCGCGTAGAGTGGTGCTTTTGGGTACACTAGACGTCAAGAACGCCTTCAACTCCGCGCGATGGGTCGACATGCTGGAAGCGCTAGAGGGCTCGTTCCAAGTGCCGAGATACCTCTTGCGGATACTGGACGATTATCTGAAAGACCGATGCTTGTTGTACGAGACTAAAGAAGGACAGCGAATAAGGAGAATCCCGTCGGGGCAGCACAGGGATCGATGCTAGGACCGGATCTCTGGAACGGCACCTACGACAGCTTGCTACGAATTGAACTGCCCGAAGAGACGTCCCTGGTCGAGTATGCGGACGATGTTGCTGCACTGATATCAGCAAGCGACGTGCAACAGGCGCAGCTAAAGCTAAACCAGGTGATGCGACCCGTTAACAGCTGGATGACGGCGCACGGACTGTTGCTGGCCCTTAGTAAGACGGAGATCGTTGTCCTGACCAAAAAGAGAATCCCGACCATCCTTCCAGTGCGAGTCGGAGAAGAGACCATACGAACGAGACCATCGGTGAGGTACCTCGGCGTTACAATTGACACCAAGATGAGTTTCTTCCAGCAGATAAAGGAAACTGCAGACAAAGCAGCAAGAGGCGTCACATTACTGAGCGCTGATGGCCAACGTGGGAGGTCCAAGCTCGAGCAAACGCCGCCTCCTGATGACAGCAGTACAGTCAACCTACTGTATGGTGCGGAGTTATGGGCGGAAGCCCTAAGTAAGGAGCAATATCGGAAGAGACTTGGCCAGGTAAAAAGGCGCGCAGCCTCAGTGGCCTCAGTGGCCTCAGCGTACCGCACTGTCTCCGAACCGGCTGTCCTGGTGATTGCAGGAGTGGTTCCCATCGACCTGCTCGCCAGGGAACGAAGGGCGATTTATCTCAGGAAGGCAGAAATGGAAAAGGCAACTGTGCGCAGAGAGGAAAGGTCTTACACCATGGAAAGGAGGAAACAAAGATGGAGAGAGGAGAACAGGGGACGATGGACAGCGAGGCTCATCAGTGATCTGGGCCCCTGGATCGACAGAGGGCATGGAGAGGTAGGTTTTTACATAACTCAACTCCTGGCCACGGGTACTTTCGTTCGTATCTTTACCGAATGGAAAAGGTAGTGTCACCGGAGTGCCTCTATTGCCCAGGCCAAACGGACAGCGCAGAACACACTTTCTTTGAGTGTCAGAGATGGGCTCCCGTGAGGGAAGCGCTAAGAGTCCACCATGGAGGGGCGATCACCCCCGAAACTATAGTCTAAGGCATGATCGCCGACGAAGAAACCTGGAATCGCACAGTCAGGTACGCGGAAGATGTCCTGCGCAGGAAAAAAAAGACCTCGACGAGGATGGTCGAATGACGGGCTAAAGGAAAGGACCTAGCTTGAAGTAATGTGGAAAACGGTTCCAGGCTAGTGTCCAAGGAGCAAGGGAGGTGTTTAAGTCGGTAAACTGCGCCACAGGAGTCCGACACTGCTGGGAAGGGGTGCCCCGGCGTGCATAAAGCATTTCACCTCCTTCACAAAAAAAAAAAAAAAAATTCCATACTATAGGAGCTGAATTACGCTTTTTTTTATTACAACCTTTAAGCAAATCGTAAAGTGTTGCAGCTAGGGTAGCGATATTTGGCAAGAAGCGATGGTTAATATTTACCATTCCTAGAAAATGTTGCAGTTTTTTGAATGTGGAAGGCGTTGGAAAATCTTGTATAGTCTGAACTCTGCTCTCTGAAGGGGTAATAGCCTTGTCTGAGATTTTATGGCCCAAAAATTCTTTGACGCCAAATATACATTTCGAGGGATTGACGTTGATGCCGTATTTTTGTAGTTTTGTAAATAATAAAAGAAAGTGCTGTTTATGTTGTTCTGTTGATTTGCTAGCTATAAGAATGTCGTCTACGTAAGTGAATATGAAATCAACGCCTGTCAGCACTTCGTTAATGAACCTTTGGAACGTTTCTGCTCCATTCTTGACACCGAACGGCATTCGTAAAAACTCAAATAATCCGAAAGATCTTGTGACAGCGGTTTTAAAGGCGTCTTCCGGAGCAACTGGAATTTGATGATAAGCCCTGACAAGATCTATCTTAGAAAAGATTTGCCAACCGTGCAGGTTAAGTGTACAGTCTTATTAAGCTGCCGATAGTCTCCACATGGTCTCCAGTCTAATGAATCTTTCTTAGGGACCATGTGTAAGGGAGAAGCGACAGATGATGAGGATGGCCGGCAAATTCCTAGTCTAACCATAGTCTTAAATTCGGATTTAGCTACTTAATATTTTTCCGAATTAAGCCTTCGTAGCCGTGCTGAAGGCAGAAGTCCCTGCGTATTGATGCAATGCACGATATTGTGACAGATTTTTGAATTAAAATCGGGCGGGGATTTTAATGAGGGAAAATCATTAAGTATTGACCCGTATTCATCTTCAAGTGTACAAAGTTTTAGTGAAATTAAATGGATTTCACGTGATATGCAGGGAATCGAAATAGAAGTGACTCTGTCGATTAATTTTTTTTCCGAAGGTCAATTAGCAATTCGTATTTGTAGAGGAAATCTGCTCCTAATATTGCATGATCAGTAGCTGCAATTACGAAGGTGTGGTCATAACAGCGTCGCAAGCTCAAGTCTAGAGTTAGCTGTTTGAGACCATAAGTGGTAATAGGGGTACCATTTGCAGAAACTAAGTTAAATTCTGATTTAAATAAATGCCTTGAACATGATTTCTTAGGTAGGATCGAAACTTCCGCTCCTATATCAACTAAAAATTGTAGGTTTGTTGATCTATCGACCACAAAAAGGCGGCAAGAAATATTGCTTGGTGCCGCGGACGAAGTAGCCACACTTAGTTTTTTGAACTCTGGCCGTTATTTGAAGTACACGGAGGAGTACATTTTTGTGCCTTATGTCCGTACCGTCTGTGATACCAACATAATCTATTCTCTTGTTTAGATCTAGATTGAGCAAATTGAAGCAAATTAAGTTTTAGAAAAAAATTTTCTTCCTCTTAATTGGTTTACTTTTAGACGTTTTAATCGATCACTTAAATCTTGTACCATGTTGGCGATATGGTCAAATGCATTTGGATTGTCGTTTATAGGGTTCAAAATTTTATGGCTAATAGCAGAGACTTTCAAAGACGACGTTGAATCGTGAATTCTGCCCGCAATTATGAATAACTCTTCCTGTGTATGTGAGTTTTCAATAGGTATTATACATGCTTGTACGGAAGTTGGAAGTTAGTTAATCCATAAATTTTTTAATAGTGATTAATTAAGCTATTGCCACCAGCTAGAGACTCCATATGCCTGAATAATTCCGAGGTTTATAATCTCCTAATTCAATCTTATTCAACAGAGCATCAAACCTTCGTTCCTCAGAGTCTCTGCCCCTGGAAAGAAGGTGAGATATTAAGGTTTTGTATTTTTCTTGGGCTGGAGGTTTTAACAGAATATCCATTGTTTCCGGAGGCAAGGAGGCGACCAAGTGGTCATACTTAGTATTAGATGAAGTTATTCCTTTAACGCGAAACTGGGTATCTACCTGTAAAAACCAGAGATCCGGTCTATTACTCTAAAATGATGGTATCTTAAGAGTAGCTATGTATGCTGTCAATGGGTTGTTATCCTGGATTTGCAAATCAATACTACCTGCATTTTAGTGACATTTTGAATTTTGTGTGCATGAATTTAATAATTGATCAAATTTAAAATTGCTTATAGGTAATCATATAATTGACAGTTAGTGAGTTAGCAATATATGTATATAATATAACTGCAGTTATTCTTTAAATGAAATATTATTGTAAATATTAGTAAATCGTTTGCTTAGTTTTTGATCTGTTAATATATATTTTTGCAAAATTAATAATTCTAGCTCACCGACTTAATTGCACTTTTTCTTGATTATTTGGTTTTTATTTTATGGTTTCAAACAGATGCATCCGCAGTTCCATTTACCCTTTGTTACAGATTATGTTTCTTCTCTAATTTTAATACCTCGTTAATTAAATGATATATGATATGATAGAAAACCCTTGTTAAAGATAGCGATGTTTTGTGATGATATGCGGTGAATCTTCAGCGTGAGGAGATTATTATCTGATGAATTCGTCTTGAGATTTTTGCCATCCATTTACAGAAATTTTGAACAATGCCTTCTGGTGGGTGAATGAAACGATCTGTGCATACGTTTTAATTATTAAATGGTACAGAGGTCCAGATTCCATAAAATGAGGTCGAAATTGTTGCACGTGTTTTTGCAACCTTCAGCTGCCCTTGTCGGAGGTTTTAATTTATTTTACACAGGTTGCAATATTTCGAAAGAAAATATTGTGGTGTGCCGTTCGAATCGTTTCTGTATTTAAAGGAAGATTTTATATAATAAAACACGTGTCACTTTAACTAAAATTTATTACTAATTATTGTAAAAAAGAGGGAGCGCTCCCATGACGATACGTCTTACAATTCGTTACCGACCTCTTACTGCCTTGTACCTTTACTGATTGTAACCAAAATTGTTTCCTCTCTTGTCGTAGCTTTGTGTGATAACGATGTTGTGGTTGTAGTTGTGTGTGTTGTGATTGTAGTTGTGTATATACTAAGCAGTAACTTAAGTATCATGACTTGTTGTGTATGGCTACAGTAATTCCGACGCTAATGAAAAAATTCAGTTAGTCAGCAACAATGTAACTGAGCTAATACTTAAGGAAAGTGCCGTTCTTAAAGAAGATATACAGCATAATAAATATAACAAGTCAAAAAAATTAAGAAGCCAGTCAATTATATACGAGTGAATCAATTGCGATTATACAAGGAAAACTGAAAATAGCATACGAATTATATACAAATGAATTAATTGTTGACGTTCAGGAGAAGTTGATGAAATATATAGATCTGAATCTACAGGAAATTAATGACACTTTAAGAGCGTTAATTAATGTAGAATCTCTGACAATTGCAAAATGAATAAAACACAAATAGTTAATGAGCTTCATAAACCAGCTAGAAAAAATTTCATAAGAAGACGTGTTATAATTAAAGCTAAATTCTGAAGCATTCCCATATGAAGACTTAAACATTAAATTTGATTGGGAGAGATATTATGCTTTATTCTATGTATTCAATTTAAAACTCACAATAATATTCCGGCAAACACAAGTGCCTAAATTTCGATTTAAATTTCCTTTACATTAATCATTAAGGAAAATGTTCACTAAGAAATATATACCTTTTAAAAATTTTTTGGATAATAACAAAATAATTGATCAAAACTAAGAAATGGAATGTTAATTTTTAAGAACATTGTTAAAAAGATCATTGTAATAAAACAATATTTTTAAATATACAATAATACAATATTTTTATTCATTTATTTCAATTAATCTAAAATGGCCCCAAGCATAGGTTTGGATACCATCTTCTCCTATAAATCTTTTTTTGGATTAAACGCAATTTTATTAATATATTCCGTAGGTATATATTGTATGTAATTTGCTTCTCAATCCTAACATGTTGATATAAAATAATTTTTTCTTACATCAGCAATCTCTGTAATTATCTCGAGTTAAATTATTTACAGCTGCTCTTTTAATACCTTTAGCTTTTTTTCGGTTTTTTCTCCAATATCAAAATTATCTAACCAACGAAAAACCTGCATATAGAAGTAATTCCGAAATAGTCCTATCCATATAAATTGTTAGCATCAAGGTAAACCAAATATTTTAAATCGATTGAAGGATTAAAATCTCTTATTAGCTAGAGAATATCTGAAGGAACATTGCGTTAAATCTCTCCGAATACCGCTTTTCATGAAATTATATATTTTAATAATTCTAATCTAATTTGGGTGCGTTTTAACATCGCATCCCATGACAATCCTGGTGTTGTGTAATAATGATAGAGATGGAGAGGGATACACGTTTCATTTTAATTTTACCAAAAAAGTAATCATATGGAAAACCCCCTTTCTCCTCATTAAATTAAAATACTCATCATCTTTAAATTCATTATGGATTATTCTAGTCTTCTTCATGCAGATTTTTTTTTTGCCAGAGTATCTAAACTCGCAGGCATAAAGCGAATGGAATCTAAAAATCGTAATTCAATCGTTTTATTCTGAGATGAAAAATTGCCTTTGACATTGACATATATAACACTTTATTTAAGGGTATAACGTTAATGGAATCTTCAATTTCATTTCATTTTAAGCAGCTCAAGTTTTGAAAATTCCAGTGGGGGTGTAAAATACTTGATAACACTCTGCTATAAAAGTTGAGGGAAATATTTAGATAGAGCAGTATATTCTGGGTAGGTAGGAAGATCAGGTATGTTGCAGAGTAATTAATATATGCTTAAATAAAAAAAAATGTTATTACAGAAATAAAATGGAAGGAAAATCTGCCGTAAATACCCCTCGCGAGCAATATACTTTTAAGATACAATTCAACCCCCTATGGGATGAAATGATAATAGCGGCAACTAATCAACTGTCTTTCGGGATAGAGGCGCTGGAAGGACATTACAAGACATTCAGAAATATCTGAAATATAGTGCATCTGATCCTGTTCGGGTTATAGCACGATTCAAAAACATCAATCGATGTTATGAGCACAATTTTGAAATCATCGAACTAATTACAAATCTTAAGGATGGTGATATTAAACAGGAATATCTAAATAAAGTAACACAGAATATAATATAAAAAATGGATGAATTTGGGAGACAAAAAGATGTTCTTGTATTGAACATATGTTTTGTAAAATTCTTTTTCGAAAATCATCAATCAATGGAACTGCAGTCAGGGGTTCAAACAGTGGAGATCAACAACACTGCATATGAGATGGATGAAGATTGCAATTTAGAATTTATCGAAAACAAAATCGACGAAATACCCGGATTTCGAAATATGTAAATTAATTATATAAAATAATGATATGTCAGGAAGAGTTAATAGAACTTTGACGATTTTAAATTAAAATTGATTAAGTAAATTACGAGTGTTTTTATTTATAAGAAATTTTGTATTTTGTGATTACATATGTTTTCAAATACATGTTTATACTTGCTAATGCGAACAAAGTAAATAACATGTACCAAAGTAAAGTTAATACTTTCTTAAACTGTGATAATTTTAGAAAACCGAACTGGGCTATAACCAAAAGATTTAATAGTGATATTAGAATAAGTCTTAACAATAGTGAGCACCTTTTGAACATTTGAATATACCTAAGAAGGCAAAATTAGTGTCATTCATCGTAATAAATACAAATTCCATAATAAGAGTTGTCAAGAACGGATTTACTGCAGGTGAAATACAGCGTCAAAACTTTTATACACAGCTGTAAGATTCTATTCCGATAATGACCGCAATGATCATGTTAATTTCTGCTTCCTATCTAAAGTTCAAGTTTGCTACTCTGGTTTTGGGAATCAATCATCTCTTATCAGGAAATTAGGGTAGCGAAACTAGACGTTTATTACTTATCAACGGATTTATGCAAAGCGATGCATGTTAGTTTTAAACCCCCTCCTCAGTGGTGTTCTTTTAACTAGTAATCAAGGCCCAGATGACGTAATCGGTGTAATGACTTACTTGCTAGTTTTGAAAGCACGAAATTATTTCATAATATGACCTCGAATTAATGCCTATGTTTAGATCTGGGAAAGAAATTGCATGATAATCTTTTAAAGCTCGAGGTTACTACATCGAATCGTTTTTTTCTTATCACCCCAAAACAATTCAACTCTTATCGGCAAATTTTTACGCCTACGAATGAAGTCCAGACGTTTCCTACTACTTATCAGCGGTGTTGAGTTGAAGTCGAGAACTAATTGAATTTTATGAAATTGTCATATTTATAAAATCCTCCTGCATTTTTTATTCAATTGTCAGTCTGCAAATAACTTTTACTATTTTCAAACTCTGAGGGAAATGATTGAAAGATGAAGTGGAATGAAACATATATTTAATAAAAGTACTTTATTTATTTATAAATTTAAGTAACAAAGAAGCCTCCATCGTTAATTTTGTCAATTGAACGGTCAGTAATTTTAGCGTCGAATCTAGGCGGCAAGAAAACATGATAACTCTCCCATTCTAAAAGGATCATGGGTCCGTATTTTATTGTTATTCTTCTGCAGCTGATGATTTTGTAATTCTGCGACTCTTCCATATCTTTAACAGCGAGTGCAGGCTTAAAATTTGCAGAATTTAGCTAATCCAATACTTCGAAGTCTCCGATGACTGCTTCACTGATAGGTTGCTGATACATTTTTAAATATTTATTAATTTTTTTGTAAGGAGATGACACAAAATTTATTATTTTAATCTAACTTAGGACACGAATTTTAATTGCGACAATTTCACTGGTTGACTTCACTATAAATACTAAAAGACTACCTAAGAACTCTTGATATTTATACAAGAAGTGGAATATAATAGAGCTGGAGTAGGATGCAAACAGCAACCACAATATCCTTTTGAAAAAATTAAAAACCGCAATTTCCTTTTGAAACTACATTATTGAGAACATGTTAAAACTTGCTTGGAAACAAATGATATCATAGCAATAAGTACTTGCAAAAGCAATAAAAACAATCTTCACCCCATTTACTCAAAGTGGTGAAATCTTTATTAATAAATACTATAAAGAAAAGAATATAAATCAATGCACACTTAAATACAATTTAAGAAGAAATATTCCCATACTATTTTCTCACTCTCAAGTGCTTAATTTCTCTGCAATTTCCCTGTAAATTCATCATTAGCACAAAACGTGTTTAACCACCAAATTATTTCACAAATATCTTCCAGAAAATAAATAGAAAATTTCCATCACAATTTTAACTTAATAATTACTGACCATTCTCAATATCTCGGAAATCCATTGACCTCAAGATATATTACTGCCCAAATTACGTAATGCTACACCAGCAACTTATTTTATCATCACTGATACATAACAAACTCTTATCTTCAACACGAGCCCAGGTTCATCTATGAAACCTTATCACCCAACGACTTCAACATTGCCAGCAAATTATTAATTTCTATAGAGTCACCAGCTCTCTTATCAATTAGCTGAACATTCGTTTCTACCCATGATCCAGTTCCAGGTCCAGGTGCAACTCATCCTTATCTTTACTAGCGCGCCGTCGCCAAAACAAAAGAATCTCCAAACTTGACCTTCGGAATCACGCAACGATTCCCTTATCTCCAGCCACTTCCTTATCTCCCCGCTACAAGAAGCATTTAAACTATGCAAAGAAATTATCTTGATTTTTCTAGAACATTCGAGAATTTTCTGGAACTTTCCACCAAATTAGAAATTTCTACACAATCCCCAGCTCTCTCATCAATCACAGCTCGGTCAGAAACTTCACCCAGGCGACAGCCGACACAAAAAGTTCCAACCACAAAAGCGATCATTTCATATCTTCTTCTTCCATTTTCGTACATTTTTCGATCACATTTTATCAATCATTTTCCACCTGGCTTGGAACCGCTATAGCATATTTTCTGAAACATCTTCTCATGGCCTGGAATCGCCATATTTATACTACTGATCAAAGTTCAATGTCACTCGGTGCAAGTACATTTATCGCTGGTTTAGCTGACGCATAGATTTATACTGTGTACAAGGTGCGTTGATCTTGCAATATGATGACGCGAGAATATTTACAGCGATGAATGAACTTATGCACTGAATAACTGAAATTTTATATACATAGAATGGAATTTTATTGATTTAGAAAAATTACAAATTCAGGAATTTATGACTTAGTGATAAAAAAATTAAAATTGCACAAGTTAAGTTAAATTTGGAATTATGAATAACTTATATGTACTTTGTACAATGATTACAAAACTGCTTAAATTCCAGCTCACCTAGTTTTGAGAACGTTCAGTGGTGATCTTAAGAACTGATTACCCTTTTGGGAAAGTTTCCGGACAGCAGTGCATGATCAATTAGATATCAGAGGTGTTAATAAATTTAATTATTTGATCAATGATTTAATGGGAAAAGCAGCGTAAAGCTTTAAGAAACTGCCGCTGGATTGCTCACCCCTACAAGTGAAGTATCAATGTGCTTCTTTTGTAAATTCCCTAATCATTTAACAGAAAACTGCAGTGGTCGTCAACCGTTGGTGGAACGAAAGAGCATGTTAAGACAAGACCGACATTCTTTTAAATGCACTAGAAAAGGTCACTCATCAAAGCTATGTAAAAATATACACATTAGGATTAAACAGTGCAATGACAGTCACGCAACAGCTGTATGCGATCCTGCTTTTCTTCTAACCTTGAAAAAGGCGACTACATCTGACAATGGTGAAAGGGTTAATGCTCAAAAATCGGAATTAAAAAGCTTAGCTGCGTCAACAAAATTGCAAGCTTCGACTGCATTATGTTCGACTATGTTTCAAAATTCTGCGCAAATTTTCTTACAAACAGCTTGTATCATCACCCTCCAAAGTAAACTATCAGGCGATTTTAACAAGACTCATTTTAGACGGTGGTTCGCAAACAAGCTATATCAAGCAAAGTATCGTAAAAAGTACTCAACTAGAGATAAATGATACCGTTCGCATGCAGATCATTCCCTTTGGATGGTCGGGCGATCCGCAGAAGAGAGCATTAAAAACAGTTAAGGTTAAATTGCAAAGTGCGCATGACGAGCAGTGCGTAGTTATTACGTGGTAGTGCCTAACAAATATTTTACCGGTTCTAATTATTAGTCTCCTACTCGCAGATGATCAAAGTTTTGAAAAATCCATAGACGGAATTGGACTTTTACTCTGTGCTGACGTTTATTGAGCTGTACTGTGCGATGACTTTAAGCGCATAGACATCAATTTAGTGGCAATACAGACAATTTTTGGTGGACTATCCATGGTGTTACTTCTGCTTCAGATAATGACAGTTTAACTTTATCTACCGTTTTTTACAAACAAGTGCTGGGTTTGATGAAGCTTCAAATGATATTAATGCTGATATAGAACGTTTTTGGAATTTAGAGTCAATTGGCATTTCATCTCCTACAAGAAAAAATAATGTCTTGGATGCGGATAACTACATACGTAGAAGTGGTAACGGTACAAAGCTTCGTAGTTGTGGAAGAAGCCTGATTGCTTGTTAGATAACAATTATAAAGGAGCTTTAAGGGGTTATATACAAAGTTGAGGGGAAAAAGTGAGCTAAGTTGGTGATTTGTTTTAGGGTTTTATGCAAATTTTATTAGAAAAAGCGAAAGGCAATTTGTTAGTATTACTATCGAAGAAAATAAAACAAGTTGAGTTACAAAAAAATATTAAAAATTGTCGGAGTTATGGCCCCTCTCCCGAAGCGCGTTTTTTTTGTAGAGGCTTGCGGTGAACACTCTCCAAGGCGAACCGCTTAACTGAAATCAAAAGAGTAAACAAATTATTAAAGAAAAATGTATTGTGGTGTACTTGAACGATTCGGTTTCCGAAAAATTTTTTTATTCCAATCAAAACACCTAATTGACACAGGATACAATTGCAGTATGGAAAATGTGGAATTGTTGCATAGACTGCAGGGCGGACGTGTATTGGATAAATACGAGATTTATGAAATCAAAAAATCCAAGGCTGAAAGTTGGATCTTGCTGAACGATCAGATAGACTTCAATAATAAAAGTCCACTTTTAGAGCCAGACTTAATTAAGATCAAATTAAAATAAAAAAGTATTTTTGTTAACAAATTCATATCTCTTTTATTCACATGTGTGTAGGGTTTTCGGTATTCTTTTATTGTAGTTTCCGTATGTAGTGGAGTCTCTTGTGGAGTTTGCACTTAGATTAGATCAGTTAATAGCTCTGAGGATGCCCTAAGAAGGCGAAACGCTGTAATAAATAATATTAGTTTTGTGGAATCCGACACAAGTGTTTTATTTTAGTAAAATTTACAATGTTACAAAACTATTACCAGGTATTTTAAGTATTTTTCTAAATTCCCATTTAAAGAAAATTAGTATCATCGCCGCCATAGAGAAGGCGTTTTTGCAGATTAATTTAGCATCTGAAGACTGCGATGTCCATCGTTTTATATGGTTTAAAGATAGAATCCGCAATGTAAGTAATTTACTTGCTACTGCCGTTTATCGCATGAAGCGTGTAACTTTTGGGGTTACTTGCAGAAATATGTAAAATTTTGAAAAAATCATTCTACATGGACGATTTAGTTACGACAGTAATTACAAAAGTTTTCGGCAGTTACTCGCAACTAAAGTAAAACCAGTTGACCTACAAAAAGTTTTGAGCTTACTTTGGCATTGTCAATCAGATGAGATTACAGTGGACTTAGAAAAGACTTGTAGTGATATACCGGTTAATATTACGAAGAGAAATTTACTTCAATTTCTTGCGCGATTTTAAGATTTAAAGAAATAATATATAAACCTCGAAATAACAATAAATTACACTTTTCTATAAATTTTATTAAAGATAATTTAAAACACTATCGTTCTTGATTTAATCGCCGTTCTCCTCGAAATAACAACTGTTTGTAAACAGTGCATTTAAAACAAAGTCGGTCTTCTCTTAACATGCTCTCTCGTTCCACCAACAATTGACGAGCATTGCAGTTTTCTGTTAAATGTTTAGGGGATTTACAAAAGAAGCATATTGATACTTCACTTGTAGGAGTGAGCAATCCAGCGGAAGTTCCATAAACCTTTACCTTGGATGAGTTATGCGCTCTTTTCGCAGGTGTTTGTCCCGAACGTTCAAGTGATGTCACTTCTCTCTTAAAAAAATTCAAAATGGCGCGTAAGTGCTCTAATGTGATTGCTGTATACATCACTTTTTAATTAATGATTTAAGTGGTAAAATTCGACAACTAAATCACGCCGTCAATATTTCAGGACGAATGCTCTTAACATTATAGAGTATTGAGAACCGTACCGTGAAAGACCTTCACCTATGGGTTACGACGTGGTTGTATAGCTTACGAAGATTCGCTACGTCATTTTGCATAGATCTACGTGGAATAGACATCAATTTCTGCATAGTGTAATTCACTGACTTGTACTTAATAAAATAATTAAATTTATCAACATCTGTTATATCTGATCGATCATGCACTTTTGTCCGGAAACTTTCCTCAATGTTGTGAAATATAAAATTAAAATTAAAGTTCGAATTTTACAACATGCACCTAATCAGTGACCCAAAGCTAATTAGGTTGCTGGTTCTGACTGGTGTGCGAAGATTTCCTGTCTACGGAATGTTCTCACCTGAAAGCTTTAGTCAGCTGAGCTTACGTGCCTGACCAGATAAATAAACAAATTGGTCAAGTTGTTTATCTGGGTCGTGCAATTGCTAGATTGAAAAATGTAATTGCGACATTTTTCCAATCCAGCAAAAATTGAGTCGGTCAGGTCAGGTAATAAAAAAGAAAGTGGTAACCTGCGCGCGAGCAGAAAATAGTAAATAGTGTAACGTTAAAGAAGGGTCGTTAAGAATTAAAGTTTGTTACTCGGTAAAAATAGTGACAACCAATAACATTTGTAAACTAAGTGAGTTCTAAAAATAAAATAAAAGTGAGTACTCGTTAGGAAGAAGTTTTGTTTGAGAATAAGTACCCTTCCTAACATTTTTTGGCGCAGCTGGTAAAAGTTGAAAGTTATATGTGATTAAGTGAGTTACATAAGTAACTAAAAGGTAAAGAACTAAATGTGTTAAATATAACAAAAAAATGAACTAGGCAAATAAATAAGTGAATTTAAAAAAAAAGAAAGAAAAAGTTTACACAAATGTGACAAATTTGCAAGTGAATGTCAAACGTGCCCCTAAAAAGTTCAACTCTTCTAAGGAAAACTACAGAGGACTGCAGAAGATTGGGGAGGAAGATTAACTCTCTTTCCTATCAAAATACAAGTTCTACCTGGAGCAGCAGCGAAACTCAAGAAGGCAATTCAACTTGTATCAACGAGTCAAAACTGGAGTTAACACCGGAGGAGAAAAAACTGATAAAAACGTCGGGATTACATTCAGGCAGAAATTATAAGAGAAGGTCAACATCATTAAGTGAAGCAGAAGTCCAAGCTGAGTGGAATAAGGTTTTAGTTCATAAGAATTTAGATAAAGGTAGTAAAAATAATAAAAATACAATCATGTCAAATATAAAACTTTGTTAGCCAATTAGTCAACAATAATGTTCCATTACTGGAGGCTGAAATAGGTCTTAATTTAGCTAATGAGGTCGAAGTGTTCATCAAGTGTTGTGAACACATTAACAATTGTATTACTGAGCAGAAAGATAAGAAATTCTTCTTGCAACTTCTACCCACAAAGTTTAGGGGCAGAGCTGCACTTATGCTAGAGGGTATTGAGTACAAAACGTCAGAAGAATTAAAAAGCTTTCTTGTAACAAAACTAGTAATTACAAAACCGTACCAGGTTCAGTTAAATGAATTTAGAACATGGAGGCAATTTCTGGGAGAATCGCTATCTGATTATGGCAGACGAGAAATGCAGCTTTTAAATGGTTGCAAAGCTCTTGCTAAAAAGAAGTATTTGTATGGCTTTGAGGCCATAAATTCAGATCTAGAAGAAACTGCTATTTTTACTTTTCAAGCAGGTATTCTTAACCCGCACCACCGATTTTTTCTTTTAATTGACACAGAAAGCGTGCTTGAGAAAGTAATTCGTAAAGCAGAATAATTAGAAGAGTCGGAATTTGCAATGTTGGCAATGTTGTTTGGTTGAGTGCAAAAATGCAAAAGTTTACAACCCTATAACTTTTGCACAAATTTTTTATTAAAAATCCTTTAGCACGATAATTACTTATAAAAGTAACAATATTTTGGTGAAGTTTCAACAAAATCGGAGACATCGAATTTCTTCACCTGGTACACTTGAGGAATTTTGCCCCATATAAGTTATCCCATTTAAAATACTCTATAAGAAATGTGAGGCATTTTTTGCAAATTACAGCTAAACCAAGGACTTTAGGAAAAGAATGCTACAAACATAAATTGTTTAAAATCAAAAGATCTTTCAGATAAAGTTGGTTAATAATTTTAAATTTTTTTACTTTTTTGGAAAATTCAGAAAAACCACCAATTTTGACTAAAATCGGGCCATATCTCGAAAACGACCTATTTTTGAGCCTGCTAACTTGTCATTTACCGAGGGGACCCCAAATTGCATACATAAGCCCCCAAATTGGCAAATGGATCCCTAGAGAGAGCTCATCGTCCTTTAGTTGAATATCTTCGCAGCATAGTAGATGATACCCCAATGGCCTGTGATGACTGGCTTGGAGAAGCTGCATTGGTACATAATCAATCCCTGCATATAGGTAAAAAGTATACTCCACTTCATGCGTTATATGGTTTCCAAAATCCTTTAAATTCTAACTTAAAAAAGAACCCAGAACCTGTATACAATTTTGATGATTTCTGCTTTTATGTAAAACATAAAATGCAGAAGATTCACAAGATCAAGCATAACAACACAAGCTCTTCCCAGTATGGACAGAACCTTTTGAAGTGAAGCGCGTGGATAGTGATGTAAACTGTACTATTCAAATACGTAAACATCTTAAACGTATACATAACAATCGTCTCAAAAAAATTTTATTATTATAAAAATTACTATAAATATTTATTTATTACCCCTACCCGTTTACAATTTGAATCAATTTTTCTCCATACAGGAATCATGCCTCTGTTAATTCTGTTCATAGGAGTAATCCACATACTAACCGCTAGCGACCAGACCACAATTACTAGCCTCAACCCATCTGGGATCCTATTTGAACCGATAAGTCCAACCTTCGTTTACCAGTCCAGTTG
Organism: Leptarthrus brevirostris; assembly: GCA_964036015.1. Lineage (NCBI taxonomy): Eukaryota > Metazoa > Arthropoda > Insecta > Diptera > Asilidae > Leptarthrus > Leptarthrus brevirostris. The sequence goes on from OZ038373.1 coordinate 29,837,976, forward strand.
GAATATTTTCACGAAAATACCTTTTGTAAACGAGGATGATAACTTGGCAAACGTAACAAGTTGCGAGGAGGCGTTGAAGAAACAATGCCATATTCAGAGACAAGATAACAAATTTTGTTTCCATTGGTATGACGAAGTACAACATGTCGTATCTTAAATTAAAATACAACTGGGAAATATTGGTTTCTATCTTCACACCTATCGAGAAAAAAGAGAACTTGTTGATGGAGTAGGAAAGCTCTCGAAGTATTTCGATTGCAAAGATTGGAGGAGCACGACAAGGACTCATTCCATTTACTAAATAAACAGGTAACAATAATGAAAACTAGCTTCGATTCCTTATGTAAAAATTTGGTAAATTTCTCCAACTATAAAAACCAAATAGAAAATAAGATGAATGAATTTTCTAATAAAATAAATAGTGAACTGAATCAGATGAATATTGCATTACGCGCAGTTCAATTGCAGACAGACTTAAATCAGTTATTCATTTATATTTTGACTGCACTACAATCCGTTCATAGCCACATTACGGAATACTTTTTTATCATTACCTCATTGCAGCAACACTGCATGCACCCTTTAATAATTTCCCCTAAAACTTTACTCAAGACATATTCAAAGATTTCCAATCGACTTTCATTTGCTAAATCAAATCATTAAGGTACGGTACGTTAAACACGATGGAGACATGTACATAAGAATCAATCTTCCCCTTCTGGAACATGGAGAATATATCATGAACAGAGTGCATTTAATACCAAATCTTGTCCGAAAACACACTGCTATCCTAGATTTAGAAGCAAGTATCCTTTTAAATAGAACTCAAGAAACTCACCTCATCGAACTAAGAAACGAAGAATTTCATGAACTATACCCCACTGTTTACATTTGTGCTCAGAAACAAGCCAAGGCAATAGGAACCCAACGTGGAAACTGTCTTTTCAGCTTATTATATGTTCCTTCCCAAGTACCAAACTTGTGCACTTACAGATTTATGGAGAAAAACTTCGAGTTTTTAGTAAAGCTAGTTCGTAGAAATGCTTGGCTGTTCAATTTTGAAATTCTCCGTTCTCTCTTATCCCATTGCGAAAAGATAACTACGCACAAGGAGATTAACGGCACTGGAATTCTACTGTTAAACCAATCTTGCAAATATACCCTCGGCACTGTCCAAATTCCCTATGAAGGTAACACTGAGATTACCCTACCGTTCCATCAACCTGAACCAGTACCAGTAGCAGATTCCGAAATTTTGAAAAACAATTTCAACAACACACTGTTTTCCAACACGCCTCTAACAAAACAAGCTACGATTGCACCGTTGCTCAAAACACATCCTAGTTAAGACAACGCTTTAAAATCAAATGGTAAGACAATAGAGGATTTTGAAGCTGAACTGGCTCAATCGGAAAGGGATAGAAAAACCGAACTGCAAACTACCCAAATGCATGTAAACAGCAGTTATATTAGCTCTTATTCTTCTAATGTTATTCTTCCGACGTGAAAACAAAAAGCAAATGAATTTTTATAATAGCCTGCAAAGAGGAAGTGAAAAATCAGAAAGACAACCTACTAGTGTTATAAATCTGCCTTTCATATTCATATCAATTAACTAGCATTCATAACATAACACCTCAAATCGCAGATTCACAACGGCAGACCACCCAGCACCCAAAAAATACTCAGATATCACTACAAGTCCCAAAACAATAAACATTTCATGTTTATAACATAGGAAAGTGACGAGCATCAAATTGCACTAGAACGTTCACCCGTCCTATAACTCAGGTGTTATCACGGCGTATAAATCTATCGTCTCCGCTGTTCACGGCTATGCTGAGAAAATTTTCACAGCACACGCCACAGCGGGAGACCCTTGCACTGAGGTGATTCCAAGCATACCTTGTGTGGTCATACGGAATCACCTCAAAACAAAAAGAAGATGACACCTGTACATCATGAGCGGTGCATTATGCAATTTATCGATTGATATTTATTGTTTTCTTCATTGAAAGAAAAACTGATATTGCATTTCGGATGCGCGTGTCAATTTTGTTTTTCAATTTTATGGAAAACCGCCTGTTGTGAATTTTTAGGCAAAACTGTCTAATTGCAATTATTGTCAAATAATTTTGGAAGGGAGAATTGCTTCCATATTGACAATTTCATATAAAAGAGGGTTATTGAGGATTGAACCTTCGGAAGAATTTTTGAATCATCAAAATAGAGAGTCCCCCGACCAACGGTAAGGCCTCTAGTTTAAAAAGTGTAAAATCTATAAGTTGAAATTATAAAAGTTAATTAGTTTTGGAAAAAGTTTCAGAAGAAACTTTCTTAAATAAAGAATTTTTTTTAAATTCAGTGTTTTTAATAAATAGGGTTGAATCCCCTTTGTTACGTAAGGCGTAACACTACTGCAACACCCTCTGAGTCCCCAAACTATTCTTTAACACTAGCACCTACGAAGATTGATGGACCAAAAGACGAAAATTCGACACAAAACTTGAACTGCCAATTACCTAAACTAGTAATTCCTACCCCACCTCCTTTACGACAAGTAGCTATTAAAAAAGAACAGCCTAAAGCCTCCAATAATGGAATACTTCTCACAACTGAAAATAATAATTTCATTAAATAATTAAGGTCTTTTAGAGTCAAAGTATGATTGAAAAATGTACTTACAGTTTATATATGTAATACGTAATAAAACCTCAAACATGTTAAAGTATGTAATGTCATGTGTAACAATATTGTCCTTTTTATCATTACATTTAAATTGAATAGAAAACTGATTCAGACAAAAATAAATTATTATAATAGTAATAAAAATTTATTGTTTAATTAAATAATTAATTTAAATATGGTACATAGTATGTAATTTAATTTCTTTTGTTACACATCATTGTTCAAAAACAAAAACTTATTATTGTATTGATACAAAATGACCAAACTGTAAATTAACATAACCATGTTTATATTCGTAGTATTAAAATAAAAAACTGACACGAACGCTTAGGTAACCACTTTCTTTCAAAGGGGGAAGCAATGTTGTGAAATATAAAATTTAAATCAAAGTTCGAATTTCACAACATTCACCAAAGCTGCTTCTGACTGACGCATGCTTGGTGTGCGAAGTTATCTTAAGCACGTTGACTGTCTACGGAATGTTCTCACCTGAAAGCTTTAGTCAGCTGAGCTTGCGTGCCTGACCAGATAAACAAACAAGTTGGTCAAGTTGTTTATCCGGGTCGTGCAATTGCTGGATTGAAAAATGTAATTGCCACATTTTTCCAATCCAGTAAAAATTGAGTCGGTCAGGTCAGGTAATAAAAAAGAAACGGCTAGGTGACTCCCCTTCGCGTTACTTTGTTTATCGCGAAATTCATAAATTTTTGATGCGTTTTCTGAGGCGAGCTAGAATTGGAGCAGCTTTGTCCTCATATTCCAAAATAGTTTCGCATTCCTTATTAACCTCTTCTGGTTTCATAGATGGTCGAAATTCCACGTTGAGTGCCTTAAGACCATCACACGCCGATGTGAGCCGTTCTACATAAGCGATAAGGTCTTCCTCAACTTCTTCGAATTTATTCGCGTTTGATTCGATAACTTTAGAATCTGAGCTAGCGAGCTATTCACTAGCTGAATTGGTTAACTTCATAACTTGACCTCTTTTAAAGTTCCTTCCTATTTTCGTTGTACTCTTCTCTACTTATATTTAGTTAATGTTTCCTTTTTATAATGAAATGTGTTATTTTTGTTTGTATGTGTTTTTGTAATACTTAATTTTGGTTTAACTGGGTTTCTATCATATTTGGTCTCTTGACACTTTTCATAATTATTTATTATGAGTTGTATATTCTCTTGTAAGTTGGGGTAATAGATTTTGTCTTTAAGGGTTTGATAAGTTTCGTTGATGTATTCTTTCGTATGGAATAATGAATATGACTTTTGAGGCTTTCGCGGTTGCTCACTGACATTTTTTATGTTTTCCGGATTATCCGCGTAAAATTATTAAGAGAGTGCTAATAAAAGTACTCACCCCGAACGTTTCGCATCAAGTTTCATTGAGCGTGGTCACCGGGAAACTGCCTGAAATTGTCAGTGTCGATCCACACTGCGCAGATTGTACCGGTGCGTAGGCCGTTGTTGCGGTTGTTGCATTTGTTGATGTTGCGAAGAGGAATTCAAACAAACTACACTCACTATGTCGCTTGGCGTGAATATGTTGTTACGTATCGACCGTTGAGATGCTCTCAGTACGGGATCCCATGTTCGTGAAAGCTGGAAACTGTTGTCGCGATTGAATTTTTGTCGCCGTTTAATTTCAATCGCCTCACGAACGAGCCGAGGCGTGTAGTGAGGTTCGCGGTCCAAGATTTCGGTCTTCTCGAAGTGAATCCAATGATGTTCCGATGGATGATCTAAAATATGCTCGCATATTGCTGATTTTTCCCGCTGATTCTTACTTACAGCACTTATATGTTCTTTAAGACGCGTAGCAATACTTCGTTGTGTTTGTCCAATATAAAATGACCCACAGCTACAAGGGACAGCGTAAACGCCTGGCGACTGGAGAGGAAAACGATCCTTTGGTGGACGCAGGTAGTTTTGCATCGATCTTTTTACGACCCAAAAAGGTGCAAAACTACCTGCGTCCATCAAAAAAACTACCAGCGTGATATCAACCAGGGAGCATACTCTACTCAAAAGAAATAGAATTATCCAAATCGCTCCTCGCGTTACGAAGTTAGACTACTCCTCCCCCCACCCAACCATCACCATGAACCAAATTATTCTTCTATTAGCAAGGGGTGTTCACACTCTATACAACAGCAAAAGAACCATCCAAATCGGTCCACGTGTTAGAAAGTTAGGTTCCACCCACCCCCCCCCCCCCCCACCCCACCAACATTTGTTTTCTCGTAGTATCAACCAACGAGCATATTCTACCCAATAGAAAAATAATTATCCAAGTCGGTTCACGCGTTACGAAGTTTGACTACCTCTCCCCCCCCACCACCACCTTTCACCATAGGACCAAATTATTCTGCTATTTGCAATGGGGGATCATACTCTATACAACAGAAAAAGAACCATCGAAATCGGACCACGCGTTACAAATTTAGGTTAAACCCCAACCCGCACCCCTATCCCCCAAAATTTTTCTCTTGTGATAGCAACCACGGAACATACTCTACCCAACAGAAAAAGAATTATCCACATCAGTCCACGCGTTACAAAGTTAGACTACCGCTCCCCCCTTTCCCCAGCCCAAGCAAGGGCAAATGTTTTTCTCTTATTAGCAATGGGGGATCATACTCTGTACAATAAAAAAGAACCATCCAAATCGGACCACGCGTTACTAAGTTAGGTTTCACCCCAATTTATAAAAAAAAAAGCGTCGAACTTAGAACCTCTTTGTTTTGGGAAGTCGGTTAAAAATTACACTAAAATTTTTATAACTTTTTTGTAGCAATAATTAAAACTAATTACCTGTAAACCCAAAACCAACATTTTCGACCCTTTATCATAAACATTTTGTTTACTTAAAGAATCTGCTACCTAAAGTGCAATAAAATAACTAGGTAGTTAGAGATTTTTAAAAATGCGGTTTTTCTAATTCTTTGTCTACCTTGCCATGTTGCACCTTTTCGGAAAGGTAATAAGATAAAATAAAAAAGAGGTATACTAATTACATAAATTTCGGAGAAAATTTGGGAAAATGGTGAAATTTTGGTAATTTGAAAACATTTTTTTTAATTTTCGCCGTGACTGTACCTGCAGTGTAGTGAGATCAACATTGTTGACATTTTTGGAAAGGTCATTATGATAGTTGTTTTTTAGCATTTGTTTGATGTGACTGAAATTTACGAATCACCCTGTAACTCCCAAACGGTTGAGATTGTCCCCGCTCCCCATGCCATACAATTTTTTGTTTGCCTAGGTGAGATCCATCACCCCACTCATTTTGGCACGTCAGATCTGAAACACCCTGTATGTACTTCTTCAATATTTCGTTAATTTTTTCTTCATACCGAGGGTTAATTTCTATTATTCTTTTATCAAATGCTATATCTAACTCTTTATTTGGATTGTATGTTAGGATTAGTTGTGTCTTATACTTGTTTATGATTTCTTCTTTAATACATACAGTGACGAGCAAAAATGAACGAATAAACGCAAAATGTAAAGCAATATGAGATTTTATAACTTCTCGTAAGTACAAAATAAAGTATATTTGTAATTAAATATTCTTTACTAGTTTTAAAATGAAATATTGCTTACATTTTATCTCTACTCGTTTATGTCTACACATTTTATCTCTACACAACGGAAACGTCATACTTGTTCAATTATGCACGTTCCGGCAATGACACACAAATCACATTTTTTTAACCGTTATGTTGTGAAATTTCATAAGTTTACTTCGCGTAGAAGCAAATCCATTAAATTTTTGTAATATTAGACGGAATTTTTTTTAAAAAGTAAAATATAATAAACAGATTTTATTTAAAAGTGTGTAAAATGAAGAAAATTTCTGAAAATATTCGAAAAAGGATAATTTTTTTGCTAAAAAGTGGAGAATCTAGCCGGGAAATTGCTCGAATATGTAAAGTGTCACAATCCACGGTTATAAATGTGAAAAAAAATAATACTATCGAGGTCCCAGTATCTAAACGTGGTCGTAAGCGGATTTTATCGAACTCCGACGCTCGTATTATGGAAAGGCAACTACGATCAGCGGGAGCCAATACGCCAAAACAAGCAGCTCAGAATGTCGGGAAGCCAGTAAGCGAATGGACGGCAAGAAGAGCTCTTAAAAGAATTGGAATGATTGCTTCTGAAAAGCAGAAAAAGCCAGCTCTCTCACAAAATAATATCAAAGCACGACTAGCTTTTGCCAAAGCGCACAAAAGCTGGTCTGTAGATGACTGGAAGAGAGTAATATGGTCTGACGAAACGAAAGTCAACCGTATTTGCTCGGATGGCCGCTCTTTTTACTGGCATAAACCAGGTGAAAGTCTCCAACCCTATCAAGTAAAGCAAACTTTAAAACATGGCGGAGGCTCTATTATGGCTTGGGGTTGTTTCACTTGGTTCAGCTTAGGCCCTATTGTGAGAATACAAGGTATCATGAACAAAGAAGCATACCTTAACTTATTAAAGTATAATTTGCCAGAGTTCATTGGAAGATGTGCTTATGAAGAAAGCCAGATAATATTTCAGCAGGATAATGATCCGAAGCACACATCCAAAATTGTAAAGGAGTGGCTTCTGAATCAACGGTTTCAGACTATGGTGTGGCCTCCGCAAAGTCCGGACCTAAATCCGCTTGAAAACTTGTGGGCAATCGTTAAGCGGAGATTGGGAAAATACGAGACACATCCAAGGAACGTGAACGAGCTGTGTAGCCGATTTGAAGTCGAATGGAGACGGATACCAAAACTAGTTATAAATAATTTGGCGGATAGTATGCCGAGAAGAATTTCCGAAGTGCTGAAAAGGAAAGGAATGTGGACAAAATATTAAAAAAACACAAATTTTCTAATGTTTTATAAAAACGTGCAAAATTGAGTAAATGTAATTGTTTCATTCTGAATCATTTTTTTCGAAGACACTGTTTATTTTATAACAAACTCTATATATTTTTATATTTTTAATTAAGTATGTAACTGAATTGAATAAAAATTATTTCAATTTTCATTAAGTATTTGCTAACATACCTTCTTCCTTTAAAAATTCCAATTATTTGTTCATTTTTGCTCGTCACTGTATGTATATGACCTAAGAATTATTCACTTACTGAGTGTGCAGTACCAGACAGGTCTATATTAGATTCACTGCTGCTCTGCTAATTTGTGGACTGTTCTCAATTCTACTAAGAAAATCAGCCACTTGGTTTTCTTTGCCTTGCAAATATCCGATATCAAAATTATACTCTTGCATTTTCAATATCCAACTTTGATTTCTCTGGGAAAATTCTTTGCCTGTATATTTCGTATTCAAATATTTTATTGGAGCATGATCAGTTATGATTCTGAATTTGCTACCGTACAAATGAAGTCTGAAATAAGTTACAGAATAAACTATAGCCAGAAATTCTTTATCTGTTACACTATAATTTTTCTCATGATTATTTAGCAATCTAGAGACATAGCATCGGTAGTTACTGTAAACTCTTTTTCATAATGAGGGAATTTCAGAATCGGATGTAAAATAATTAAAAGCTGCAACTTCTCAAATGCTTCAACGTACTGGGGGTCATTTATATTTATGTAATTTTGCATTTTTCTTTAAGTACTTTATTAAATGTTGAGCTACATTGGCATAGTCTTTCCTGTAGAATCCTGTCATTCCTAAAAAGCTCTTAATCTGTTTTTCGGTTTTAAGCAATTTAAATTTCTTTATATATATATGTATATGTTAGACCAGGTATGGAGGTTATGGAAGTTCGTGGTATCAATTCTGTTGAATTAACGTTCATTTGTCCAAAGAACTCGGTCCAGAAACGCTCTATCGTCAATGTTGTGTTCCAGAAGCCAAGTGATAAATTTAGGTCTCCTCTCCGAATATCCTACCAGTAGTCCTTGTGGTGGGTGATGGTGATATGGACGTAAAATCCCACTCGATGAATAACCCTCCAAACCTAAGATGACGACACTCCTAATCGCCTTGCGACTCGTTTCGTGGTCGTCTCAAGGTCCTGCCTCACGATGGTGATTATTTGGTGCTCGACGTCGGCATATGTTCCCGAAGTTTTGAGTCGTGTCTCCCTGTCGTGTGAAGTTACACTTCCTGTTTCTCTTAATCTTTGGAAAGTCCGTGTAAACACCCCTCTTTGGGGTGCTCGCCGGTTAGGGAATCTCCTTTGATATTCCACTACAGCCGCTCTTTTTTTCCGTCTACTACACCATAAATGTAAATAATATCCGCGTATTCCTCAAAAGTAAATTCTACTATTTTTTAATAATTTTTGCTTAAAAACACCCGTACTTATGGATTTGTTTTTCAACTATGATAGGTATTCTTGTTGAGTGACCCTTGTTTATAGGAAAATTTCTATCAGGTACGAGTAACAGAACCCCAGGATACAAGGGTGTGAATTCTAGCTAACACAAGCTAATATCGGCAATAAAACAAAATTACACTAAAATTTTTATAACTTTTTTGCAGCAATAATTAAAATTAATTACCTGTTAACCCAAAACAAACAATTTTGACCCTTTCTCTTAAAAATTTTGTTTCTTCAAAAAATTTCCTACCTAAAGTGCAATAAAATAATTAGTTAGTCAGGGATTTCTAAGGAAGCAGTTTTTCTAATCCTTCATCTACCTTGCATGGGCAATCCAATAACAATAAAACAGAGGTATACTAATTACATGAATTTCGGAGAAAATTTGGAACAATGCTGAATTTTAGGTAATCGCAAACCATTTTGTTCACTTTTGGAAGTGAATGCACGTGCAATGGTAGGAGTTAGATCAGTAGTGTTGACATTTGTGGAAAGCTAATGACCTAGTTTTTTGTTGTTTTTTTTTATACGATATGGCCAAATCCTAGGGGACAACTCTTTGATGCGTTAGCATGGTTTTGGCCCGAAGGGAATTAGGGTAAGGGAAGTGAGGAGACTTAAGTCTTGTTTTTGCATTGCGGCGAGCAATACAACAGCCTAGAGACGGAGTGGATTATTTTAATTTCTTAATAAAAGCTCACGGTCATCTGATCTCGAACCCGGGACCCATGGCATGCTGGTCTTGCCGCTCAAAGAGATAAAAATAAAAGAGTAATGTACATACCATGAAAAACTTAAATTTATGAATCACCCTGTAACTCCCAAACGCTTGTGATTGCCCCCCCCCCCCCCCTCTGCCATACAATTTTTTGTTTGTCTAGTTGAGATCTATCACCCCACTCATTTTGGTACGTCAGATCTGAAACATCCTGTATAATCGTACTCAAAACTTTAAACGCGTTTTTCTCGAAACCATGTTTTTGATGTCGGTGATCACTGTAAATTGAAAACGGCTTTGCCGATTGGTTTGTAATTTTCTTTCACTTATTCTATACATAATTGTCCTCCGGATAGACGAAGGATTTTTTTGGAAGCTTTTTTTTTCAACCGAAAATGCGAGTGAAATTTTAGTCGAACTTTCAACATCCGCCATTTTGTGAGATTTCAGAATTTTTCAAATCCCTTCGTCTATCCGGAGCATTATGTTATTAACTAAAGATCCCTTTTGTTTTTTTATTTGAGATGATCCAGTGACGAGCAGCAGTGATGGCAAAACACTTTTTGTTTTGGACCCCTCCTAAATTTGCTGTATCCCACTCATTTTTCAATATTTTGCCATAAAAAAATTATAATATTTTCTGTAAATACATATCTTTCATTTGGAAAAACATTTGTTGTTAATTATTTTAATGCGTGGCCAAAAAAAATCCTAAAGAGAGCTTTTTTTGGAAGTTCTAACTTGGTCTACTCCCTTAAACGGTTGTAGTGGGGGAAAGGGTGGATGTCAATGCGTTAAAGCGTAGACAGATTTCGATGATTCCTTTTGTTATATAGAGAATAATTCCCCATTGCTAATATGAGGATAAATGTTATTCCAGGGTTGTGATGGGGGAGGGTTAGGCTAACTTCGTAACATGTGGACCGATTTGGATGATTCTTCTTCTGATGTGTAGAATATGTTGCCCTGCTGGTAGCGCGACAAATATTTATGGGATGGAATGGTGTGTGGAGGAGACGTTACCCAATTTATTAATGCATATTTAGCAGCATTCTTCGAGTAGTATATTTGAAGACACTGAAAAGTGAAAAATAAAATCGTTTTTAAAGAAAAACTTGAACCGAATTCACAAAAAGCGTTAAGAAGCTTACAATAATTTTTGCAAATTAAACAAATAAAACAACTAACCAAGTATAATTGAAGATACTACATATATAAAACTACCTGAACGTTTTAGCTCATGGGATCATAAGGAAGGATGATTAAATACTTTTGTTTCAGTTGTTTTGTTTGTTTAATTTGCACCGACTGCAAAATGTCGTAATAGATAAAAAATTAAAAGTTGCTTTATGCTTTTTACTGCTTTTTGTGAAGTCGGTTCATTTTTTTAAAACTATTTTATCGATTAACTCTTTCGAATAAAAAACCAATAAGGTTTTTTTCGTAGAATATCTCACTCGAGACCGATGTCTGAAATAACAAAACTATCTTCGCAGTAGCCGGCAACGTTTGTGCAGTTGAGTCTATTTCTACTGGGGTTCATAAATATTATAACTGAAACTGGAAAATATATGAGAATAAAAATAAAAAATTTTAGTTAATTGTTAACATTGTTATTGTCATGGCTCACCTTGTGAGTCATCTGCTATTGGGAACAATTTTAATATCAGGAGACCGATGACCCACATGGTGAACACGCGACTACCGTTTAATTTGCACCGACTTCAAAATGTCGTAAACTATTTTACCATATCTCAATTTGTTTTTGTATTCGAATATATTGGGCACCGCGTGTATCTACGTGATCTCTCTTAGAAATAACTTATACACGTAAATTTCATATTACAGATTAAGCCTTAGAATTTCAGTGTCCGTCCATTAGATTGAATTTATACAGACCAATAGATAGGCGAAATATGCGACCTAAATTTGTGCTCAGCTTGCGTGACAGACACGCATACTTTTACTTGCATGTGCGTCTCAGGGTTCTCGACCGTTCTATAATTATAGTACGTGTACTATAATTTCACCAGCTGTACTTTCCGCAATCCTGATTCCAATATAGTCAATCAATTGTTCGATTCTTCAGCAAGTAACTTTTTGCAGCTGATCGAAAATTCGCGCTGTAAAGCCGCCTTGATATATGCATATGCACATGTATATTGTTTGTAGTATAATAACAACTATATACCGTCAGCGCAATAGCGTGCAGATCCATAATATCCCAGCGGGAAATATGACCGTGCATGAACCTAGGTATGCAGGAATTCATCGAAGAAATTCTTTGAAATAAATACCAATGAAAAATATGTACCTATACAAGTCATGCAAAAAAGGAGCGATACCTCCCTTTGAGATGTAAAAACGTTATCGATCTTGGCTTACGCATGAGTGTGAGTTTATTCTTCATTCATCTCTATATTCAAATTTCATCTGAAGATGAGTCATCTGCTCAAACGTCGCAGCAGTTTCAATTTTCAAATTAATTTAAGTTATGCCTTTGTCTTGAGTGGTAAAGTGGAAATTACAAGTGCGTGGAAATTACAAGTGTGTAAACGAAAAGCTTTAATTTAATCGGTCCTTCCAAAAACAACGTAGTTGGGAAAATATCGTATTTATTTTTTAGAAAACTACTTTAAATATGCTATCAGAAAAGATAAATTTTTTTCCTATTTTGAGTTATGCTCTTCTTGCAATAACCGATTCAATTGTTTTTTCTATCTATCCCTTCTTGAAGTTAAAGTAATTTTATTCACATAAGAATAATTCGATCTATTGTTCACCGAAGATTTCTTCTATTTATTGTTCACTGAAGATTTCCTCGATTATTATTCATCGAGGTTTTCATTGATTAGTGTTCATCAATATTTTCATTAACGCTTATTCATCTATGTTTTCATCGACAATTGTTCCTGCAGAAAGTCATCACACCCTGCCTAGGACATTGTGTGTAAAATTCATCCAAGTTTACGTGCAGAAATGGAGCGAAGTTGCATGCCAAAGATGCAATACGGCTTCGATGCGGTATTACATCCATTTCCCGCTGGGATTGTAGATCGTCATCACCACCACTACATACATGTAATGGGGACTTATACATTTTTGTATTGGTGTTTTCGTTTTTACCAAGCATACTATAATTCTAAGGTTGGTACTATAATTTCACCACCACGATACTATCTCCCACTCTAGTCGACTTGAGAACCCTGGTGCGTCTATATTGTTTCTAGTAAAGGAAGTATTGCTAAATCTTTCAGTCGATAATCTTTATTTGTCGTTTTGAGTGTTTGATATCATATAGATGAGCAGTAATTGCACTTTAGCTTCACTTGCTATAGGACACTGAAATTACTTTGCTTAAAATATTTTCTGTTCCTTGAGACATTTGTCTTACCTATATATTTTTGGATAATTTTCTACAAATTTGAGTATTGTAAAAATTTACGGCATCCCTTTTTGGAGTCAACAGAACACTTATTTCATTAAGTTAAAATTTCTATTTCTGGCGAAAATTATTTAATCGTGAAGCACGTGATATATGTAAGTATACTTGTGGTATTAATCAATAAATGTCATTTCCAATTATGTAACTCCTGATTTTGAAATAATGATTTATTAATTAATATACTTTAACAAATGGTTCAGTTATTTTGTAATCTTTAGCAAAGAGTAATAGCTCACTTATTGTGGGACAGAGGTAGTATATAATTTCAAATATATAGTCTTACCCCTGCATTGACTTTAAATCCAGATAGCATCATGTCTTCTTCTAAAATCCTTGCAAGACAAAACGCCGTCGGCTGGATGCGATAGGTTTCTTGAAGGCAAGCTTTCGTATATTGGGCCCTATTAAGATTGTTTTGAAGTTGGGAAATGCTGGCACTCGAATCAAACTCCTTGGCAATAACATTTTGCGCGTTTTTGCATCTCGATATATAGAACAAAGTAAAGATGAGAGTATTGGCCAGCTGTAAAATAAATTCATCTAATTTAATTTACTAATTTAGGATTACTAAACTTAAGTAAAAATCTTTTTAGATCTTTATGAAGAAGAAATATAATTCCTTTTAAAGTGATGCTTACTAAAAATAGCTTAATAATAAATATAAACTATACTAACTAAAAGACACAAAACAAAAAACTATTAATTTTAAATAAGACGATTTCAACCTATAAAGTAAGTTCTTATATTGTGTTGTTTCCAGGTCAGTTTAAGGATGCGCGGAGGGTGTACCAAAAATATGACATAGCCCATATGACTAATGGGTTCTGTTCAGTCGGGTTATCGCCCTCTGATATAGTCACCAAAGGAATGCGATGCCATCACGACTTTTCCAGGTAATCACCCGCTCCAACACATCCGGTCAACATCGGTATGTGCTGCAAACAGCACTCAACCAGGTCATCGCCATCCCCAACGTGACCAGAGCAGCGATCGATCATTGACCATCGAATTGCAGGAGTTGCATTTATTTTTATTTATTGTATTCATTTTCACAATTTGTAATAAAATACCAGGCAGTTGAAAATAAAAGGGGAATGAATAAAGTTTAGTGCGGGGACGAGTCGAGTTATTATTTTTATAAACACCAATTCTATTATTATTATTATTTTTTTGTTTATTGAACAAACATTTGGTCCTTCGAGCCGTTAATTATTAGAAAAGTATAGTGCTGCTGTTTTTTTTTCACAGGAATTAAACTGTGACGAATTGTGTGTGAACTGTGTAATTACTATTAAAAAATTATCAAAAAAAAAAAAGTTAAAGACTAAAACACCATTAAGCAAGTAAAACATCTGGTAACCAGTAAGTTAATTCCTATATCCTATTACCTACAAACCTATTTGATCACCACATAACCTAACCTTATACATTATTGGCTTCTATTGAAAACCTATTGAAAACCTTACCGAGATAATTTAATTACAAACACCTATTGAAAGGTGACCAGAATACAAGAATTCTAAATTTTAATTCGCGGAAATTTTATCCACGGCTGTTAAAAAGCTCTAATTCTCTAGTGTAAAATTAACAAAACCAATTACTTATATAAAAGTGATAGTCATACATAATATAATATGGATGAACTACTTAAAGAACAAAGCGTGAATCAAATAGAACTCGAAAAGTTTTGCATAAACTTGAAAAAAACACCAAAAGACCGTCGCACAGAAGGCCATCTTCGAAAACGTCAAGAAATATTAGAAGAGATCTGGAAAAATGTGCATTAACAAACCGAAAGTTATTAGAAGAATATGAGGATGGTAAACACGCAGAATTGCCGTACTTTAAATCCGATATTCACAGCACCTTAGAAGAATTATATTTCAATGCCCATGGCATAATTTTTGATTTACTTAAATCTATCGCTGCAAGCGACAGCAGCAACACACAATTCTCTAAAGTTGAAAGTCCACTGACTCACCAAACCCGGAGCACTGAGATCCCATTACCTCGCATTAATATACCCAATTTTAATGGAGGTTATCAGAATTGGATAACCTTTCGTGATCTGTTCGAAGGTTTAATCCACAATAACAGACAATTAATAAATGCTCAAAAGCTGCATTACTTACATTCCTGCATTAGCGGTGAAGCAAAGCAGTTAATTAAACATTTAAGTATCTCAGAAGTTAATTATGTACCGGCGTGGGATGTATTAAAAAAAAGGTACCATAATGAGCGAGCTCTTATAAATGCACAATTGCATAGACTCACTAACATCTCTACCCAAACAAACGAAACCCCAACCAATGTAAAAAATTTTTAGATCACATAAACGAATGCTTGGAAAGCATTAAATGTCTAAAAGTTGATATTTCGACATGGGATCCATTACTAATTCACTTTTGTGTCCAAAAACTAAGTCGTGACACTATAACACATTGGGAACATGCATTAAGCAATAGAGTTGATCCCTCTGTTATGCCCACGATTGCAGAATTTACTGAATTCTTGGATTCAAGACTTAGGACATTAGATGCCATTAACCGAGCAAAAGGTCATAAAGAAATTCTCAATACCAAGTCAAACTTGAACAACAGTAACAGTTACGATCATTCCACGCATTCTCTCACCGTTAGTACTGTCAATTTATGTCCCATCTGCAGCAAAGATCACCGTTTTAAACTATGTCCCACATATTTAGGAATGAGTCCGAAAAACCGATATGACTTTATAAAAAGTCAGTCAAGATGTATAAATTGCCTATCTAAGGTTCATTCGATACAGGAGTGTCCTAATGTCATGAACTGTCAACAATGTGGTAAAAGGCATAATTCGTTACTTCATTTCACATCTGCAATTCAGAAAGAACAAGTGAACAAATATACAGTAACCGATAACAGTAAATTTTCACCAACCAAGCCTCTTAAGAAAAATTACTACAAATCACATTACACCGAAAATCTCCTAGCAGCCACCCCAATGCAGCAGCATTCTGAATCGATAAAGACGCAGGTAAACCATAGGAATACCTTCCAATCACCACTTGATGAGACAGATGCTATGGTACAAATTCATCTAGCAAATAGTCGACAGGAAGCCTCTGTACTATTAGCAACAGCAATAGTCAATATAATAACGCCTAAGCTAGGAGAACAAAAAATTAGAATATTATTGGATCAAGGCTCTCAAGCATCCTTTATTACCGAAGATGCTGTGTAGAGACTACGACTTAATAAGAAGGTATTGGCATGCAATGATAGCTGGGATAGGGGCCACGGAATCAGGTTTCTCACGCAATAAAACTACATGCGTAATTCAATCGTGCCAGCGCCCTACTTTCAGAATGTTCGTAGAGGCGTATGTATTACCAGAAATTACTGGAGTTCTTCCAAATCATAAACTGAATTCTTCTTCATTGGATTACCTGAACAATATACCTTTAGCTGATCCCTATTACATGCATCCGGGTAACATAGATATGCTTGTGGGAGCAGAACAATATGCCGAAATAATAGAAGAAGGGTTAATCAAGGGACCTCAGGGATATCCAGTGGCGCAGCAAACGCCTTTAGGTTGGATTGTGAGCGGTAGAGTGCCCCATGAATATAAACTAACCTATCCAACTCCTAAAGTCTCACTTTTATGTTCTTCCACCGAGATTCAGGAAATAGAGAAAATATTAAGACAGTTTTGGGAGATACAAGAACCCCCAAATTGTAAAAGGACTAATCCCGAAGAAGAGTTATGTGAAGAGATATTCTCCCGTAATCATTATCGTAGAGATGATGGCCGCTATGTAGTACCACTTACATTTAAAAACAATACACCACCTGAATTAGGGAACTCAAGAGATATTGCTCAGAAACGTTTAGTTCAAATGGAAAAAAAATTTGCCCGGAATCTTAAACTTTTTGAGGAATATAAAAAATTCATAGAAGAGTACTTATCGTTGGGTCATATGGAAAAAATCAGATCGTGCAACGTTACTGATAAAACTTCTGAAAAGAATGAATATTATCTACCTCACCATGCTGTTTTTAAAGAATCAAGCACGACCACTAAATTAAGAGTAGTATTTGATGCGTCATGCAAACCTACGAATTCTCCAGCCCTAAATGACTGCTTACTCACAGGGAAACCTCTTCAAAGGGACTTATGTACTATCTTGATGCGATGGCGAAAATATCGTGTGGCAATCACGGCGGATATTGAAAAGATGTATCGCCAAATAAACATAGAACCTAACCATTGTGAATACCAGAAAATTCTCTGGAGAAATAATCCCTCCAACCCGATTGAGGAATATAAATTAAACACTGTTACATATGGTGCACCATGTGCTCCATATTTAGCAATTAGAACCTTAATGCAATTAGCTTATGATGAAAAGTTACATTTTCCGACAGCAAGCGAAAAGGTTTTATCCGACTTTTACGTAGACGACCTGATGACAGGAACTGACACGATTGAAGAATGCATTTCACTACAGCGGCAATTAAGGAACTTACTTAATAAAGGAGGTTTTAACCTCCGCAAGTGGGTTTGCAATAACGAGAAAGTATTATATCATATACCGGAGCAAGATCGAGAAGTCAACACACCATTTCATATCGATTTCAATGAAACAATCAAAGCTCTAGGTATACATTGGAATCCAAAATCAGATACATTTGAATTCAAGGTATCCCTGCAACCCCCTATTGGTCTGTTTACAAAACGCACCTTACTAGCAGAAATCGCTCGCCTCTTCGACCCACTGGGTTGGTTAACACCAACCATTATCGTAGCTAAAATAATGCTTCAAAAACTATGGATTCAGAACATTGACTGGAATGATGTGCTACCGCCAACGTTACATAAAAAATGGACAGAGTATCGTAACGAGCTGCCCAAAATAGAGCGAATTAAAATCTCTCGATGGTTTCAATATACCACAAAAAATGTAGCACTTGAATTACATGCATTTTGTGACGCATCCAGCTTTGCATATGCAACTGTGGTATACGCAAGATGTATAACTTCTACTGGAGAAGTCATCATAACCCTACTGGCAGAAAAATCTAAAGTAGCGCCTATCCGACAAGTCAGCATCCCTAGACTAGAGCTTTGCGGGGCGCACCTTCTTAGTAAATTGATAATTCATGTAAGGGACTCTCTTCAGATCGCAAATGTTAAGGTATATGGATGGACAGACTCCCTGAATGTGCTAGCTTGGCTGCGAGGCCACCCTCGCCAATGGCAAACATTTGTGGCAAATCGTGTGAGCCAAATACAAGAAACGCTAAATGGAAGCCAATGGAGATATGTCAGATCACACGATAATCCTGCTGATTGTGCTTCAAGAGGAGTAATGCCTGAAGAATTAGTAACCCATCCTTTGTGGTGGACGGGACCTCCATGGCTACAGGAACCTGAAGCTAAATGGCCAAAGAACAACACATCTCAAGTTGAAACGGAATTAGAAGCACGTAAAACAGTTTTGACCAGCAGTAAAGTCCAACCATTGGACTTGGAAATTATTCATCGTTTCTCAAGTCTTAGACGACTCGTTCGAAGTATAGCATATTGTAGAAGATTTTATTTAAACCTCCAGGCGCCAAAAGAATATCGTAACACAGAGTCTCTTACAGTCTCTGAAATAAATAAAGCTCGCCAATGTATTGAAAAAGTTACACAAAGAATAGCATTTCATAAGGAGATTCAAATATTACAAAGTAAGAAGATGTTAACGGCAGAGAATAAACTATACAACCTTTGCCCATTCATTGATCAAGATGGAATCATACGACTTGGAGGTCGACTTCAAAATGCAAACATTCCTCCTGCTCAAAAGCATCCCATACTACTGCCGGAAAAGGATCAGTTCACTACATTAATAATTCAAGATTGTCACGAAAGAACACTTCATGGCGGAAGTCAATTAACCCTTAATCTTATTCGAAAAAGATATTGGATTATAAACGCACGAAATGTTGTACGTCAGCAAATCCACAAATGTATTACATGCTTTCGATATAAAGCTGAAGCTCAAACTCAGCTTATGGGTGAATTACCAATGGCACGGGTGCAACAAAACCGACCATTCTTACACACTGGTGTAGACTTTAGTGGTTACATAATGCTAAAGGAATCGAAAGGACGAGGACGTCCTAAAACCAGTAAGGGATATATTAGCGTATTTGTGTGTCTATGTACATGTCGATTTGTAAGCCGAAGAGGACTCTGTAGTGATATCTACAGTGATTGTGGTACGAATTTTGTGGGAGCTAATCAGGCATTAATACAGGCCAGACTATCCAGTGAATATGGCTTAGATGCAACAATAAAGGACAAGCTTACTGTAATTGGTACTCAGTGGCATTTCATACCTCCGGCTGCCCCACACTTCGGTGGTTTATGGGAAGCTGGCGTTAAATCAGTAAAACATCATTTGAAACGAATACTAGGAAATGCATTGCTCACGTATGAAGAGTTATCGACCATACTGACACAGATTGAAGCGTGCCTCAACTCCCGACCATTGTGTCCTCTCACCAGTGATCCAAACGACTTTACGGCACTAACCCCAGGCCATTTTTTAATCGGTGATGCTATTCTCACTCCTCCTGAACGAAATGTATTAGATTTAAATATCAATGCAATCAAGAAGAATGAATGAAATGAAGAATGTTACAAAATTTCTGGAAGAGATGGAGTAATGAGTACCTTCCTCGACTACAGCAAATATCAAAATGGGCACAAGTAGCTCCTAATATCAGAGAAGGTCATCTTGTATTGCTTAGAGATGAAAGGCTACCACCAGCAAGATGGTTACTTGCTCGAGTATTAAAAATCCATCCAGGGAAAGATAATCTGGTGCGTGTTGTTACGTTAAAAACAAAAGAAGCCATTTTTAAACGCCCTGTTGCAAAACTTTGTTTATTACCCATCCCAGATAATTAATAATAAAGAAGATACGTTAGTAATTAGTTAAATCAATAGTTAACCATACATATAACCTTATCTAACCACAATTAATTTACATAGTTATTACCTCCTTTGTTTCAATAAATACATATGAAGATAAATGCGTGACTCAATTTCAGAAAATATAATGCTCCTCGAACTGTTTTTACTCTTCAATGCTGCATTTCTACATGTAACAGCAATCATAGCCTACGATTGTGGACATGAGAGAATAAACTTTACGGCAATATCTCTACTAAATATAGGCACATGCTCTACTCATAACCAACCAATCGTCAATACACAAGAAGATATACAACTTCTACAGATGAGTGAAGTAGCAACACTACACATTTATCAGTGTAAAATCAATGTGATTCAAACTGTTTATCGCTGCGGAATGTTCAGTCATCAGTCGCTAGTATCTGGAGGGTTGACTACATTTCTCTTGGAGATTAGTCGCGACGAATGCATGACAATACAAGTTCATCATACCTTCAAACAACAAAATGGAAGAATTATTGGTGACCTGAAAAATAATGCTACAGTATCCCATAGTGAAGTTGTCGCAGGATCCATTGACACTACTGGAAACTGTCAAGGAAGTTCGTACACGTCAGGAGTCAATTCCTGGACTGATGTAGTCGTAATGCAAGCATTAGAATTCACTATAACAGATTACCAAGGCTCTGTTAGGCTTGAATATGAAGTGGTTTTATTATGGAACAATGTTGCCTGCCCATACTTAGCGGGCACATGTACCGATCCTGATTATGGCATGAGTTTTTGGAATTTAATTTCAGACCATTCCTGTGAGAATGTGAACTATGACGTTCTATGGCAAGGCTTTGCAACAAAAATTAATAAGATAGATGACCACGGAAATATAATAGGGGACAATGCGATGTACACTGTTACTGCCGGAGACATAATTTTTGCACCAGAGGTTAAAAAACCAATCTCTGTCTGTCGCTTCAGTGGATATCAAACTGAACATCCCCGCCTTGTGATTGTTCCACGAGCAGCTCAAGAATACTGGTTCACAAAAAAGGCTATTGATGTGAGAAATCTTGACTTATTCACATATATAAATTCCAAATTTATTTTCACCACACGTCATATGAAAACGCAAGTTGAAAAATTGTACACAAATTTACTAGCGAAGAAGTGTGAACTTGAGAGAGAAACGCTTCAAACAAAACTGTCAATGGCCAGTCACCATCCAGCGGAATTCGCCCTCATGCAAACAAAAACACCGGGATATATTGCTGTACCAAGAGGAGAATTAATCTACTTGGTAAAATGTCAACCTGTTGATATCAAGCTCAGGAAAACCACCAGATGCTACTCCGAGCTCCCAGTATCATATGGAGACAAGGAATATTTCGTGACTCCTATCACGCACTTGTTAGTCGAACGCGGAACAGAAATTCCTTGCTCAGAATTTCTAAACCCAGGATATTATGTAAATGGAGATTGGTACGGATTTAACCCCATCTTGCATCGTATAAAAACGCCCTTTGAGCTACAGCCCTCAACAAAGCCAGACTGGAATTTTGAGGACCCAGGAAACCTCATCGAATCAGCGATATGGCTTCTCTGAACAATCTACGACACCAGATAATGTATCCTGCGGAGAGGCAAGCAATAGCTCATATAATCACACAAAATGCTCTGGGCCACGAAATTGATCAGCAGAATCTAGAAACAGGGAAACTAATCCCCACTGATATGTTCCAAGCATTAGAAAATAGCATGCGAACAAAAATATGGACAATTTTTAATGAAATCGGTGATATTTGCACAATTATGTTCGTTGTATACTTGATCGGAAAACTATTGAAATATGCATGTGATATTATCCTCAACGTTCGAATACTAAAAACACTTTACGGATGGAGCTGGAGACTAATAGCTGCCTTATGGAACTCAATCACTAATCACATGGTACATAAACACAGACGAAAGCAACATAGCAATATCACTCTCCAAGAAGTAATCACCGACCATGAAGCAACTAGCAATGACGGAAAACCTTCTGACAGCCACATGCACGCTAACGAGCAGCAACCTGTTTCGACAGCGACAGAAGGAGCACCTAACCAAGCTAACAATGATGCCGTTTTGTTTAAAAGGATTGCATCCCTATATCCACAATTATCTCAGACAATGTAAAGCAAGCTGATCCTCATCATTCCGCTCCTTATTTTATGTCCCTACCCTTTACACCTTAATCGTCTCTTCTTATTTTATACTTCCAGAATATTCTCATATGAAATATAAGGCGAGTCGAGGCGCCTCAAAACCTCTCAACATCAGGGTTGCCAATGATCAGACATGGAGGAAATGCCGCTGGTGGTTGGTAACTACATGTTTTGGACAATTCCTGTTGGAGCCTGCATCAACGCCATCTGTTTGAAACCCAACGGTTTCAAGGGGGCAGAATGTTCAGTTGGGTCATCGCCCTCTGATATAGTCACCAAAGGAATGCGATGCCATCACGACTTTTCCAGGTCATCACCCGCTCCAACACATCCGGTCAACATCGGTATGTGCTGCAAACAGCACTCAAAAAGGTCATCGCCATCCCCAACGTGACCAGAGCAGCGATCGATCATTGACCATCGAATTGCAGGAGTTGCATTTATTTTTATTCATTCATTGTATTCATTTTCACAATTTGTAATAAAATTCCAGGCAGTTGAGAATAAAAGGGGAATGAATAAAGTTTAGTGCGGGGACGAGTCGAGTTATTATTTTTATAAACACCAATTCTATTATTATTATTATTTTTGTTTGTTTATTGAACAAACAGGTTCCTTGACATTTCCAGATTCGTAAATAAAGCATATAGAGAAATAAGACTTGTTGGGATAATGGCAACTTCTATCACGTTTTGTGTAGATGTATGTACATAGGTAAGGTCGCACACGTGATTAATCGTTGCTCACTTAAATAAAGAATGGCATTTATGACTATGATTACACGGTTCGCGGAAGCGTGCGCTTTCACGTGAGGCTTTCCGCCTTCATGTTTACCCTTACATTCGTGACGAACCAACTGATGTTGACAATGGAATGATTGGAAATGATTTTATTTCAATATTTCGGATTTTTAAGATCGTTAAGTTCAGGAAAGTGTTGATAAATTTCAATGAATAATGTCGTCTGAGCTTTATTCCAGTCTGACATTTAAAAAATTTTTTTTTGAAAAGTTTAATTTAATTTAATGATTTTATTTAGTCACAAACTGTTTTTCTTTTACCACACACAGTATTTATTTAAACGCAAACTGTTTTTATTTAATTAAGCACAGCTGTTTTATTTAATCACACACAATTTTTATAAAATCAGTTTTCTTCAATTAAATTTCGCGCTAAATTCATTTAGCTAGCAACTTGTTCACAAATGAAAATGAAACGCGGCCATGACACCTCGCCCTTCGTCTATGGTTTCGTGCGGAACGTGCGCTTAAGCGCATCGTGTAATCATGGTCTTTGGTATTATGGCTAAGTTTAGGGTCACTACATCTTTGGCAAGAAAGAAAAAGAGGTTTTGGAAAAACGGGATTAAATGGTTGACTAAAGGAAATAACCAAGCACGTGACTCGAAATTTTACGGTGCCACCAAATTTTACTTGTACGATATAGGTTGAGAGTGGAGGAGGAGTGATAGGTTACCGAGTTGCGTCATTGTTCCAGGAACCGAATTTCTGAAGTAAGCACAGTTTCGCTAACAAAGCTAAAGGCTTTGCGTTGAATTTTGCGTAACGCAAAAGTCACAAACCGGCGAAATGAATTTAAATCTGGAGTAAAGTTGGAGTTTCTGATAACCCGAAATGATTCATCGCATTCTGACGATGAAAAATACGTGGTCATGCCAGCTGAGCATTCTAGATATTTTAACGCCCAAAATATTTAGGAGGATGAATTATCTATATCGACAGAATAGAAGGTGAATTAAATTTACGCTGTGGTGGCAACACGATTGTTAATACAAATAAAATATTCCCTACTGATAATTTCAGTAAGACCTTGAAATAGGAAAACTTTTAAAGTCCGGGAGTTCTAACTTTTCGAGGCCCTTTTAGTTCTTTTAGTAATCATACCCCAATGATGGACCTGCAGAGTAAAGGAACAAATAAGACTAGACCAAAATTGATCGAGGACCACCATCGAGACGTTTGATTCGTATTGTACTCAATCCACCTAGTACACCACAAAACCATCGACTATGTTATTTTCACGACATTTCACTTTTTGTTCAAACTCTTCGTTGAGCATATCCATAAAAACTCCAGCCAACAAGCGTGCTGCGTTATAAATAAATAGGCAGAACTCATCCTCCAAGCACAAGTAGGCAATCGTGGGGCTTGCAGTAGTCAACAGTATCGGAGAGAATTAGTAGTATTTACCTGACCGTTAAGTATAGACTTTCTGTGGTGGAGCTTGTTAGTCTATTCCTTTCCAACCGACCTTCTGAGGTAGAGCCTATTGGTCATCCATTCCTATAGACTTTCCTATCAGTCTATCCTACTCTTGCACCGTCGCGATTAAATACCCTTTAATCTATAAGTATACGTAAATTATCGACGCTATCTACATATAAGTATTCGTTAATACTGCACCCCGACAATTCGTACAATATCGTATCTTTCTCTCCCTCTCTTCACAACTGTCGACTAGTTTCGTCCCTCATACCAGTATTCCCAATAGCTGAAGCGAATAAAGATAACTAGATATTTGAAAGAAGCAATAGATGTATAGAAGATAAGGGGGAAAATACCGAATAAAGAAATTATTTTATTTTGCAACTGGTTCTTTTCAATCACTTAAACCTTGGACAACTCTCTGGCATTCCCCTCTTTTGGGACTTCAGGAGAAAAGACCAATACAAAATTGGCGCCCGAGAAGGGCGAGAAACATACATATAACTTGGAGAGAGAAGAGTACATTAGGACCAGAAGAAAGAATAATTAAGATAAGAGCCAGTGCTAAACGTCGAAAAACAGAGATTTATATCTATAAGCTGTACCGAGAAGATCATCAAGAACTTTTTACCCAGCAGCAGAGATAGACCAGAATAATATGTACCAAAGCAGATAGACTGGACACCAAATATATCCGCCGACTACCAAAACTGGACCTACTATCACCTAAATCAGAAGAAAAACCAATTAAAATGACTTCCCTGGCACTAATGGACCATTTTCGTAAATGGGAAACAGAGATTTCTATCTATAAGCTGTACCGAGAAGATCATCAAGAAGTTTTTAGCCAGCAGCAGAGATAGACCAGAATAGTATGTACCAAAGCAGATAGACTAGACACCAAATATATCCGCCGACAACCAAAACTAGACCTACTATCACCTAAATCAGAAGAAAAACCAATTAAAATGACTGCGCTGGCACTAATGGACCTTTTTCGTAAATGGGGACATACTATGATGACAACCGCAACGTGCGTGGATTTAGATTAGGTTAAGTTAAAGCACCTAGTCTATTTTGTTCCAATCTTACTTAAGATTCTGCCCCAAACACATCCTTTCTTAAGGAATTTCAGTAGTTTTACCCTGTAGCTCGACAAGCCCTGAGAAGAAGTAACTATCCAGTAGCCTGCTTCATTTTGACGACAGCGCAGGGCACTTGCATAGCACATGTTGAACTAATTCGATTTACTCCGGATCTCTACAGCTCCGACAATCATGCGCTACTCGACCAAGCCTTCTGGCATGGTTACCTATAGTCCATTGTCCCATTAAAATCACTATCAGATTCCTGGTGTCGGTTCCGCTATTATTAAGGAGTATTTTAGTTCTCCTCTTACTGTACTCAGGTCACAGTTGTCTGGCAATGCAACATGTGTCCCTCGGTTTGTCCACCGATGACTATGATTTTTGTAGGCAACACCGGTAATGTCTACCTTAAGAGTGTTGATCGGAATTTTCACATGGGAATCGTGTCAGAGCTATCGATTTTAGCACATTTTTTTGCCTCTCATTACCCAGGATATTCCTGTGTCCGGGCAGGCAGCATAGGATCACCCTGTGACATCCGGATATCGTCTGTAGGCTGCTCTTGCACAATAGCACTAGTGTCGATTTTACCCCCACAGCTTTCCGCGCGTTGATGACCGCCTGGCTGTCAGTATATATGCGGATGTCCATATTAGACTCTACACGCGTAGATACTAGCAGAGTCGCTTAGTGAATTGCAGCTATTTCCGTCTGAAAGAAACTGCATTTGCCTGGCAGTCAATATGATTCGTGTATAGTCCTGCTCGTGTACTTGCATCCGATTTAGATCTATTCGTATAAATGGAGATCTCTGATGCTTTCTCAACTTTATTCCAGTCCCATCCCTACAGTCTGGTGTTAAACCTCCTATCGAAGGTTATACCAGGGACCTGGTATTCCGTGTTTATTCTATATGCTAGAATGCCCGTTTAACATCTCCTTCCAGAAACCCATATCCTTCAGTCTGACTGCGCTAGTCGCTGCCATACTTTTGCAGTATATGTTTAATGGCAATGTGTCGAGCATGACCTCTACAGCCCCGAAGTGCTGAGCAGTTCCTAACAACTGAAATATGAAAGATACGACAAAACTAGTCGAAGACAAGATTCGACTTAAAACCGACCGATCAAGCCGATCAAACATCGATATTTTTCGAGGAATCTGGCCATGCAGCAGATAATAAATACTGAAGTAGACCGAATGTTATCTGAAAAGGTCATCAAACCGTTAAACAATCCATGCAGCTCAATAGTGGTTTAAGCCCGTAAAAGTAATGGAAAATACCACTTTTGCATCGATTTCCGGAAGATCAACAAGATCTCAATTTATTAAGGATGTATACCCGTTGCCTCAGATTTTTTTTTTTTTTTTTTTTTTTTATATATGATGTTGCCAAAGCTCAGGGGATGCCCTATGATGCTAAAGCACAGCCTTGGCAGGAAAGGAATTAAGGTTGGGGAAAATGGGTTAGGAGGTTGAGTGAAGGAGGTGTCGATGTACGCCCCGTTTGAAAGTTTCAGGCTCATAAGACGAGGGAAAAACAGAAGATGGTAAACTGTTCCACATTCGTGTTGTTCTGCTAAGAAAAGATTCCCGAAATTTGACGGTTCGTCCAAATTTGACCCGGAGAGTATAGGGGTGGGAGCGACTTGTAGATCTTGTATCGCGCGTTGTAATGAGTCTACAAGGAATCAGGCTAGCAATTTCGTTAGAACAATGGCCATGGAAATAGCGATAAAAAAGTGAGAGACAACCGACATTCCGTCGATGCTCCAGAGAGTCAAGGCCCTCAGAGATTGAGGAATCGCCAATAAGTTTAACAGCCTTACGCTGAACTTTGTCTTATGCGGACAATGCGGTGTGTCCTGCCCCTGCCCAAATATGGGAATTATATTCCAGTCTAGGCCTAATGTGGGACTTGTAGATCAACGCTAAGTCGGGTGGTGTGAAATATTTCTTACATCTCTGTAGAAAACCCAAACATTTCATCGCACTTTTAGCGATTGCAAATATATGATCCGTCCAGCTAAGATTGCTGGATATCTCAATACCCAAGATCTTTAGGGAGGGTGAATTGGGTATATTCACTCCGTCGACTGAAATGGGTTGGGGGTGAACTGGGCGTTGTTTAAGGGACATTAAACAGCATTGAGTTTTGGATGCATTAAACGTAACACGATTTGCTCTGCCCCAAGCGAGGACCATAGAAATGTCCTTGTTTAATGATCTAAACATGCGTTCCCGATTGACTTCTGTAGCATTTCCACGTGAATTCATTACAGAATCAAATGAGTATTCGAAATCAAGGGTGCTGTCGTCGGCAAAACTATGAATAGGATTGAGAGTAAGGGATAAGAGATCATTAATAAAAAGAAGAAATAAGGTTGGTGAAAGAACTGAACCCTGAGGTACACCGGCATTTATTTCGTAGGAATCAGATGTAACTCCGTCAATTACTACACCGATTGAACGGCCTGACAAAAAGCTCTCTATCCATTTAACGAGGGTTGGGTGCAGACCAAATGTTTGAAGTTTGGCTAACAGGGCAGCATGCCAGACTCTATCAAAAGCCTTTGAAATATCAAGAGCGACGATTTCGGACTCACCGAAATTATGGAGACAATGATTCCAACGCTCCGTTAGAGCCGTTAGTAAGTCTCCGGTTGAGCGGCCAGCGCGGAAACCGTACTGGCAATCGTTGATAAGATGGTTATTTTCTAGATATTTCAACAACTGTGAGTTGATGAGTGATTCAAAAACTTTGGATATGATCGAGGT
Organism: Leptarthrus brevirostris; assembly: GCA_964036015.1. Taxonomy (NCBI): domain Eukaryota; kingdom Metazoa; phylum Arthropoda; class Insecta; order Diptera; family Asilidae; genus Leptarthrus; species Leptarthrus brevirostris. Next base: position 29,866,397 of record OZ038373.1, read on the forward strand.
TAGTGCAATTGGTCTGTAGTTAGAGGGGTCGCATGCCTCTCCTTTTTTAAGTATCGGCTGGACATGAGCAAGTTTCCATACACTTGGAAATATTCCTGTTGAATATGACAGGTGAAAAAGTTTGCGCAGAGGTTTAGCCAAAGCAGAGGCGCAGCATTTTAAAACAAGGGGCGAGAAACCATCAGGCCCAGTAGCTTTGGACACGTCGAGTTTCGAAAGTACTCTAAAAACATCCCGAGTGCGAAAGTGTAGCGGCTTTTGCCTACTAGTGCACTGTGATGGAGATGGAAGTGGCTGCGATGAAGGTGGCAAGTACGAGTTAGCAGCAAAATTAGCAGCAAACAGGTTAGCCTTGTCCAATGAGTCAGTAAAAACATTCCCATTATAAATGAGTGGTGGTGTTGACGAACAGGTGAAATTGTTCTTTACGGTTTTTACTAGAGACCAGAAGCCCTTACTACCCTTTTGAGTAGAAAATACCTTCCATCTGATGCTCTGGTCGAAATTGAACTTAGCCCGGCTAATTGCTGAATTGCAAATATTCCGCGCATCTCTATAGATACGTCTCAATTCCTCTGAAGGGCACAGTTTATATGCCTGGAAGGCTGCTTCCTTCTTTTTAATGGCTGCGAAACAGTCATTATTGAACCAATTGGTGTTAGTTGGTTTGATGTTCTTGAAGCTATGAGGAATAAAGCGATGCATTCCAAACCATAGGATGTTCAAGATATAATCGGTGCTTCTGTTAACGTCCTTCATAGAAAAGCAATCAGACCAATCCAGCTCTCTGAGATATTTATTAAGTCCCGCCCAATCAGCATTTTTATAATGCCACACTAATCTTTTGGTGGAGTTTAGGTTAGTGGTTGTCAGAGAGGAGATGGAGAATTGGGCGGAGATTAGACAATGGTCCGAATTACCCAAGGGAGACGTCACCGAAACCGAGTATTTTTCTGGATGCGATGTTAGAAATAGATCTAAAAGATGCGCGTTGTGCCCCAAAGTATCAGGAACACGAGTCGGACACTCAACCAGTTGCTGTAAATTAAAAGACTCACTAAATAACTCGACGTGTCTTCCAGACGGGCTTGTGGTGGAAGAATGCCTGAGCCACTGTGTGTTGTGGATGTTGAAATCTCCAGCAAGAACGATTTCAGAAGAGGGGGATAATTCCAAAATCTTATCGATATCGGAAGACAGTTTATCGAAGGAGCACACAGTGTCAGTGTCAGACATATTTGGGCTGCGGTATAAAAAACAAAAATGAATGATGTGCCGATAGAGTTTAAATCTAATCCAGACATAATTAAATTCTGGATTAGTAGAAGAAAATTGAGGGAGAAGAGAGAATGGCACATCTTTTCTAACATAAACCGCGATTCCCCTCTGAGGAGAAAAGAGTGGCACTAAGTGATAACCAGGGATGTGATACTGATTAATATCAGAATCGGAAACAACCTTGGTTTCGCTTAGTGCAAAAACAGCCGGTTTTTCCGCGATCAAGTGGCAGTAAACCGAAAAATGGTTACTTTTCAAGCCACGAATGTTGCAAAAATTAAATAAAAATTTTTGCATACTCCCGGTCTTAATTTGCCCAAAACAAAACAAAACAAAAACGTACACAAACACAAGGACTGACGAACGGGATCCACAAATGCGAAACAAAGCCGCCTCTGGGAGAACAATGCCAGCAGCAGTGTTATGCCTGCTGTGCTGAACTTTGATCTCGACAAAGGCAGCCAAATGCTCAGCAGTGGAGACCCGTTAAACGCATTCAATGCAGCACGATTGTACTACATTGAATGTTGGATGGAAAAAAATAAAATTAATAGGAACGGACTCACCAGACTGTGCTTTCAAATTGAGCATAAAAGCCCTTCACTTCGCAAGATGGCACTAGCACTTTGAAATTTTTAATTTCATTTGCTTTCGCAACCGCTTTAAAAATGTTGGGAAGCAAGACACGGCGGCACGTCCGTCCCCGTCAGTAGTTCAACTCAACTCATCATTAATCATATTTTGGATAAATTAAAAGGGGCAAGACGTATTTCAACACAATATCTGCACCAAGGCTATTGACAAGAACCCTTACTAACTGAAAGTAAATCAGTTACTGTATTCACTGTAATAAGCAGAGAATTGTTCCAGTTTACAATTATGAAATTGTTTCAAAGATTGTATGTTATATGTAGATGATATCTGAGGAACATCTTGACAATTTGCAAGAAGTATTCAAGCGCCTCCGAGAAGTGCAATTTCCGCCAACCAGAGTTCCAATACTATCTAGTAACTTTTGAAAGCATTAAAACCGACCCCGAAAAAGTATGTGCCGTAACCAAAATACCAGTACCAAAGACAATTAAGCAACTCCGTTAATTTCTGGGTAACCAACCAAAACAAGATGAGCATACCCATGGTAACCAATCAGCCCAGCAAAACCAATGTGGTAACCAACCAGCCCAAGATGACCCGAACGAGGGTAACCGACCAGCCCAAGGTGACCATACCTATGGTAACTGACCAGCCCAAGATGACCATACCCACGGTGATCGACCAGCCCACGATGAATATACCCATGGTAACCCACCAACCTCAGATGACCATACCCATGGCAACCGACGAGCCCCTCTGAAAGACGACCAATCCACCACCACCACCAATCCAACTACCCAGTTTTTCGGACATCATCAGGCCTGGACCAAATCTTTATAAATATACGAATGCTCCGACACAAAACAAAAACTGAAGCAGGGATTAAGCAATGAAAAAAAACATGTGTTGTATATTAAATATCTTATGTATCAATCTTGTGTTAGGTTAAGTGTTGGAAAAGGAAAAAAAGTAAGAAAGTTCTTATCTAACAGGAAAATAAAAATATCCCCTTCCTTTTGTTGTTTTATACCCGTCATCGACCACTGCCGAACTGAGGGTGGGATGTAACGAAGTATTTTGTTCTGTATATGAAGTTACACCTTCGCACATGTCATTTTCACGATATTTCACTGTTTGCCCGAACTCTTCGTTGAGCATATTCATAAAAACTCCAGCCGCCAAGGACTGAAGTGTGTATTATGTCATCCGGTGGAACACATCTAAGTGCGCTGCGGCATTAATAGTCAGAACTCAACCTACAACAAGTGTTACGTATCGTGTAGGTCACTTGGATTAATAAACACAAAATGTTCATCTACCTACACTTTATTTTATCCACAAATTCTTCTTTTAACTAAGTTTCTAATTTCACTGTATTTTTTTCAACACTTTTATCTTAATTCTAAGTTTCTAATTTAACTGTATATTTTTTTAACACTTTTATCTTAACTATGTTTCTTATGTAACTTACTTTTATTCAAAACTTTTATTTTAACTCTAAGTTTCTAAACCGAACTTGCTTTTTTTTCGCTTTTGTTATCAGACCCCTAACCTTCCGCGTTTAAAACCAGACTCGTTAATTACTTTTTCATGACGACTTACCTGTTTATTGGACTGAACTTTTTGATCGAGGTAAAGAGCTTTAAGCTGTCGCTCTCGATCGTATAACTTCCGTTCAGTCGTTAAACATTAAGTAAGTTTTTGGTCGTGTGTGTGAGAGCTTTTTCCTATCATATACTTGCTTGATCAAGTTGAAGCTCCGATTGACCTTGGACATGGCGATTTACTTATCGGAATTTGATTGCGAGGCGCTCTTAGCCTGAAGGTACGTATCCACCAAGGCAAACGAACATTTGCCCACGAGCAAAATGACGTCAACAAGAAAGTGCACACCCCAGCTATGCACATCAACAATGCTTGCTCGTAGGCAATAAAACATGCGCACTAACTTTTGTTTCTAGGTTTTGCACGTCTTCAGCTTAAAGCGAGTGGTTTCTAGTCATTTCATTTGTGGTGCAAATGCGTGCGGGCAAAGTTTTGAAAGTGAATTTAATTTAAATTTTGAGTTTATTTGAGTTTCAAAATGGAATGGACAGCTGTTTTGACACTCTGAAGAAATACGATAAGTTTGAATAAGAGTCACCACTTCCCAGAAAACGTGTGCATAGTATCACTCCTGCTCTACCGGATTTTCTATAGTTGGTGTCAGGTCCTGCAATACTGGGACTAATTTTGGTGATAAGCCATTCAAAGTCTGAAGACAAATTTTTGAAACCGCTCAAAGGATCTGTTTTTAAATCAAACAGGTTTTCTTGTACATATCATCTCTACTTTTTGGTTGGTTGGTTGGTTAGTCGGGCTGTTTGTTGCTAAGAAGCACCAAATTCACTCGGAGACCATGAAGGCCCATTGTGAATGCCCTTAAAAAGAACCCACTCAGATCTCTGTATGAATCTATTTAGGTCCACCAGTGCTATATTCGCTAAGTCGTCCAAGTTGTCAAAGAACCGTGCTCCCAAACAGGCGAGTCATCGTTCTTTTAGAGCCGGACATTCGCAGAGTAGGTGCACTATCGACTCAATTTCTTCTTCATCTCTGCAGCTTCTACAGAACTCATTCGATGGTACGCCGAGTCTAATGGCCATATCTCCTATGGGGCAGTGTCCGGTGATGACGCCGACGAGTGTTCGAATGCGCTTTCTATCTTCTCTACTTCTATCTCTACTTTTTAAGTACGGTGTCATCCAGCACTGCGGTGAGTTCAGCTTATTATTTAATGAATCCAGAATCACGCAAGAAGCACTTATCACAATTTCCTCCTCGTAAAACATGTCAAACCAAAATAACAAGGTGCTTGCGTGCAAATGTTATCCAAATCCAATGGGACGCAAGAATTTGCTCACTAGCATTCGAAATAAGCATTCTCCGCAAGAAAATGTTTCCTTCGTGCAAAGCTTTGCTCACGATCATTTCTTTTCGGTGGATACTGACTTTATATTGCATGCGAGCAAAAGCTCTTTTGGTTTGAAACAAGCTCTTTTTACGTTTTTGCCTTCCGACTTGCTTTGTTTTGTATAAAAATTTACTCGTTAGCCACTTCGTGGAAGAGTATATGTAATTTCCTCTGGAATTTGTTTACGAAGTGGCGGGTACATTTTTATGTTATTTGTTTGTGGTCATATCCATTATCCGATGTTGTTGACAAAAATATCCAGCATCGGATTTCGGATTTTCGACTTGCAATAATCCTTCCTTCTGGGAAAAAGATAACTATACCTTGGAGAGGAATAGTTATCTACAAAAATTGCATGCTATTGAAAATGTTGCAATAAAAGTTGGGTACTTTGAAGCATTTGCTACAGTTTGCATTTTGCGATCGTACCAAATGAGTTTTACGGAATTATAACTCAGCACGGTTTAAGGGTGGATTCCCTTCACTCCCTACGAGTGTATGAGGTGTACGTCCTCAGCGTTCACCGCGGGTGGCAGGGTTCTGTACGCCTCCTTTTGCAGCGTCCTGCGATGGCCTCGATTAGTTTCTGGGGAGCACCAGCCACTGCCGGGTTACATTATCCTGTTCGGTTCACCCTACTGAGCGGTGACACCTGGGTAGCGGCAGGTAAGACCTTTAGTCATTGTGAGTGTTTGCTACATTTTATTTAACTTTGTTTTCTTTTTATTAGGTGGCAAGGTTGTAATTACCGGGGAGTACAGTTCGCTTCCATCGTTCACTCCTTTGGTTACCAAACGGTCCAGGTGATGGGCCTTCGTCCCGGTTTTCCGCCTCTGAGGAGGATGGAAGCAAGGTTTCCACCGAAGAGTGGTGGGGCCGGTGAAAATGCAAAATTAAGGCAAATTTATTGTTTTATAGAGAAAGAATAAAATAAAGTTTCTTCATTTAATTAGTTGTGTTCCTTCCTTTTATTTTTGTTTTATTTGTTGTGGAAAATGAAAATAAAATTATTTTCGAGTTTTCTGTTCTCTTCTGTCGGCGTTGGGGGAAGGGGCATTGGTTTTGTTCTTAACCGGTGTTATTCGCTTATAATTGGCAACAGGTTTGTTTTCTGTATTTAAACGGCGTTTGAAATTGGACATATTGAATAGTTTAATCGACGTTGGAAATTATCATGTTTATTTTTTAAATAAACGGCTTTGGATGAACCGAGTTAGTTTAGTTAGTTTTTTTGAACCGAAAAATAAACTTAGTTGTTTGTGTTTGTAATAAATTGTTTGTGAAGGATTAGGAATTGTTTCTGTTCTGCGGTTTAGAAGAGGAAAAACAATTTATTTTGACTTTTAGAAAATGTTTCCTAGTTTCATTATTTATACGAGTTGAATGAATTTAACTCTGGAAATCGTTTGGGGTCTTTGAAGTATTTGTGGTTTTGCGAGTGTTTGGGATTTGGTTGTTGTTCTGTGAGGGATCGTATAGATTGGTTGCATTGGTACATCGTTATGAGGGGGCGGTGTGTTTCGCTGGTTGATCCATAGCGTGACTTAAGGGGCCACATATTTAATTATAATGTACCCTGTTACGACCAGTAGCAGTATTCCTGAGGAGGGTAGGGAAGTGGTGGATAAAGTATGGGGTGTCTTCGCCTTAGTGTTAATACGAACTTTTTCTACCTAGGTGCGAATCTCATCTAGGGATTTTGTACCTTGGTGCATTAATTGGTTCGTATTGTCCCCAAGGAGCAATGACGAGTGTTCCTGTGCGCGTGGTTCCGGGAGGGTGGCCATGAAGTTTTCCAATTCTATCTTAGTTTCGTTTGCGTTTGGGAAGTAATTCGGTTGGGAGATTTTTAAGGGATGAAGATTTGTTACTTCGTAATATATAGTGTTTGGACCTATTTGTAGTTGGCATGGTTCGTTAATTACTAATATGCCTTGAATGCTTAGGCGGTTAGTGAGTAACCGTCGTTCACAGGTGATATGTACTATTGTTGGGGAATATAACCACGCATGAGGTCTTTTTAATTTGATGAGGGTATCCCTGGGGGTTAGTTGTGCTCTTAATGGGCATCTGGGGTTTTATTCGGGAGGGTTAAATAACAGTTTTATAACACATTCAGTAGAATGGGTTGCTTTCGTTATCGGGGTATTTAATATGCCAATATATGTCTTCCTCTATGTCTTTGGACACCTTTTGATATTGGCGGATGATTGATGGTTTGAGGAGTAAGAATTCCTGAGTTTGCATTTTACTTGCTACGTGTGAGTAATCAATCTCTGGGATTAGTGAATAGTTATTTTCCGTATGTGCGTTCGAAATTTCGGTTATGTGGTAAAGAATCGAGAGGCAGTTTTGGGGGTTTTGGCAGGCTGAGTGGGATTTATGGTAAATTTCTTACAGCCCACTGGGTGAAATTAGTAATGGATGGATTTGGTTATTCCTACTTGATGCTATTATATCTAATATGGCCTGCTGTCTAAACTATAGTTCGACCATTTGGAGAAGGAGACTAGAAAGAATTTCCTGTCTTAACTGTCTAGCTTTAGTTCGTCCGCCAATTTGTGCATTTCGGGTATTTGAAGTCTTGTCTGCCTTTGACGTTCTGCCAGTGACGTTAAAGGTTTCTGAATTCTGTCAAAGGTTGTCTTTACTACGCTTATCTGTTGTTTATCTAGGTCGGCGACTTGGGTATTTGTTTTGAGTTCGTCCAAGCGACTGTACATCTCGCGTTCGTTTCCGCTGTCCATCGTTCCGAAGAGATAATGCATGGCATTTCCTATACCATCGAATATCGATCTGGGTTTTCGGGATTTCGGTACGGCCTCCTTGATGACGTTGGTATGTCTTTATATGTTCTTCAACAGCGCATGGACATGTTTTTTCTGCATTTCACACAGGCCTGTTGCTGATGAATGATTTACACAGAGTTGGTGTACATAATGCTCTGCTCGCTCCGCCAACATAGTTTGGCTTTTCAATTCTGACAGGTCCAGCTCCGTTATGACGTTCCTGGTGTTATGGTACACCATCAGGCTTCCCAAATCTTCAAAAAGTACTCCCATGTTGTTCAGGGGAGTTATCGTAAATGGCTCTATCTCGCCTTTGACCACAGGGGACAGGAACAATCCAAGTATAATCTTTGCCAAGGACATGTCTATAGGAAGAGGAGAGGTTTGGATTAGATGGTTTGCACTGATGATTTTATTGTATTAATATTAAAGATTAAATTTCTTGCATTAAATGTATTACTTAAGGTTTAATGGGGTTGAAGTATTTAAAATTAAAGCATACTTGTTGGTTTTAGTCATAATAAGGCTTTAGCCTGTTATTATGGACTGGGATTATTATCTTACCAATTCGTATATACTGTAGTTACTGAGCTGGGGACGCCGATTACCAAATAGGGTCCTACCCAGATTTGGGAGACTTTATGTTTTCTGTTTTTGCCTTTGAGGGGGACCCTGTCTCCTATGTGGATGGATATAGGGCGAATAGTTTTGCTGTAGTAACCCTTCGAGCATTGTTTGCTGACCAATATATTTTTCCGAGCCGTTGCATAAGACTCTTGAAGCTTGTACCGTAATATATGGCAATAGCTTTCGTGGTTATAGACGGGTTCTGGGACTCGTTTTAGGTTTGAGAGAACATCCGCTGTGAAGCTGTAAAGGCAGTCCATGGGAGTTAGTTTCGTCCCTTCGTACACACTGCTGTTGTACACGGATGCAGTCGCAGATAACGGTCCCAAGATTTGGGAGTTTCGTCCACTATAGTTCGGAGGTATTCGATTATTGGCCTATGTGCACGATCCAGTGCGCCATTTGACTGTGGGTCATAGGCTGAAGTTTGGAGTTTCTTCAACCTTAGCAATATACATACCTTTTGCCTTTTGCTTCCCTGATCGGTGACAATTCGTTTGGGGATGCGATAGCGAGTTACTATTTCGTCAAAGAAAGTTTGTGCTACTGTGGCAACTTCCCCATTCGGTATGGCATACCAGTGTCGACAAACTTTGTGAGGTTGTCGTGGAACGTCAAGATATATTTGTTTCCGGACTCTGTTTCCACAAGTGGACCTACCATGTCAAGGTAGACCTTGTCAAAGGGTTTTTCTGCAATGTCCGTTATAACCATCGGCATTCAGAACTGTGGTGACGCTTTCATCTTTTGGCATTTGGAGCACCACTTATTGTATTTCTTTATGTCACTAAGCATGTGCCTCCACCAATACTTTCTTCTAATCCGTTTAAATGTTTTTATTACGCCCTGGTGGCCGCCGAAAGGAGAATCATGGTAGTCATGTAAGATTGTTTTGATTTCCTCGGGGTTTGTAAAAACTTGAGGGTTTTTTGGCTCGTTTATGTCTGGATCGTTGACTGGTGGGTTTATGGGATGTATTTCTTGTTTGAGTTTTGTCGTTTCGTGATTCTGTTCGCTCAACGAGTGATCCCGTGTTTCGGGGCTATAGCGGTCTGTTTGAGCATGTTTTACTTGCGCCCGGGTCACCGCATTGCACTTTTGGTGGTTGCACCGTTTTATTCCTCCGAGTCCGAATCCATTTTATGTTGGACTTGGGCCTTTACTAGGAGAGTGCTGCCTTCCGTTTCTTCCCGCGGGATGCGACTAAGTGCGTCGGCATTTGTATTATATTTTCCGGGTTTGTATTCGACTTTATAATCGAATTCGGAAAGCTTGTGGTGAAATCTCACCAAGCGGGATGTGGGGTCTTTGACGTAAAAGACGCCTTTGAGAGGCTTGTGATCTTTGTAGACCGTGGATTTGTGGCCTTGTAGGTAACATCTAAAGTTACGTGTAGCCCAGACTATGGCTAGCAAATCTTTCTCGATAGTCGATTAGTTGCGTTCCGCTTTATTAAGTATACGGCTGGTGTAAGCAATAGGTTGGTCACCTCCAAATTCTCCTTGGGAGAGGACAGCTCCTAAGACCGCGCTACTGGCGTCCGTGGTTAGGTTGAAGAGTTGGGTAAAATTGGGATAGATTAGAAGTGGAGGGGAAATTAGGGATTTTTTAATAACTTCAAATGCCTCTTGGCATTTGTCAGTCCAAGTAAATTTCACTTCCTTGTGGAGCAAATTAGTGATTGGACGTACTATCTTTGAGAAATCGGGTATAAATTTCCTGTAATAGTTGGCAAGTCGCAGAAATGATTGGACTTGTCTGACTGTTCGTGGAACGGGAATATTTGGACGCATGCCGTTTTGCTGGGGTCTGGAAGTGCTCCATTGTTGGAACACTTATGGCCTAAGTATACAATAGAGATACTGTATCGATATACCGGAGTATCGATACTTTGCTTTCAATACTTCGAGGTTTTGTAATCGGTACTATCCGATACTACCGATCCTCGATACTTTTCTTTCAATACTCGAAGAATTGACAGCCCAGCACACACCGTCTCATTATTTGGTGTATGGGTCCAATCTCTAGTCGTGTGGCAATATGCAAAAGCTTAAAATAGAGTTCTATTGAAATAAAAATTTATTGTTCTTTATTTCATCTGCTTTTTTAGTTGCTCTTGCGAAATTTCAAATTATACATTTGTATTGCATTTGATATTTTTTAACGATAAAGTTGTTTCAAATTGTTTTGTAACAACAGCAAAAAACAAATAAGATAATAATTGTAATTTCTATGCAATTTCTACACCATATATAATTTTTTAATTTTTTAACCATATGGTTCCAAAACTTTTGAGTATCGATACTTCTTCAACGGTATATTTTTATCTAAGTACCTAAAGATGCGGATATATTGCAATGCGATACTTTTCGATTCGGTTCACATCTCTAGTATACAACCTCTCGTCTTAAAAACTGGCATTTCTCTGGTTCCAGTTTCAAGTTGTTTTCTCTCAGTCTGTCGAAGACTTTGCGGAGTTTTTGATCCGTTAGGTTTTTTCCGTAGATGACTATGTCATCTAGGTACATGAAGCATTTCAGGAATTCGTGGTGCCCATAGTTTGTCCTGAAAGCCGTCTTTGGTCGATCTTTGGGGTCGACTCATACTTGGTGATAACCATTAGAAAAGTCGAGTGTAGTGAAGTATCGAGAATTGTCTAAGTGGTCAAGTATGTCCTCGATACGAGGTAGCGGATAGGCGTCGCCGATCATTTTTTCGTTAAGTTTGCGAAAATCGACGACGACGCGCCACTTTTTTCACCATCAGGTCCCGCCTTCTTGGGGTCGATTAAAAGAGGTGAGTTCCATGGACTCCTGCTCGGTTGGACTATGTCATTATCCAAAATTTCTCGGAGCTGCTTACGTTGCGTTGGGTTTCGGGCAATCGGTACATCTTTTGATCATTGGGTGCTTGGTCTTGCACCACCATCACCTTTTAAAAAGAAAATATCATCGTACTCATAACAAAGTTTGGTTATGGCAGATGACTCTTCCGTGCTTAGGGTGTCGTCCAAGTTGAGTTCTTATAATAACCTGGCGAGGCGCGGGTTATTTTGGGGTTCGTTCGGATCGTCACTGTCCGGGTATAGGCATTTAATGTATTGCAGAGTGGTCATCCTATCGGCTCTAGTAACTGTCTTTTTGTTTACTCTGTTTTTCTTGTCTTTAATTTTCTTAAAACTATTGTTTTTAGAGTTGGAGATTTTTAATAATAATAATAAAATAATAAGAGATTTTATTAATAATATGACAAACCCAGAGGATGAAATCATCCTTCTTGGTGACTTTAACTTACCCAACGTTCAATGGGTATTCAACGCTGATGACAATGACTACCTTCGTTTAAATTGTCTTACTGCTAAAGACTCCCATTTTCTTGACGCCATCTCCTCCTCTGGTTTACACCAAATGAGTGATTTAAAGAGCTCTATGGGAAGGCAGTTAGATCTTATCTTTTCTTCTGATTCGAGTAACACTATAATCGAACCAACTTCTCGTAACTTATCCGCTATCGACAGTTTACATCCGCCCATTTCCATCTCTTTTTGCTACGATGGTTCTAATATTGTTGACCCCAACGTAGATCAGTACGTTCTTGACTTTAAAAGGGCTCTCTCAATCCATTTCCCATCCCTTTTTTATGACAGCTATATCGACGATTGTGTTTCTATGTTTAATAATAGGATTTATAATCTGTTTAATTCGTGTGTACCACTCAAGCGGACTAGATCATCCTGTCACTCTCCCCCGTGGTATACTAGCGAACTACGGAGTCATAAGAATAAAAAAATAGGTTATGGAAAACCTACTTACGCTGTAGAAGCGCGTCAACTTATTCTGAGTTAGTTTATTTTCATGACTGCTACTTAGCGTTATCTTCATCCTTATACAGGGAATACCTTGAAAATATTGGCAGTAACTTGCATATGGATCCTCGTACCTTGTGGTATAATGCATCCTCTAGTCGTAGCGCGCCCGATATAGCCGACTTTGCATTGTTTTCTGAGGGCGCCTTTTCATCAGGCAACTTCGTGCCTTCCATGGAAGAGTTTGGTCATATCCAAAATCGTCCCGCTACCTACATTGATTTGCCCATTATATCTCGTGATATTATCAAGAATGGTATCAAGGAGCTTAAACTGGACTTTTATTCAACAAATCTCTTCTTTATGGAAGAGCTCCTTTATGATTCTTGTTTACAAAAAGAGGCATAACAACTTCATAACAAATTATAGGCCAATCGCGAAGCTTTCCTGCATACCCAAGTTGTTTGAATCTGTTATATATTCACAGCTTGTTGGGCAGTGTAAGGGGGTAATCTCATCTAATCAACATGGCTTACTGCCTGGTAGATCGAAGACAACTAACCTGCTTGAATTTACATCCAACATTATCTCTGCCTTCCAACAAGGCCTCCAGACTGACTGTATCTCCACCGACTTTAGCAAGGCATTTGATAAGCTCCCTCACTGTGTGATTATGCTTAAGCTTGAACGATGGTAGGTAGCCTTCTGGGGCCGCTGCTGTTTGTTCTTGCCATTGACGACATTTTTCCTCTGATTAAGCACTCCAAAGTTCTAATCTACGCAGACGACATGAAGATTTTCTCATGCGTTGGAAACAGTTATGATTCTTCCTGCATTCAGGATGATTTGAATACCTTCAGGGTTTGGTGTCCCTCAAATGGACTGCAACTTAACCTGTATAAATGTGAAATTAAGTCATTTTCTAGGAACATCAATCAGCTCGTCTTTGATTATACCTTTGCGGAAACTACTATCCGTCGTGTGGAATCCATTACTGACCTTGGTGTAAAGCTAGACAAAAAACTCGATTTCACTCTGCATATAAACCATATCGTATCTCGGAGTAATTCAGTCCTGGGTTTTTTTAAGCGGTGATCAAGAGAGTTTTCTGATCGACAAACCCTAATTCATTTATTTTTTTCATTAGTTAGACCAATTCTCGAGTATGCATCTCAGGTTTGGTCTCCTTGCTATGCCGTTCATTCTAGACGCATTGAATCGGCGCAGCGAAAATTTGTTAGGTTCGCACTAAAGGACCTCCCGTGGAATGACCCAGTAAGGCTTCCTCCTTATGAGGAACGCCTCCGATTGCTTAATATCCCCTCGTTGGAGGAACGTCGTAGAATTTCTGACCTAGTATTTATTCACCAGCTTTTGAATTCGAAACGTTATATTATGAAGAAAACGTGTAAAAGAAATTGTTAAACGAACTAACTTAGTGAAGTGAATAAAATTGTGAACATTTGTGATTGAAAATAATTGTCTTAATAATTCCGTCGAGCACGAAGAGCCCCATTTACGTTACAATATATATATATATATATATATATATATATATATACACACACACACACACACACACATATATATATATATATATATATATATATATATATGGGAAGAATACTAAAAATATTTAAAACCTACATAGTACCCGTACGTATAGTAACAAAACCTTTTAGAAAAGGAAGGAAGAATTAACATCCTTCTCGTGGAAATAAAGACTTATGTTAATGTTGTAACAGACGATGAAACAGTACTTAAATTCACAACAGCATATCTAGAGATAAAAGATTATAATCATAACACAAAATCTTTTATCGAAGCCATATAATTACTGGACGAGTTAACATATCACAAAAATACAATGATCAGATTCATAAAAACACGCATAACAGGGAAAGCGAAGTACACAATAACAGGTGAAATAACTACACTTGCCCAAGTAAAGACTAGATTAAAGCAAAAATTTTCAACTAAATTATCATCCGACGCACTACTTGTTCAGTTAAAATCATGTAAGCAGAACAACAGTTGTCAGACATCGCAAACCAAATGGAAGATCTATCCACGCAACTAACGATGTTATATTCCAAATTGACATAATTAATAAAATAAAAGTTTTGTACTCGCAAAATTGCCTTCACGGTACATTAAATTAATTGTTAAATTCAAGAATTTATTGCGATATAACGAATTAAATATTAAATTAAAAAATTTATTTGTTGCACTCAAGAAACAAAATTTCGTATACACGGCAATTATTACCTTTGCAACGAACAACTCGCTCAGGTTTCCGCGTATTCCTTTCCCACAGAATTGTGGCTCGCCGGAAACCTTAAAATGCTAAAAAAGCATTTCATCATAATCATCAAATTCCGACAAAATACATGGCTTTGTCCAAGGTCCATCGTCTCTTGCTTGGATCCACATAAATAAAGGAGCATGGGAAAAAAGCTTCTCTCACTACACTAGTGCTCAACGACTGAACAAAAATCATATGACCGATAGCGAAAGCTAAAAGCTTTCTACGTCGATCAAAAAGTTCAGATCGACGAGGCAACAAGGTTAAAAGAAATTAAAAGAGTCTGGCTGTAAACGTCGATAGTGTGTCGGGTTCTTCTTGCGGGAAAGTCGGAGGTGAAGTCGCTTTTGTTGTGAAGTAAAACACGGTGCAAGAGTGTTGCTAGGAGCCCCCCCCCCCCCCTCCAAATTCATAACAAATTGGGCGTAGCCGGTGGGATCGAGGAAGCTTCGTTGGTACAAACGCTTTAAAACCATCGATCCAATATCGAACTAAAGGAAATCCTTTGGCCACTGCCGGTTAGACGAAAAAGAAAGAAAGGTCGGCTTAGAAACTTAGAGTTAAGATAAAAGTTTTGAATAAAACAAAGTTACATTAGAAAGATAGTTAAGATAAATGTGTTGAAAAATTTACAGTGAAATGAGAAACAGAAAAGAAAAATTTTTGGATAAAATAAAGTGTAAGTAGATGATCATTTTGTGTTTATTAACCCAAGTGACCTACACGATACGGAACAAAAATTGGAATCCGTGAGCGAAGGAAAATGCCTTTGAAGCGTTACAGTTCAACACCCTTACCGACAACCGCCACTGCAGTGAGTTAAATTAGGTATTTTGATAGGCTTCTCGAGAAAGCACGAGATTCCGATAAACTCTCAGTGCCTCAGTGTGACGTCTTGGATAAAAAACTCAAACAAAACCTTAAGTATAGAGTCGCGTTAGTGAAAAAAATATAAGGAGGACAACGAGAGATTTAAGGAGGACATCGCCAAGTTTAAGGGAATCTCACGGCCGACGACCAAAGCCATCCAGAGCCAACCGACGGAGACCTCTTATACGATTGGCTGGAAGCCTCCTTCACGGACACCAGCCACGGGGAAGCCTACATAGTCCCACCGAGTATAAATCAAAAGCAAACGGTAAATGCTCTAAGATGGTAGACTATGCCTAAGTAGCCAAACTAACGGCACAACTCCTTCCCTTATTCTCTGGCGCAAATATCCCTCTGTTGAGCCAATAGCTCCAGACGTTTATAGGCTGCTGTAAACAGGCCCAACAATGCTTAACCGCAGATGAACAACCGGCTTTCCTACAGATTTTGCCCACCAGACTCCGGGGTGAAGCGTATCAATTCTTTGCTTCAGACATTCCATCCACCTTTGAAGAAGGGGAGGCATGTCTAAATTGGTCATATTTACCTAGTGCAACATACCAAGAGTTCGTGAACAAAGTCTTCACAACTCGACAGTTGTCCCTAAAAACGTTAAGCACATATACGACCAGACTCAACCAGTTATTGGTTCTCTGCAAAGAAGCTACCGACACCAAATATGGCAATGCAGCATCGACAGTGAAGACTCAGTTGAAGGACTTCGTAAAAAATGCGTTGAATAGCGAAGTAAGTAATCCGTATTCGTGTCAATATCTCCTCACAGTAGGAATAGAACAGTAGACGACCTAATACGAAAAGCGTTAAACATGCAAAGGCTCCAGCAAGGCGCCTTATTCATACAATCCCCACTCTCACAATACCTGCATTACCCCGCGCACAAAATCTGAAAACCCACACAGGAACCAGCCAACAAACCAATGGTCAAATAAATTTTGTACAGTTATCACCTAGGACATTACCCCAAATCACCAAACTAAACAGTACACTGCCAACCCATCACAACGGCCCCCATTGCAGCCAAGAGAAACCCCGCTTTCAAACAGACGGCCGTACGCAAGCTCACAAGTGCAAAATATCACGTGCAGTTTCTATCAGAGAAGGGGTCACACATATACGGATTGCCTGAAATGCAAATAGACGCCTTTCTGCTTGAATTACAAGAATTATAGTCCCTCTAGTGGAAATTCAATTTCTGTGGCCGACGCAACCCAAAACTCCCCGGCTTGACTATAAGCCCCTCGCAAACCAAACAAGGGTCCCCTCAGAAGCACAAATCTACTATCCCAACCGTTGAACTTCCATTAGACATAGGAGTACATGGCTAGACCAAAGTAATAGTGGATACTGGCGCGGAGGTTAGCATAATTAAGAAAAAAGCATTACAGTCCCTCGACGACATCAATACCGAGCAGATATATACACTTTAAACTCCGTTTGGCACTGAGAAGGTGCCAGGGAAACTTCACACTGAAGAACAAAATACCCTGTTATTTCCAAATCATCCAAAACCTTCCAGGTCTCACAGATGATGGGCTGCTAGAAAATGATTTTTTAGCAAAAACCTGCAACGAAAGAATGGAGCGAACCGATTTTGTGTGGATTTCCGAGGCATTATTAAAATATCGATCAGAGATGTCTACCCCCTACCGCAAGTTCCAAATATGGCTCTCCGGCTTCCTCGCAGGTTCGCAGAGTTCGCTTTTCCACTAACCTTTACATCGCAGGAAGCGTGCTCATAGAACGTAGTCGAAGTAGAAACACTAGCAGGTAAGGCAGAGGCCTCAGCAGTCAACTTGCAGTGTCCTCAGGGCATCTCAATTAGAGATTGATGGCTGCAGCTCTCAGAAACACCGCTCGGATAAAGGAACTACCAAAGATCCGGCTTGTGAAATGAGGCATTATCAGGTAGTCTTAAGCGATCCTGTTTGCATATCTACAAGATCACAGATTGTAGTCAAAATTCCGTTGCAATTGTCGGAAAAATGCTCACTCTCTCGTCGGGAACCAGGCAGAGTCAATTGCAATCCTCAACTCCAACAGTTTTCAAGTAGTTCTGAGAAGTCTTGCTATATATCTTGTCCCTAACAAAGACTACACCATCGTCCCAATCGCCAACGCAGCACATCAATCAATCTCAGACAAAATAATACCAAATAACACATGGTACATGAGCCGGAACAATGTAGCTGGTGACTCCCTTACGAATGCTACTCAAACCGGTTATCAAGACCCAGTAGCTTCCATGCCTAATAGATGCCATCACCTACGATATTCTCTTGGTGCAAGACCAAGCACCCATTAACCAAACGTAACATAATTAACGAGCAGCTCCGTGATATGTTGGATAATGACATTGTCCAACCAAGCATGGAACTCATCCCTCCTAGTAGTCCCCAAGAAGGCGGTACCCGATGGTGAGGAAAGATGGCGCGTCGTCGTCGACTTCCGTAAACTAAACGAAAAAACGATTGGCGACGCTTTTCCGCTACCTCGAATCAAGGACATACTCGACCAATTAGGTCATTCACGATACTTCACTACCCTTGATTTGGCCAATGGTGATTAGTTGATCCCAATGATCGACCAAAGACGGCTCTTAGCACAAACTATGCTGTTCGAGCTAAAAGGAGCCCTGGCTACCGTCCAACGCCTTATGAATTTCGTACTAACAGGCTTTAAAGCCTGGAATGCTTCGATATTACCAGAACCGTATAGCGTCACCGTCAATACCAGTCCAACTAAGACCGTAATAATCACGTCGAAAGCGCCATCAATGCGCTATCGACCGACACCAGAACTTCAGACAGTCATCGTCAACACCAGTCCAGCTAAAACCGTACCAGTTACTCCGAAAGTGCCAGCAACGCACTACCGACCGATACCAGAACCGAATACCGTCACCGCCATTACCAGTCAAGGAAATCCCGTATCAGCCACTCCGAAAGTACCAGCACCACCGACCGACACCAGAATCGAATACCGCCATCTTCGTTACCCGTCCAGAAAAAGCTAAACCAAATACCCCGACAGGATCATCAACAACTCGCCGACCATTGCCAGGTCCGAAAGCCGTACCAACTGACCAAGGAAGGATAAAACGTCACCACCGAACGAAACGAGTAAAGAACTCAAGGCCGACGAGCCAAGAGCCACCAGCAATCCCTCGTGGACACTATACAGAGCCTGCACCGCTAATGGAGACTGACACGACTGACACCTCCGACATTATCTTCCAAAAAGATAGGGAATATCCCGGATTCTCCAACAACATTACGACTCGCAAGGTGACGCTTGCCGACGGAAAGAGGGTACCTATAAAACAAGAGATTACGATACTTGTCCGTATGCATGGGAATGAGATATGGTACCAATTCTACGCACTGTCATCTCTAGCCGAAGACATGGTAATAGGAATGAATATTTTGCGGAAAGGCAAACTTCCGATGCACCTGCTTGATTTCAGCGCTTCATACAAAAAAGAGTCGCCCTGAATTGTCTGCACGACCCAACCATGCTAATGGACCAAAGGCTGCAAACATTCTTGGCCGCCGAACTTTCAAAATTCAACAGACAGACGAAAGACTTGATCCAGCACCGAATACCCCTCACGACCGACGAACCCGCACGGCAGCGCTATAGCCCCTGTAAACCGGCCATTCAACAAATTATTAATAAGGAAGTAAATAGGTAGTCATCGTTAAAAAGAAGAATGGAGAGAACCGATTCTGTGTAGATTTCCGAGGGATAATTAAAATATTGATCAGAGATGCCTACCCCCTACCGCAAGTTCAGCCGAAGCTAGCCAAGCTAAGAGGCACACAGTCTATATCGACGTTGGACTTGAAGCATGGGAATTGGCAAATCCCGCTTGAACCAGAAAGTAAGCCATAGACCGCATTCATCGTCCCTGGGAAAGGTTTATTCCAGTTTCGAGTCATGCCATTTGGAATACAATCAGCATCCACCATATTTCAAATATTACTGGACCGAGTGATAAGTCCGGAGTTGCATTCCTTCGTACTCGCATACCTGGATGACGCTGTAGTATTCAGCAGAACATTTGAGGAACACTTAGAGCATCTATCTAAGATTTTCCAACGACTCAGAGACGGTCACCTTAAGTTGAACCCCGCAGGGTGCGCCTTCTGCCTCCCGAGCTGAAATACCTAGGCCATAGGTATTCGAATGGACCCAGAAAAAGTTACTGCCATACGCGAATTAAAACCTCCGCAAAATCGTAGGGAGATCCGATAATTCCTCGGAGCTGCGTCTTGGTACCGACTGCTCCAGATTAGCCGCACCCGTGAACTGTTTGCTGAAAAAACAAGAAAAATGGGAATGGACCACAGGACACGACACTGCATTCAAGAATTTAAAGAAGCTCCTTACGGAAGCACCAATCCTCGCATGCCCGGACTTTTCCAAGGAGTTTGTACTCCAGACCGATGCCAGTGGAGATGGACTAGGATTAGTGCTGTCACTGAATCTGAAGAAAAACGAGAGAGTCATCGCATACGCCAGCCGAACCTTGACTGAAACCGAGCGAAAATACTCCGCCACCGAGAAAAGATGCCTCGCCGTGCTATGGGGCATACACAAAATGAAACCCCTTCCTAGAGGGATACCGATTCCAAGTTATCACTGACCATCTGGCACTGAAATGACTGAACTCTCTGCAAAACCCCAGTGGCCGACTGGCACGCTGGGCTGAGAACTACAGCAGTACGATCTCCCGTCAACCAGTGAACACCACAGTACGGCAAGATCTGTGCAGCGTGGGACCGCCTAAAAACCCGATCACCTGCAACTAGTACCGACGGAAGTGGAGTGAGGTAAGCAGTAAAACGTCACTGCAACCCGATTTCAAAATTGAGGCTAACCAGTTATACCGCCGCATGCCAGACCACCACCTTGACATGGACGGCCGAGGGGAGGCAATATCGTGGAAACTATGCCTACCTACCGAACAACGCAGCGAAGCGATATCACGATGTCATTACCCACTAATCGCCGGACACCTTGGCAGCGCTAAAACATTTGGACGACTGAGCCGCCTATATTACTGGATATGTAAGTAAAGTAAAGCGCCAGAAATCACAACCGTGCAACCGAGCCAAGTAGAAGAGTTGTCTAAAGAGAAACAACTATAGCAGTGTCTGACAGAAACACCAGTTCTATCGTGTCTAGATTTCGAAGTGCCATTTATTCTGCAGAGCAATGCCAACAACGAAGGCCTGGAGACGTTACCCTCACAAGAGATAAAGAAAGAACCTCAGATTTCCTTCCTCACAAAAACCTTCTCCGAAAAATTTGCCTAAATAAACCAGATGAGACCGTTCCGAAAGGAGACCGACCGAGATAGAAATAATAATCTGTCAAACCAGATGAAACCGTTCAGATGGAAGACCGACCGAGACAGAAATAATAAGCTATCAAACCAGATGAAACCGTTCAGAGGGAAGACCGACCGAGAGAGTAACAATCTGTTAAACCAGATGAAACCGTTCAGAAGGAAGACCGGCCGAGAGAGAAATGACAATCTGTCAAACCAGAAGATTCCGTTCCGAAGGATGACCGACCGAGACAGAAATAATAATCCGTAGAACCAGATAAAACCGTTCCGAAGGAAGACCGACAGAGATAGAAGCCATAATCTGTCAAACCACTTGAAACTGTTCCGAAGGAAGACCGACCGAGACAGAAGCCGCAATCTATCAAGCCATATGAAACCGTTCCAAAGGAAGACCGACTCAGGCAGAAATAATAATCTGTCAAACCAGATGATACCGTTCCAAAGGAAGACCGACCGATACAGAAGTCATAATCTGTCAAGCCAGATGAAAACGTTCCAAAGGAAGACCGACCGAGACAGAAGCCATAATCTGTCAAAATAAATGAAACCGTTCCAAAGGAAGACCGACCGAGACAGAAATAATAATCTGTCAAACCAGATGATACCGTAGGAAGACCGACCGAGATAGAAGCCATAATCTGTCAAACCAGATATAACCGATCCGAAGAAAGACTAACCGAGACAGATGCCATAATCTGTCAATTCCAATGATACCGATCGGAAGTAAGACCGAACGTTTTATATGTCATACCAGAGAATGTAGTTCCAAAGAAGTACCACCCGAGACAGAAGAACCTGCCTGTCAACCCAGATGATACCTTTCCGAAGGAAGACCGACCGATACAAAAGAAGCCGCCTGTTAACCCAGACTGTAATGAAGACCAAAGGAGGTTAGACAGTAGCCAAACTGTGAAGACACCAGTAATTCTTTTATTTTTATATAAAGTAGATATTAGAAATATATGCATCTTTGTTAGGTAAGGATAAAATATATTTCATTCATTTGTTAGGTTAAGTTTCTTATATGCAAATATTTTATTAGGTTAAGGTTTTGGAAAACATAATGGCATATAAGATTATATTTTTAAGAATATATTGTTAGATTAAGCATTAGAAAACTTCTTATTTATATATTTCGTTAAATTAAGTTAAAAAAAGAAGAGAGAAAGAAGAATTCCGCATAAAAAATAAAAGTTCCATATTTAAGTTGGGATATTTAAGGGAAACGGCGTCCAAGGATCGCAGCTTTAACAGCCGAAGTTTCGATCCTAGGACGCCGTTTCCCTTAAATATGCCTATGAAAACTCTGAGAGCGATTGCAAATATCAGCCCCATGCATTCCTTATAGGACGCTGCTCTCGCTTGGAACCGCGGGGAAGTACGGAGGAAGGAGGGGGGCTGGCGGACTGAATGGAAGGGAAGCGCGTGACGTCAGCACTCTCCTAGTCTATTATTTCTTTGTCCCTTTGCAAGGGCCGGATTCAGTTGTCTGTTGACAGTAGCGCTGGGTAGGTCGCAAATGGGCCTTGCACGTTCTTGTGAAAATGTTTCCTGTAACCAGGTTAGAGTTTTACGAAGTCATTAAGGTACAAAAAAAGTGGAACTTAAAATACGATCATGCGTTTTCGTTTGTCACGCAAGCCATGGACCTTGAAAACAAATCGAAAAAGGTACGGGTGCAAGTTAAAAGGGATGTAGTCTGCGAGGTAGCCAAATTCAAGACTAAGTTGGACAGTGTTAAGAGAGGAGAAAAAAAGTTCCGGTCAAAATATAATGAGTGGTTAAACAAAACCATTACGTTTTCATACAAGGAAGGTGCGGATAGCGGCAGCGAAAACCTAAGTGAAGACGAGACAGGCAATTTTTCATACATATTTATCATCCATCCCCAGTTCTCTTTGCGGTTTGTTTGCTATTTGTATTTGTTAAATTTGCATAAAAAAAACTGTTGGCGCGCACTCTTTCAGATTTTATAAATGAACTGTTATTACCCGCAATGTAATGATTACTTTCATTGCTTAACTGACAATTAACCTTAAGCTTAAAATTAAGGAAGGGGCTGAGAAATAAATATACCGGTAAAGCAAAATAATGTACAGTCGAGATAAAAAAATCGACACTTTATCAATGGGAAAGCCCATATTCAGGAGGTTAAGGACTTTTAATGTTTACTGTACATCATAAATGATTGCGGGGAGACGAATACATATTTTATTTGAGTTGTATTTAAATCTTTCCTTTGATGAAAGTAGTGACCGAGGTAAAAGGCGGATGACGCAGGCCTTGAGGGAGGCATACTCTACCCCTGAGTTAACCCTAGCGACAAAAATTAAGTTGAGGTCTTCGAGCAAGATCACGGAGGCAAACCTCTTAGAAGAGGCCCCTTCCACACCTTCACGAGCAAAAAAAAATAACTTCTGCTTCGAAATTGGCGAGATCGAAGCCTCCTGTGACGCCCTTGACCCCAGAAGAAGGATTAGCGCTAATGATTGATGCAAACCTTTCCAGATCGGATTACGAAAAAGTGCTAAAAGCAAAAATGCGGACATTTACCCGAGTTCCAACAAAGTGCGCACGGCGAAGAAACAGTGTTACCCTCCGATAATTACTGCCACAGATAACCTCGCCAAAGTTGAGCTTCAACCTCTTCTCGATCATACCGCTCAAAGAATCTGCCAGTACAGCAAAGACGTGTTGGATAGTGTGCCTGAGAGTGCGCGTCAGAACTTGGTGCTGATATCAAAGTGGGGTTACGACGGGAGCACCAACCAATATGCGTATATACAAGGAAGTGAGACCGTGGGTTTATGTGACTCGTCTCTATTTATGACGTGCCTTGTTCCACTCCAGCTGTATGCTTTCCAAGAGACTGGAGGTGAAACTGCAAAACTGATTGATTGGCAAAACCCGCGTACCTCCACCCCATTTTGCAGGCCTGTGAAACTTGAATTCGCAAAGGAGACTGACGAGCTTGTCCTTAAGGAAAACAAAAATAAATGCAAGACGAAATTGATAACCTCGTGGCAACTGGGTACACAGGAGACGGTTACGATGTTACAATTAAGCACCAACTGTGCCTGAACAAGATTGACGGCAAAGTCTGCATACGATATGTTCTCAATTTAGCAAGTCGTTGAGTAGATCGGTGAGGGGAAAGAAGTAGATTTTCCGGAGAGAGGAGAGCAACTAACTCTTAAAAAGTATTTTTCAGAGTGTCACAGATCCCTTGAGATTAAAAGCTTACGCTACGTTTTAAATTGAGCAAGTCATTGAGCGCAACATAACATACGGAAATTGCCCCTGTAAGGTAGGCAACTCGCCGCGGGAAGGTAGGAATTTTCATGATAAGTACTTCCAAACTCTGCGAAGTCCTCAAGTTACGATATTTGTTAATAAAAAACCATAAATAGCCCCAAAAAAAATTTGCATTTGGCCCCAATGTGCCACGTATCAAACCTGACAGTTCAAAATATGAAGCTATAAAGCTATACGGACGACGTACGAAGATTCGTAGGTTTCTGTAATTAAGGCTTTTCGGCCCAAACTTTGCAAACATAGCATTACCCTTCAACAAATGACTCCGCAAAAATACTAAATTCGACTGGTCAGATACCCACCAAAAAAGCAGTCGACACCCTGATAACCTTAATTAATGTCACCTACAATACTGCAGCATCCAGATTTTACAAAACAATTTATTTGATAAATAAACAAAATACTAAGAAAGGTAAACATAAAGCTATTTATACTCACAAAATGCACAAAATGTGCAGCAAAAATTCACTTGACCCGAGTTAATTTTCAAAAAATAAAAATCAGAACAAACTACTTGTGCACTCGAGCAATGTAAGAAATATAAAAATCTCTTAACATGATCGGCGTTTCTAATGAAGAAAAGTTAAACTCCTTTGGCTCGTTCTCAACAGCAGCACCAAAGGGTTAACTTTTCTTCAGCTGCTGGACGCCTTCGCGAAAAAACGAAAACTAGATTGAACTCCAACACAAAATATTTTAAAAACCGATCTAGACAGCTGTATCAAATTAAGATCACTTTCACTGTCACGCTAACCTTGCGGTAAAATTATTTTCACAAAATGCACAAAATGTGCAGCAAAAATTCACAGTGAATTTTTTCGCGAAGGCGTCCAGCAGCTGAAGAAAAGTTAACCCTTTGGTGCTGCTGTTCAGAACGAGCCAAAGGAGTTTAACTTTTCTTCATTAGAAACGCCGATCATGTTAAGAGATTTTTATATTTCTTATATTGCTCGAGTGCACAAGTAGTTTGTTCTGATTTTTATTTTTTCTATTTATACTATTGTAACGGAGTTACAAATTGACGCAAAACCTTACGAAAGCACCGGAACGAATAAATGTTTTTTTGTGCTGTTGGACCACCCGGGGCGTCAAACTAGGTCAATCGTACCGATTCACCACCCAAAACCTGTCAACGACAGAAGGCAAAACCTGTCAACAGCACCGGAGGAAATAACGGGGTTTAAGCAACCCCGGATCATCCCCGGCACTGCCCTCACGAAATTTGTTAACAAGTTAACATTCCGTACCATTAGCAGGCCAGATTTCCCCGAAACAACGGGGGAAATCCAAAATCAAGTTCGCCGCCATAGCCCCCCGGCACTGTATGAATGGTGCCGGCACCACAGAGCAGGGACTCTTCTACCAGCAGTCAACCGGAGCAGACCTACTAGGAGCTGAGTAAAGGTAATTAACATTCTTCTTTTGCAGAATAGCTTGGAGAACCAAGCAGTAGCCGTCATCCGGTGGTCACCCGACCACAACCGAGGCCGACCGAAGCAGCCGTCATCCGGTGGGCACCCAACCACAACCGACCGACCGAGGCCAACCGAAGCAGCCGTCATCCGGTGGTCACCCGACTACAACCGAGGCCGACCGAAGCAGCCGTCATCCGGTGGTCACCCGACCACAACCGAGGCCGACCGAAGCAGCCGTCATCCGGTGGTCACCCGACCACAACCGAGGCCGACCGAAGCAGCCGTCATCCGGTGGTCACCCGACCACAACCGAGGCCGACCGAAGTAGCGGTCATCCGGTGGTCACCCGACCAAACTCAGAAAATTGCTAAGAATACCCAAGGTAAATATATTTGGGTAGTCAGCGTGATTCCCGACTACAACCGAACTATTGTGTGGATCACAGTGGACCCACTGGTATTGGGTAGGAATTAAGTTCGGCTATTTCTTTTAGTAGTATTATCTAGCTTTCTCTCGTATTGGCGTGATTCCCAGTACGAGACACTCCGACAACTAGCGAGATTCCTAGTTCATTTACTCTTACACTAGCGTGATTTCCTAGCGTAAGACACTCCTCTAACTAGCGTGATTCCTAGTTATCATGCTTTCTCTCGTATTTGCGTGATTCCCAGTAAGATACACTCCGACAACTAGCGAGATTCCTAGTTCACTTACTCTTACACTAGCGTGATTTCCTAGTGTAAGTCACTCCTCTAACTAGCGTGATTCCTAGTTACCTAGCTTTCTCTCGTATTGGTGTGATTCCCAGTACGAGACACTCCGACAACTAGCGAGATTCCTAGTTCATTCACTCTTACACGACGCCAGGAGCCCCGCCAAAGGAAGGTATTTCCAGGAAGGAGACACCAGCTACCGACAGAGGAAAGAGTACCCACGCCATTTGACAACGAGACCACGGAGTTAGGAGCGGGTATTTATTTATTTTAAAAGAGACAGAATTGTAGTGTTTTAAGAGTAAAGGAAATAAACAGTGAATTCGAAATTTAGTGTGAAACATCCAGGACTGTAGAATAAAAGTAAATTGTAGTAAGGAATCGGGACGTTTTCTTCAGAAGCCTTGATCCTGGAGCCGGCGAGCTCAATCCCGTGGAGAAAACCAGAGACCCGCCTGACTGCAAAGTAAAACATGTTACCAATCGCTGTCTGAACAACGACAACGAAGATATCGCGTTACACTATAAAGGTATATAAGGGATAAAACAGAAAAACAATAAATACACAATTTTCACTCCACAACTACTGGAGGACATCTTGGACAATCAAGAATATATAGTAAACTAAAAGATATGTATAGATGGGGCAAAATGAAAAAAAAACTATAGCAAAAGTCATACACAATTGCGAAAAATAAACATTAAAAACATAACATGGTACCTATGCACCAGTAAAAGTGTTTGACATAGTATTTATAGACACAGTTGGTTAATTTAAGTAAATATATCATACTATTTTCCACAAAAGACAAGGAAGTAAATACCATTGCTCATACAATAATTAACGGATTTGTACTAACTTATGGACCAATGAACAAAGTTAAAACTTGGGGCAGAGTACAAAAATCAAGTCTTTTCTGCAATATATAATATCTTAAACAACTATTTGCAGCAGCCGCACACCCAGAGACAATAGGAGGTTTGGAAAGAAACCATTAATGTCTCAATGAATATCTTAGGTGTTTCGTGAATGACAGTAAAGACAATTGGGATACATGCATATTATATTATACATTTTGCTATAATACAATGCCGAGACAGTACATGGATACACACCCTTCGAATAAGTATTTGCAAAAGAAGTAAGTCGGCCATCGGAACTCATTATTAACCAACCAAACCCTCTCTATAACTATGATCTATACAGCAAAGAATTAAAATTCAGATTGCAAGATACATTACGTAAAGCAAAATAATACCTAGAAGAAGAACAAAAAAACAAATTTTTGACCCAAAAGCTAAACCGGTATTGTTAAATATATGCGACAAAGTATTACTCGAAATACAAAATGTTAAGAAACTAGAATTTATGATTGTTCGTTAATTAGTCGTGTCAAAATAAAAAAATTATATCCATTAAAACACTCACTTTTTTGTTGAAGATTTATTAAACTTTATTAATATATATATATATATATATATATATATATATATATATATATATATATATATATATATATATATATATATATATATATATATATATATATATATATATATATATATATATATATATATATATATATATATATATATATATATATATATGTACACCGTATTTTTCAGGTACACTTTTCAAAGGCAAAGTAGTTTTCGGGGACTTTTGTATAATTTAAGGACCGACCTCAAATAATTTTATGTTTTTTCGGGGACATTTACACAACGATTAGTTTAGGGACTTTTTGATTTTTCACGGACTTTTACGAGATGACTATCATTCAATATGAGCGTATCATTCAATATTTTTGCAGATGACTGTGAAATATTTTCGATATTATGCATGTGACATGGTGAACATTATGATTAATAGTATAATAATTTTTTTAAATGAATATTTCAAACAAATAATAATTTCATAATCTGCAATAAGTCAAGTATATTTTGCGGAAATTTTTTTGATTTTACTCTCGTTTATCATTTAGTCTTATAAACTTCACATTCCGAATTTTTGAGAAAAAACTTTTATAGTAGCCAGTTTCTTCCGGTGGCTGTTATACTCGTATATCCAGTATTTGTCAAGTACAAGTTTAAAATAGTAGAATTTTTCGAGGATGTGCAACTATTTAATATTCACTTTACACAGTACAAATTTTACTTTCACAGTACAGATTTTGGGATCAAATTTTTGTTTGTTTTTGTTTGGATACAACGATTAGTTTGGGGTCTCTTATGATTTTCCAAGATAAACGCACAACAAAATAACCAAGAGACAAATTTTTTCAATTTTCTTAATAATTTAATATTATATTCAGCATAAATTTATTTGAATTTAATTTCCTATAAAATTTCAAATATATAAGAACACTTTATGCTTTACACTATTCAAATTTTGCCGGCTGTTTCGTAAAAATTCCGAAGTCCTGAGTCTGTTGATCATCGCGTGATCATGTAAAAGCTAGCAAATCATTGGTTCCGGCTATGTTTATTATTATTATATATAGTGAATTAGCGCTATTAAGTGTCGAGTGAATAAAGAAATATCTTAATGACGATTTATACATCCAGTCTCCTTGAACGGTAAGTTACATATGCTGTTGTTAGTTTAATATTTAGTAATTTAATTAATGTAAGTAAAAATAAATTTTACAACTAATTAGATATATATTTATAGAAAAATATTTCGTCCTGAATAAATAATAATTTTTAGTAACTTTTTTTCATTAGCATTCTAGAGATTTTTAAGTTAAAGCGTAAAAATGTTATGGAATAACACTGCAAATTGACTGGAAATCGGAAGTGTGTTAAAATAACACACTTAAAGTGCGTTTAATGTTAACTTTTCATACACAGTAATATCGCACTTTTGTAGATACATTTAATGCACTTCCAAGCGTGTCAAAATCTATAATTTGTTAATGGCGATTATCTATTGAATACATTTCAAGTGTGTTATTCTACCACGCTTTTAAAATTTTGGTTTTGCAGTGAAATCGGAAAATTTAGTTTACTTTTTTTACGGTATTAAACCATAATTCTTCATGATTGAACTTTGAAAATTCATTTTCATTTGTTGTATAGATTCTTTCGGTTCTTGTTGCTTTATTACGCGTATTTTCGCAATTTTTATCAAAATTTTCCAGGAAATTTTTGCTTCTTTCTGGGTGGCTTTCTCGACTTTCATATTCATATACGATCCATTAGAGTTAAAATTTGATAGAAACTGGTTCAAACTAGCTATTAAATCAATATGTTTTCTCACTTCGAGAAATATACAAAAATTATATACAATCCAGATTTATTATATAGAGCGCATTATATAATAATAATAATTTTTTTAATAGTGATCTAAATTAATCAAATTAGTTTTTTGTGTCATTTCAAGAAATGATTTATATTTTATGTTGAGTACAAATTCTAACAGCAAAGTATTTTTAGAAGATGTCAGTATACATATTAAGCTGAATGTACTTATTCGTGCCGTGCCTTAATAACCAGGGACAAAAATAACCGCACAATAAAATAACCAAGAGACAATTTTTTTAAATTTTCTTAATAATTTAATATTATATTCAACATAGTCGTCGGTGGAGTAAGTGATAACGTATCGGCCTACCAATCCGGTGGTCCCAGGTTCGAATTCCACCGGCAGCGACACATGGTTGTTTTCTGCTGACAACAGATTACAATAAAAAGGCCATGGGGGTTGCAGAGAAAATTCCAGTGGTTCGGAATTTACTTTAAATTGTAGTACCACTTGCAATCGTTGTCTCAAATCGGGTGAAGTTCTTCTCCCGCCCCAATGCCCCACAAGGGGTTGCGGGAACTAGAGAGAGAGATATTCAACATAAATTTATTTGAATTTATATACCCGTGAAAAAAAGTTCAGATCTACTCTGATCAAATCAGATAAAATCTGATCGAAATTTAGGTCCGAAGTAGATATGTATATGGTAGATCAGGGCAGATCAAACCAGATCTGATCAGATATAACTTTTTAATTTAATATAAGCTGGCTAGATCTGGACAGATGAAATCAGATCAGCCTAGATCTGCCCAGATATAATTCCTTTAAATCATATGAGCGAGCCAGATCTGGACAGATCAAATCAGATCAGCCCATATAACATTTAATTCAAATGATGTTATCAGATCTGAACAATCAAACCAGACCTGGCGGGTTTTAATTTTTAAATTTCTGATGAATTGGTTGAAATTGGACAGATTTAACTAGATTTGATTATAATATAATTCAATTGAAATAATCCAATATGCAATATAGTATAAAATTACTCTTTTGTAAATAAATAATAGCTACAACTATATGCTTCAATTTCTCATTTATTTATATAATGATCATTTTGTCAATTTTTCAATAAAAATAATTAATAATTTAAGTTAGCTCCGATAGACGATTACGGATTACTAATCCAGAAGTCCCAGGTTAGAGCCCCACCGACGGCGCCTCGTGGTTGTTTTCTGCTCAGAACAGATTACGATAAAAAGATTGCGGATTAATGTCGGTGGTTCGGAACGCACCTTAAATTGTAGGTCCACTTGCAATCGTTGTCTCGAAGCGGATGAAGTTCTTCGGGGTTACGGGAACTAGAGAGAGATTTTATGGTACTTTTGATTGTAGATAGGTAGCTGTTTTGTTTGTTTAATTTGCATAGACTTTAAAATGTCGCAATACACATAAAACCTTATCTTATGTCATCCTTTTTAGCGCTCTTAGAAAAGTAATTGAAATACTTTTCTTTAATTTTTTATTTTTGAAATTTCATTAAAAGTAAATTTATACTTAAGTTATTACAGAATAAATTTTCATCGGAAGGTATTTTTTGTGAACAACTATATTAAGCTCAATGTATTTATCGGGTACAAATTTTCAACAGAAGGTATTTTTAGCGGACATTTTTATATACATTAAGCCTAGTGTATACTTATATCGAATATAAATTTTCATCGGAAAGTATTTTTTGCGAACATTTTTATATGCATTAGGTTCAATGTATCAAAGTACAATTTTTCATCAGAACGTATTTCTTCTCTTTTTATCGTTCATTCCAAGAACGAGGAGGGTTTCAGTAAATGCCGTTGTTTGCAAACTTGTGACGCAATCAAAGTATTGGGTTGTATGTTAAGAAAAATTTCATTATTCACACACATGTTTTCAACGAAATAAGAAAATTTATCTCTTCCATTTTCTTCATTTATTTCTGCTCTTTTTCTTTTTTATCGTTCAGTGTCATCAACGGTTATCCTATTTTTTTAGGAATTACTGGTCTCAGCTTGTCGCTCGATGTTTGTTGGGGATGGGGGATCGAACTGAGAAAATCGATTCAGGACGGATCGATCTGTAATTTTCTTCCGATTTCGTAGATCGATTACTCGCCTTAAAAGAATCGATAACCATAGATCGAATAGATCGATTCAGTTTATTTTGATATTTCAATTTATTTCAGCTTTTTAAATTGCAAGTAATTAAACCTGTTTCTACATATAAAAATATTTATTCAGAAATGTTGCTTATTTAATCGGAAAAAAATTTGCGATTATGGAGCAGAGTCTTTTTTGAAAGTACTCAGTCTTCATTAAAGGAACAAGTACTCGTCTTCATTAAAGTAACACAACTAAAAATGTACACCCGAAAAGTACAAGAGAAGCACAATTTTTGTGCCGCGTATTTGCAAGCGCAAACATTTTTTACTAATATCACATGTCCCAGAAACCTTCCAGGAATATTTTGAAAATACGTCCCCAAGGCATTTTTATGTCTGATTTCAGAAGCGATTTCAGGACATTTTATAAGTATGTACGAAGAACATTCTCGTAAGTTTTCTGGAAAGGTTTCTGGTCTTAGCCCTAAAAATGTATATCTTGGGGAGGTTTTTTGCAAATATTCTGTGAATGTTTAATTTTTTCGTTTTGAACGGAAATCACCGCAAGTTAAAGTTGACAGCTCACCTTTATCTTCCTCCCTGTCTTCACCTTGACAGAAACATGACTACCTCTCAGTTGAAAATTTCAAAATGGACGAAGTTCTGGTTTACTATTCATATGCTAATTGTGATCAAAACACTTACACACTTTTCATATAAAAATGTTTTAATAAAAGACTATGTAAGATTTTAAAGCACGCAAAATAAATTCTTCGTCTTTTTAATTTATTGTGGAAAGTTTTTTTACACAATTCACTATTGCTTAAATGTCAAATCCATATTATTTTAAAAGTGTAAAATCTTGCAAATTTGAGACTTTAGTTTAAAAAACTATTAATAAGTGTCAAATCTTCGATAGAGTAAAAATGGGCAGAACTCAAAAATATATATATATATGCTTCTTTCAGGAGATTAAGATCTAGGTGTATTCCACATGAGTTTCTTATTAGGATTATACGTGGCAGTATATATACTTGTCTATTCCACTAGTTATATTCTACTTGTTGATTTGGCAAATCCGCGTAAACGAAGTTGAATAAATTCGTTGAGCGGTACGACCACCATCCCATGGGTCGCAGGTTCCAGACCAGGTCTCCCCGTGAGCTTTTATTAAGAAATTAAAATAATCCACTCCGTCTCTGGGCTGTTCTCTAGCTCGCAGGAATGCAAAAAAAAGACTTTAAAGTTTGCTCACTTCACTTACTCTAATTCCCTTCCGGCTTTAGCCACGTCGGATAAAAAAAAACTAATATGCATAACATCTAGGATGTCGGTACTTATACAAAATTCAACTAACTTTCGAAGCAATTACAAGTTGCATCGTGTATTCCAAAAACAATTTGTATAAAAACTTAAAATCGCATATTCGAAT
This sequence comes from Leptarthrus brevirostris, assembly GCA_964036015.1. Taxonomy (NCBI): domain Eukaryota; kingdom Metazoa; phylum Arthropoda; class Insecta; order Diptera; family Asilidae; genus Leptarthrus; species Leptarthrus brevirostris. The sequence continues at coordinate 29,899,245 of OZ038373.1, forward strand.
ATCACTTATTTTAGATTTGTTTTTATTTCTTTCTCATTGTGGAATCACCAAACCAGAAATAACAAGCCACAGATGACAAAATCATGCAGTAGTCACTAAACTACACAGTTAACATTAAAATATTATAGCGATCACAAGCGCATTCACCTAACAATTACGATTCTTTTAACATTGTTTTACATTTGTCGAATTATTAAACAAATGAAAGATAAAATGCAAAAATATCACGACTTAGTTTTTTTTTTGGTACGTCTTAAATAGATCGTAATCGGAAACAAATAAATCGATTCGAACTGAATCGGCAGATCGCAGGCTTAAAGATCGATCTCGTGAGATCGAATCGAAGATCGCCCATCCCTAATGTTTGTATTGTTTTCGCACTAGACCTCGAAACGCGTGCATTTGCTAGTGTAAACAAAGTCTAACGGACGGTGTTCCTATTGATACGTTTTCAATAAATTTAGTTCTTCATCAGGCGTCAGTGGAGCATCAGACAATTTTATAAATTCTATGGAACGTACTTTCAGGTATTGATTGAAATTAAGATTTTTCCTTTTAACATACACTTTTCATTCATAAAATAAATTCTGTGCATTTTGTAAAGTGATATCAAATAATTATATAAGAAATAACTAAATTCAGTTATTCATTGGAAGGTATTTTTTGTGAACATTTTTATTAAGCTCAATGTATTTATCGGGTACAAATTTTCAACAGAAGGTATTTTTAGCGGACATTTTTATATGCATTATGTTCAATGTATCAAAGTACAATTTTTCATCAGAACGTATTTCTTCTCTTTTTATCGTTCATTCCAAGAACGTGGAGGGTTTCAGTAAATGCCGTTGTTTGCAAACTTGTGACGCAATTAAAGTATTCGGTTGTATGTTACCAACAATTTTATTATACACACACATGTTTTCAGCGAAATTAGAAAATTTATCTCTTCCATTTTCGTCATTTATTTCTGCTCTTTTTCTTTTTTATCGTTCAGTGTCATCAACGGTTATCCTATTTTTTAGGAATTACTGGTCTCAGCTTGTCGCTCGATGTTTGTATTGTTTTCGCACGAGACCTCGAAACGCGTGCATTTGCTAGTGTAAACAAAGTCTAACGGACGCTTTTCCTATTGATACGTTTTCAATAAATTTAGTTCTTCATCAGGCGTCAGTGGAGCATCAGACAATTTAATAAATTCTATGGAACGTACTTTCAGGTATTGATTGAAATTAAGATTTTTCCTTTTAACATACACTTTTCATTCATAAAATAAATTCTGTGCATATCATTTTTCATATAATTTTTTTAATTTAAGATATAAGCCAACTTTATTTGATTTCTATAAATTATAAATCAACTGTAGAAAATATAATTATTAATATTGTAAATATTGTTTTTAAATATCACTTTCATGAATATTTCTATTTATTAACTTTGAATCTTCATTAACTATGAGAATAACTAATTCTTTATATGAGATTAGTAATATTGTATATACATACTTTCAGGATGTTTACTCTAGTAAAATTCGACAACTTCGAATATGAGGTTTTGCCATCAAAACGAATAAAAAAATTGCAAGAGATGAATTGCATTGTCAAGTATTATCGTGGAGCTAACTACAATGGAAGCATTGTTCAGATATCAGGTACCTCAGATCTTTTTATTTTAAATTGGTTTTGAGATATTATTATTGAAACAGTGCAATGCAATATTATCTGAAATATTTATTTTAGATTCTAAAGATGATCTTGAGGTATTGAAGAAGCAACTAGAAAATAATGTCAACTATGGACCACAAAATCCAGCAGATGGTGAGGAACGTACTGGAATTTCTAATAAAATTAAAGAAAAAAATAAAGACGTAAAAATCTCATTTAAGAAAGGTAATATTTTAAAGTTGTTATATTTATTTTCATGCGTGCGTAAGATATCTAATAAATACTTTTTATTTATTCAAAATACTTTTCCACTTCTCTCACTATGAGTTATTGAACATAACGATTTGCAAAAAAGTACCTAAATTAACGAAAGGTAAAATGTAATGAACTTTAGATTTCTATAGACATTTGTTACATACATTATGATCAAAGTATTTAATAAGTACGAATTTTAAAAACAAAGGATTTTTTGGGGAATTTAATATATTTCAAAAAAGTAGCAAACTTCAATTAGTCGTTCATCATTAATTAAAAATTATATGCCTCTAATATACAAAGTTACTTATTGTTTCGTAATTAAAAATTATTCAACTCAATTTTTGTTTCAGATTATGATGATAGTCTTGAAGCATCAAAAAATAAAGTTAAAAGTAATATAAGCCGTGTACTTCGAAATCTAGCAAATATCAGAACACGTGCCGCAAATTCGGATCAAAATGAAAAGCAAAATGACGACTTAAATCCTCTATCCAATAAAGGTAATATTTCATAGTCCTTATATGTATTTTCACGCGTGTGTAACGCGTTTAATGAATACTTTTTTATTCGCTTAAAGTACTTTTTTGCCTTTTCTTTATTAATTTTTTGAGGGCAACAAACAAAACAAACAAAAGTACTTAATTTACTGAGAGGTAAATGTAATAGATCTTCACTTTCTATAGATATTTGTTATACAGGGTGTTTCAGATCTGACGTGCCAAAATGAGTGGAGCAATAGATCTCAACTGGACAAATAAAAACTTTGTTAGGCAGGGGGGGGGGCAATCTCAACCGTTTGAGGGTTACAGGGTAATTCATAAATTTCAGTTTTTCATGGTATGCACAGTACTCTTTTATTTCTATCTCTTGATCTACCTAACACAGCCACATCAAACGCTAAAAAACAACTATCCTAATGATCTTTTCAAAAATCTCAACTTTATTGATTTAACTCCTACCATTGCACGTACAGTCACTTCCAAAAGTAAAAAAAGTAGTTTGCGATTACCTAAAAGTCAGCATTTTACCAAATTTTTAGATCAAAAGATAAAAATAAAAGAGTAATGTGCATACCATGAAAAACTGAAATTTATGAATCACCCTGTAACTCCCAAATGGTTCAGATTTCTACCCCCCCCCCCCTGCCATACAATTTTTTGTTTTTTCTAGGTGAGACCTATCACCCCACTCATTTAGGCACGTCAGATCTGAAACACCCTGCAGATTATAATTACCGTATTTTATGGGTACAAATTCTTATAGTGAACTATTTTTCAGAGACTTTTGTTGCTTACTATTTCATGTTGACAATGATGAAACTAAATTTATATTTCAGATTCTGAAGACAATCTTAACATATTAAAAGTTAAACTCGACGATAATGTCAACCATGCACCATCAAAACGAACAGATTGTAAAGAACACATCATAATTCCTCCTTTAAACGAAAAAGAAAATTATTCTTCAAAAAGTTTATCTACGAAAGGTAATTTTTATATCTCTTCATTACATTATAATCTCTTAGAAGTACGTCACCAGCATTTTTTAATATAAATAGATTTATCATATAGAATCACAGAACCATTGTTTTACAATTTGGCAAATGATGTATGAATTGAAACAATTTGAAAATCGAGGAAAACGATAGATGCATTTATTAATTTTATTTTTTATTTATTAATAAATTAACTTATTTATATTATTAGACTCTAATACTCTAATTTATACAATTAAAAGCATCTTTCATTTTTCTTTTCTTAGAATTCAAATATTACGGAAAGTGAACATGTTTATTCTAGGCGTTTCCTTAAAAATTTTGTATTTCTTCGTAATACCTGAACATTTAATAATTTAATCCAATATGATCGAGGACTACCTGCCAAATCAATTATTTGTGCTTTTATCCATTTATTCCCTTCTTGGTACCAAATTTCACCACCCTTAGAGAAGGTATTGGGTTGCCCTCGCGTTTCTATCATAGTTATGCTTTTAAAATTCCTCAACTCAATGTTTTTATTTATTTTGGCTAAACTAAAACAAAACTTTGTTTTTTTAATAACTCACGCAATGGACTGAATATTTCAGCTAAATTAGGCACGTAGTTCCTAACATAATTGATCATGCCTAACAATTTTTGAAGATCCGTCTTGTGTTTCGGTGGATCAATTGTTTGAATCGCTATTATCCTATCAGGATCACATGACATCCCTTCTTCCGAGATTACATGACAAAGATATTTTACTTTATTAACACAATATTGAACTTTGTCTACATTGAATTTAATATTTAACGCAATTGCTCTCCCAATAACCTGATCTAAAATTTTATTAATTTGTATATGTTTCTGCTGCAATTAAGACGTCATCAAAATACTCTACTACACCTGGTATATTTTCGAAATTTTTTTCATTATATTTTTGGAACCGTTCTGGGGCTATACTTAAGCCAAAAGGAAGACGCATAAACTTGTAGCAACCAAACGCTGTATTGAAGGAACATAATTTACTGGCTGCTTAATTTAATTTGCCAGTATCCTTCCTTGAGGTCTAAGACTGTGAAAAAACATTTTCCATTTAATTTGGCGACTTAATGTTCAAATGTAGGTATTGAGTAATTTTCAAATTTAATAGCCTTACTAAGATCTTGAGGATCAATACGTAGTCTCAATTTTCCGTTTTTCTTCTCAACTATTTGTAGTTTAGATACAAAATCAACTGGCTCCGTAACCTCAATAATTTTTCTTTGAATCATATCACTTAATTCATTGCGAACTCTGGTTATCAATGAAAGCGGTATTCGCCGCGCGGGCTTTATGCTGGTCTCAGCATTACTTTTAAGTTTAATTTCAATATTTGCAGCAAAGTAACCCAATCCCTGAAATAAAACTTAATTATTTTTAATAAAATCACTCTTGGCATACTCTGTAACACTATTAATTCGGTGTACTAAGTTTAAATCAATTCATCCCGGTAGCCCTAAAATTGGCGGTGAGGCTGTGTTAACAACGGCAAACTTTTACATCGCAGTTATATTTTTAGATATGCATTTAAGTTCTATTGTACCCAAAACATTTAGTTGGCTTTCACTTTTTTCAATTGTGACATTTTGATCGCCATGAATATATCGCAATGGCAGCACATTGACTTCAGCACCAGTATCTAATTTAAAATTAATTAATTTGTCCGCCACTCTTATTTCTTCAAACCAATTATTGTTTTGGACTGACTTCTTGACGTTTGCTTATAATTCCGTCAATATAAAGTTCATGTTGATCAGACGCTGATATTTCTAAAGCTCTTACTTTTTTGACCGTGCACGCTACATGGTTCAAAATGGTTCACTTTCCCACAATTATTATATGTCTTCCCATATGCACGGCATTTTCGATATCCGTGCTTTTGCTTACAAAATCTACAATTATTACCGACCGAGTTTGAGTTTTTACAGTTATTAGAACTATAACTATTTCTCATTTCGGTTATTAACAAAATTTTTTCACCTGATTGTTTTTAGGCGTATACAAATTTTTTTATAATTATCAAAATTATTGTAATTAGCTTTAGAATTGTTGGAAGTTACGGCATCTGACGCTCTGCTTGACATTGGCTCCTGCATATCCGTTATCTGGTTTTTTGTTGCCTCCGCCGCTCTCGCCATCTCTATTTCCTTTGCCAGGTTGAGATTATCCGCTACCAGCATCCGGCTTTGCAGCTGACTGTCGTTTACACTCATCACTATTCTATACGAATCATACGATCTTGATCATTGAATCCACACGTGCGCACCAATTTTTTTAGGTCCATCAGAAAATTAATTATCAAATGGCTCGTTCGTTTGTTGCTGCCTACTATAGAAAATGAAAGCCTCATACACTTCACGTTTTTCAGGCTGGCAGAAATAATCCAATGATTTTATTACAGTGTCATATTTAGCAGCATCTTCTGTAGATCATCCTTCTTCGTGGCCGCAATTTTACCTCAAATTTTTTTTTGTCTGCCCCAAGTTTGGGCTTTGTCCGGCCCATCAACAATACGTCCTGATTTTAAAACAAAACCAAACCGACTGTGCCATGTGTTATTTAGGTTTACTGAAACAACTCTGATTTGGGGGCAAGCTGTTTATTATGTCTAAATGGCTAAGCGTATCACAGTAAACTGACTCTTATCAGTGTGATCTAGAACATTTGAAGTACCATATACGTATATATAAAAACTATCTAATTAGTACTAGCTCAAGAGCATTTGCAGTACTATTACTATATATGTTATAGGGGAGAGGGCAATCTTAACCGTTTGGGAGTTACAGGGTGATTCATACATTTCAGTCTTTCATGGTATGCACATTACTCTTTTATTTTTATCTTTTGATCTACCCAAAACAGCGACATAAAACAAACGCTAAAAAAACTACCATCCCATTGCCCTTTCCAAAATTGTCAACAATGTTGATCTAACTCCTACCATTGCAGGTACAGTCACTTCCAAAAGTGAAAAAATGGTTTCCGAATACCAAAAATTCAGCATTTTCCCAAATTTGCTCCGAAATTAATGTAATTCGTACACCCTTTTTTTATTTTTATTAGATTGCCCCTAACTTTCCACAAAGGTACAACATGTCTACATAGAGCAAATATTTAGAAGTTTATACATAGAAATCATATCCGAGAATATTATAAAAATCAACAAATTAAAAAAATTTTACTCAAATTAGGCCTAAAATGCTTTTGAATTTAAAAATAATTACAATTAATCTTGATAAGTAACGAAAGCCGTTCAAAATGTCCAAATGTGGATGCATGCCAACAATCTCTTTCTAAGTCCCTGTTTAAGGCGTATTGCAGCCAGCCTCTCCCGTATCTTCGTCGCTGAATTCCCAATTCTACTAACTAAATCCTCCCTAGTGTTAACAGAGCTAGAATAAACTTAATGCTTCAACGTTCGCCATAAGAAAAAGTCCAATAGGGTAAGGTCTGGAGACCTAGCAGGCCAAGGAATCGGTGAACCTCGTCCAATCCAGCGGTGCACCTCGTACAATCACTTAGTATTACCTTCACAGTGTTAGCCATATGCGCTGGTACTCCATCATGTTGGTGAAACATTCCCTAAGATTATCCTCTATTAGATGTGGCAGTGTATTGTCCAAAAAGTCCGCATAAATTTCACTATTAAACACTTGCAGCAAAATGAATGGTCCTACGAAATGGTTGCCGATGATACCAGCCCAAACATTGAACGTAATCGCCCAAACCTTACGACGACACTCCTAATCGCCTTGCGACTCGTTTCGTGCTCGTTTCAGGGTCCTGCCTCAGAATGGTTATTATTTGCTGCTCGACGTCGGCAGAAGTTCCGCAAGTCCGTATAAATACCCCTCTTTGGGGTGCCCACCGGTTAGTGAATCTCCTTTGATATTCCATTAAAGCCGCTCTGTCAGTCTACTACGCTCTTCTCAGTCTACTGCACCATAAATGTAAATAATATCCGCGTATTCCTTAAATGTAAATTCTACCATTTTTAATAATTTTTGTTTAAAAACCCCCGTACATATTGATTTATTTTTCACCTAAGATAGGTATTCTTTGCTGACTGACCCTTTTTTATAGCAAAAATTTCATCAGGTACGAGTAACGGAACCCCAAATTACAAGAGTGTGAAGTATGCCTGCTACAAGCTAATTTCAGCTATAAAACAACTTTTTTGCAGCAATAATAAAAATTAATTACCTGTTAACCCAAAACAAACATTTTCGACCTTTTATCTTAAAATTTTTGTTTCTTTAAACATTTCCTACCTAAAGTGCAATAAAATAATTAGGTACTCAGGGAGTTCTAAGGATGCGGTTTTTCTAATCCTGTGTCTACTTATCATGTTGCACATTTTTAGAAAAATAATAAGATGGGCAATCCAATGAAAATAAAAGAGAGGTGTACTAATTACATGAATTTCGGAGACAATTTGGTAAAATGCTGAATTTTAGGTAATCGCAAACCTTTTTCACTTTTGGAAGTGACTGTACGTGCAATGGTAGGAGTTAGATCAGGAGTTTGAGATTTTTGGAAAGGTCGTTAGGACAGTTGTTTTTTAGCGTTTGTTTGATGGGGTTGTGTTGGGTAGATCAAGAGATAAAAATAAACTGAAATTTATGAATCACCCTGTAACTCCCAAACGGTTGAGATTGCCCTTTCCTCTGGCATACAATTTTTTGTTTGTCTAGTTGAGATCTATCACCCGAATCATTTTAGCACGTCAGTTCTGAAACACCCTGTGCCGGGTGTATGGCCTTAACTGCTGAGTTATGTTTCTGGGTTGATTGTGCTAGTTGCTTCAATTCCTACATTATAACTTATTTAATTGAACTCAGAATTGTGCATTTTCACTATTGTTAAGAAATTAATATCTCAGTAATACGTATAATGGTTCTGACTTGACTGTACTTCAGTTATCTTTATACTGTTGATGTTTCATTACTTTTTATGAATATCTGTTAAAAATACTTTTCGTTCAGATAAATTTTTTTTTATTCATCCATCAAAAAATTAAATATAACGTTTTCCAGACTGTATGAACATTCGAGATGAATTGGAACGTAAAGAAGAGGAACACACTAAACAGTTGCATAGGAAAGGTTTATCAGATTCCACTATTTGTGAACTTTCATTTCAAGAAATTGGGTGTTCAACTCCAGTGGAAACCCCGTCTGTTGTTTTAGATATGAACTTACCGGTTCTTTATACACAAAATATAACAAGGGTTCTAGATGGCGATACAACAGCAGAAAGTAGTATAACGCCTAGTGGTTTTACAGACCAAATAGAATTGTTAGGTCCAAATTGGCCGGACGTATCAGCCGAAGAAAACATTCCATCTACTATACACCTTCTTACAGATGGTGATTTAAAACTCTTCCCAGCTCCATTGTACAAATCTAATGTATTTATGAATATTCATCTTAGCGAGATTGCTGATAGAATTGAAAATGATTGCAACAATAATTTAAGCATCAACGAAATTAATATTGAACAGAATAATGAAACGTACACAGTTTTTAATGAGTTAGCAAATTTACATAATTCATCGGAAGTTAATACTAATACCGAATATAATGATCGAACTTTTGACATCGCTAATAATTGTGAACATCTCAATAAAAGTGATCAAAATAAGATATCAGTACAAGATATTCAATATCAAGGCATTAACTGTAATAAAAGAGGCAATGACGAGTCAGTAGAACAAATCTTATCAAGCGATGATTCTCACCCAAAGGACTCAACATATCAACCTGACTCAACTACTATTCACACTTCTGTAGAACGGACATCTGTTAATGAACAGTCCTCAATAGCAGATTTTCATCCTGTTGACATAAGAAAATTAACCATTCCTGTATCTTCGTCTGGAAAAGGATCTTCGAAAAAACACTTCTGCAAATTTTGTAAAACATTGCAGTCTAAAATAGTAAGGCATCTATTAATCAAGCATAAAAATGAAACTGACGTTAAATACTTTAAATTTTTACCTGCTCATCACCCAGAAAGGAAAGCTGCAATCGACAAATTGAGAAAAGATGGAGACTTATTACACAATACTAATAGTAAATATAATACAGGAATTATTATAGCTACTAGACAGCTATCAAAAAAATCCAAAAAAGTCGGTAGCGATTATATAGCTTGTGCATCATGCAATGGGCATTTTGCTAAAAGTACGATTCGCTTCCATTATCGCAAATGTAGCAAGACCTACAAGAAAGGCTCCAAAACGATATTGCAAGAAGGTCGAAAAGTGTGCAAATACATTCATAAACTAGCTTGCTCAAATCTAGCAGAGCAAGTGTTTATATATATATTATATGTATATTATGGTAGTATTTGTTTTCTGTTTTCAATATTTAAATTAATGTTTTCAATATGTAATTCTTCCAGTTTAATTTTCGGTATTGTGTAGTTTTCTTTAATTTCGGTTATACAATTTGGAATACTAGGCGTATCGTAAACATTAATTTCAATAGTTTTGTATACATTTTCTTTTATCTTAATTGTACAATTTTGGAATCTTATAAGATTCTTGCCTTTTATATTTATTTTTAACGCATTGCAATTTTGTGAAATTTGGGTGTTTTCCAAATTTTGTGTTAAAATAACTCCCTAGCTTATTTCTTTTATTGTTTTTTCTTTACTGATTTCCATGTTGCAATAACCTATTTTAAATTTTCAATACATTTGTCTTTGATCTTAATTAAATTCTTCTTCATATTATCTTTTTCAGGTAACTTAAAGGCATAATTTTTTTTTGTATGTCAGTATCTCATTTTGCAATAGGTGCACGGATTTATATTCTTTATTTGGAATAGGTTCAACTAATATTCGGTTATAAATGGTTTCAGAAAAGGTCGGAATAAAAACGATGATTACAATTTACCAAAGAGCTAGTGCTATTTTAATATTTTGCAAAGTTTCTAAATCTTTCACAAATTCGAGTTCTTTGTTAGTTACTATATCTTAGGTCAGTATTTCTAGCTTACTTGTGAAAATAATTTGCTCTATCTCGTCTAAGTGAGTTAATAGGAACAGTTCGGAACAGTTCTTGCATGTAAGTTATTTTATGCTCCAGGTTCATTCTTAACCGACTTCCCAAAAACAAAGAGGTTCTAAGTTCGACGCGTATTTTTTTTTTTTTTTTTTTTTTATGTCTGACCGGGCATAACTTCGTAACGCGTCGACCGATTTTGATGATTCTTTTTTTGTTGGATAGAGTATGTTCCCCGATTGGTACCATGTCAAAAAAATTTTTGGTAGGGAGGGGGTGGGGGGTGGGGTGAAACCCAACTTTGTAACGCGTGGTCCGATTTGGATGGTTCTTTTTTTGTTGTACAGAGTATGATCCCCCATTGCTAATAGGAGAAAAACAATTTGGCCTAGGGTGGAAGGAGGGGGGGAGGGGTAGTCTAACTTTGTAACGCGTGGACCGATTTGGATAATTCTTTTCTGTTCGATAGAGTATGTTCCGTAGTTGATACCAGGAGAAAAAAATTTTGGGGCGGAGTGGGGTGGGGGTGGGGGTGGAAACTAACTTTGTAACGCGTGGTCCGATTTCGATGGTTCTTTTTCTGTTGTATAGAGTATGATCCCCCATTGCTAATAGGAAAATATGTTGGTCCTATGGTGAAAGGTGTGGGTGGGGGGGAGGGGTAGTCTAACTTCGTAACGCGTGGACCGATTTGGATAATTCTTTTTCTATTGAGTAGAATATGATCCTAGATTCTACGAGAAAACAAATGTTGCTGGGGTGGGGGAGGGGGAGGGGGAGGATGGAACCTAACTTTGTAACACGTGGACCGATTTGGATGGTTCTTTTGCTGTTGTATAGAGTGTGATCCCCCATTGCTAATAGGAGAATAATTTGGTCCTATGGTGAAGGTGGGGGAGGGGGAGGGGTAGTAACTTCGTAACGCGTGGACCGATTTCGATGATTCCTTTTCTGTTCGGTAGAGTATGTTTCTTGATTGATGCCATGAGAAAAAAAGTTTAGTGGAATGGGGGTGGGGTAGGGGGTTAAAACTAACTTTTAACGCGTGGACCGATTTGGATGGTCCTTTCTTCGTTGTATAGAGTCGGAGACACTAAAAAGTGAAAAATAAAATAGTTTTTAAAAAAAAAGTTGAACCGACTTCACAAAAAGCGCTAAAAAGCATAAAATAATTTTTAATTTTATATCTATTACGACATTTTGAAGTCGGTGCAAATTAAACAAATAAAACAACTACAGAACCACAATTGAAAATAATACATAATACTACCTGAACGTTTCAGCTTACGGGATCATAAGAAATGACGATTAAATGTTTTTGTTGAAGTTGTTTGATTTGCACCGACTTCAAAATGTCGTAATAGATATAAAATTAAAAATTCTTTTATGCTTTTTAGCGCTTTTTGTGAAGTCGGTTCAACTTTTTTTTTAAAAACTATTTTTTTTGTTTGTCATATTCCTGTTGAAGTCGAAGATTTTGTTGTGTTATGATGTGCAGTGTAATGTTCTGAATTGACTCTGAAAGATCTTTATTAATTTGAACTTGTTTATTATTTTCATAGATCAATTTTCCATTATTAACCGACTTCCCAAAAACAAAGAGGTTCTAAGTTCGACGCGTATTTTTTTTTGTTTTTAATTTTTAAATTTTTTTTTTATGTCTGACCGGGCATAACTTCGTAACGCGCCGACCGATTTTGATAATTCTCTTTTTGTTGGGTAGAGTATGTTTCCCGATTGGTACCATGTCAAAAAAATTGTTGGTAGGGTGGGGGTGGGGGGTGGGGGTGAAACCTAACTTTGTAACGCGTGGTCCGATTTGGATGGTTCCTTTTCTTGTTGTACAGAGTATGATCCCCCATTGCTAATAGGAAAAAACAATTTGACCTATGGTGGGGGGAGGGGGGAGGAGGGATAGGCTAACTTTGTAACGCGTGGACCGATTTGGATAATTCTTTTTCTGTTGGGTAGAGTATGTTCCGTGGTTGATATCAGGAGAAAAAAAATTTGGAGGAATGGTGGTGGGGGGTGGGGGTGGAACCTAATTTTGTAACGCGTGGTCCGATTTCGATGGTTCTTTTTCTGTTGTATAGAGTATGATCCCCGAATGCTAATAGGAGAATAATGTGGTCCTATGGTGAAAGGTGTGGGTGGGGGGGAGGGGTAGTCTACCTTCGTAACGCGTGGACCGATTTCGATATTTCTTTTTCTTTTGGGTAGAGTATGCTCCCTGGTTGATACCACGAGAAAAAAATTGTTGGTGTGGTTAGGGTGGGAGAAGGGGGTCGGAACCTATTTTTGTAACGCGTGGACCGATTTGGATGGTTTTTTTGCTGTTGTATAGAGTGTGATCCCCCATTGCTATTAGGAGAATAATTTGGTCCTACGGTGGTGAGGGGGGAGGGGGAGGGGTAGTAACTTCGTAATTCGTGGACCGATTTCGATGATTCCTTTTCTGTTCGGTAGAGTATGTTCCTTGATTGATACCATGAGAAAAAAAGTTTAGTGAAATGGGGGTGGAGTAGGGGGTTATAACTAACTTTTAACTCGTGGACCGATTTGGATGGTTCTTTCTTCGTTGTATAGAGTCGAAGACACTAAAAAGTGAAAAATATAATAGTTTTAAAAAAAAAGTTGAACCGACTTCACAAAAAGCGCTAAAAAGCATAAAACAATTTTTAATTTTATATCTATTACGACATTTTGAAGTCGGTGCAAATTAAACAAATAAAACAACTACAGCACCACAATTGAAAATAATACATAATACTAACTGAACGTTTATGTACGGGATCATAAGAAATGACGATTAAATATTTTTGTTGTAGTTGTTTGGGTTGTTTGATTTGCACCGAATTCAAAATGTCGTAATAGATATAAAATTAAAAATTATTTTATGCTTTTTAGCGCTTTTTGTGAAGTCGGTTCAACTTTTTTTTTTAAAACTATTTTATTTTTCGTAATGGCTTCTAATTTTCCTCTTATTTCTATTTCATCTTCGCTATCCATAGTACCTGCTAATAACTTCAGTCCCTTGCCTAAGATATTTATTAGACCTCTTTTAGTTTTAGTATGTGGTTTGATATTAAGAATTTTGGTTTTCTAATAGTTGAAGGCTATGTTCCATTGTATTAAATATTAGTCCTATTTCTTCTGAATTTGGTCTTAATGTTTCTATATTGTTCCTAATGCAATTTGTTGTTATTTCGTATTCGGTGACATTAATTACGTGTATTATCTTATTATAATTCCTAATTCGTTTTATTTCTCCTAATTTTATTGTTACGTAACCGTTGTTGTTTGCTCAGGTCTTGTACGTAAATTTTTTGAGCCACTGCTAGTAGAAGGTAGGTCAGGATCAAAAGACTGATTGTGGCCATTATTTGAAATGATATTTCGCATTTTAGATTTATCTATAGTACGGTTTTCGTCTTCTTTTATTGCGAACCTAGTATTAATGCTATTTTGAAATTTTATTTTTTTTCTTACATGAGTTTTATAATATTTGTGCCCTGTGTCCTTATCTACTACGTATTCGTCATCAAATAAATTAGTATTTATTTTTTTAAATTTAGAATGGTTTTTACCCCTTCCTTAATTTCCGGTAACTTCCGGTTCCAGATTGACATTATCCCTACTTTCATTTAATTTATTTTTAACTTTTCTCTTTTTTTCCAGAATTCTTTCGTAAATTTCTTTGCATTCATCCTCATTAACTTTTCCTTGGACGAAGTCTATTGATTTTCTTTTCGTCGTGGAATGTATAGTGTTGATGTAGTACCCGTTAATTAGGATCATTTGCTCTTCTAGTGAAAGGTTACCTCTTCGATGTTTAAAAATTCTCAAATGTTCGTTTATACTATAGTATTGTGCAGCCTTTCGATATCTGCATTGCTATTATGGTTAAATTTGATGTGTAATTCATTATACATATATGGAATTCATTACACATCAAATTCTAACCATAATAGCAATCTTTAAGGAATTTTCTCAATAGTTTGGACTTCATGCCTAATTCATTATCTGTTACCACCTTTTTTTATTTTACCATACATACTAATATATTTGGAAAGAGCTTTCCTAAATTCCTTTTCACTCTTATTATCAACTTTTACAAACATTGCTATTTTACTAAATTTATCTACCATGGTAACAAAAAATGTTTTATTAATCGAATAGAAAACGTCCAAATGTATGATTTCTTTTGGTTTATCTCGGGTATCCGATATTTTAAAGGAATTTTCATAGGTTCCCTTTCATATTTCTCTAAAATACATATTTCACAATTATTTATAAGTTTAGTAATTTTAGTTCTCATATCTCATAGAAATAGTATTCCTTTTTTAGTTCTTCATTCACTTCACTTATTCCTCTATGATTATTTCTAAGATGCTCGTTTTTGATAAGCTTTTCTAACTCGTTTTCATCGGTTACGTCTTTTAGCAATATTTTACATCTGATTATTTTATATTCTGAAAAGTTCTTCTCATATACGGTGCGGAATTTTTCGAATAACTCATCATCCAATAGTTTGGGATTGGGATGATTTTTAATTATTTGTGGCTTGGTCGTCCACTGATTTTAGGGAGATCATTTTGCGGTTTTTACCAAATATAATTTATGTTTTCATTTGTAATGCTCCTGACATTTTTTTCTTGAATGTTACTTTATTTTTATACTGGTTGATTGGAGTTAATGTTTCCACTATCATGTACATATTTGTAGTAATTTCGTTATGATTTATTTCTATTCGGCTTAGGATGTCGGCTACCTTGTTTTCTTGTCCCCTTTTAAATATTGTTTCATACTCGTATTCTTCGAGTTGTAGTTTCCAACGAATTAGTTTGCTGTTCGGTTCTTTTAGCTTACTGAGCCAAACTAATGGTTGATGGTCGGTGTACAGTTTTTTTTCCTCCCATATATGTATGGTCTGAACTGTTTAAGACACCAAACTATGCTGAGCAGTTCCTTCTCTATAGTTGAGTAATGCTCGTTAAGGGTCCTTGAAACATTAGAAATTGGTTTATTCCCTTGCTCCAGTACTCCTATCGCATATTTTCTTGCGTCCGTTGTGACTTCGAACGGTTTATTGAAGTCGAGCTACGTTAGTATTAGAGCGGAAATCAATTTATATTTAATTGTTTCAAAACTGTTTATGTAATTTTTATCATGCACGTCTATTTTTGCGTTTTTCTTTAAAAACACGGTCATCGGTTTGGCTATATCGGCGAAGTTTTTTTTATAAATTTTCTATAATATCCCGCTATACCAAGGAACCTTTTAATTTCTTTTGCGATCTTGGGTATAAGATAATTTTTAATAGGTTGTATCTTTTTGGGATTTGGATGTATTCCATCTTTGTTAACGTCATGCCCTAGGAATTAAACTTCCTTTCTCAGAAATTCACATTTGCCTAACTGTATTCTGAGCCTGGCTTGTTTGAGTTTTCTAAATTCAATGTTAAGTTTTTTTATATGTTCCTCCAATCCATTTGAAAATACTACAATGTCGTCCATGTAGGGTAGACATTCTTATCCTATATTTTCTCTAAATATGTTGTGCATGAGTGGTGGTGTGTTTCTCAGGCCAAAGGGCATTCGACAAAATTCATAATGCCCATTGTCTACAGAGAATGCGGTTTTCTCAATATCTTCTGCGCACATCTCTATCTAGTGAAATCCACTCTTTAGGTGGATAGTTGAGAAGTAATTACTTTTCCCTAATTTATCCAATATTTCGTCAATATTTGGTATAGGGTAAGAATCGGCTATGGTTTTCTCATTGAGTCTTCGATAATCTACGACCAGGCGCCATTTCGGTTGACCCGAAGAATCTAATTTTATTCGGAACGATCCAGACAGGGCTATTGTATAGACTAGAACTGGGTCTAATTATTCCATCCTTTAACATTTCTTGTATTTGTTTTTGAATTTCTTGTTTATGGATGTAGGGGTATCTATAATTTTTGCTTTTAATGAGGATGGTATCGATAGTATTGATTTTATGCTTATTTCGTTGGTATATGTTAAAGGTTCAATATCGCGGAAAACATCTTGGTTCTGTATACAATAATGTCAATCTGTTTAGATTTTTCTTCTATGTTTACGTGGTCTACCCTTATTTTCTCTAAAGCTTTTTCGTTAGTCAAGTAATTGTTAATATACCTATCATTTTCTTCCAAATTGTTAAAGTCTAGTGTTTCTTGGATTTGAATGGAGGGAAATGGATTATCGAAGTTAAGGATGTGCGGTTTGTTATCGGTATTGATGATTTTAGCCAATGCTTTAAAGTTTTCAACTTTATAAGGTCCTCCTTGGATAATGACATGGTCGTTGATTTTCCTTTCCTCTAATAGAGTACATCCTTCCCTCTCTATAACTGGGATTCTGTAGAAGAATTCCCCGGGATCTATTTGATAAATAGTGTTTTCGGATTCGTGGGAGAAGTATAATTTAATTTCATTATCATTTATTTTTATTACTTTGTCCCTGTAATTAATATGAGCTTGATATCTCATTAAGATGCCATTAGCTAAAAGACCTTCGTAAATGTCATGAAAATTGTATACTTGTATACTAGAAATTCTAATTTGTCGTTATTTTGGTTAGTATAAAACTCCTCGAAACAATCTACAGATATTTTTTCGGTTATATTTGTGATTTGTTTTAAAGATCTGAGAATTATTGGTTTATTTAGTTTAATTGGACTTATGTTTTTGAAAATTCCTGGTCTGACCAACGAATTTGAGGCACCAGTATCGATTAAGAATTTGTAGTTCTGGAGTTTCACGTAAGATAATCGGTTGAGGCCGTTTCCCAAAAATTTCCAATTTCTACGACATTTTGGCAATTAACGTCCATAGGTTCAACATCATTATTAGATTGATTACGCGTTCTGAATGCGGTGGACGTTTGTTGAGGCAAGTTATTAGTGTTGTTACTGTAGTTTCCACGATTATGTTCATTGTAACTATTAAGATTTCGTGGGAACCCATTATTGTAGTCATTGCTGTGATAATTATTATAATTATTCTGGGTTCTGTCGAAGTTCCTATTTTGAGTATTCTTTAGAAAAGAATTGTGATTACTAAAATTTGGTTTTTTGGTGAATAATTTGAGTTACGATTGGGTATATTTGTATTTTGAATAAATGAAGAAGCGCCATTTCGCGAATTTGACGCGACTTGTGGAATAAATTCCCTGCGTGAGTTGTGAAAATGAGGTTGAAAGTTATTTTCACGTCTTTCTTAATTGTATATATTTCGAATATTCCTGTCTCTTCTAATGGGGTTACTGATTTTATTTTCATTTATATCACTACCTGTGTATGCATATCCAGCTTAATACAGAATATTAATAGTATCTTCCAGGCTTTCAGGGCTTCGGCAAAACAGAATCGATTTCATCGGCTCGGGGATTTTTGTTTTAAAAGTAATAAGTGCGCTCGCGATATTCGATTTTAGATTTCTTTCTACGTCTGTGCTAATATTTTGCTGTTCTAGTTAAGTTTTTACATTTAATCTACGAAGAGTGGTTTTTATATTATTATAAAAATCCACTGCATTTGTGTTAAACTTTACTACTCTTAGTTCTTCGTAAAGCTGACTAACACTCAACCTATCTCCAAAATTATTATTAAGAATTTTCTTGACATCAGTCCATGTGGTCATATTATAATTTATTTCGATTACTACTTTGGCTCTACCTTTTAATTTAGATCTAATTAAATCAGAAAATATTTCTTGAGAAGGAATAACGTTCCTTTGAAGTATGGGGTGGATTCTATTAATGAGATCGATAAAGGTTTGGAGTTTTCGCTGATCTCCATTAAATTCTGGTAATTTTTCAAGGTAACGAAGAGGGTCAACTGTAAGTGAAATTGGTTGAGTCATGTCTGGTTTGATATTTAACGTTATGGTTTCGTTCGTAATTTCGATAGTTTCCTTGTTTATTTTTAAATCACTTATTTGTTCTATAATCTTATTTATATTCTCCTCATCGTTTTGGGGACTTTGCATTAAGAAAAAAAAATTGACTTTTTATAGCACTCAAAAAATTTAAACTTGCACCTTTTATTGCATTCAGAGATAAAATTTGTGTAAAAAAAATTTCACTCATAGATTATCTATTTATAATCTTTCAGATTGCTATGCCGGATCAATTAGTTTGTCCTTCGATATTGCTGCTCCACAAGTTGCGATTTCGTTTATTTCCACTAAACGCCCCAAACAGGTGGTAATGCTCGGGAAACACAATAATTACTTACTGGTGAATTTATATGCGCTAAACCCCTTCATGCAATTATTGCTTTATTAATTTTGTGTCACACAACAGAGTTGTTTCTGTTCATTTGCCTTGAACAGAGTAATTTGAAAATTGGTTTATTTTCAGTAAACACAACTACAATTAAACTTTCGGCTGTTTAAAGTTTTTATATCGTTTTATCCAGACACGATTGATGCGCATTTCGGTTTAATAACCCGGAGAAAACACTTATTTTTTGTTTGTTTTAACTTTCCGTAGCGCATCCTACCGACTGCGCCATTTATGATTGTTCGTTTGTCGTGTCAAAAAATAAAATAATCCCAGTAGGAAGTGTAAGCAATACCGCATCGGAACTCTCATCGATGAAAGTAAGTCATAATGCCTACTTTCTGGATGAACGCTTCGATGACTTTAACATTGAGGCGGCGTAGGAGGGTTCGATAATGCTTACGTGAATTCAGCCATGGACGAGCACTGATGAAACCACTGATGAAATGAAGCCACAACCCACACTCAAACTTCCCTTGAGGATTATAAAAGTTAAAATGCCGGGTTTTTTATTCAATTATTTATATAATTTTTATATATTTATTTAACTCACACAATTATAAATATTCGGAATTCATTGGCAGATTTGTCCATTTGTTAACGAAATATTTAACATAAAAACAATGTTATTAAACATTATTAATTTTTTATCGCAGATTACGTTTACTTACACCACTTTTATTCATTTTTTTTAAAAGCAATATAATAATTATATTAAAAACCTTTTTTACAATACTCACAAATACTAAAACTTTTTTCAATATATTATAAACTTTATACACTCGCTTACACAAGGGCAATCACGCTGTAAGGCACGTATTGACTAAATGCACTCTCAATTTCTAAACTGACTTATGCGCATAAAACCTACGTCGGCGTGCACAGATTTTCAGAATAATTAGTAAGGCTTAACATTGCTGACTTTATGCACGACTCTTGACTCAAACCTTCATCTATGCCTATTATGAACATTTTCATATAGGAATTCATCGAAGCAAAATGGAATCGGTTCTCATTTTTCCTACTGGGATATCAATTAAAACACTCACTTTTTTTTGAAGATTTATTCAACTTTATTAATATATATATATATTACATATACATGTAGGAATCGGAGAATCTGCGTTAAAAAAACCATTTGGCTAGCTGGGTTTGTGTTATGTGAGCACATAATTTGGCTGGCTAATCAGTTCATGTAATTGATTTGAGGCAGCGGCAGCTCATTGAAGTCGGAGTCGACGACTCCGACGTGCCACTGCCACGGCGCTGTCGTCCGTCATGCTTATTCTAGGTTATTTTTTTTCTATAGAGCCATCTCGCGGGCAGCACAACTAACTTTCATGCTAATTCCGAGTTAATGGGTGCATCTCTTTACTCATCCGGAATATTCTATTCCTAATTTTCCGTGTCCTTTTATTAGCACCGGTGCGTTCAGAACGCGTTCTCTTTGTACCGAAGTTGTAGATGCAATAAACTGAATAAAACTGTCAAGAAACACTTTAGTATCAAAGGGAAGGAAAAGAAAGTCACAATTGCAAATAAATACACAATTTATTGCTGAATTACCCTTTGCGTTAATTTTAAATAATATACGAAATTGAAACATCAAAAATAACCTAACTTCAACTTTCAATTGGAAGGAATATTCCATTGTGTTTTCATATTGCATCTATTCCGATTATTCTGGTGCGTATTCTGGTCGGCAGCGAAATAATCTGCTGCCATACATGCAATCGTAAATGTTCATCTGGCAATGCGGTAAGCCCGAAAAAATTGCAAGAAAAGCTCACTGGCAGAGGGATTCTGTAATGAAAAGAATAGGAAGAGGGAGAGACAAGAGCCAGCCGGTTTTTTCTTGCTAGAGAGTGAAGCCTGTCAGAGACAGAAGTCAACAAGTGGGTGAAAGTGTGGACAAGTTTTTTTAAAATTATTAAAGTTGTAAAAGGGAAAATGCTTTCTTTTAAAAAATTTTCCTTTTCCTGTGTAAAAGTAAATAAAATGATCAAAAAGGTAAACTAAATATAACGATAAAGGTCGAAAAACCGCCGATTTCAGGACCGGAGCCAGAACACATGGAGACCAGGTGGACCGCTACTTAATGGAGAAGAAAAAAATCCGCTTGAACAACTGTAAAATAAAAACAGGAACCCTGGTACGGCGTGCAAAAATAGTGGAAGATCCTGAATTGCCAAAATACATCACAGGAAAGGAAAAGAAAATAAAATTTCTTTTTTCAGAATTAAGCAAAAAAACAATGTAGGAGAGATTTTTTTTCTGGTTTTAATCGTCTGTAGGACAGAGGCGTGCTTGGTGATTTCAGTCCTTTTTTTTGTCTTCCATCACAACTTATTTCAGATATATAATATATATATACATTATGTTATAGTAATAATTAAACAAATAAAAAACAAGAGAAATTTAGCTTTCGATTATGCATGCGGCGCACAATCAAAAGAGTGACAAATAAATTTTACATACTCTCAAGCAACGTACTAGTGATGTTGAATTGAAAAGATATTGTATCAATCTATTATAAAATTAGGTGGCTTTGAGTATACTCGAAATATCCTGGGAAGGCTTGACTTGCAAGCTCGAGAAGAAGTTGCCCGACTTGAACCAAATCTAATTATAAAAATTCTTCTTAATGAACTTCTGTCCTGGAAATCAACTTTGGGGTGCTCCGTTGATTGCCTAAGAAAACGTTGTTCAGGCGCAGATGGAAATATCAGTTAACGACTGTGATATAACCTTTGTCTACATACAGCTTAGTCTCGAATCATGTATTTTAATGTAAAGAAAACAGTGTCCGTATTTAAGGATTGCTGGAAGTTTAGGCCTTATTTACGGTTAAGTTGAATGTGCTGATAGGTGAACTAGTACCAAGTTTCCCACCAGGTTTAAATTTACCGGCGTTCAGATAATATATTTGTGATATTCCCATATAACGAATATTGGAATGTGAAGTAAGTGAATTGGGTGAAGTTACAAATCAAAATATAACGCTGTTTAAGGTTTTCATAGGACTTGAAAGGACTCCAGATTAGAAGTATAGCACATTCTGATTTGCAAGATGTACCAAATATCAAGTGACTTTCAATGCAGTGTTGTAATTTTACATTTAGAACTAGCTCAGAACCCCGACCTTTAAAGATATACTAAATTATCTATATAGTCAACTTCTGCTTAAATACGTTGTAAAATTTACATAATATATGGTATTTTATGATACTGAACTACTATATTACTAAGTAAAGAGTCAAATTACGAAAGCTTAAAAATTTTGGACCGAATTCAGGTTGTTTATGCTAAAAAATTCGTTACTTGCCAGATACAAGTTGTTACCATTTAGACAACGCGTGTAAGTCTTAAATTTTGTAGCCGTTGTTTTGATTTACAATAAGTTATAGAATCCAAAAAAAAGGGAACAAAAACAGAAAAAATAAATAAATGAAACAGTGTGATACGTTCATCATAATGTATAATGTAGAAGCGCAACTGCGAAGTAATGCCTAAAATTTTGTGATTACTATAAAACGATTTTTCAAGAATTAAATATTCCTGTACTTAAGGAATCTTAATTCTTATATATATTAAAATTTTTTTTCTGAATTAGTATAATTTCTTGGTTAAGTTTTTCTTTATCAAATTAGGAACTAGGGAATATCGGAATATTGCAATGCCAAAAATGAACTCCATTCCAAAAATTATTTTTAAGTCTTTCGAAAATTTAATATTTTGAAGAACATAAACAACTAGGAGTAACTAGTTGATACTAAAATATTGATTGAATATTATTTTATTATCTCCATGTAGCAATTTGCTTCTGTTTTTCTGATGTTAAATTGAGAGCAGTCATACGTTTCCTAAAGCTTTTGATTTTAGCTATTCGGTTAATAAACACTTTCAGGGATATTTCACAAGGATCAGCAATCCCTATGAATTATACCTGTGAAAATACTCAGTTTCTTTGATTTTGTAAATTATATTTTGCTTTATTTTTTTTCTCAGTGAATTGCGTATTAAAAACTTGGGCTTATATGCCCTGTTATAATGCTCAAGTCAATAAAACCTAAATAACTAATTTAGTTTCTTCTTTGACTAGTTAAGGCACTTTTTTTGGAAATTACAACTTACTTATTATCGGACTAAATTTACCTATCTATTTTTATAAGACCCTTGGTAGTAGGAGGAGTTTATATATATATATTGAATTTGGCTGAATTTTATTTAGATATTTTTTTTTAGAACTTTATATTACGACCCAAAATTTTTTTTTCTTCTCATTAAACTATGGGCCTACGATGAAGGAGGGTAGATCTATCTAGTTTTGGAATCATCTGTTTAGGGCTTAATTTACATGGACGGGTATATATACGTGTCAATGTCATCTTAACAGAGATCCTTTTCCTGCATTTTTTTACTCAAAGAAATTCTTTTCTTTTTTTTTTTGCTTTATCTGGTTAGAATGATGGGGTGCTAGACATCATCCTAGTTCCTCTCGACCTCTCTTTTTCCCCCATAATCTAGTTCCGGACAGCTGTACAAGGTTTGCTATTGGGACTATGTCATGTATAGGGCTAGCCATAGTCATAGGATGGGGAGGGTTAGCCCAACAAGCCTCATGTCATCTAGAGGCTGAGGTGGCGGCTCGTCAGGAGCATTATGTCGTTTTTGCTTTTTTTATTCATTTACTCTTATCCCCTTTCAAATTTTTTTGTGCGTTCCTTTTTTTCTCTTGGTCTTCGGTCCGTATATAGGACATAAAGAGTGCCCGCAATAAAGTTCGGGTGAGTGTACCGAGGAGGTGAGGCAAGATCTCACCCCGATCCGGCGAGCATAGCACGGCTAGCAAGGCGGGCCCCTCATCTCTTCGGTCATCGACCAAGCCTGCACGGCAACTTACGCTCACCCTGGTATTTCCTTTACCTTTCCCAATCCCTTTTCGGTTGTGAGCTACGACTAGGTTGTGATAAACAATTTAGTGGTGCTCACAACCCTCAATCCAATCCATGTCAGCATGCAGCCATCTGTTGGTTGCCTGTGAACATGGATTTCCACAAGTTACCAATAACATTTGAACCGAGACCATGCGCATGATACTCCATTTTCCTAACCACTTCGCCACCAGCGCCGTTGCCGATTCTCCGTTCCAAAGTTCTTGTCATGGAGAAGCCTCGATCCCACACACACACACACACATATATATATATATATATATATATATATATATATATATATATATATCTTATAACTTAAATCGAACGTAACTTTCCGACGATCAAAATCTAACTCATCCAACGCTGGCATAATAACTTTTTAAACTTTCTGAACTGAAACGTGGCATGTGATCTAATTTCAAAAAAGGATTACTGGAAATTTTATTTGTGACTTGAAATATTAATGCTTGGGGAATAGAATGTTGAAAAAAAGAGTAATTAAAATGTCTGATCAGCTATTTAGTAATTCATTTTGAAGAAATGTGGGTTTTTCATGAATATGTTAGCGTTGGATATAACTTTTATAATAGAAGAAAGTAATGGAAAAGTAATAAAAATACATAAAAAGATTATGGAAAATAATGTAATTCAAACACAAATATAACTAAGTAAACTTTCCTTGGGTAATGTATTAAAGAATAATAATAGTAAGGGAAAGACGATAAAATAATAAAAGAATAATTAAAATTGAGTTAAACGTTAATGAAAGCCAAAAAAATATTAAAATTAAACACATAGATTGCAATACAAAACTAATGCACAATAATCTATAGTAAATATAACTTTGTTTTTAAAAATTAATCATGATAATATAATAATTTAGCAATAAGCAAACAAATGTAAATATTTAAATTTTCAGTAGTATGTAATAGAAAATTACAAATTAAGAAAATACTACGTTTATAATTGCTACGTATTGAGCCCGAAAAAAGAAAAAAAATTATTTAAAAACAAAAATTTCGCTTCACTCAAAGTGCACTATTTTCTGACCTACTTTAATTTCGGTCAGCGGCACTGAAATCAACTGTAAACAAGAAGTTTAAACAATAAAGATACTCAATAGATCTTCTTCTACCTACAGGTAAGCTCAACTAAAGAACCAGTACTAGGCGATCAACAAACTCGTGGTGCTTAAAACAATTGAGTTATCCAAGAACGAATTGCTTACTTGCAATTTGTTCCGATACTAATTAAAATCAAATAAGAATCAAGATATCCTGCAATTATGAGCATGGTCAAAGTCCACATTTTAGCATAACCCAATTTGTATATAAACCCTAGCTTTATTCAACAAATCGAATTAGTCTGAAAATATCTTTTGATTAAGTGGAGCTACTGCTTCATATGTGCTCCACATAAGACATATTCCTATAGCTTTGGAGCTACAGCTATTTTAGCTCCTCCAGTGGAGCTACAGCTTTAGTGGCTGCTCCCAAGGTTTCATACAGGTGGCTACAAAAAAGTACAATCTACGGAGAAGATTGCAAGCAGATCATAATCAATCACATCATCATAAAGATTAGGATGCATACTGTAATATTTACTTTTCTTGATTAAGATCTCCTGACATTTGGCCCTCTGGTGCTATAGTTCGTGAGTTTATCCCTAAGACCCGTGCGGTTCCAGCTTCACAGTCAAAAAACTTGCCAGCCGGGTCTCCGTATATTATGCTAACGTGACCGGGTTGCGCTCTAAAACCGCGCAGCTTTTCTCCTCCTCCTTTGTGTCCAGTGCCGACATTATCTGTCTCACTGAGACCTGGCTGTGCGCCGGAATTTCTGACTCTGAACTGTTCGGCCCTGAGTTCCAGGTCTTCCGTCGGGATCGCCACTTATCTGACCCGTGTTCACCCGTTGGTGGTGGGGTTCTGTGTGCGGTTAGGGGGGGTTTCTCGTGCTCACCAGAAGATTATTTGTTATTACTGTTTATGTTCCCCCTTCTTCACCTCCACTTTGTACGAGCTGCTTGCGGCGGCTGTTGACAGTTTGTCCGACTCCTTGCTTCCGTCGGATGACCTTGTACTCGTTGGTGACTTTAACTTGTCCTGCATTAGCTGGGTACATTCTACCGACTCTGATGGTCTCGCACCCTCGTTCACGTCTGCTCCCCAATTTGTTTTATCCTTTCTTGACTCTTTGGCTCAATGCTGCGACACTACTAACGATTCAGGTAGATTTCTGGACTTAGTCTGACCTGACTGTACGTCTGTTATGAGATGCCTGACTCCCTTGGTTCCTGAATCAAGTCACCACCCCGCACTTCTAATTTTCATGTGTTTCGACACCGCTAACACGTCTCCCTCCAGATTTGGTGACTTCTACTTTAACTTTAAACGGGCTGATTTCACCTCTATGAATAACTGGCTTCTTTCTTGTGATTGGTTGAGCGTACTGGCGGAATGCAACGTTGACCTGGCTGTGAGCGCTTTTTATGATGTCCTTTACGCCTGTTTCACACTATTTGTTCCCATCGGCACTTCTCGTTCGGGTTCACCACATTTTTTTCGGCCCTGACTCGACGGCACCTCACGACATCTGAGGAACTTAAAAAGCAAAGCTTGGAAGAGATTTTGTACGTCTGGATGCCATGATGACTACTTGGTTTATTCTGAACTCTGCCAGCGTTTCTCCGCTCGGATACAGAGCTCTTACGCCGAATACTTGTCTAACATGAGAGCCACGCTGCGAAATGATCCTAAACAGTTCTGGAGGTTCATCAACTCGAAGCGTAATTGTGACGCTTATCCCTCTTCCTTGAGGTATCATGACTGTGAGAGTGATGACTCGTTTACCATTGCTAATTTCCTCGCGGAATTTTTCCGAACTTCTTTCTGTGATTCCACCTGTGATATTTCCACCCCTGACTTTGCCCACTTGACGCGGCTCCCGCCTACTTCCCTCGAGTCTAAGGATTTGGTATTTGACGACGCACGTGTTGCTGATTATCTATCTAATCTGGCAGACGGCTTCTCGAGTGGTCCCGATGGTATTCCCGCGTGCTTCTTGAAGAGATGCCAACTGCCTCTTGCGGGTGCTCTCTGTTATCTGTTCAATTTATCCTTGCGATCCGGCCGCTTCCCCGAACTCTGGAAGACTTCTGTTTTGATCCCGCTCCATAAGAAGGGTAGTAAGTCGGACGTTTCCAACTATCGACCGATTGCCAGCCTGTGTCATGCTGCGAAGGTTTTTGAATCCCTCGTCAGTGACGTACTTCGTTTTCACTGTAGTCCTTTTTTGCGGCCTTTCCAGCACGGCTTTCTTAAGGGCAAATCGACGACTACATATCTCCTTGAATTCGTTAATTATTCTCTGCTGACCATTGAAGCCGGTAAGCAGGTGGACTGTGTATTTACAGATTTTAGTAAGGCCTTCGATAGGATTGACCATGGAATCCTAATCTATAAACTCTCTATTCTTGGGTTTCCTCAGTGCTTCGTCGACTGGCTGTCTTCTTACCTGTCTGGTCGTATACAGCGAGTCCTATTTTGAGGTGCTCTTTCCAACCAAATCCTTGCCACCTCGGGGGTGCCTCAGGGTAGTATCCTGGGCCCGCTCCTGTTTATCATAAACATTAATGATGTTTCGCTTCTGCTTTCAAATAGTAAAATTCTGTGTTATGCAGATGATGCTAAGATTTTTCGTGCTGTTACCTGTGAATCAGACTGCGGTCAGCTGAACTTAGACTTGGCTTCGTTCTGTGACTGGTGTTCACGCAACCGCCTTCCTTTAAACACCGGAAAGTGCACCGTTATGACCTTTTCCCGTAAAAGATCTCCTTTCCTCTTCGACTATACTGTCGATGGTGTTGTCCTGGGTAGAGTTGATAGGATCAAGAGCTTGATGATCCATACTTAACCAAACTTCTCTACTGTACTTTTGTCAGGTCATTTCTGGAATACGCCAGCCCTGTGTGGTCCCCCTACTTTGCCGTTCACGTCAACCGCGTCGAGGCAGTGCAGCGAAGATTCCTTCGGTTTGCTCTCCGCGGACTTCCCTGGATAAATCCTTTGCTTCTTCCCTCTTACCCCGATCGTCTTTGTCTGATTTCTCTCGACTCCCTCGAAAAGAGGCGCAATATTGCCAAAATTGTATTCTTGTTCGATTTATTGCAGGGAACGATAAACTCGCCCGAACTGTTGGAGGCCGTCAACATTGCGATCCCGCAGCGCTACTTAAGAAATCGAGATTTCCTGTACGTCCCTGGTCATCGTACTCTATATGGGATGCACGAGCCCATTACGTCGATGTCTCGCCTCTTCAATCAACACTTCGCCGACTTCGAAATGGACTTCTCCAGGCTGCGGCTGAAGGGCTTACTCAGGCAGCGCCTAGGTTGATGCGGGCGATGTGAATTGGCTGCTGTTTTGTTTTATAATTTGATAAGTTTTGTTTAATAATTTTATATATTTCTGTATTAGTCCTTTGTGAAGAACCTGTTTTAACAAAATACAAAATACAAAAAAGATATTAGGTGGAAACTTTTAAAACACCTTGCCTACATGAGCTATGCCGACGATGTGTGTCATCTATCCAACAAATAGAGTCATGCAGCCCAAATATCCAAAGCCTTCAGCAGGGAATATCACGAATCAGGCCTTAGAATCAATGCTGCTTAAAACAAACGTCTGAGCTTTTACTCCAGGAAACAAGATACAATTTGTTTTGAAGAACAGCTAACTAACCGAACATGTGGATAAATTCTGTTATTTTTGAAAGCATAGTTGCAGCAGATGGAGGAGTTGAAGATCACGTATGAACAAGAATCGAGTTGCATTGCACCCAAGCACGTAAAGTACATTACCCGTTTTATAAATACAATTCTAAACTTCATTTCGAAAATCTATTATCTGTGAAATCCTTAGCCACACAACAACTAAATAAATATTTAAATAATTTCTTTTAAATATACCACGTTTCTAAAACGGACTAAAAAGTATAAAATAATTTCTTCTAGCCAAACAGATTCCTAACCCCATACAGATAGATTTGTGATTGTGAATTTTTAATAGCTATGAAAAGATTTTTTTTTTTTTTTTTTTTTTTTTTATACGATGTGGCCAAATCCTAGGGGACAACCCTTTGATGCGTTAGCATGGTTTTGGCCGGAAGGGAATTAGGGTAAGGGAAGTGAGGAAACTTGAGTCTTGTTTGCATTGCTGCGAGCTAGACAACAGCCCAGAGACGGAGTGGATTATTTTTAATTTCTTAATAAAAGCTCACGGTCATCTGGGCTCGAACCCGTCTTCAATGAATAAAGCGTGGATGGGGGGGGGTGTTAAGTCACTAACAATTGTATTGCACTGCTAATGATATCAACTGTGTGAGTTTTCTCACCGACAGCTACTCGCTACACTACTTCAAAAATGCACAAAATGTGCAGGAAATATTCAAATGACCCAAGAGAATTTTTAAACTAAAAATCAAAACAACCCTAAGTTTTTTAACACGATCGGCGTTTCTAATGAAGAAAAGTTAAGCTCCCTTGGCTCGTTATCAAAAAACAAAAAAAAATTCTTTTATTTCTTACGTTGCTCGAGTTTAACAAGTTAGTGTTGTTTTCATTTTTAGTTTACAAATTCACTCGGGTCATTTGAATATTTCCTGCACAGTTTGTGCGTTTTTGAAAATATTTTACCGTAAGGTTAATGCGACAGTGAAAGTGATCATAAATTGATACAGCTGTATAGTTCAGTGTAAATTTTGTTGGATTTTCATCTAGTTTTCTTCAGCTCCGCCGTCCGCTGTTAATATTCTTCCGAGATAGTAAAATTTATCCACTTGCCCTATTTGCTGCTCTTCCAGATGAATTTCATGTTGTCTCGCGATCAATGCTGTCAGACGCCTTCTCAAAATTGACGAACACTAGATGTAAAGGAGAACTTAATTCGGCGGATTGCTCGATGATAATTCGGGGGTGTTGATGTGATCTCTACAGGAGCAACCCTCACGAAAGCCTGTCTGTTCAATGCTAAGAATGCGCTCAATTGTGTTCTTGATTCGCATTAAGTTGATTTTAGCCACGCCAATTGCTACAACTCCACAGATCGCCTTTTTTGGCAATCTTCACAATTACGTATGTTTTCCAATTCCAATCTTGGTGGAGTTCTGGTGTTGATATCAGCCACAGCCGGCGGGTGCTCAGACTCGTGTGAAGGGGTATTCGACGGTTCCAAGGTGTTGTTTAGGACTTCAAGAAAATATTATCTCCACCTCCGCAGTTCATGTTCCTCCGCGACCAAAAGGGATGCATTAGTGTCCCTTACAAGATGTTGTGTTTTAAGAGTCTTTCCTACCAGTTTTTTGTCAATCATGTAAAGATCTCCACTGTGACCGCGGTAGGTCGGTTCTTCTGCTAGCACATTGATTTAGTTACGCTATTCACGTCTTTCACTTCTTTGGACGCCTTTCTAGAGAAATCAGTATGCAGTTTTAATATGTTGTTTAACTGCAACGTCGGTAGCAGATTTGCTCCCGTTTTTAAATTGCTTCCGTTCCTGTATTTACACCATGTGGTGCCAATGATTCATGGTTGTCTTTCGCTCTCTAATCGTCCCATGTGTTCTGTAAAATAGCTTCCAAAACATTCCTGCGCCCTTTCCCACTTTTGGTCGATGGAGTCGGCGGTGTCATGATACAGTGCATCAGTATATGCGCTGCGGATGTTCGGTATTTTAAGCTATGGCATATGAGATGTTTTGTTACAAGGGTGTACTGCTGCCGTGCATAAGCAACACTTTGCTGTTACAGAATGGTGGTCGCTGGCAATATCAGCGCCGCGCCTAGACCTTGCATCGATAAGACACTTTCTATAACTTTTCGAAATAGCACAATGGTTATTTCGATTCTCAGTTCTGCCATCTTGGGAAATCAAAGATGTTAAGTGGAATTTTCGGTGTTTAAATAAGAATTCTCCGATGACAAGTAGCCGCGAGTTACAAAATTCAACAAACATTTACGTTCCTGTTTCCGAGTCCAAACTTCTCCATTACATGATCTAGCCTATTTTAGCGTTGAGATCCCCCATGACTAGTTTGATATCCCCTTTAGGAGCCTTATTAAAGATGTCTCCAAAGAGCTGGCAGAAAGCCTCCCTAAAGCTTATGACCGGCGAAATACTTACTATTACTTACACTATTATTTATTGCATGCTCACGTTTTCTTCATTTTAAATCTTACAAGTATTTTCATAGCTATTAGAAATTCACAACCACAAATTTTCAGGATTATGGGGTTAGGAATCTGTATGGGGCTAGGAGAAATAAATTTATACTTTTTAGCCTTTTATAAAAACGTAGTATATTAACACAATTTTTTTTAAAATAATTATTATCTATTTTTAGGTCTTGTATGAGTAATTTTTCAATCGACTTTAAAGATTTTGATGAGATAAGCGTTATGGGATTCCGTACGAACCCCTAACGAACAGACATACAAGAAAACGAGTTACTATTTCATTGTCGTCTAGTTCTCAGCTATGTTTAAAGTTTCAAGTCTCTAGCTCATCGGAAAGCTAGTTTAAAATCGATTGAAAATTTTGTACCGAACGGACAGACAAACATATATTGTGCTACATAATTTTTTAATACTTATGAACGTTAAAACTTACAAATATAATATAATATTTTTTGACCTTACCGTTTCAATTCCAGCTGCTATAAAGTCTATTATTGCCGACTTTTTATCTCGTTCGTCAAGTCCTTTTGTTTGTAGTATACTCATAAAGACAGTTCTTACATCATCTTCGTGACATTCCGTTTGTTCGTCTTCATAAGCTTTATCAACCAACTCAGATACGATACTAATAAAATAAATAAACAGAAACTATAGTTACTATGGCAATGACAAATATAATAATTATATAGGATTACAAGAGGCATTACTTTAACATGAATATGAGCAGTTCAAAGATCATAGTATACGATATGTACTACATAGTATACCGTGATATTATTTTCAGTTTTTCTTTTGTTCCGGTCGACTTGCATGTTTTTGTAATTTTCATTACATTACCTTCATATGTCATGTAAAATTCATACAGCTTAATCTCTGAGTATGTTTTTAATTTAACGATTTTTACTGTTCCTTGAATTTTCATTTTTTTATTGATTTTTTCGTTATAAACAAAGAAGCATTGAAATGCGAAAACTTTTATTTCCCTTTTGTATTAAATTTGAAATATTCCATATTGTTCGCATATATTGCGACACTCTCTCTAGGAGTGACATGTATTTTACATTTTACAATTTTGCAATAGTTTGCAATTAATATGTAGTTGAAAATAGCTCAATTTACAAATGAATACGCGGACATAATTTCCTCTTACGGATTTTGCAACGGAAATTTTCTCGAAAGAGAGAGTGAATATCATCCGAGATTTCCAGAAAGAAGGTAAGCTGTTTTTTTTGGAGATGGTTTTCAAAAAGCGTTTCAAACTTAAGAGAAACTGGAAGCGTTCATACACTTTCGACTCAAGCGGGAGTTAATGTTCCGCCAATTTCAGTATAAATGGGAGGAGAGAATTTTTAAGGTAAGCAGAAATGACCCTGACTGGAAAAACATATTTCTTAAATTCTCCGTCAGAAGGGTCAAAGGAGGTAATATAAAAGTACTACTACTTCTGAGGAAAAGAAAAAAGGGGAAGTTGGTTTAGAAGTTATAGGGTATTTATTAAATTTAGGTAGTTGGGTGCGGGAACTGATTTATTTTTATAATTTTCGTAAGGGAGTAACTCTAGCGAGGTTACATATGTAAGCTTCTGTAACTGCTTTCATTTTGACACAGTACCGTTCAACAGTTAAAAATAGTGCTTTCTCGTAAGTTTTTTTCCACGGTCCATGGTGTGATATGATACTTGCTCAAAGTTTTCTTCATATTAATTTAAAACAAAATTACTAAAAATTGCTGTCCCCCTATTTAATCTCCAAAATAAAACTCAAAATCTATCTGGTATATAAAAACAAACATCAACTAGATGAAGACTTAATTGCCACACTTGAGGTTCATACGACCAAGTTTCCAGTATGATGAATACTTGATAGGCTGGGAGTAAAATGTACTACTTTACAAGGTCCGAGCAAAAGTGGCTAAGAAATGTTCCGCGCAAAAACGAATCGCGTGAAATTTCCGAATCAGAGAAAAACTCTGGGCAAAAACGACTTATCTACTAAACTTTGCATTACTTTTTGTAGATTATTTCATGTCAACGCTGTCGGAGAGATGCTAGCCATTTCAGACTTCTACAGTAGAATTTTCATAAAGCCCCCTATCAACTGTGCACCCATATCAACTGTGTCAAATGTCGCCCTGAAGTCGACGAAGAAACCATATTTTTTTATATAAAATTTATGAGATGGCTTAATCGTATTAAAATAAATAAAAAATTTTATCTATCTTTTAGTATCCTATGCGAAATCTAGCTTAACTCTCCCTTAGAATACCATATCTTTTCTTCCAAGCCACTTTTCTATTATGCAACGCGCCCACAGGTTCACCCTCTTATTTCTTAGGTATTTTTATGGGCTTTGTAAAATTTTTTTTAGCCTCAACGTGGTATCAAAATGGGCCTCCTAAGTGTGCCTTCTTAGGCAACCACTTTAACCTAACCAAACCTAACGTGCCCACAAAAGTCCTTGGAATTGTATTCATAAATGACGGACCTCTATAGTTTTCCACTCTGTTTACTTCACCCTTCTTATGCAGAGGAAAAATGATAGATTTCAGAAAACAGTTATGTACGTCAAGTCAATGGGGCGGCATACACTATAGGCTTATATTCTAAAGTTGGCCATAAAATCTTTCACAGAGGATCCGTTTTTCCCAGCATATGTGTATTCTCTCAGGCAATCACCCTACATATGACCATTTAATATCGCAAGCCCAAAATCATCGCAGAATTCTAAAACTTTCCTCCCTCTATATCTGACCGTTTCATCCTTGGAATTTCTCACAAAGTTTAGCCTTACATTAAAATCACCGAGAACTATATTACTTCACTCATCAACGTTCTCAATAATACTTGGGAACCTATTAAAATCGGATTCCCAAGTATTACAGTTAACATAACTGGGTATTATACTGAAATATTCTGTGTTCAATCTCACTTTTAACATTGGTACAGATTTTACCGAGGACATTTATATAATGCTCCCAATGAGAGTGTTATATACACCAATTCCCCCCCCCCCCCCCCCCCCCCCCCAATAACTTCCACTGGCACTACCATAATTTGAACTTCTATTAGAACCGTACCAGCATAGATCATATCCGCCAAAAATTTTCTGGTAAACATTGAAGATAAATATTATTATCTTCAACATGAAGATAAAATACTTATTGAGACAATTTATTCCTCTGTTGCTCTACTTTTGTTATTTAATCTACAAACTGAACTTTTTACCCTACACACATAGTCCATATCATTAGTATTGTTGGTGTATCCAATAAGACAAAAACAAATCAAAACAAATTGTTCAAAACTCGAGCAGAGAAAGAAATATTGAAAGTTCATTACGCGGTCGGCGTTTATGATTACAAAAAGCTACACTCCTTTGGCTCTTCCTCAACCGCAGCACCAAAGGGTAGCTTTTCATTAGCAGCATTATCAAATTTCCATATTTCTTTCTCTGTTCGAGTTGTGAAAAATTTATTTAGATTTTTTTTTGTAAAATTTCACTCGAGTCAAGTGTGATTTCGTACATATTTTGTGCATTTTCAAAATATGTGATAAAAAATTTTACCGAAAGGTTAGTGTGATTTCGTACGAATTTTGTGCATTTTCAAAATATTTGGTATTCAATATGGCAATGACCTGTAAGAAATTGCAACATATTTTTGGCTATATTTGCATAGCTACACGTTTCATGATTACGTAGAAAACCCTGCAGGCTACTGTGTGTACCCCTTAGCTTGGTCTGGGAACCCAACGGCGGCTGACATGTAAGTTGCCTATAAGTAAATCAAATTATATTAAATTACATATAATATACATATATATAATATATTATATTATTATATCTTATACAGGCTGTTTCTCATAAGATGTGCCAAAATAAAACATAGTATGACAGGGGTGAAACAGTTCAGAACAGTTAGCTGAAACTTTTAACAGTACTCATTTTCTGTTACTTACGATAAGAGGATTGCCCACAAAATTTAAACTTTATCACATTATAAAAGTTCTCTGTTTCTCCTCTCTTTCCTTTTACAAATCGAAAAGAAGGAGTTAAACAACGCTTAAGTACATGAGAGCAGCTATGGATCAAATCACACTGCACTTGATCACTCGTGTGATTCAGGCGAATACTGTCTTTATTTATTTATTTATACAAAATTCATCAAAGGCTGATTACTAAGAATGACAACAACAACAACAAAATAACACAAATGGCTGATAAAAATTACAATGACATCAATAATAATTAATTAAACTAACATAACAATACATAATGATGCACATTAAAAGATGCTAAAGAGTACAAAAAGAACAGTCAAGAAAGTTTACTCTTTACGCAATATTTAGATAAATTATAATCAATGCTCTCAAAATGCAAATTAAAATAACGGGACATCATAACGGGTCTTTTATTTATTTTTATTGAGTAGCAGTATTTACATTTCTGTTACTTAGAAATTTTTTATATTATGTTGGAAGCAATCTTGAAAAAAAATTGATATTGTTTATCTGATGACTTTTTTTTAAAAAGGATGTCTTTCTCAGTTTCGGTCTAGCTTCAGTTTCGGACACGCTTGATCAGCGACTTGGAAACACTGGGGGAGGGATCGGCAATCTCAACCGTTTGGGAGTCATAGGGTTATTCATGAATTTGAAATTGTCATGGTATGTACATCACTATTTTATTTTCATCATTAATCTACTCAACGCAGTGACATAAAATTACAATCCCAATGTCCTTTACAAAAATTTCAACAATCTTGACCTAACTCTGACCACTGCGGTTACAATAATTTGCTAAGAAATGTTCTGTTATTACCGAAAATTCAATATTTTTCAAAATTTTCTCCAAAATAATATAATTGACAAACCTGTTTTCATTTTTATTAAATTGTCCATAATATCATACTTCCAAAAAGGCATTTTCAGAATATAATAAGAATCTACAATTTCAAGAAGTCACAGTCATAGTAACCCTGAAAGAGTTTTATTGAATTCGAAACTTTTACCAATTGACCTTCATGTACAAAGACTGTTCGAATTTGTCCTCTGCTAACCCGATGCATGCCAATAACGTCCTTCTAATTCCTTGTTTAAGGTGTGTTTTTGTAATAAGATGGAAAATTTAATAACAATATAAAACAAAAGTATTATTTACATGCATTTTGGAGAAAAATGGAAAAACGATAAATTGTAGGTAATCGCTAAAAATGTTTGGCACTTCTGGAAGTGATTGTACCTGAAATAGTAGGAATTAGGTCAGAATTGTTAACATATTTGGAAAGGACATTCGGCTATAACTTTTATGGCGTTTATTTGATGTTTCGTCGTTGGGTAGATCACAAAATAAAAATAAAATAGTGATATGCATACCATGAAAAGATTGTCGTCTCCCTCTCCTCCATATAATTTTGTTGTTGAAATCAATCACCACAGTTATTTTAGCACACCTTATGTAAAACCCCCTGAATATATATTGTATATTGAAATTGTGGAGTTAGAATCCTAAATAAATTTTTACTGTTTTCGAAGTTGTGGGCGCGGAGTACCTGGTAGCTGATAATCCTTATAAAATCACAATGTTCAAGGTCTTACTTTAACATTTTTGCCCTATGGAAGGCATGGACTCGCGAGAGTTTTCTGTAAGCTGCCCTATAGATGCCATCTTTGAGTTTATTTGACTTGACTCCTAGTTTTACTTCAGTTACTTTGAAAAATGATCACAATCATATTATAAAGTACAAACAGTCACCACAGCAGCTTTAAATCTAAGTTATAACAATTCCATTGTTAAGGTGTAATATGGAGTTTGCATAACTTAAGAGGAATGTTACTAGTGAATGATCACATAACCCCGGTTATATATGATATACCTTCCACAGAAAATCAACAGCTAATGATTTAAATGCGTTTTGGTCAGGTTTTCTTTTTTAATTTCGGTGTCGGTGGGGTTCGAATCTGGGGTATCCGGAATGGAAGGCTGACAAGTTATCAATTAAAACTATTCGATTCGAACTTAAAATAGTCGATTCGACAGTTTTTTTTCTTCTTCTTATGTTTCTTGGGCATGGTCGCCCTGCCTGATTTTTTTTTGGCCCGCGATCTTTATTCTAAAGACAATTTATGGTGGGTACCTAGTCTTGGAGCAAGCACGGTTCGCAAGCAAAATTGTTGCGTGAAAGTAATATGATAATGCGATAAGAAATTAAAATAAAATAAATCTTTTTTTTTTGTTTAAAAAGTAAAAAAAGTAAAAAGAAATTATTGGTAAAACGATTTTATTGTCATGAAGGTCTTGCACTTAACACCCGAGTAAAAATAATTGAGTTAATATCTTCACGCCCAAAGCAAGTACAGACATTAAGATTTTTAAAAGTATATTCTCACCCGTTGCAAAATACGTCTTTGGAAAATATGGCGGTTAAGTAAAAACCTCACCCGCATAGATAAAATTTGTAGAAAACATTCCTTCATGGTGTTGTAATAAATGTTTAAAATTTCATCACTGAGACTTTATTAGGTTTTAAGTTATAAATTTTTAAATATAGCAAATTTTTATAAATTTTTTTTATAACTAATAAAATAATTAAAAAATAATAAAGTCTCAGTTATGAAATTTTAAATACTACAACACAATGAAAGAAAGTTTCCTGAAAATTTTGGATTGTTTAATTGTGCGTAGATATTTTAGATTGAAAATACCTACGCGATTTTCGACAAATCGCAATATTTGAAGACCCACTAAAAAAAGAAACTCTTTAGGGAGGTAGTAAACTATAAAAACTGTATCCAGAAAAATATATTGTAGGTTAGTCTTAATTTTATCTTTTACATTTTGAATTTTAAAAGAGAAGGATTTCAGTTTGAAACCGTTAACACCTTGTGCACCGTATGGGTCATCGGCTACCTAATATCAAGATTGTTCCCAACAGCTGATGGTTCGCTCACAAGGTGAGTCATGACCATAATAATGTTAACAATTACTTGAAATTTGTTATTCTTATTCTTATATATTTTACAGTTTCAGTTTTAATCTATATTAACCGAAGTAAAAATAAGACTCAAATGCACAAACGTTGCCGGCTACTGCGGTTTTGTTATGTCAGACATCGGTCTAGAATGAGTTAATCTACGAAAATAATTTTATTGTTTTAATTTTAAATTTAAGTATAGAAAAACCATTAGCATCTAAACTGTAAAGTAAATATTGTAGTATTTTATGGTTTTATACTTTAAATTATTAGTTTGATAATTTACTCGTATTTCGGTTATATAACCGTAAAATGAGCGCAGCTGCGAGAAGGCAATATTAAGCCCTTAAGGAGTTCCAAGGACCATTTGCCTCTATGTCATTAAATCAGCTTCATAACACCATAATACTGTTTTCTCACCGGAACTACATATGTTCAACTCAATCGGTTAACCACGAGACTAAATAAAATCGGGTATTAGAAAGATACATCTCACTCCAAGCCCTTCTACCGCAACCTTCGTGCGAAATATTTTTATAGTAGCTATTACGGAACATTTACATTCACATACACACAAACAGACTTCTTTTCAACCACACGACCTGCGCTTTGGGAGAAGGTTCAGTACTCCCTTACCTGAAAGAGCAGAATGGAACAGCGGTGGACCAAGTCTGGATCCTGAAATCCTCAAATGGCTCACTTATGGCTCGAAAATGAAGTATAGTGCTGGTGTCATTAACCCAGCACTAAGCCTTCGATTGTACGCGGCAGAGTGTCTTTGAAGCCGAAATCCAGTTAACAGTTTACTGGAAACTGTTCTCTGGCTAACCCAAGCCAAGGCACTTGTTAGACCCTATGCTTACAATGATGCCAAAGTATAAACTAAAGCAGACCTCAGGTTTCTTACAGGCGCCCTATCTGTTCACTGCGGTCGAATGTATAACCTTCAACGATTAGGTCTGTCATACGGAATGTAGTGTCGCTTGGTTTAGAACGAGGATTTTCAGTCGGAAATTTCTGAGCCCGGCTGACGTTAGATCCCACCCTGGCAAAGAACCCCGTGCTACCTCAGGGTGGCATCGCGTATTTTTAAATAGTGGGGTTTTGGCACAAAACACCTTATTATACCTATGACATACACTTACTACGTGGTCACGAGATGTGGTAACAAAACGGCACAACTTAGTGCTAATTGAACCATGGGGAGGAGCCTAGGTCGCCACTTCAACCAACCAACCATACCTATGATAAAGGTACAGAAAGGGTTGGCGAATAATTTCATAACGTGTGGCCGGATTTGCATGATTCTGTTGTTTTGTGAAAAATGAAAATCCGCAATTTAAGATATCATATAAAACTGCCTAAACATTTTGACATGCGAGATCATAGTGAAGAGGATTAATATACAAGTTGGGGCAAAAGTACTCTTTCGATTTCCTTAAGCGGTAACTTTGTTTGTAAATAAAAAGAATTGGTGCTGATGCTTGATTATGTTTATTTTGACGTTTCGGTCAAGTGGCAGCCGCCTCATTTCAAAGCATCCTCCATGAATGTTCTTAAAACTGCTGGCGATAAATTTCCCACTTCTTGTTGGATGTTCACCCTTAGGTCCGCCAAGGCCTGTGGCTTATTGGTGTGGACCTGCGAATTCAAAAATCTCCAATGAAAAAGTCAGGAGCGGAAAATCGGACAATCTTGTGAACCAGTGCAACTCACTAAAACAAGAGATTAAAATTACCGGAAAACGCTCGCGTCAGAATGTCTTCTGTCGCCCGTGCTATACATATATATATATATATATATATATATATATATATATATATATATATATATATATATATATATTTTTCCTATTTTTACGTCATTTTTGACCTATTAGAGGCTATAAAAATGGAACAAAATAAAATTTTGCAAATCGTACTCGGGAAAACATAGCGGTATGTTTTCTGAACAATTGAAAAATAAAATTATTGAAATCGGACCAATACTTTTATGAGAAGTCTTACTCGGCAGCTAAAAAAACACTACTTTCGGGAAAACGCGTTTAATGATAAATTACGGTGTATAACTTGATTGTAGTAACTTACGAGTTAATCTGCTATACCGGGGCCGTAGAGTTCTCCTTCCTCATCACGTTGATGTTTTTGGTTGTCCACATTCTTCTCAAGAACGGACCGGTAAATTTTTTAGACAATGATTTTTAACTGGACAAGCGCCGTCGTGGCGCGCCGCGCTTAGTTTTTCGGAAACGGCCGGAGACGGGTACATTTCTGTTCCCAGAAACATGCAAAGGAATGTGATTTTCATGAAATCCTTTCTGTGGCGTATTCTGAGATACATATAGATTGAAATTAAAAAAAAAATCGATTTTTTGAAACCGCGAGAGTAGAGGACCCCCTTAACCGCTCCTCAAGATCCAAGAGCAGACTGTGGTACTCCGACTGGGGATTTTTCCACTGAACTGTACCTTGATTAGCTGTAGCAGCACTTCTAGTGTCCTTATGATGTTTGGAAGAACTAGCGGATTGTTTCCCCTCCATTATCCAGAATGATAAATTAACCGATAGGTAGATTTTTATTTATTTTACTCGACTCGACTTTTATCGACCCTGACATTGAGGAAGACACGAGTAGGAGTTAAGCGATCTGGAGGAAGATTTCCCATTAATTGAGCATTTTCGGATAAATCCTTTGAGAAAAAATGGAATAGACATTTAAAAAAAATTTCGGTTTTGTGTTAACTGATAAATTGGCGTGCGAGATAAACATAGCAGTAAGATAGCTCTTGTGAGACATTACTAAAGGGTGTATCTGGTTAAATGGGATTGGTGAATTGCTCAAATGGCCACCCCCTCCCAATAAACCTTCTGGGTCAATAAAAGGGTTGAGGGACGCAAGATAAGTTATTCTGAACACTTTTGTCTGTTTAAGCTGTTCTTATTGACTCAATTTAATGATGAGAATGACTTCCTTTGCTTCCTCAAGATGAAACGTTACTGACGAGTCTTACCAATTATATATGTTTTTTTGTTATTGGCGAATAAGCGAATATTTCAATCTGCAGTCAAAAACTTCAAGTATATTGGTGCCTATTAGGATTTAGGGCTGCAAACAACCTCTACAACTATACTTGCAATACCCTGTATTGCAGTCTATGGACATTAATTTTCGTTTGGAACCGTATAAAAAGTCCATCAGGATACATCTTCGATACCATTGTGCAAACTAGGATTGCTATTAATAGTTACATAACTGTAAACTGTACTTATTATTATATACTGTTCCCAGTAAACATTCTATAGGTTATAGCAGCTTGTAGGTAGTTTTGGGTTATCGCATTTGTAGATATTCGTAATAAGTTTATTGTTTAAATCATTAGAGATTTAGCGCGAATTACGTAATAATAACTAAACAATTTTAACTTCGAATTATAGTTCAAAACTTTCTTTTGTTAAGAGTCTAATTTAAATTCGTATATTGATACTAATGGTTGAATTCAATGTGATGTATCTCTTCGAAACTAGAATGAAGTGAAGAAGTTCTGAGCACAAACCACTCAAAAGTCAATAATCAAAATGAACCAAAGCTATATAAAGATTTTTTAACATCGATATACCCAGTTGAAATGATTACTATATGTAAGCTCAACAATTAATTTTGAACATTTCGATCAAATAACTGTTAAAACAATTAATCACCTTAAAAATCACTCGCGTGAAGATAATCTTCACCCTTCACTAGCTCTTATTCTTTTCCTAATAAGCAGTTTTTATAATAAAATAGTTTTTAAAAAAAAGTTGAAAAAGCGCTAAAATGCATAAAATAATTTTTAATTTTATATTTATTACGACATTTTGAAGTCGGTGCAAATCAAACAAACCAAACAACTACAACAAAAATATTTAATCTTCATTTCTTATGATCCCGTGAGCTGAAACGTTCAGGTAGTATTTTGTATTATTTTCAATTGTGGTACTGTAGTTGTTTTATTTATTTAATTTGCACCGAATTCAAAATGTCGTAATAGATATAAAATTAAAAGTTATTTTATGCTTTTTGTGAAGTCGGTTCAACTTTTTTTTTTAAAACTATTTTATTTTTCACTTTTTAGTGTTTTCTATTCGATACAACGAAGAAAGTACCATCCAAATCGGGCGGCATGTTAAAAAGTTAGGTTTAACCCCCTACCCCACCTCTATCCCAACAAAATTTTTTGCCTCGTGGTATCAACCAGGGAGCATACTCTACCCAACAGAAAAGAATTATCTAAATCGGTCCACGCGTTACGAAGTTAGGTCCCTAAACATCTTGGGTATTCAGATATCCAGCAATCTTAGCTGGACTGTTCATATATTTGCAATAGCTAAAAGTGCGATGAAATGTTTGGGTTTTCTACAGTGATGTAAGAAATATTTCACCCCACCTGACTTAGCGCTGATCTAAAAGTCCCACATTAGGCCTAGACTTGAATATAATTCCCATATTTGGTCAGGGGCAGGACACACCGCATTGTCCGCGTTAGACAAAGTCCAGCGTAAGGTTATTAAGCTTATTGGCGATTCCTCAATCTCTGAGGGCCTTGACTCTCTGGAGCATCGACGAAATGTCGGTTGTCTCTCACTCTTCTACCGCTATTTCCATGGCCATTGTTCTAACGAAATTGCTAGCCTTATTCCTTGTAGACTCATGACAACGCGACTTATTTAACTTTGTTTCTTCAGAATCGAAAAATAAATATTTTAAAATAATAAAATGTATTAGAAATTTATTTTCGAGGATTATAAGCAAACAACACAAATACCACTTTAATAACAACTTTACTATTCACTTATAATTCTTTTAAAATTATGATTTAGCGATGAACATCTCTTTGGAGTGCTCACTTGGTCGCGACGGTCTTAAGACTAACTTTCTTATATTTTACAAAGTACAATTTTAGAATTAAAGCAGAAAGTGCTGACCGATCGGTTCTCACGATTTTATTTTCAGACGGTGGAGCTACTTTAAGTCACGTTCCCAACTTATGAAAAATGAAATTTTATAAGTTGGAAATATTCCAAGTTCGCCAAGGTGAAGACTCTTGGTTTTGAATTTCGGTTACTTTATCTTTTGTTTCCGTTAGATTCGCTTT
The DNA here is from genome assembly GCA_964036015.1 of Leptarthrus brevirostris. Taxonomy (NCBI): domain Eukaryota; kingdom Metazoa; phylum Arthropoda; class Insecta; order Diptera; family Asilidae; genus Leptarthrus; species Leptarthrus brevirostris. Next base: position 29,942,273 of record OZ038373.1, read on the forward strand.
ATCTGCGATAAATTGTGGGAACGTAACTTTTGGGAATGTAACTCGCGCGATACAAGATCTACAAGTCGCTCCCACCCCTACAAATAAGAACCAACTCTGCGGGGCAGGAGTTGGTCAGTAGAGTCGACGTCCCTGGTATTATCATGTACATAAAGAAATTGCAGCGCAACGATAGCAGCTTGGTGATCAACGGGAGCGCTGAAGAATAAAAATGCACGATTACAGTAGACACTCGATTTCATGAAAGCACAAGTTCAACTCAATATTGAAAGAGGAGTTATGAAGTGCAACAACAGAGATATTTCTATGGCTCTGGGATCAAATTGTTACTCGAAGGTCAACATAGTGGCATCCGAAGATGTCGATGAAAAGAAGGAAATTCTGGTACGAATCCTAAATTCACATGAAAAAGCCATCAAATTAAGGAAAGGTAAAGTCCTGGAAATGGCGAACCAGCCGATGAGATCACATTAATGAAATGTTTAAGCTCATACCAAACCGAAAAACCAAGGTAAGACGTTGCGAATTTAGCAATGAAAACTGATACTTCCGTCTAATAAACTCAGCCAAAGGCCATATTCTAAATCAAAGATGTTAATTGAAAGATTTGGCGAAATTTTTGCACTAGGAGACAAGGACTATGGGAAAACTGATACACTGTAACATAAAATTGGGACCGGAGATGCAAAGCTTGATAGAAGCGTCGAATAGCCCGTGGATGTCCCCTGTGGTGTTTATAAAAAAGAAGGGTGGAAGTACAAGATTTTGCGTAGACTACTGGAAAGAAACGACAAGATTCCCTTTATTATAGTTCAAGATTTATTCGACTACGAAAATTAACAGGTTTTACAATGTGATGTGGTTTTGTTTTAAAACTGATCTTAAATGAGTTACAGTGAGCTATTATATAATATTAAAATTTATTAAGATTTGAATAGAGATTTTTCCGTTTAACTTTTCTTATGATGAAATTATAAATCTACTCTCACCTAAATGATATCACCCACTACCTCGTATAGCGACTCCCTGGGTACCTTATCAGGATCTAAGTGGTTTTCAACAGTGGACTTAAAGAGCAGCTACTGACGAGTTTAGATCGGTCCAGATGACAGGGAAAATACAACATAGGTGGAAAGTGGATTATGTCAATTTAAAGTTACGACTTTGGACTTTGCAATGTTTCAGCAAGTTTCGATCGTTTAATGGAATATGTCCTACGAGGTTTAACTTGGAAAACCTGCCTGTTATATTTGATGACATCATTCTAATTGAAAAATATTTTGAAGAACACTTAGGAAATGTTCCAGAAACTGTAGCCAGCCAAACTAAAACCGATCCGAAGAAAATAGCTTGGGGGAGGGGAACTTGCCTATTCCGAAAGATAAAAACGAGCTGCGAAGTTTTTTTTGAATTAGCCACTTATTACAGGCAATTTCTGAGGAATTTTGCTGATATAGCAAAGAAGTTGCATAAGCTATCGAAAAAGGATAAAGCATTTGTCTGGACAGTAAAAGCAGAAAATAGCACTAAAGCAGGCGCTCTGCAATGCACCTGTACTAACTTATCCAAAAGCAGGCGATACATTCATATTGAATACTGAAATCAAGAAATGTTGGGATCGGTGCTGTGCTGTCACAAAACGTAAATGGGTATGAAAAAGTGGTGGCATACTATAGCAGAGCTCTATGAAAGCAATAGGGAAATTACTGTGTTACGAGGAAAGAACTATTGGCTATAGCTGATTCTACGAAGCATTTCCATAAATGTCTCTATTGACAAATATTCACCCTCCGAACAGATCATGCAGCTCTTTTTTATTTCATTTTTCATAGCCTATTATGTGTGTGATTAGAGAAAATTATCGTAGTCACTCTAATCGGTATATACCTTATGAAGCTAGGCGTCGCCCATCCTCCAACTCTCACCATAAGCCACAATTTTTTCCACAATACAAATAAATACTGTATGCATTCAGAATAATATAAATCAGTCTACGTGTTAAAAATTTAGATTTCCTTTTCCCCCACCCCAACCTTAGGTCAATATATTTCCACAGAGTAGCAATAGGGGATCATATAACACACAACAAAAGAGATTCTTCTAAATAGGTGTGACTTAAGGAATTCTGTAAAGCCCCCTCCGCACACCACCCAATTTATAAATTTTTGTCGTCGTATCAGGCAACATCTTCTACACATCGAAAGAAGAACCATCGAAATCGGTGCAAGTGTTACGATGTAAGGCTACTCCTCCCCTTCCCCCACCCGCCACCTTAGGACCAAATTATTCTCCTATTAGCAATGCTTCCACCACCAACCCACCAACATATTTTTTCTCGTGATATCAACCAGGTAACATACTCTACCCAACAGAATAGAATTATCCAAATCGGTACACGCCTCACGAAAAAGAATTATCCAAATCGGTCCACGGGTCACGAAGTTAGACTATCCCTCCCCCTCCCCCCTAACCCAATTTTTTTCTCTTCTATTAGCACTGGGGGATCGTACTCTGAACAACAAAAAAAGAACCATCCAAATCGGTCCACGCGTTACAAAGTTAGGTTTGACCCCCCCCCCCCCCCCCCCCACGGCCCCACCCCACCAACGTTCTTTTTCTCGTGGTATCAAGCAGGGAACATACTCTATCCAAGGAAAATAGAATTTTCCAAATCGGTTTAAGGGTTACGAAGTTAGACTACTCCTCCCCCCTCCCCACTCCCTAGGCAAATTTTTTATTCTATTAGCAATGGGGGATTATACTCTGCACAACTAAAGAAGAACCATCCAAATTGGTCCACGCGTTACAAAGTTATATTTTATCTTTCTATTAATGATTTGCCGTCTGTTATTAAAAATTGTTCCGTGCATTTGTATACTGTTGATGTCCAGATCTACCTAGATCATCCCATTGGTCTGCTGGAGGATAGTGTGAGCAGAATTAACAAAAATCTTCAGAGCATCCTTCAATGGTCAACATATAATAGATTTATTCTTAATCCAAAAAAGTCACAATCTTTAGTAATTTCTTTGATTTTGAGTTGGACCGGCCAATCATATCTTACGTCTATAAAGCTAAAAATCTTGTAATTATGTTATATGCTCATTTAAGTTGCTGTGATCACATAACAACTGGCCAGAAGAGACAAAATTCGGTCCCGGGGGTACCACATACGGGCCCCCGCGAAAGGAATTTCTGGCCCGGGGATAAGCGTTTACGGGCCAGTATACAATCGAATGAGTGACTTTCAATTTAAAATCTGTCTATTATATTACACTTTTTCGACCGTGAAACATATTTTTATATATATAATTAAAATTATTTTCTGTTGATGACTTAGATGACGGGCCCCTTTTGAAAGCCCGATCCCGGGGGTTTACCCCCTTCGTCCCCCCTCCTCTCGGCGGCCCTGCAGAACAATGAAAATGGGTCATATTTATACAAATAAATACTGTATGCATTCAGAATAATATAAATCAGTCTACGTGTTAAAAATTTAGATTTCCTTTTCCCCCACCCCAACCTTAGGTCAATATATTTCCACAGAGTAGCAATAGGGGATCATATAACACACAACAAAAGAGATTCTTCTAAATAGGTGTGACTTAAGGAATTCTGTAAAGCCCCCTCCGCACACCACCCAATTTATAAATTTTTGTCGTCGTATCAGGCAACATCTTCTACACATCGAAAGAAGAACCATCGAAATCGGTGCAAGTGTTACGATGTAAGGCTACTCCTCCCCTTCCCCCACCCGCCACCTTAGGACCAAATTATTCTCCTATTAGCAATGCTTCCACCCCCAACCCACCAACATATTTTTTCTCGTGATATCAACCAGGTAACATACTCTACCCAACAGAATAGAATTATCCAAATCGGTACACGCCTCACGAAAAAGAATTATCCAAATCGGTCCACGGGTCACGAAGTTAGACTATCCCTCCCCCTCCCCCCTAACCCAATTTTTTTCTCTTCTATTAGCACTGGGGGATCGTACTCTGAACAACAAAAAAAGAACCATCCAAATCGGTCCACGCGTTACAAAGTTAGGTTTGACCCCCCCCCCCCCCCCCCCCCCACGGCCCCACCCCACCAACGTTCTTTTTCTCGTGGTATCAAGCAGGGAACATACTCTATCCAAGGAAAATAGAATTTTCCAAATCGGTTTAAGGGTTACGAAGTTAGACTACTCCTCCCCCCTCCCCACTCCCTAGGCAAATTTTTTATTCTATTAGCAATGGGGGATTATACTCTGCACAACTAAAGAAGAACCATCCAAATTGGTCCACGCGTTACAAAGTTATATTTTATCTTTCTATTAATGATTTGCCGTCTGTTATTAAAAATTGTTCCGTGCATTTGTATACTGTTGATGTCCAGATCTACCTAGATCATCCCATTGGTCTGCTGGAGGATAGTGTGAGCAGAATTAACAAAAATCTTCAGAGCATCCTTCAATGGTCAACATATAATAGATTTATTCTTAATCCAAAAAAGTCACAATCTTTAGTAATTTCTTTGATTTTGAGTTGGACCGGCCAATCATATCTTACGTCTATAAAGCTAAAAATCTTGTAATTATGTTATATGCTCATTTAAGTTGCTGTGATCACATAACAACTGGCCAGTAGAGAAAAAATTCGGTCCCGGGGGTACCACATACGGGCCCCGCGAAAGGAATTTCTGGCCCGGAGATAAGCGTTTACGGGCCAGTATACAATCGAATGAGTGACTTTCAATTTAAAATCTGTCTATTATATTACACTTTTTCGACCGTGAAACATATTTTTATATATATAATTAAAATTATTTTCTGTTGATGACTTAGATGACGGGCCCCTTTTGAAAGCCCGATCCCGGGGGTTTACCCCCTTCGTCCCCCCTCCTCTCGGCGGCCCTGCAGAACAATGAAAATGGGTCATATTTATGGGGTGCTACGTCGGCTGTGGTTGTATGCTTTTTTACTCTATACTGAGATTTTTATAAAATTAGTTAAAACGCTAATTTTACTACATCTCATACATGGGTCTGTTATTTATCCCAGACTCGACTCACGCTGCAAGCGTAGACTTGAAGTAGCGTACAACGACTCCATTAGGTTCGCATTTAGGCTGCGAAAATATGATCATATCACCCCTATCCGATATAAAATTCTTTACTGATCGTTGGAAGTATACCTACAGCGCTGGCGAGCTAATTAGCAAAGCCCTAAGGATGTGCAATATACTGCCTTTTTCAATAACAGAATATACTTTTCAGTTTATAACTATTAAAGGCTTTTAAAGATCTGTCATTCATATCGCTTAATCATCTCTCAGGCGTACAACTGAGAAAAAGTGCCGTGTATTATGTTAGTGATACAGTAGAAGTGGAACTTTATATCGATGGGTGTGCTACCACCCCTGTATAACGTAGGATTTTACTATTCCTTCATAACATCCATTATAATCAAAATACGGCATTTCTGTATGAATTAGTTAATTTTTCCGTGGAAGCACGGGCGTATTTGGAACGCACTGCCAGTTCCTATCCGGCGCGCAAGTTCGATTACTTCATTCAACGACTATTTGGCGGCACACATCTTTAGATAAATTATTTTATGAAAATGAAAATGTGTAACGGAAATATCTAGAACTAAGTGACTGAACTTTCTAGAACTAAGCTAAGTAGTATAAATACGGCTGAGCAGTAGCCTAGTTAGTTTAGTCGTGATTTAGACTGCGAAGCGTTTACATGTGATAAAGGGAACAGTCGGTTGTATTTTAACCAGTGAAGTGATAAGTGTTAATTATTAAAGTGAAACGTAATATTATGAAGAAATGTTGTCAAAGAAATTGTTAAACGAACTAATTAAGTGAACTGAATAAACTTGTGAACATTTGTGATTAAAAATAATTGTCTTAATTAATCCGTCGAGCCCGAAGAGCCACATTTACGTTACAGTATTTTTTTATTTTAACATTTGGTTCGCTTCTTGTGTTTTCGATGATCGAAGTCAGCAAAGTTTATTTCAATTGGAAATTTTGGATTTTTTTCGAATTTAAAACTCACTCCTGTAAATTTTGCTTTAGTAGACGGGTCTGGTTCATATGAACTAAAAATAAAATCCCGAATGTCAAAATCTCTCAAGATAAAATATCTAACAAAACATAATGATTATATTTTTAAAAGTAAAAATTTAAAATATCTCTAATCGAAAAAGCCCTAATTGTAAATTTCATAAAAGAAAGATAAAATTCCAAATCTTTTTTTTATAAAATTCATAAATTGTATGATGAGGGAACGATTTCTTGTTATTACATATTGCCATCGAAAATTTTTTTTACGTTTCGGAATGATCATCATCTACATCTCATATTTCGCCTTGTATACCAATTTTATCGAAATTTGGCTCATTTTTTGACTGTATTTATTTTGTGCTTTTGAGCTACACCTTTTGGCATATAATCTCTAACATTTTCCTGGTAAGGGGTACTGATTTTACAAAAATAGTTGCTATCTAGGCAAGAGCAAATATCTGTAAAAAATTATGAAATTAAAATTCATTTTGAATATAAAAATGAAAAAAAGTAGAAAGATATGGGAGATATGAGAAATCAGATTTGACATTTTTAAAAGGAATTGGCACTGTCTATTTACATGCGGAAACTGTCTGTTGACACGCGGAGCGCCATTAGCGTGCCTTGAGTGGCGTTAGCGTGCCTTTAGAGTGCCGTTAGCGTGTATTTCGAGTGCCTAATGGGATACATGCAGAAGAAGTAATATATACTTAAAATATATCTTGAAAAAATCGTTTATTAATTAGATATTGAAGCAAATATAAATAATATATACACAAGTATTGCAACAGAAACCTACCAATAAATGTTGAACTTTTATACTTTGTATTTTTCTTATTCGTTGAAATCTGAGGTAATTTACTGAAACTAATACACATCAGTACTATAGTATATTTAAATATGAACTGAAAACTTAGCCAAAATACGGCCGATTACTATCGCAGGATATGGTGATATGGACTTAATCCCTCTCGATGAATTTGAATACCTTAGATGAAGACACTCCTAATCGTCTTGTGACTCGTCTCATTCTTGTCTCAGGGTCTTGCCTTACGGTGGGGATTATTTGCTGCTCGACGTCGGAGACGTCGGTGCTCGCCGATTAGGGAATCTCCTTTGATATTCCAGTGCAGCCGCTCTCTCGTTTCCGTCTACTACACCGTAGATGTAAATAATATCCGCGTATTCCTCAAAAGCAAATTCTACCATTTTTTAATAATTTTTGCTTCACAACACCCGTACTTATTGATTTGTTTTTCAACTATGATAGGTATTCTTGCTGACTGACCCTTTTTTTATAGCGAAATTTCCATTAGGTACGAGTAACAGAACGCCAGAATGCGAGTGTGTGCTAATATCGGCAATGAAACAAAATGAAACTAAAATAACCCAAAAGAAACATGTTCGAACCCTTATCTTAAAAATTTTGTTTATTTAAACAATTTCCTACCTAAAGTGCAATAAAATAATTAGGTAGTCAGGGAGAACAAAGTTTCCTTCTTATAATTTTCCCGAAATCAATTCCCTAGCGCCAAAATTCGAACCTTCAAAAAAGCCTGCTCTAACTTGCCAATCTTGGATTCGAAGCATCGAAAATACAAGTCTACAAGCTAACCGACCAAGCAGTACTCTTGATCGCTTCATCGAATTTATGCGGTGCAGCTTAGTTATGGCTCCATAGCACACAACACAAAATCCTGTCCTGGAACCATTTAAAGGAAGGTTTATGTGCGGCATTTCCGTGTTACACCGACGAGTCTGACATTCACTTGCGCCTCATGAAACGCAAAAAACTTCCGAGTGAAGATCTTGAAAGCTACTTTTACGAAATCCTCTGCATTGGAAGAGATGCTTCCTTTAGTGAACAATCGCTAATAAAATATCTGGGGCACGGCAGTGCCCCTGCAAAGACTGGGCGCAACGTACTTTTTCTCGAAGCGTTTCGCCGTATTTTCGAACCCTCATAGCTTCGGTCTGGATAATACTAGAGAGCCCAAATTCTTAATATAAGATGTAGTTACCAGACTAATGTAACACACTTTCATTTGTCCAGCTTTTATACTTTAGATTTTATTAGTACCTGAAAGACGTCGATTTCGCCACTCATGATCATCAAAACCTCTTTACCCGACTACGTCAGAAAGAAGAAGAAGAACTCGTTCTAATACCTTATCTTTTGTTTCTGTGGAAAATTGGTTTTTTTTTTCTACTTGAAGTAAGCAAAACAATCTTTCAAATGAAGTATAAATAGTCATACCGTATTTAAGAAACTAACAAGTATTTTTAAGCTTAAAAGCGCGGAAATGTACGAAAGTAGAAATTAAAAAAAAACGCAAGCACCAGACCACCAGACATGATTTACTGCTTGCGTTTTGAATGAAAATTTGGTTTGCGACTAAAATTTCACGTTTAATCAAAGCTTTCTTGTTATTTCGGTTAATAAGGTGTACATGTTTTTAGTTTGATAGAAAGATAATTTAGTCTGCGTTTAGTTAATATAAATCTCTTTTTTTCATATGATTGATAGTTTTGGCGGTAGGGCGAGTTTAAGGAAAAATCATCCCCTGGCTGTTATTAGAAGCAATGCAAATCTGGCGGCACGGCAGTGCCCCGCCCCCGCCAAGAGCGGGCACTACCTACCTTTACTCGAAACGTTTCGTCGTATTTTCGAACCGGTCTGGATAATACCAGAGAGCCCAAATTTTTGGAATAACATGTAGTTACCAGACTAATGAAACATAATAAGTTTCATTTGTTTGGCTTTTATACTTTAGATTTTATTAATACCTGAAATACGTCGATTTCGCCACTCATGATCATCAAAACCTCTAGGGTACTTCCTGAAGTCTTAGAAAGTTGACATTTGGTATGCTGGCTGGTATTAGAAAACAAACAACGAAACTATTGAGAAATCTGTAACATTTACCCTCCACCCCCATAATGGCGGGTTCACTTCTGTATATAAAATTTCTTATTGATAGGTACTTCCAAAAGTTCTAGATCGCTAGGATCAGCGCACTAACAACAAGAAAATTAAGAAATCTGTAACTTTCACCATCAAACCCCCCATAAAGGGGGTGCAGGTCTGTGTTCTAGAAAGCTGACATTTGTATCAAAGCTAGATGTTATTAGTACATAAACAACTAAAAAGTGAATGTGCCATGAAGAAAGGAACTGCTTGCGTGCAGGAAATACCTTCTTCACTCGACTTCGCCAGAAGGAAGGGCCTCCGGGGGGTAATTTTTGTTTAAACTCGTCCTAGTGCCTAATCTATTGCTTCTATGAAAAGATTGTTTTTTTCAACTGGAAGTTAACAAAAAAATCTTTCGAATGAAGTAAAAATAGTCATACCGTATTTAAGAAACTAACAAGCATTTTTAACCCTAAAAGCGCGGAATTGTACGGAAGGAGAAATTTAAAAAAATATAAGCACCAGACCATGGTCGGGCCATGATTTACTGCTTCCGTTTTGGATGAAAATTCGGTTTGCGACTAAAATTTCTGGTTTAATCAGAGATTTCTTGATATTTCGGTTAATAAAGTGTACATGATTTTACTTTGTTGGAAAGATAATTTAGTATTCTTTAAGTTAATACGAATAAAGCACAACAGTCAGCTTTAGTTGAATATAATCGGTTAATAGCTAAGTACCACCCTAATTTATCGCTCATTGTAAATAATAAGCCAACAAGGAAAAGAGGCAACGATAGAGAGTGGGCTATCAGAAAAAGAAAAGCATCTTACAAAAAGAAATGAAATCCCACCAAAAACATTTCATGTAAAGAAGGTTGCCAAGACTCACAAGCTCATACCGCTTTCACTGTTAAAAAGTTATCAGATCTCATGTAGAGCCCAGCCCCTAACTCTACAAGGCCTAACTCTACAACCCTAGAAACCCTACTTCTTGGTCAAAAAGTATGGCTTGGCCGTTTCATGGATCTAATGCATGACACAACATTAAAGACCAGTGACATAATTTCTTACCATAAGTCCATAGGAGTGACTGAGTGAGTTAGGGGGTTTGCTCTACATGAGATCTGATAACATTTTAACAGTGAAAGCGGTATGAGCTTGTGAGTCTTGGCAACCTTCTTTACATGAAATGTTTTTGGTGGGATATAATAAACGGCTTAGATGATACAGACCTGAAGAAAGCATTATTAATACAGCGATTTTCAAGGACAGAGGAATTACTAAAACATCTTAAGTGGTACGAGGCAGTGCAACAATTTACGACAAGGGAGTAGCAGTACAAAAAAGCCGCAGAACTAAACAAAGCAAATAGTCCAGAACAAGGAAATACGAACGTGAAATGTTTTAATTGCAATGAACACGGCCACGTATCAATCAACTGTGCAAAGCCTCAAAGGAAATAAAGATGCAGTAATTGCGATAGGGAATGCAGGCAACAAGTACCTTTTCCTAATCAATAGAAGAAGGTTTCCCTCATACACTCCTAAAAATTTGAAAAACCGGCTGTCGTAAACGGCAAATACATCACTACAGCGATCATCGACACGGGAAGCGAGTCGGGAGAAACAATAATAAGGACTCTTTAGTTGCCAGTGGAACTGTGTAAATTAACCCTGCATGGATTTGGAAAAGGGAGATGTTTTACTGCAGGTAAGACGCACGTTAGTTTAAGGGTAGATAGTGCTACTACGACCATAGATTTGTGCTAAGTCAATAACAAATATTTAGATAAACCGATATTGATATGCAGGAAAAGATTTCATACCGGATAAAATTACTTCTCGTAGGGGAAATCGAGACAGTGTTGATAGCATACAAATTTCTTGTAAAGCACACTAAAGCAATTTTAAAGGAACGCAGGTTCAAGATCCAGATAAATTACCTTACAAACAAATGGACGGTGAAGTAATCACAAAAGTTCTTTCGGGACAATGTAGTAAGAATACTGTCGATCGTGAAAACGTGAACAATGTTAGAACTACTAATGAGATAGTCTGCAGTTCTACGAAGAATGATGTGAACATTTATCGCGAAATAAGTGATTGTATAAATGAAAAAAAAATAGAGTTGATAATGTCCATTTATTACACAGTTGTCGGGAACAAAAAAAAAGACGAAATAAATTTTGCAAACCTGTCGGTCGAAAATGAACTAAACTATACGAAATTTAATATTAATGAATTTACCGGTAATAACGTGCAAAACGATAACAATAACAATGAATGTACTGATCTACAAGACAACGATGCATACGGCTTTAGCTACAATAATACTTGTGAAGCCTTACGTAAACCGATCAGTCGCTCAAACATTAATTGGGGTCCTTTATCGAACAAGGAAATGTTATCTTTAGTTAAATTATTAAACGAATTTCGAGATAGCTTCGCAACGAATATTTCTGAATTAGGACGTGCTTGGAAATTCTCATTCTTTTTAACGGACGAAAAACCTAATTGCTCGCGACCTTATCGACTAGCTTATTCACAACGACTAGTTATGAAAAACATCATTGAAGAGCTCCTCAGTGAGAACATCATTCGACCTTCTAATTCGCCATACACGTCACCAGCGCACCTTGTCAAGAAAAAGAATGGCGAAGACCGCATGGTCGTAGATTATCGGGTATTAAATAAAATTACGGTAAAAGATAAACACCCCTTACCGATTATTGAGGATTTATTGCTTCAACTACAAGGAAGCAGTTTTTTTATCGAGCTAGACTTCGCTATGGGTTATTACCAAATTCCAGTTGCGGACAATTGTAAAAAACTTACTGTGTTTACGACTAGCGATGGAGAGTTTGAGTTCCTACAAATGCCATTTGGATTATCAAACGCTCCTTCCTGTTTCCAAAGGGTTGTGAATGGTATCCACCGTATGCTGCCAAACGGAAAGCTGGTCGTGTATATGGATGACGTCCTGATTCCATGTACAGACTATACTGATGATATGAACACACTTCGAAAACTCCTAAGCGTAGTGTCACAAGAGGGCCCCACACTCAAGTTAAATAAGTCATTCTTTTTCACGAAGCAAATAGAATTCTTAGGTTACGATATAACACCTCAAGGAATACGCCCAAACGAAAAGAAGATCGCAGCCGTTAAAAGTTTTTGTCGACCGCAAAATATACACCACCTTCGACAGTTTTTAGGATTGACGAGCTACTTTCGTAGGTTCGTGCCATGCCATGCTCTCATTGCCCAGCCATTAACTGTGTTAACGAGGAAGGATGTGTACTTCGTTTGGACCTAAAGTCAACAGGACTCATTCGAAAAACTCGACCTTTGTATGATCTAAAAGGGTTACACGAACTCCATACTGACGCAACTTCTTTGGGAATAGCAGGCGTACTGTTGCAAGGAGAGTCTGATAATGAAATCCAACCGGTTGGATATTTTAGTAGACAGACATCCGCACATGAACAGAACTACCACAGCTACGAACGTGAAACTTTGGCAGTCGTTGAATCAGTCGCCAGATTTAGGTCACAAATTTTGGGGAAGCACTTCAAGATTGTTACCGATTGTAAGTCACTAAAGGAAACAGTTGATAAGAGAAATGTTGTTCCAAGAATCGCTCGATAGTTTCTACGACTCATGGTATACAACTTCGATTTCGTGTATCGCCAAGAAAAAAGAATGCAGCACGTCGACGCCCTAAGTAGACAACCTTACGAGAGCCCAAAAGAGAGCGATGTAGCCGACCTTAAAATACTTGCCGTGGAAGTCACCGACGAGGACTGGCTGGTAACAATGCAGCTTCAGGATGCCAAATTGAAAAATATCATCAGAATGGTAAAACAGAAGCCAAACAAACTCGAAGAGAGAGAAGCCCACAAAAACTACTCTTTGAAACGGCATCGCCTATACAGGAAAATCGGTGAAGATTTACGATGGGTTGTACCATGGGCAGCCGTATTGAGAATTATAAAATCATGCCATGACGACGTCAGATACTATGGATTGGACAGGACTGTAGAACTTCTGCAACGCGATTACTGGTTCCCAAAAATGCGAAGAAAAGTGAAGAGCTACATAGCAGCTTGCATCGAATGCGCCTACCACAATAGGCCTCCAGGTAAACGAGAAGGAGATCTTCATTGTATCGAAAAAAAACCGATCCCATTTCATACCCTACATGCTGACCACTTAGGCCCCTTTCCAAAGTCCGAATCGGGAAACACACACACACTGGGAGTCGTGGATGGTTTCATAAAATACATCATACTTCGAGCAGTTAAAAACACATCGACAAAACCCGTTGTTAAAATCATCAAGGATATTTCAAAGCATTTTGGATCCCCATCAAGAATCATAACAGATCGAGGAACTGCATTCAGCGGTTAGGCCTTTAAGCAATATTGTACCGCAAACGAAATCAAACATGTCATGACAGCCGCTAGAACTCCTAGAGTCAACTTCCAGATTGAACGCTGCAACCGCACTATTTTGCATTCCCTGTCAACGATTAACGAAGACCGAAGAAAATGGGAAACCCATCTTTTAGCTATCCAGTGGGGCATCAATTCTACAATTAACGACACCAAAAAAACAGACACCCCATAAACTGCTCTTTGGTTTCCAACCTAGAGATCCGCTGGGAAACAAGGTACTTCTCGCACTTCATAATGACGAAGACGACCGAAGACAAAACACCAATTTAGAAATTCTGCGCAATGAAGCCTTGGCCGCAATAGAGAAATCTGAAAAAAAACCGCTTCAATTGTCAACATGCTAAATTATCTAGGTACTACGTCGGCGACTTAGTTTTGATTGAGCGGCCAGCAATTTCAACAGGAGACTCGAGCAAGCTTGATCCTAAATATAAAGGAATCTACATGGTTGCAGAAGCTTTAGAACATGACCGATTTGTGATCGAGGATATCCCTCGAATACCAAGATCTCAACGTCCATTTTATTCCATTTACGCCTCAGATATTATGAAGCCTTGGTGCAATAACCTACACGAAGATTTTTGAGGAGACACCATCAGTCACTCATCGGATAGCGAAATCGAGGACGATTCCGATAGTCACGTTGGCCGAACTGTTACGCCACTGCAATTACAGCAACAGCAACACTGCTAGAGAAACATTGCAGACAACTTCACGCTTTTGGCATTTTTGTTGCCTTTTTTTATGTCTCACTCTCTCTAAAAATTCCATCAGCTGTGTCGGTCACCCATATTGTAAACGAGTAAATAAATCAAACTTTATTTATTAAGTCATCCAGTTGTTTTTAGTTTTTTTTTTATAACCCAATATTTCGTAACACACACACATATATATATATATTGTAGTATTTAATTGGGTTGAAAATCATGGCAATACATAAGGCTTAAACTTCGTATATACAAATGTAAATGAAATTAATTGTGTATGGTATAAAATTATGAACTAAAAGTGGCTTGTCTACGTACTTATAAATGGTATCCTCACTTTTCACAAAATTTTTATATGTTGTTGTTGGCAAGTACTTCCACAGGCCGAAGCCATAATACGAATCCCTTTGAGATACGAACAGTTGCTTTACTGCTTTAGCAAGACTTTGAACGTATTCAGGTTGAGTTTTGCTCGTTGAAAGAAATCCTAGTCGTCTTCCCAACATGAGTGTGCACACAGCTTCTAGTCCCATAAGGTTTGCAAGATCCTGAAAATCATGTACGTAACAACTTTCGGGATTGCGTTTAATTTTTAATAATTCGATAAAGTCATCACATATATCACTAAGTGTTGGCAGAAATGCTTGTAGAATTCTCGGTGAGGTAATCTGATTAGTTAGTTTTGATCTTAGGTGGTGCCAGTTTTTCCCTTGCCTGCGAAAAACTTCAAAATGTGTCAATAATAAACGTTAATATTGTATATTAATATACTCATTGGTGATGCCAACGCTTGCGTATCTGTCGGGTCTGGATTTTCTATAACAGGCAACAATTTCTGTTGGTGGTCGGAATGGATATCGACTAGGATATTTCAGAATTTTTTCGATATCGTTTCTTTCAAATATGTGAACTACAGGTATGCCGAGAGCGGTAACCTCCTTCACGATAGGTCCATACTTTACGTTTAGTTCTAAAGAGAAAACATTATAGTAAGTGTTGTGATCTATTCTGTTATGAGGCTTACCTGCGTAGACTTCATGCAATTTCAAAATATTATATCTCCAAAAAAATATCCATTTTGTTCCAAAAAGAGGAATATATCTTGGCCCGGGAATATCCCATAAGGATTTATTAATTTTACAAGTTGAACTTCTTGATTTTAATGATTTGCGAATTTCCGTATAACTAATTTTGAATAGCGTACCTAAAAGAATTCCTGTACACACTGCCAGAAAGATAAACGCGACCAGCATATTTCTGTAAAGATTTATGAGAAAGTAATATTATATTTTGTCATTTTGTTATTTGCTTATAATAAATAATTTGTTTATTGATGTGAAACCAAGAAAATTCTGTGCAAGGTGTTACTTTGAACATTACTACCATTCAACAAAGGTAAGATTTAAGACTTTTATATTTAGCTGATAGGTTTATGCGGAAAACAAAAGAGTCTAATTCTTACTAAAATTCTCATTAGTACAACTAAAAAACTAACTCTAACATTAAAGGCTAATCCTGCCGACTGAACTGTTCCATTATTCGTACACGTAAAATATTTCTCACCTCGTCGTATGGGTGCGATAAGGGTGGTCGAGTTTAATCGACTATCACGAAGACATGAATACAAGTTGCGAGATCCTGATGTACGAAAACGTTTTGATTTGAATGACACGCAGTGTCGGTAGGTTGGATACTTCGCATCGCTTCTCTAAGCTCGGTAACGTCTACTGACACTGTTCTATTCTGAGCGTTGTCGAAGAAAAATGGTGACGGAGTTTTCAGTGTTTTACCATAAACTAATTCGGCGGACGATGCGTTTATATCTTCTTTAAACGAAGTACGAAGTCCCAGTAAAATTGTCGGCAGAAGTTGGTCCCCTGCATTTGGGGCTGACATAAAATAGCTGCTTTCAAGGTGCGATGCCACCTTTCGATGATCCCGTTTGCCTGTGGATGGTATGCCGTGGTATGCAAGTGCGTGATACCCGAACCAATGTACGAACCAATTCCTTGAAGAGGGACGATTCAAACTGTTTTCCTTGGTCGAATGTTATGCGGTTGGGTACACCAAATCGAGCAATCCAGCCATTGATAAGGGCTCTAGCAACAGTAACGATGACCATCGCTGGGTGGAAAGGGCCCAACGATGTCCACGTTGATATTCGTGAATCCTTTTTTGGCCTTCTTATAGACTCCACTTGGTGAGCGTGTATTTCGATTGACTTTTGTGCGTATGCCTTTGAGTGCCTATTAAGATTGCTTCCCGAAACCTTTTCGTTACGAACGGTCTGATTTCGTTTGCTGAGTGAACACACCTGCTTCGTGCTTCCTGGAATAGCAAAATGTTTTAATTTAAGAGAATGATTTACAGGATTCTGTTTGAAAACTGCTTGGAGGTCGTCATCGCTTTATTGGTAATCAGCCAGATCGCTGTAATCAAACATAGTCGTTTTTGCCTGAACTGTTTGAATGCGCGACAAGAGGTCGGCTGTAACATTTTCACATCCCTTAACATGTCTGGTGTCGGTGGTTATTTTTCCTATAAAGTCTAGTTGACGTGTTTGCATGTGAGACACTTTTTCCAGATTCTGATGAAATGCATAGATAAGTGGCTTATGGTCGGTATAGATGTGAAATTTCCGACTTTCCATTAAATTTGTATAGTGATATACTGCCAGGTACATTGCGGTGAGCTCGCGTTCACAAAGCTGTTGCTTGCATCGTTCAAAGACTCGCACTCCACTGCAGCGGTGTACGGTCGTAAATCATCAGGTCTGAAATCATCGCAAAGAGCGGTGCCTGATCTTCTTTGGCACTAGGTATAAATCGTCTATAGAAATTGATTATAGCTAAAAAGCTTTTAAGCTCCTGTGCAACTGACGGCTATTTAAAATTGCGAATTATGTTTATTTTTTCGGGCAGAGGATGAATATCTTGAGCGTTGATGAGATGTCCCAGGAAGATCAACTGATCCCTTCCTAACTTACATTTTCCGACGTTAATTGTAAAATTATGCTGCGCTATCCTCTCAAAAACCAGACGTAGGTGTTCGCTGTGTTCCTCTGCAGATTTTAAAGCGAGACAGATCTCGTCCATGTATGGGAACACGAAGTCTAAACCAAGAAGTACCTCATTGATGAGCCTCTGGAACTTTTGTGCCTCATTCCGTAAGCCAAAGGTCATTTAGATGAATTAAAACAAACCGAACGGAGTAGTTTTTTTTTTATATATGATGATGCCAAAGCTCAGGGGATGCCCTATGATGCTTAAGCACAGCCTTGGCAGGAAAGGAATTAAGGATAAGGGAAATGGGTTAGGAGGTTGGGTGAAGGAGGTGTCGATGTACGCCCCGTTTGAAAGTTTCAGGCTGATAAGACGAGGGAAAAACAGTAGATGGTAAACTGTTCCACATTCGTGTTGTTCTGCTTAGAAAAGATTCCCGAAATTTGACAGTACGTCCAAATTTGACCTGGAGAGTATAGGGGTGGCAGCGACTTGTTCATCTTGTATCGCGCGTTATCATGAGTCTACAAGGAATCAGGCTAGCAATTTCGTTAGAACAACGGCCATGGAAATAACGATAGAAGAGTGAGAGACAGCCGACATTCCGTCGATGCTCCAGAGAGTCAAGACCCTCAGAGATTGAGGGATCGCCAATAAGCTTAACTGCTTTACGCTGGACTTTGTCTAACGCGGACAGTGCGGTGTGTCCGGCCCCTGCCCAAATATGGGAATTATATTCAATTCCAGGCCTAATGTGGGACTTGTAGATCAGCGCTAAGTCAGGTGGGGTGTAATATTTCTTACATCTCTGTAGAAAACCCAAACATTTCATCGCATTTTTAGCGATTGCAAATATATGATCAGTCCAGCTAAGATTGCTGGATATCTCGATACCCAAGATGTTTAGGGAGGGTGAATTGGGTATATTCACTCCGTCGACTGAAATGGGTTGGGGGTGAACTGGGCGTTTTTTAAGGGACATTAAACAGCATTGGGTTTTGGATGCATTAAACGTAACACGATTTGCTCTGCCCCAAGCAAGGACCTTGGAAATGTCGTTGTTTAATGATCTAAACATGCGTTCCCGATTGGCTTCTGTAGCAGTTCCACGTGAATTCATTACAGAATCAAATGAGTACGCGAAATCAAGGGTGCTGTCGTCGGCGAAACTATGAATAGGATTGAGAGTAAGGCATAAGAGATCATTAATAAAAAGAAGAAATAAGGTTGGTGAAAGAACTGAACACTGAGGTACACCGGCATTTATTTCGTAGGAATCAGATGTAACTCCGTCAATTACTACACGAATTGAACGGCCTGACAAAAAACTCTCTATCCATTTAACGAGGGTAGGGTGCAGACCAAATGTTTGAAGTTTGGCTAAAAGGGCAGCATGCCAGACTCTATCAAAAGCCTTTGAAATATCAAGAGCGACGATTTCAGACTCACCAAAATTATGAAGACAATGATTCCAACGTTCCGTTAGAGCCGTTAGTAAGTCTCCGGTTGAGCGGCCAGTGCGGAAACCGTACTGGGAATCGTTGATAAGATGGTTGTTTTCTAGATATTTCAACAACTGAGAGTTGATGAGTGATTCAAAAACTTTAGATATGATCGAGGTTAGTGCAATTGGTCTGTAGTTAGAGGGGTCGCATGCCTCTCCTTTTTGAAGTATCGGCTGGACATGAGTAAGTTTCCATACACTTGGAAACATTCCTGTTGAATATGACAGGTGAAAAAGTTTGCGCAGAGGTTTAGCCAAAGCAGAGGCGCAGCATTTTAAAACAAGGGGCGAGAAACCATCAGGGCCAGTAGCTTTGGACACGTCGAGTTTTGAAAGTACTCTTAAAACTTTGCGAGTGCGAAAGTGTAGCGTCTTTTGCCTACTAGTACATTGTGATGGAGATGGAAGTGGCTGCGATGAAGGTGGTAAGTATGAATTAGCAGCAAAATCAGCAGCAAACAGGTTGGCCTTGTCCAATGAGTCAGTAAAAACATTCCCATTATATATGAGTGGTGGTGTTGACGAACAGGTGAAATTGTTCTTTACGGTTTTTACTAGAGACCAGAAACCCTTACTACCCTTTTGGGTAGAAAAAACCTTCCGTCTGATGTTCTGATCGAAATTGAACTTAGCCCGACTAATTGCTGAATTGCAAATATTCCGAGCATCTCTATAGATACGTCTCAATTCCTCTGAAGGGCACAATTTATATGCCTAGAAGGCTGCTTCCTTATTTTTAATGGCTGCGAAACAGTCATTATTGAACCAATTGGTGTTAGTTGGTTTGATGTTCTTGAAGCTATAAGGAATAAAGCGATGCATTCCAAACCAAAGGATGTTTAAGATATAATCGGTGCTTTTGTTAACGTCTCTCACAGAAAAGCAATCGGACCAATCCAGCTCTCTGAGATACTTATTAAGTCCCGCCCAATCAGCATTTTTATAATGCTTTTGGTGGAATTTAGGTTAGTGGTTAGTTATTGCGGTTTTCGGAATGTCATCCGGCTGAATGGGTACTTGGTGGAAGTCTTTGTGCAGGTCTATTTTTTAAAAGATAGGCTTACCGTGCAGTCCCGTTGTAGTCTTCGAGATAAGGTAGTGGATAACGATCTGAAACGGTTATCATATTGAGGGGGTCTACTTCGATATGTCGCCTTTAAAATTGCCGTCTACCAAAATGTCGCCAATGAAAATACCGCTAAACAAAATATCGCCATAAAGAATTTTCGTCCGCCGAAATATCGCAGAAATATAAGACCGATTTTCAGAATGTCGTAATTTAAAATGTCGCTTTCAAAATGCCGAAAACAATTGACGAAATGGTTCTTAATTGCAGCGAATGGTTCTTAGATTGGCGACATTTTCGCGACATTTTACACGATGATCGGTTTTTTTATGGTCGACTTTTCCCAGTGGCGAATTTATAATTCTCGATTAAAAATTTGACGAAATTTTTGAGATTTTGATTGGCGGCAAAAGGCGACATTTCAAGTTTGACGACATTTATTTTGGCGAAATTTTTAGGTGTTACTCATTGAGGGCACGATAGTCTCCACACGGACTGGTCCAACTACTATGATGGTCTGCGAATCGCTAGTTTTAGCAGGTATTCGAATTCAGATTGCGCTGCTTGTAGTTTATCCGGAGGTAATCGTCTTGGTCTGACATAAACAGGATTGTCCAGTGTTTCTAGAGTCGGGCAAATTCCGTCAGTAAATCGGCGTAAAGCTCTTCCATATTAAAAGATTTTATCGCGCTACGACGATTTGTGTCTACGCTACAAATAGATTCAAACGTTGTTGTTTTGTCTAGAAGACACTTGCGGTTCAAGTTGATTAGGAGATCATAATGCCAAATAAAATCGGCTCCTATTGTATTAGATGTTACATCTGCTACTAAGAAAGTCCAAAGAAATTCTCGTCTAAGTCCGAGACTAACTTTTAAGGTTAATTCACCAAATACTTTTATTAGTGTTCCATTAGCGGCGAACAATTGTATGGAAGTGGGTTTAAACTTCACTAAGATCCTTTAGACATCACAGACACATCGGCTCCCGTGTCTATTAAAAAATTAGTTTTTGTTATACTGTCGGATACCTTGAGCCTATAGAGTATTGCTGAATTGAATGCCAATCTCCGAGGCAGCGTCAGTCAAGCGACCTCAATTCACATTTACTCGTCTAATCTCTTTAAATAACTGGCTTGGCTTCATGTCTCCTAATGGCATATCTGACAATACTCGCTGCAATCGCCGTTGTTGACTATCTGCAAAATGTTCTGTTAATTTCGTTTTTAACCGACTTCCCAAAAACACAGAGGTTCTAAGTTCGACGCGTATTTTTGTTTTTTTTAATTTTTTTTGTTTTTATGTCTGACCGGGCATAACTTCGTAACGCGTCGACCAATTTTGATGATTCTTTTTTTGTTGGGTAGAGAATGTTCACCGATTGGTACCATGTCAAAAAAATTTTTGGTAGGGTGGGGGTGGGGGGTGGGGGTGAAACCTAACTTTGTAACGCGTAGTCCGATTTGGATGGTTCTTTTTTTGTTGTACAGAGTATGATCCCCCATTGCTAATAGGAGAAAAAAATTTGGCCTAGGGTGGGGGGAGGGGGAGGGGTAGGCTAACTTTGTAATGCGTGGACCGATTTGGATATTTCTTTTCTTTTGGGTAGAGTATGCTCCCTGGTTGATACCACGAGAGAAAAAAATTGTTGGTGTGGTTGGGGTGGGAGAAGGGGGGTGGAACCTAACTTTATAACGCGTGGACCGATTTGGATGGTTTTTTTGCTGTTGTATAGAGTGTGATCGCCCATTGCTATTAGGAGAATAATTTGGTCCTATGGCGGTGGTGGGGGAGGGGGAGGGGTAGTAACTTCGTAGTGCGTGGACCGATTTCGATGATTTCTTTTCTGTTCGGTAGAGTATGTTCCTTGATTGATACCATGAGAAAAAAAGTTTAGTGGAATGGGGTTGGGGTAGGGGGTTATAACTAACTTTTAACGCGTGGACCGATTTGGATGGTTCTTTTTTAAAAAGTGAAAAATAAAATAGTTTTAAAAAAAAAATTGGACTGACTTCACAAAAAGCACTAAAAAGCATAAAATAATTTATAATTTCATATCTATTACGACATTTTGAAGTCGGTGCAAATTTAATAAATAAAACAACTACAGAACCACAATTGAAAATTTTCGTAATTCTACCTGAACGTTTCAGCTCATGGGATCAAAAGGAAGGACAATTAAATACTTTTGTTGTAGTTGTTTGGTTTGTTTAATTTGCACCGACTTCAAAATGTCGTAATAGATATAAAATTATAAATTATTTTATGCTTTTTAGTGCTTTTTGTGAAGTCGGTTCAACTTTTTTTTTAAAAACTATTTTATTATGTATTTATACTTATTTCGTATAGGAGTAGCATAGATTATTCCTCGGATTTCGATTAGTTTATTCTAAGGAACCTGAGCCATTACTGTGTTATATTTCCTTGCATGAGATGATATATTCGAAGCAGCAAACCAAAATTACAGGGAAATGAAGTATGACTCAATATTTGTTCCTACCATGTTGGGAAGCGGCAGTCGGAGGACAATGGTTTCTATCTATACTCCATCGTTTTTTCCATCCTCGTGTTGGCCGGTATCGCTATTGCTACAAATTTCTAAATTAGAGCACCAACAAGATCAGTAATAACCGGAAAAATAGGTTCAAACTCAAACACCTTAAAATCTTGTTCAAATAAAACTTTTTAGTTAGTAACGGACGACGCGTTTCGAACAGTTGTCACTGTTCATCATCAGGCTTAACTAGAGATTAAATTTGAAACTGTGCAACAAACGATACTATAAACAAAATGCTTAGTCATACATTGAGATGCAAAAACGGTTCACAGAATGTCAAGAAATAAAAAGCTTCCAGTAAAACAAAATCTGATAAATACAATAGTTTAAATTAGACATTATTATTATTAAAAATTCTTAAAAGAGTTGAATCTACTAGTCCTAAATTATCATTCAAAATTACGTCGCTCTTTTTTTTTCTGATGAAAATTGACTCCCAAATGTTTAATCTTGTGTACCCGTTTACGCTTTTCAAGAGCTGAAAATTGTTCAAGTTGATATCATGTTTTCGCTGATGCCTTCTTTCTCTTCCCAGAGATTCATTTTCAAATTTTATATGTTTGGATAATGCGGTCTTTTCTGTCTTATTACAAAATCCCTTTCATGATCCTTATATCGTTGAATTAATTTTCGTGAAGTCATGCCAATATAAGTAGCGTCACAGCCTTCACAACTGATCTTATAAATTCCTGACTTCTCTGTATTCTCTATTTTATCTTTAGTGGATTTTAAAAAAGATTTCATTTTACAATTGGAAGACCAAGCTGGTTGTATGTTGTATTTTTTAAGGATCTTACTTATGTTACTGGTAATGGGAGGGTAGTATGTTAGCTTTAGAAATCTTTTATTTTCTTTTTCTTTTTGTGGCATCAAGCGGGTTTCTTTGAGTTTTTTCTTTTTAATATGCTTTTCTATTATATTTAGAATTTGCGTGGAGTGAAGTTTGTTAAATTTTGCTAGGAACATTAACTAATCGGTTTGCCATAGAATTGAAAGCCGCATACTTACTGGCGAATGAGTGGTAAGAGTTGCCGGGGATAAACCTTGGTGTGTGGGAAGGTTTCCTGAATTTGTCGAATTCGATCCGATTTTTATCGTTCCTTATGACTTTTAGATCTAGGAAAGGTAGAAAATTATCCGTTTCCTTTTCAATGGTAAAAACGAAAGATGGAAATTGCACGTTCAGGAGATTCAAAGTTTCTTCTATTTTATCTTTGTTGATAACTGCGAAGACATCGTCAACATAACGTAGCCATATTCTAGGAAAGTACTCTTCGTTCTGTAATTTGCTCTCCAGATGACACATAAAGAAATTGGCGAAAAATGGAGAAAGGCTGTTTCCCATCGTGGTGCCATTGGTTTGTTTGAAGATCCTATTATCAAATGTAAATACATTCTGATTCATGCAGACGCTTATCATTTCATAATACATTTCTACAGTATTATCGTCAATATTGAGATCCATTAGCCAATCTTTTATTAATTCTAACGTATTAAGAATGGGTACACTGGGGAAAAGAGAACAAACATCAAAACTAACTAGTAACTCATCTTGCACAAGGGTGATATCTTTAACCCTTTCAATGAAATCAAACGTGTTTTTCAAGAATTTCCCATCAGGTTGAGGTAATTGCTCCAACTGTTGGAGAAGCCATTTGGAGAGTTTATAAGACGGCGCTGTGGTATTATCAGAAATTTCTCTCCATTTTGTGTCCTGGTTTATGTATTTTAGGCAAGCCATAAAGTCGTGGAAGGGAAGAGTTACTCATTCTTATCTTACGCATCCAGTGGTTGTCAGAGAAAAAGCTTTCATATTTTTTTAAAATATCATCAATCTCTTTTTCCATTTTTTTAAGTGGGTTATTTTTTAATTCTACATATGGACCGTTGTCAAGAAGTGAAAACATTCTATCTTTATAATTAGATTTGTCAAGAATAACGATACTGTTGCCTTTGTCCGCCTTTATAAAATAACAGTCTTTTTCAATTCAACATTTTGATAGTTCGATGGTACATTTTATGTTCATTTTCGATGGTACATTTTATGTTCATTTTCAATCGTGTGGGAGCTAACCTTGTACTTGTCTATGGCTTGAATACAAACAGACCTGATCTCTGCTTTAGCGGGTTCATTCAGACTATTAATTCCCATCTCAATGTCTGCTACAATGTCTTAAATAGGAGGCTTTAAAGGTTCAAGTGAAAATCTTACCACTCATTCGCCAATAAGTATGCGGCTTTCAATTCAATGGCACACCGATTAGTTAATGTTCCTTTATCCGAAGAACGCTTTACCGCGGAAAAAAACTATTTGCTAAGATTAGCAAAATTTAACAAACTTCACTTCACGCAAATTCTAAATATAATAGAAAAGCATATTAAAAAGAAAAAACTCAAAGAAACCCGCTTGATGCCACAAAAAGAAAAAGAAAATAAAAGATTTCTAAAGCTAACATACTACCCTCCCATCACCAGTAACATAAGTAAGATCCTTAAAAAATACAACATACAACCAGCTTGGTCTTCCAATTGTAAAATGAAATCTTTTTTAAAATCCACTAAAGATAAAATAGAGAATACAGAGAAGTCAGGAATTTATAAGATCAGTTGTGAAGGCTGTGACGCTACTTATATTGGCATGACTTCACGAAAATTAATTCAACGATATAAGGATCATGAAAGGGATATTTGTAATAAGACAGAAAAGACCGCATTATCCAAACATATAAAATTTGAAAATGAATCTCTGGGAAGAGAAAGAAGGCATCAGCGAAAACATGATATCAACTTGAACAATTTTCAGCTCTTGAAAAGCGTAAACGGGTACACAAGATTAACCATTTGGGAGTCAATTTTCATCAGAAAAATAGCGACGTAATTTTGAATGATAATTTAGGACTAGTAGATTCAACTCTTTTAAGAATTTTTAATAATAACAATGTCTAATTTAAACTATTGTATTTATCAGATTTTGTTTTACTGGAAGCTTTTTATTTCTTGACATTCTGTGAACCGTTTTTGCATCTCAATGTATGACTAAGCATTTTGTTTATAGTATCGTTTGTTGCACAGTTTCAAATTTAGTCTCTAGTTAAGCCTGATGATGAACAGTGACAACTGTTCGAAACGCGTCGTCCGTTACTAAATAAAAAGTTTTATTTGAACAAGATTTTAAGGTGTTTGAGTTTTGAACCTATTTTTCCGGTTATCGCTATTGATGTTATTATTGATTGCAAAAGTGAATGTTTCCAATGTCTTTAGGTTATGTGAAAGTATTACAATTTGCCGACTTTGAAATCGTAAACTCCAAATATACGTCTGATTGAACACGTTTTACTAAGCGAAAATTAAAAAATTTATAAAAAGAACAGCGTTCGCGTGTATTCTTTAAAGTCGAGGGTCACCAATTTAGCTGATAGGCTTATGCGGAAAACCAAAGAGTCTAATTTTTACTAAAATCCTTTTTAGTACAACTAAAAAACTAACTCTACATTAAAGTGTACTGAACTGTTCCGTAAATCGTACACATATGACTGTGCTTTTTGATTAAACATCTGGCAGGAGCAGTTCGATTACTGTTTTTGTGTGGCGATGAAGGCATGCCGTAATTAATTGCGTTGTTGCCAAATCGATCGGAATGATTGTTTTTTAAATTTTTAGATTGGTTGCATATATATAAAATTCCATTTATGAAAATGCTTTAGGTTTTAAGATTTTTATAAATAACATTTCATTGATATACTCAGCGGTTGCGAGCGCAACAAATGTCTGGCACCGAAGGAAAGCCAAGATCGACAAGCTCCATCGCCTAGGGGTTCACACGCAAATATACAATCATCAAACACTTGCGATTCGCGAAATATGCCTGAACCAGTCGGTCTCATGGCCCACCAAACTTCAACGTCTGAAAACCCTAATGTTAAGAGAACCAAATCAAAAAAAAAAGTGAAGTAAACATAAGCAGAGCTACTATCGGCGATAAGATGGCCACTCTGCAACACATTGAATACCTATTCCCGGACAATGACGATCCGGATGAACCCCAATAGAATCTGCGGCTCGCCAGGTTAGTACAAGAACTCAACTTGGACGACACCCTAAGCGCGGAAGAAACATTTGCTATAACCAAACTCACCATTCATACCAATCCCATCACCCACGACATTCCCCTGGTGCGAGATCAAGCACCCATTAATAAAAAGATGTACCGGTTGCCAGAAACCCAACGCAGCGTAATCAACGAGCAACTCCAAGAAATGTTGGACAATGACATTGTTCAACCAAGCAAGAGGCCAAGGAACTCACCTCTCCCAGTCGTCCCCAAGAAGGCGGGACCAGACGGTGGGAAGAGGTAGCGCGTCATCGTCGACTTTCGCAAACTAAGCGAAAAAACGATTATCACCAAGTACTAGTTGATTCGAAGGACCGACCCAAGACAGCTTTCAGCACTACGAATTCAAGCGTACGCCGTTCGGGTTTAAAGAAGCCCCGCTACCGTCCAACGCCTTAAGAATTTCGTTTTAACAGGCTAATAAGGCCTGGAATGTTTCGTGTACTTGGATGATATTGTCATTTACGGAAAAAAACCTAGCGGACCAAAATCAAAAGCTCCGCAAAGTCATCGACAGATTGAGAGAGAACAACCTGAGAAGTGCCAGTTTCTAAGATGAGAGGTTATTTATTTAGGCCACAAGTGTTCTAACAAAGGAAAATTTCCAGACCCCAGCAAAATGGCGTGTTTCCAAACATTTCCAGTTCCCCGAACAGTCAGACAAGTCAAATCGTTTCTAGGACTTTCCCATACTTTTCTAAAGTAGTACGTCCAATCACAAATTTGATCCGCAATGACGTGAAATTTACGTGGACTGACGAATGCCAAGAGGAATTTAAAACTATTAAATAATCTCTCCTCTTAACTTTTAATAAATCCCGATTTTACCCAACGCTTCAGCCTAACTACGGTTTTCTCCCAAGGAGAAGTGGGACACAACCAACATATTGCATATGCTAGCCGTACGTTGAATAAAGCCGAATATCACTACTCTACTATAGAGAAAGAGTTGCTGGCCCCTGCAGTATTCACAAGCCCGAGGAAATCAGGACAATCTTACATGACTACCATGATTCTCCATTTGGCAGCCACCTGAGAGTAGTAAAGAAATACAAGCGGATTAGAAAAAAGTACTGGTGGAGGCACATGCTCAGTGACATAAAGAAATACATTAAGCGATGCTCCATGTGCCAAAAGATGAAAGCGTCGCCACATTTCCGAATGCCGATGATTATAACGGACATCGCAAAAAACCCTTTTACAAGATCTACCTTGACATAGTGGGTCCACTTCAGGAATGAAACACATTAAGTTTCATTTGTCTGGCTTTTCTGCTTTAGATTTTATTAATACCTGAAATACGTCGATTTCGCCACTCATGATCATCAAAACCTCTAGGGTACTTCCTGAAGTCTTAGAAAGTTGAAATTTGGTATTCTGACTAGTATTAGCACACAAACAACGAAAATATTGAGAAATTTGTAACTTTTACCCTCCACCCCCCATAAAGGCGTATTCAGTTCTGTATATAAAATTTCTTATTGATAGGTACTTCCAAAAGTTCTAGATCGCTAGGATCAGCGCACTAACAACAAGAAAATTAAGAAATCTGTAACTTTCACCATCAAACCCCCCATAAAGGGGGTGCAGGTCTGACATTTGTATCAAAGCTAGATGTTATTAGTACATAAACAACTAAAAAGTGAGTGTACTATGAAGGAAGGAACTGCTGGCATGCCCGAAATACCTTCTTCACTCGACTACGCCAGAAGGAAGGTCCGCCGTGGTGTAAGTTTTGTTTAATCTCGTCCTAGTGTCTAATTTATTGCTTCTATGAAAAAATTGTTTTTTTCTACTGGAAGTTAACAAAAAAATCTTTCGAATGAAGTAAAAATAGTCATACCGTATTTAAGAAACTAACAAGCATTTTTAACCCTAAAAGCGCGGAATTGTACGGAAGGAGAAATTTAAAAAAATATAAGCACCAGACCATGGTCGGACCATGATTTACTGCTTGCGTTTTGGATGAAAATTCGGTTTGCGACTAAAATTTCTGGTTTAATCAGAGATTTCTTGATATTTCGGTTAATAAAGTGTACATGATTTTACTTTGTTGTAAAGATAATTTAGTCTGCTTTAAGTTAATATAAATAAAGCACAACAGTCAGCTTTAGTTGAATATAATCGGTTAATAGCTAAGTACCACCCTAATTTATCGCTCATTGCAAATAATAACCCAACAAGGAAAAGAGGCAACGATAGAGAGTGGGCTATGAAAAAAAGAAAAGCATCTTACAAAAAGGAATGAAATCCCACCAAAGAAATTTCATAAAAAGAAGGTTGCCAAGACTCACAAGCTCATACCGCTTTCACTGTTAAAAAGTTATCAGATCTCACGTAGAGCCAAGCCCCTAACTCTACAAGGCGTAATTCTACAACCCCTAACTCTTTTTGGTCAAAAAGTATGGCTTGGCCGTTTCATGGATCTAATGCATGACACAACATTAAAGAACAGTGACTTAATTTCTTACCATAAGTCCATAGGAGTGACTGTGCGATGGCCGCGAAACTGCCAAGACTAACTTTCCAGGAAAACCTCACAAAGTTCGTCGATTGGTGTGCCATACCAAATGGGGAAGCGCTCACAGTAGCGAAAATTTTCATTAAAGAAAATTTCACGCGCTATCGTATCTCCCAACGGATTGTCATCGATCAGGGGAACAATTTTCTGAGTAATTTATTAAAGAAGGTATGCAAACTGTTAAGGGTGAAGAAATTCCAAACTCCAGCATATCACCCTAATCGTGGACATATGCCATTAATCGAATACCTCCGAACTATATATAGTGGACGAAAATCCAAAATCTTGGGACCATTACCTGCAAACCGCTGCATTTGTGTACAACAACAGTGTACACGAAGGGACGAAACTAACTCCCATAGACTGCATTTACGGCTTCACATCGGATGTCCCCTCCAACCTAAAACGAGACCAAGAACCCGTGTATAACCACGAGGACTATTACCATATATTGCGGTATAAGCTTTAAAAGTCTTATGCAACGGCTCAAAAAAACACATTGGCCGGGCTACTACGACAAAACTATTCGCACTATGGCCTTCCATATATGAGACAGGGTCCTCCTCAAGAGAAAAAATAAAAAACATAAGCTCTCCCAAATCTGGGTAGGACCCCATCTGGTAACCAGCGTATCCAGCTCAGCAAATATTACAATACGAGTTGGCAAGAGGTCAGTCACAGTCCATAATAATTATGCAATGCATTTAAGTTATTATGTAATGCATTTAATTTAACCGACTACTACTAACCAAGTTATGTCATTAGTATAAACCAAACTAATCCAAACCTCTCCTTTTTCCGTAAACATGTCCCTGGCAATCACATTACTCGGATTGTCCTTGTCCTCCCTGGTAAAGTGCGTGACAGAGCCATATAAAATAACTCCCCTGAATAACATGGGGGTACTTTTTGAAGATTTGGGAAGCCTGATGGTGTATCATAATACCTGTAATATCATAAAGGAGCTGGTCCTGGCTGAATAAGGGGACGAAACGATGTTGGCAGAACGAGCAAAGTATTATATAAATCAACTCTGCGGAAACCAATTATCAACAACAACCCTTTGCGAAAAAATAAACACATCCATGCACTGATGGAATATATGAAACGATGCAGTGTCATCAAGGAGACCGTACCCAAATCCCGATAACTAAGGTCGATTTTCGATGGTATAGAAAATACCGTGCATTACCTTTTCGGAACGATGGTTAACGGAAACGAACGCGAGGTTTACAGTTACTTGGACGAACTCCAAGCCGATACCAAAGCCCTCGCTGAGCTAGGAAAACAACAGATCAGCGTAGTAAATACTACCTTTGAAAAAATACAGAAACACCTTACATCGCTGGCAGAGCGACAAAGGCAGATAAAGTATCAAATGAATGATCTGCTTAACTTTACGGATGAATTATAAGCTAGACAATTAAGACGAGAAATTATCTCTAGGCTCCTTTTCCAAATGGTCGAGCTGGAATTCAGGCAACAGGCCCTATTAGATATAAAAGTATCAAGCAGAAACAACGAAATCCACCCATTATTAATTTACTATAAGAAAAACTAGTAATCCGCTTAACCCTTCCTATATTCGACATACCTAAGCTTACAAATCCGATGTTTACCAATCCATACGGAAAATAACCATTCACTGGTACCAGAGATTAACTATCCACATATAGCAGGTCAAATACAAACACAGGAATTTTTACTCTCACATCCGCAAAAAGTGTCCAAAGACATAGATGAGGACACGTATATTGGCAAGCTAAACATCCAGATAACAAAACGAACCCAGTCCATGGAATGTGTAATAAAACTGCTATTCAATCCCCTGGAGGAAAACCCCAGATGCCAATTAAGGGCATAGTTAACCCACCGAGATACGCTTATCAAATTGAATCAACCCAACACTTAGTTGCATTCACTAGCCTCGCCAAGAATAGTGTACATTACATGCGTTTGACGATTGCCTACTAACCGCCTAAACGGACCACCTCAATTACAAATAGGTCCCGAGATTCGAGATTCGTACCCAGGTAGAAAAGGTCTACTCTTACATGAAAGCCAAGACACCCCATACATTTTAAACCCCTTTCCTATGCCTTACAGGAATATTGATCACAGGTATAATAGTATACATTATAATTAAATATTTGGTCCCAGAAGTCGCACTATGGATGAACCAGTGAAACAAATCGCCCCCTAATAACGATGTTTTAATGCAGCCAATCTATACAACAACCAAATCCCAAACACTCCCAAGACGCAAAACACTCCCAAGACCCAGACCCCAGAGTTAGATCCATCCAACTTGTATAAAAAATAAAACCAAGAAACACTAAACTCAAAAAATTTTTTTACTCTTCTCAGCTAACAACACCGCATTTAGAAACAATTTCTAACCCTTCGTAGACAATTTATTAAAAATCGCAAACAAATTAGTTTATTTTCCGGTTTAAAAAACAAAAATTCCTCACTTAAAAATTTTTCAATGCCATATAAATTCAAAACGAAATTTCTTTTCCTTTAAATTAAACGGGAACCAAGGCCTATCATCTGCCATGACTCCCTCCGCAACAATCTTAGAATGCTCGGTGACGAAAGGAGTGAACGCAGGAGTGGACTCTGTATTCACCAGTAGTAAAAACCTT
Organism: Leptarthrus brevirostris; assembly: GCA_964036015.1. Classification (NCBI taxonomy): domain Eukaryota; kingdom Metazoa; phylum Arthropoda; class Insecta; order Diptera; family Asilidae; genus Leptarthrus; species Leptarthrus brevirostris. The sequence continues at coordinate 29,973,819 of OZ038373.1, forward strand.
GCCACCTAATAAAAAGAAGGCGGGAAGGTTTTGTCAACAACATCGGATAAGGGATATGACCTCAAAAGTCATACAAAACTTACCCACAAAAAGCCACTTCGTAAACAAATTACAGAGGAAATTGTATATGCTCTTCCACGAAGTGGCTAACGGATAAATTTTCATAAAAACAAAGCTAATTCAAAGCACACGAAAAATTATGGCGGTTAGTGTTTAACGACAGAACGGGAATTATACGATCGAAGAGAAAAGCTCAAAGCTTTCGATCTCGATCGAAAAGTTAAGTCCATCAAGTAAGAAAGTGGTCGTGGGGAATTAAAAAGTGAGTTTGGTTTTAATGAC